>CM044981.1:14867500-16067500 GCA_024586325.1 Stellera chamaejasme
CAAACGGGGTTAACAATTTTTCCACATAAATATAGGGTCCACTTTACTTTAATTTGCCGTGTAGAAAAAACTTGAGCCTCGGGTCTAAGCCTACATACCGATGGTGTGTTCTTTGGAGCAAGTTTTGCCAATTTTGGGCAACTTCAAAGTTCCTCTAATTCTCCTCTCACAATCTATATCTTCAAATTCGAAAAGTTAACCAATGTTGGGAACACTTGCTCCAACAAAGACCTAACTGAGAATGTAATGATTTTTTATTTAATGCTGTGGAATCACGATCCCAACATTCTTTTTTGCGGTATGGTGTAGTTTTTCATGTTCATTTAATAAAAACACTCTTCTTTGCCATACAAATAAAGAAAAATGCCTTGGAATCTTGTCAAATCATGTTGTGATAAATTTTCCCTTTCAGAAATCAGGATGTTGTTTAGACAATAACGTCCATATGAACTTATTGGTACGTTGTACCTATTATGCTGTAGTTAAGTAATTTTCGAGTAAACCGCACAATCTAAATCTATACCTAAACTATATCCATTGTTGCAAATCTATATCTGAACAAAATTTTGTTGCAAAAGTGGCTCCAAAGTATGAGTACATTGCAAATCTATACCTGCAACTTAAAAAGAACCGACAATTTTTTATTTATTTTCAGAATTTTGAAAATACTAATGCCCGTTTTTTTTTAAAAAAAAACATTTTTGTATATATATACATATTTGTATTCTAGTTAATTAATTTTTCTTATACAAATATAACTATTCATTCTCACATTTTCTTTTGATAATTTTTTCCAAATTTAAAAATGAATTTTTATAAAAATTATTATTGATATCATTTTAAATTTCTTTTCGTATTTGATTTTTTTTTTGGATATTTTTACTCAATCTATATTAATGATTTGGAAAGATTATTAGAAATAATAAACACAATTAAAAATAATGACTAAAAATGTAAAGTTATAAAGCTAGATGGTTGTTCGGCACATTTCAAAAACCCCAAGGACCAATTTTAGCATTTTAACAATAATTTCCGTTAAGTTTTACGGATGTTAAGTCGCATGTATAGATTTGCAATGTACTCATACTTTAGAGCCACTTTTGTAACAAAATTTTGTTCAGATATAAATTTGCAACAGTGGATATAGTTTAGGTATAGATAGTGCAATTTACTCAATAATTTTCTCACTACTAAAGTATATAGTGGGCTCCGTTACTCAAAATTTTGTTCAGGTATAGATTTGCAACAGTAGATATAGTTTAGGTATAGATAGTGCAATTTACTCAATAATTTTCTCACTACTAAAGTATATAGTGGGCTCCGTTACTCAAATAAGTCAAAGTGCAAAAGCTCAAGCTTGGCTCCGGCAGGGAAGCGGCCGGGCGGCGACGACGGTGGCGCGGATCTGCCGGGTGGAGGCCGTCGAGCCTGGTGGTGGTCGGCGGAGCATAGGCGAAGTCGTAAATCACCGGATTGGGGCGGGTCGAGAGACGGGTCGGTGGAATCCGGAGGCGGGTCAAGGCTGTAGAGGCGTTTTCGGGTGGCGAAGCACGTCGAGAACAAAAGGGAGACGTCGGGGGGAGGATTCGATGGTGCTGGAGCGAACGAATGGAAGGGTGAGCGACGGAATCGAAGCGGGTTGTTGCGAAGTCGGGTCAGCGAGTCGGCGGCAATTTCTCCTCCGTTTGAGCACCTCCGGCGACGTGGGATGGATGACTGAGACCGGTGTGGCATGGCGGTGCTAATGAGGTCGGAGTTTTGTGACGAGAGGAAGCGGATGGGGAGGAGAAGATGGAGGTCGACACGCTCGGCCGGATGCTCGAAACGTTTCTCGATATTTTTTATTTTTTCCCCTCGTTTCTTCAGCAAAAATGGCTCAATTTATAGGTAAATTTCTTGATTGTGCTTTACTCAATGATGATGGAGTGTGAGTTCCAACTTGATGGATGGATAAGAGTAGAAGAGGAAGCTAGGCGGATCCGGCGGAAGAAGCGGGAACTATTTGCTTCTTTGTTCTTTCTTTTTTATTTCTCCTTTTTTTATTTTTTTTTATTATTAATTCAAAACATTAAAAATTACAAAAGATCTGAAATAAAAGGACAAAAATGCATATGAGATAAATGACAAAAAGTTTAAGAATAACGAAATTAACAAAAGTTCACGAAATAAAAAAATGACAAAATGTTTGAAATTAACAAAAACACAAGAAATATAAAAATGACCAAAGTTAACGAAAATGACAAAAAGTTCGAAATTAACAAAAGCGCACGAAATGACAAAAGTTAACGAAATTAACAAAAGTACACGAAATAATAAAAAAAAAGTTCATGAAAATAACAAAAGTGACAAAAAAACACACGAAAATGATACAAACTATGAAAAATTATATAAAATGACAAAAATCACGTGAAATGAAAATACGAAAATAATATCGAAAAATCATAATTACGAACTAGATTTTAGTAGTCTGGGCAAAAATTGGGTGTCAACAGCTGCCCCCCTTGCATAATTCATGGAACATGGAGCATGCAAAGTAGGATGACACCGAATTTTTGTCCGGTGAATAACGAAAACTTTCCCATTATTCGTGAAGCGAAGGAACCTTCCTTGCTCCGATAATTCGAGATTGAGAACCTTCTCAATGCTCGGCAAAAGTAAGATGATTGACTGATTGTTGAAATTGAGATCGAACAACAAGAACTTTCTCATTGTTCGTGAAGCGAAGGAACCTTCCTTGCTTCAATGGTTCGAGATTGATAACTTTCCCAATGCTCGGTGAGATATATGATTGATCGACTGACTGATGGATTGTTGAAAGTGGTATTCGAATAACAAGAATCTTCTTATTATTCGTGAAGTGAAGGAACCTTCCTTGCTCCAATAGTTCGAGATTGAGAACCTTCACAATGCTCGGAAAAAATAGTATGAATGACTAATTGACTGTTGAAAGTGGTATTCGAACAACAAGAATCTTCTTATTATTCGTGAAGCGAAGGAACCTTCTTTGCTCTAATAGTTCGAGATTGAGAGCCTTCCCAATGCTTGAAAAAAATAGGATGAATGACTGATTGATTGTTGAAAGTGGTATTCGAATAACAAGAATCTTCTTATTATTCTTAAAGCGAAGGAACCTTCTTTGCTCCAATAGTTCGAGATTGAGAACCTTCCCAATGCTCAGAAAAAATAGGATGAATGATTGATTGACTCTTGAAAGTGGTGATAGAAGGCCGCAAATCGCCTGCCCAGGGCCCCAGGGTGTTGCGTGGCAAACCTGGGTTTCACGTGGCGCTCCAACGTCGACCTGTGGCGTTCCGGCGACAACCTTGTGGAATTCTGGTGGCGTCCCGGTGGCGTTCTAGTGGTGGTGGGTAGGATGGTGATGGATATAGGTGGAGATGAAAAGTTTAGGGTATAATTGTGAAGGTTTATAATTATTATGGAAGAATTTTAGGATTTATGTAGATTTATAAAAATTAAGAGTAAATTTGAAAGTTTCGCAAAGTCTTAGGATGATATTTATATTTTACAATTTATTCAAACGGGCAAAAATGTCAAAAAGGATCACGAATGAAGATTAAGTTTTAAAACATGATCTTATTGGAACAAATTCTTGAAATGGGACTACGGTATGACGAGAATTAAAGTTATGGAATCATGTGTGCATTTACCCTATTCACCAGCTGAAACAATGAGCCTTGAACTGAACTCTATAGCTTGTTCCCTAGGTGACTCAATGTTTCTAGTACTTTGCAATGAAACTAAAGAGGTTCAAGAAGGTTTCTTCATGGAGACCATCGTGCAGGTGACAATCATTGATCCACAATGATCTTAAGATGAATGAAGCTTTGAAGTTTTCTATTGGAAAGGCAACTCACAGGTGACATATTAGAATGAGTGAGCTTAAGTACTTCAAAACCGGCGTCGTCTTAAAAGTGGTGTCAAATTTCATAAACTAATCACCATCAAGTGGAAAATGATGACAAGGTATAACCCATTAGCAGCATATGAGAATTATTTTGAAAACGGTGACTTGTTTCGGAACGTATAGCTTAAGTTGCTACTATTTGAACTTCAATGCTTCTTGCCACCGTCTTGTTTTCTACACCAATCGTGTGCCCTTTATCAATCATGTCATCATGTGCATGCCCCCAAAGTCAAAGTCAAATCTTGCCGTGAGCCTTGTGGGAAATAGACCGAGGGCATTTCTCAGAAAATATTTAGAGGTTTTAACTTAATAAAAAAAATCTAAATTAAACTTAATTAATTTTCCTAGTTGGCCAAAATTACAGGCCAAGTATTATACTCGGCTGAATCTATTTACTAATTAATTAATGGGAAAAACCACTAATTATGTTATTTATGTAAAAACCTAATTAGAAATGATATTTTAGTATTTAAATTTGTTAGTTAAATTAGTTATGTAGTATTAGGATCAACTAGTGGTTTTACCTACTAGTAGGTAAATAATAGAGCCTCCGTCCCAAAAGAAACGTAACTGTTGACTTTTGATGTCAGTTTGAGTTCAATTTATATATATTATTTCTTAGCAGAAAAAATATAAAAAAAATAATTTATAAAGTTAAGACATCAAATTTTTAATTGTATATAATTTATAATTTAAAATAACATAAGAATAAAATAATATATTAAATATTAAAAAACAAGTATCACATTATTTTTGGGACGGATAAAGTATTACATAGTGAAATTGAATTCAAATTTTGAAGATATGGTTGAAAATCTTTTATCTTTGAAGATTTAGGTTGCATCTTCCTCTTTTCTCGTTCGTCGCGGTTTGGTGCTAGATCGTCGTTTCCAAGCAACGATTTGGATTGTCAAGTCAACGATAGACATAATACAAATTGATTATGAAGGTGAGGTCTCGCTCACAGTCAGAAACTACGCAACAAGTTGTCACACACTCATTGTTCCTTTATTCAACATCTCTAACTCTAGCCACGCATCTGCATTTCACCATGACCATCATCTGTATCCACCCATCTCATGCCCCTCACCCTACTCATATCTTGTAACCTTGTCGCCTTCTCCTGCCCGAATCACACCAAGAAGATGGAGGGGGCCTAAATTGCACAACAAATAAAGGAACTTTAGATGATTTAGAGTTCATATATTGGAAAATCAATCAAGCTAAATTTGTTATGATCCGTCCTCACCGGACGTGTCATAGCTGGAAGGAATAAAAAGAACAGGGACTGAATTGGACATTTTAGAAAGGTTTGGATTTGTATTATTAGAATTTAGACTAAAATGAAATAAATAAAAAGTGTTGGGTAAAATTTGAAAAGGAATAAAATGAAATAGCTAGAAAAGGACTAAATTGAAACTTGTTTATTAGAATGGGGTAAGTTTGTAAGATATAAAATAAGTTAAAGACCTAAATGTAGTTTTACCTAAAACTCAGGATACTAATCTATTCCTAGGGTAGACACGATACTGGACACGAAGGCAGGCACAAGTTACGAAAGGAAGCAGGAGCTGGTGATTTTGGGGGGTTTTTTCTTTCGATTTAATCACAGACAGAGAAGAGAGGAGGGGATTTCAGGTTAGTCGAATGGAGAAGAAGAAGCGGGATGCTGGGTTTGCTTCGATTGAGAGAGGTAAAAATGAAAGATGCTGAAGGAGGCGAGTTTTATTGAAGAAAACGGCTGCATCACTTGGCAAGGGAAACAAAAGTTGCTGGGCAGATTCGTTTTGGAGAATCTGAGGCGATGAATCAAGAATTTCTGGATTATCATTGAAGAATGGGTTCTAGAGAAGAGCACGGCTACAAGTTTTCATCAAGAAGAAGGTTAGATTAAAGCTGGGAGGTTAAGAACAAACTGGAAGGCTTCTTCTCCATCAAACTCGATTTCTGTCATTGGTAAGAAGAACGATGACAAAAGATGCTGCTGGGAAGGATAAGGAAATGTCGAAACTTAAAACGATTAGAAGATAAATTGGGGAAAGGAGAAGGAATCCAATGAAGGTGATTTGGCCGTGAGACACAACCGGCACGTGCTGAAGTGAGTAAAGTGAATGCTGAATTTCTTTAGAATTAACACTTGCTCAAAGAATAAATCTAGTTGTTAATGTTAGAACAAAAACCCTGCTGCCCTTCCATAAATTCTGACTTCTTTAATATTTTAGAAATGCATGAGGAATCCATTAATTTATGCAATTAAAACATGGAGCATGCTTATAAACTACAAGATTAGACTGGGTTGTAAAATTAATTTAACTTGCATGCTTGTTTTGTTTTAGAACTTGTTTGATGCTTTGTTTATGGTGAGTAATTGAGTAAATGGTCAGTTTGTGTAATTTTGAGCTTGTTAGTTTAATTGGTCTCAAATCATGAAATGTCCGTTATTTTATTTATGGTTTGACCATTTTAGGAGTACTTGATTAGTTAGTCCAAAGTATAATTAAGAAATGTGTTGGATCAATTGATTAGATTTGAGTTAATCATTACTCTCTGCCCTTTGTATATGGAAAGCATGATAAGTTCTGGCGTTGCTCTGTTTCTTTGATTCTTTTTAGTTGGCTGACCTTATGTATTCCAATATATATGTATATTAGCTGCTGCTCATTTTATTTATAAACATCCATGAACTTCCATAATTCTTATTAAGCTATGCATATATTTTCTCCATGTTTCTTTTCTTGGTGTTTCAAGTTCCATGCTACTAGAGAACTAGCATGCCTAATTTCTTATAAACGTTCCATGAATCTTGTCCACTGCCTTTTAGGATTCAACCATGATAGCTTCTCTGAAGCATGTCTCCTTTAATGTTATTGCATGATTGTTTGACATCTTTCAAGTGTTCTCTGATGCATGCCGGTAGTCCCCGCTACCACCCCCCAAAGATCTTTACTGCTTTCTGCTTTAATCTTTCATATTCTCATTCTTTCTTCTTGAGCAAGGTAATCCTGATTCCTCTGATTCCTCTATAAGTCTCTATAAGTAGTATCACAGATACTGAAAGGGTACGCAGGCAACCCCTTTGGGGCCCGAGACACAAATAAATCTTATAGCTTGCAGGTACCAGTTCCTAAATCTTTTCAATTGCTTAATGGACTTGAAACTGGAGGATCAAGAAAGCTGCACAACAATGGACTTGGACTTTACAAATTTTAGTCTTTCTTCTTCTTTCCTTTAAACTTGTAAATACATGTATACACGTAAAGTTTGTAAGTTTAATAAGAAACTTATATCTTCCTTATTAATTCCAAAACTTAGTTTTATAAAAGAAAGATCCTAAAAGTTGTGAATCGTCGTTCATCGGTTTATAATCTGCTTTACTAAGCAGCTGGAACGGGGCTTATTTATCATTCAGTCTCCCGAACTATCATGACTCGTTCAGTTTAGTCCCCGGATTATAACTCGGAATTACTCAGTCCCTGAACTATGTAGTTTCCGGCACTTTAATCCTTGCAATCGGTAACTCGGTTAATGTTAGATTAACGGTGTCAACCTTTTAATGGTTTAGTGTCTGATTTGTATAATTTTAAAGTTTTAAGGTTGGAGTTGATAAAAGTTATTTTGTGGGGTCAAATTAGAAAAGGAAAAGAAACTTAAAGACTTACATGCTATTTCTCCTTCTCCTCCCCCAAGCCGCCAGATCGCAACCCCGGGCTGGCAAATCGCGGCCCTGGGTCGCTGAATCGCAACCCTGAGCTGGTGAATCGCAGCCCTGGGTCGCCGAATCGCAACCCTGGGTTGCCGAATCGCGGCCCTGGGTCACAGATTCGTGCCCTGGGGCATCGATCCGGCGGCCTTGGGCCACGATCCGGTAGCCTTGGGCCGCAATCCGGTGGCCTTGGGCCGCAATCCGATGGCCCTAGGTCACGATTCAGCCAGCGGCCCTGAGCAGGGATCCGGCGCGGTCCTAGGCCCTGATCGATCTACGTTCCCGATTATTTTTTTTGTGTTTCTGGCATTTTCCGGTGGTGGTGGCGGTTGTCGGCTGCGATTGTCCAACTGCAGTGGCAGCGGCCCGACGGTGGTTAAGTTTAAAACTGTTGGGGGTGTCTGAATGGTTAAGTTTAAAATATGGGGTAATTGGGAAAGAACTTTTAAATTTTAGGACCAAAACAAGCATTTTACCACGAGGTCAACTGACTTTGCTACGGTCAAAGGAGTAAAGTGCTTGACGGAGCATAATTGAGGGACTGAGTAATTCCGAGTTATAATTCAAGGACTAAATTGAACGAGTGACAATAGTTCGGGGGACTAAACAATAAATAAGCCGTTGGAACGGTGGTTCATAACAAAATTGGAGCTAGAAAGCGTTGCCGATTGTTGACAATTAGAAGGCCATATCCGTCGGATCAATCCACGCTCCATCGGATTGCTCCATCACGGAGCGGTTAGATTTGTGATCCACCTATGTTGCAGCGGGTCGTGATATCGACCAGAGCTCCACAAAAATATTATTTGCAACATAGTTCTTAAATTTTCAAAAAAATACAAAATGGTTCTCAACATTTTAAAAAAATTACAAATTGGTCTTCAAACATTTCAAAAATTTATAATTTGGCCTCAATTTATTTACATTTTAGTCCCTGAACTTTGTTAAAAAATTAATGAGTAACAAAACTTTAAAAATTTACACTTTAGTCAGTATGGTTGGAGAGGGTCGGATCAATGCGGATCGATCCACCAATAGCGTGAGGCGATCCAGCATAAAACGGATCAATGCGGATTGATCCATGGAGCGGGTCGTCGACCCACTCCAATACCCATCTCTATTGACAACCCTCTAACCGAGCACCATCGAACCCACCGGAATTGGATTGTGATTTACCCAAAACCCAATTCTGATCTTCCTTTTTACCGCCGTAACCATGTCATTTTGTACTAAGTGTCTCGTATAAACGTTACCTTGGCACCAACTCTCCATGCACTCCATAAGTTGCAGTTATTCCAACATATTCCAACCCGTTACTTATATTGATGGTTACTATACCCTCAAATAAAAGAATGACGATGAACAACTCCCATTATAGAAAGGTTGATGGTAAATTTAGCTCAAACAAAGTTCGGTGGTAAAATTTTGTTACCCATGATCCTTATAGTTAAGTGGCAAAATCGTTCCTTTATATGCTCTCTGCCTTTGGGGGCAGCATTGTAATTAATGGAGCATGGGATTTCTCTCCGGTTGGGTCCGGTACGTACGCGAAGTGCAGGACTAGACACCTGATTTTTGGCTTTTGGGGGTCTCCTTAAAAGAAGCTAAAAACTTCACAAACGCTTCTGGGTTATATCAAAGTTGTGAAGAAAGGAAGAAAGGGAGCAAATCGATAGGCCCCTCACTCTCTTTCTTCACCTTCTTTTTGATCCCCAAAAACACAACCTTTTTTAGAGAGAGAGGGGGAAAGAGGGAGACTGTTGTGTTGTCACCAGACGACGAGCCAACCAATTCACCTCCTCCATGTCTCTTGGCTATGCAGAGAAGCTCTCCTACATTGAAGATGTGGGCAAAGTTGGAATGACTGAGTTCTTTGACCCACCTCATGTCTTTCAGGAAAAGGTGAGGCCTTTTCGCCTCTTCTCCTCACCTGTCATCTGGTTTGCATTTTGATGCTTGCTTTTCTTGGTGGTTCCGTCTGCAGATGATCATGCAATCTGATTTAGTGTTATTTGTGGATACTATTTGTTCTCTGTGTCGATGGCTCCTAGGTTTTTAGTTTGAGCTTGGTAACAAACTGACAATGAGTTGCAGCATTGTGAATGCTTAATTTGGTGGAATCTGCTTCCTGGGTCCAGCATTCTTGTTGTCCACTCTGACTTTGTCAGGTTGACTAAAGATCGCAACTGAAGTTTATAAACTAAAGACGATTCCTGGGTTCAGCTATATATTCTGCGTCTATTGACAGAAAAAGTTCAGGTTAATTTGTGAGCTGGTGATGATAAGGAGCCTCTGCATTGTAGACAATTGTGCGAGCCTAAGGGTTTTAATTGTTGTTGTAAAATCTTGGATGGAATCGGACCATCACTGAGGATCTGGGGTTTGAGAGAGAGAGAGAGCTCCATTATCACCATTTTGTTTATATGAAAGGGAGAATGGTCGGATCTATTTCCTTATGGGTCAAAGTCAAAACATTGTTAGCCAAAACTTACTTGGCAGGTGAAAAATCCCTTTTTCTGATACAGTACTTACTGGCTTTTAACGTCTGATGCTGTTTCCAGTCATTCAAAAGACTTCAGGGTTTAGTTTAAGCCAATGTAGTTGATGGATGAATCTCCTTGATGCAGACTTGAGCTTTTTCTCTATCATTAGTTCCATGTTCTGATTATACCTTACTTGTAATTGCATCTTTGTTCTGTGACTCCTGTTAAAATGAATGATAATCTAATATGTTTAAATGCATAGTCTTGCTGACCGCACTCTTAACTTTCATTGGCAGATTAAACAACTTTCCAAATTGATTCAAAAGGTTTGGATCTAGCCCAGTTCTCTGTTTGCTGTTTTTATTTAGTCTACAGTCAGTTTTTACCTGTGGACATCCTTTGACATTGCTGTTTGTACATGCAGAGCAAGCATCTAGTGGTGTTTACTGGTGCTGGAATATCAACTTCTTGCGGTATACCTGATTTCCGAGGTCCCAAAGGGATATGGACACTGCAGGTAGCTACTTCAATATCATTTTTTGTCCAAAGTTTATATTTCCCTTCTAGGACCAGTAAATTACTTAAACCATAGTTACCAGATTCGCGAGTCTGCCTCGCGTAGCGCGAATCGATACATGCGATGAAACTTATATGATTATGAGGATTTTGGAACTTCAGCTCATTTTTTCCTTCATTGCGACAGGAAGGCATTCGCCATTAAACTTCGCCACTATGTTTTTTGCATAATTCATAGTATTAACTAATTATAAATGATCAATTGTCGTTATAAACTTCATGCCAAAGTTCAGTATGATGATGATGATGGCTGTGATAAATCGTAGTTTGCTGATTGAGGGTAATGTTATTCAAGTTGTCAGGAATTATGTGGTAGATTGCTTTTCCTTCATGTTTGAGATGAGGTTGTTATATAAGTTCGCATTTTTAGGATGTTGCAGAGAAGCTGTTCAAATTAGAGAAGTGGGTTAATAGGTCTGATGAAGCTATCTAGTTTCAGTTGAGGCTCTTTCAGTAGAGTAGAGCGTGTAAGTCTGAAAGTCTTGTTTGTAGCACCTAAATAGTGTTTTTTCCTTGTCATGAGAAAGAACAGATTAAATTGCTAAGGGAAATAAAATAACTGTTTATTTTCTAATAAGAAAAAGGGAGAGATTGAAACATCGTAAATTAAAATGTTACTCCAATTAACTGTATTGTTCTGTTTCTGATTTTGTATATAGTATCATCTAATACAGTTTTGACTTGCAGCGTGAAGGCAAACCTCTACCTGAAGCATCATTGCCTTTCCATCGGGCAATGCCAGGCATGACTCATATGGCTTTGGTTGAACTGGAAAAGTCGGGAATTTTGAAGTTTGTGATAAGTCAGGTTGCTCAATCTTTCATTGCATTTGTTAGCTATATAGATCTTTATTTCCATAGCTACCTGATCAGAGCTTTTCTCTTTGGTTCCTCTTTTTGGATACATTAGTTTTACACCACACCAGTTGCCATTATGTTTGTTGCATATTGACTAAATAAGAGCTGTATTATATGCAATTCAATTGATGTCTTATTTATGACTGTCTTCCAAATTTCTATGCTAGAATGTTGATGGCCTTCATCTTCGATCTGGCATACCAAGGGAGAAACTTTCGGAGTTGCATGGAAATTCATTTTTGGAAACTTGTCCTTCATGCAGTTCTGAGTAAGAAATGATATTAGATATAGTTAAGAGCATTTAAAATTTTTACAGCAAGGATTCAATTCAGTTTCCAAGGTGTTTCTGTTGCTATACTGAGGCTTCAGCTTCTTTTTTAAATTCTTTCTGCAATTTATTTGTTCATATGCTGCACATTAGGAGTATATCCTTCTAAAGTTGTTTGAACAATTGTTGAATATATAAAGGTATTTACGGGACTTTGAGGTTGAGTCTATTGGACTGAAGGAGACATCTAGACGTTGTTCAAAAGTAAAATGTGGAGCTAAACTCAGGGATACTGTCCTTGATTGGGAGGTAAGTTTACGTTATCAAGATATTATCAAATTTAAGCTTGACAATTATTTTAAGCATTTTTTTTTACAGGAGCAAAACTCAATAATGCTAATAACATTAAAGAAAAAATGAAAGTTGACATCAATTAACAACCTCTCTCTTCCTTGCATTCCTCCTGCAGGATGCTTTGCCCCCAAAGGAAATGAATGCAGCAGAAAAACATTGTAGAATGGCTGACTTAGTGCTTTGTTTAGGAACGAGGTAAGAATTATTGCTTCTTCAGTTAACATTATTGACATGGTCTGTATAACATATAGCTCTTATAGCTCTCATTTGTTTAATCTATATTGTTATCTACGGTACGAAGATATGTAATTATTGAATAAAATCACAATCAACCACCACCATTTTTACCAGAACAAAATGAATGGAGTTGGAAATAGGATTTTGAAGCCTTCCATAGTTTCTGGTGTTACAGAATGAAAGCCTTCTTCCATGTCTATGAAGTCGTTGGTTGTGTTTTAGCATTTTTTTTACATCACCTAGTGTCACTTTAGATGATCATAGAACCGTTATGTGCAGTTTACAGATAACCCCTGCTTGCAATCTGCCTCTGAAGTGTCTCCGTGGTGGGGGAAAGGTTGTAATTGTGAATCTTCAGGTACTGCTTTCTTCTATGCTGAAGTTTTCATGTTCTCCCTGGTTGAAGTTACATTTATAACGGTAAAATGAATTCAAATTATTATGTGTTACTAATTCCTCAACTGCTATGTGTCTGCTTGACCTTGTATTTAATTGTCTTGCTGACTTATGTGTCAAGGGCTATAGACCTCTTCTGTGCTTTGTTCTCTGTTGTTTGATGCAACCTTTTCTTTTGATACAATCTAATACTCTCTTTTCTGATTTATAGAAAACTCCCAAGGACAAGAAAGCAAGTTTGGTGATCCATGGCTATGTAGACAAGGTATTGCCATAATTTTCTGCATTGAGTCCTCTGGGCTGACCTTTTCTCATCTAAAGTCCCAAAGTTTTTCAGGATCAACTACATCTAGGTTTTCATGCTTCTTTCTCTGATATCATATGTTTCCATCCAGAGATCTAAATCAGCATCAATTGATTGCAGCAAGGATCTGCAAGATTTTATTGCCTATTTTTAATTTTGTGGTCAAATTTGTTCTCTTTACCAAGTTGTAGTGTGAAGCAAAAAGCAAATACTTCTCCATTCTTATTTTAATTTTAATTTTAAATTTTTTAAAAAAGTCTCCACCACTGACATGTTTTTGTTGAAAAAGAAATCCTGAAATTTCAACTGGAATAGTTGGAAGTCAGTAGCGAAGGGACCGAAACGTCTGTAGGCTCATGAGATTAGGGTGTGAAATTCATTGCGATTGTGAGGTGTTTAACTCTTTTTTGCTTATATGCTTCACCCATATAAGTGTTATGACAGATTACATATTGAGTAACCAACTTCCAGGTTTGAAAGTAGAGGGACCATCACCACCATCATCATCATACTGCACTTTAAATCCCAACAATGTTGGCCACTGACATGAAACTTATAGTGCCAATTAATTGTCTAAAGTACAGGGGACCAACATACAATTTTTATTTTTCAATCAATCTCACTGTCAGTGTCATCAATCCCATTGATATTCATTTAGATTTTTCTGATTCTTTCTATCAGACGTTTAGAAAAACAGTTTTCGGTTATATTTAATAGAAACTTGTTGATAAAACCTAGCTGATTTAGAAGGTTGGTGTTGATAAGATGCCCTGCTCACGTTTTCTTGATCCGAATATGTGAACAGACATAGCATGTATCTTTTGGTTATAAGGTCTTTTCTTTTTTCCATTATACAGGTTGTTGCTGGTGTCTTTGATTCTCTTAGTTTGCAGATTCCACCATATGTTAGGATTGATCTATTTCAGGTCATCCTAACCCAGTCTCTCAGTTTAGGTAACTTTCTCCAGCTTCTTAGATCTACTGATGTTCTAAACTGATGTTTTGAACTTGTCCAACTTGAAATATGCCTAATGAAATGTGGATGAAAATTCTTACTTAGATAATTGGATTTTGAGTTTCAGTTATAGCATTCTGCATCCCGACATATTCCAGAACATCATAGTGTTACCTATTTTTTCGTCTTGATTCAAAATTGAATCGGTTTCACAAAACTCAAAATGTCGTTATAATAGCAGGTTGCTTCACTTTCGTGAAGCTCTTTATTTTCATATAGGAAGTGTGGTTTCTTGTACCTAGATGAGACTAACCATCTGTTTTGATAAATATCCAAAGTGTCATTGAACCACAGGTTAATGATGTTTTTTTTTTCCAAGTTTAGTTGTAAGGCTGTAGCAGTGGATTAAGCACTTTCTACTTTTCTCAAGTGATATGGTTAAAACTGTTTTGATAAAGGTTTTGCATGTATGTAGTCCCGAAGTGTAAATGTTATACGCAAGTTATAGAGTCGTCATCGTCTTCGGTTTAATTGTAAATGTTAGAATGCGGTTGACGATTCTTCATCTTGTCAGGCAAATTCTGTTTCAGTCGATGTTTGCATCTGTATCGGTCATCATAACTACAGCCACATATCTTGTTTTCCTTTTTATTTCTACATTCTGTCAATATTTAATACTTGAAACCATCCTTTGACTTGCATTGCAGATAATAAGTTTGTGAACTGGACCGTGCGTATTGCAAGTGTACATGGATTAAGTGCTCCTTTGCCATTTGTTAAATTTGTTGAGGTGATGCCAATTTTAATAACCCTTTCGTAATTTTCTTTTGCAATATTCATTCCGTCTTTTTATACAATTAACCAATTGATTCTTTGGAAAGAGTAAATAGCATTGTATTTGTTATTTGAGAGAAAAGGGATAATAGAATTCTATATACTTCATTGAGAAAAGATGTACGTATATATACACAGCCAGAAATCTATCTAAGGTAACTGTATAATCTGTCTAAGGAAACTATATAATCTGGAACCTAAAATTACGTTAATTGATAGCTAATAATCTGCTATTTACAGCTAACAGTATTTAGAATGAGGATCTTGCAGACGTGTTGTAGGAATTTGTGTCAAGTAGATTGGTGTAGTAGACCAACTTGGTACTTGTGATATTTGAAGTGTAAACAACAGAAAAATGAAAGGAAATGTTTCTGCCATTTTTGGTGTGGTTTATTGTAGGGATTATAATCTTTTGAGATGAAGAACTGCTGAGTTCCTAGGACAAAGGGGAATATTCCATGGAAATATCTTGTTACTTGGAACCTGAACCCCCCCAACCACACACACACTCACAAAGAATAAAAATCAATGGTTTCTATTTGATCAAGCTGTTTCCAACACTTGTCCTCATTTGGTGGCTCAGGTTTCCTTCTCAGATACTCAAAGGTTCAAAGAAGCTGTTCTGGAAAGACAGCCCTTTATCCTTAAAAGGTAAGCACCATCATTGGCTTTTTTAAAATTTTGAAGCTCAAGTTTTTTCTTCTAGGTTTCTGTCTTTAGTTTGTATCTGCTCAAATTTTGTAGAACATTCTCCTTTTCCTAGTTACTCTTGATGCGTTCATAGATATCATTTAGTTCCGGTAAACATGTTTTGGACTTGTATTTTACAGTAAATTTAATTGATGAAATATGGATCATTTAATTGATGTACAGCATTCAGCATTTTCATTTCTAACGTATCTGTCCTTTTATTTTTCACATCCAGGAGAACCGTGAAGAAAGAAGTGTTCGAAATGTTCTTGAAACTTAATTTTATAGATGGTTGTGGTTGCCCCTCTACCCAAGTTCAAATCCCGTTTGATTTTGAGGTCAGTTGCAGGCCTACTAGAACTGATATTCCCAGTGTATGTTCATCTACATGAAGTTCAACAAACTAAATTCCATCACCTTGCAGGATTCAAGTGAATGTTTTCAGCTTGACAAGGATGCAGAACTTGAACGATTGCGAGAGTGTGCCATTCAAGAATCATGCTGCGGACAAACCACAGCTATCGAAAAAAGTTGCGTTTTGTCCCCAAAAACCGAGGGCACAGTTCACGCAATCGTCACAAATATCAGGTCATTTGATTTACATTTAAGCAATGGGGATGTCAAAGAAGGTACCAATGGCCCGGGAATCACCCAGAAAAGATCGAAAGGGCGGAAACGTAAAAGTAGATATAACTAAGGAAGTGAGAGTAATTAGGCTTTTGTGTTGTTAGCATCTTTGTAAATAGCCTATGATTCGCTAACACCACCGGGAAAATATACAGCCCTGGGACTGAGTGAAATTTTGTTAGATATCTGCACTCAGGTAAGCCCAGCATTTCATCTGCAAATATCAAAGCCTCATCGTAATGGTGCCCTTTTTTTGGTTAGAGCAAAATCTTCATATAATTCGGTTCCGATTCGGTTCAGCTTGATCTTGTGTTAAGTTGATTGATTTCCTGATTTCAAAATCCACCTAGCATTTTGATGTTACTAAGCCTTACAATGTGAGATGATCTCAGTCTTAAACGTTGGAGGTTGGGAAAAAAAGTTAACTATCATTAACGATCATGATAACTTCTTTAAACCTGACTTTAACGCTAAACGTTAACGTTATTCTCAAACAGACCTTCAGGTGTCAAACTAGCAGTATGAGCATTGAAGACATTTTGGCCAATGGAATATATCTAGTTACATGATAAGTAAAAGCTTCCTCTCCAAGTTACAAAAAATGGGAATTTCTTGAATGACAAGAAATGGTTCTTTGGTCATGGTATTTTGCCCTAAATCCAGCATCAAACTTCACTCAAGTACAGATGGTTTTCTTTAATGTAAGTGACAACTTCATCAGCAGTTAGATACCTTACTGACAGCCCTCTTGAAATACATCCCCTGAAACGAATCAAAGAGACTGAGAAATTCAACATGCACTGCTCTAAAAACTCATATGAAGCTCGTCTTTATGTCATGCTGCTAGACACCTTAAAGCTGTTTACCTCACTCTAGTCGAACTGACTTGGTTCGGGACAAGCTCGTCCACGACTTTGATGTTTTTCTGAACCAGGGAATAGCCGACTTTGATGTTTTTCTGAACCAGGGAATAGCGTAACAATCTTAGAAATGCATGAAATTCTAAGCAACTCCAGAAAGTGATGCCTTATTTGGTTGGATTTAAGCCATTGGCTTAAGCCAAGCTTAATCAAGTAAATGATATTCTTTTACAATTTACACAAAGACTGAATAAATATACGTTTAAAAACAATACACTTAACATTTTCAGTTCTTTACTTCTCTACACCATATTTTCCGTAAAAAAGACAGTCTTTGCTGTCATAACTAAAGGAAAGAATATATCATGCTCACCCGGTTTTCATTCAAGATTTCATTTGCAGAGATTAGTTTCTCAATATCTTGCCCTTCTCTACGGATGCAGACCACACCAAAATCTCTGCAAATAGTCTTAACCTGAAACTCAAAGACCGTCACGAGAAAAGCGAGTATTTAGATAAAGAAGGCAAGAGGTAATATGCCCTAGTTGTGCCTTCAAAAGTCAACCTCGACTAGCTTTTCCCTTAAACAACAAGCAGAAGCATATTATAATTGATAAGGTCTTTTGAGCACCTGGTCAGGAATCCAGACTCCCGGGATGCTAAAAGATTGCAATAGATCGGAACCACACAAAAGCATGACCTTGAGGGATTCTACAACCAGGAAAACCAAACTCATAAGTAAATGTATTTAGCTGTTATCAGTAGTGTCATTTCACAAATATACCATCTGCTGGAGAAATCGATTCCTAACTAAAATTGAACGGATGTAGGGTACCTATTCATATTTATAGAAACAATATGCTAAAACATTTTTGGAACTGTCTAATTAAAAGGCAGTATATATAGGAGTAATTAGGAAAGAATGTTATGCTCTCCTAGGGACTAGACACATAAATGACAACCCAGGAACGGAGGATTCATTTGGGACGAGCACTTAAGTTTAGCGTTACAGGTTGGAAATTTTTTTAACAGTCATGATAGCTTCTCCAAACCTCAAACACTAAAAGCTATCATTAGATAGCATTTTCCAACCACTGACACTAAATGCTGGCATTTTTCCCAAACGGACCAAGAAAAATGAAGCAAAAGGGAAAGTTTACCCTCAGGTATAAGTCCACCTTCAACCAAAGAATTTCTGGCACGTGATAGGACAGATACAGTGCGCTGGAAGGTAGCTTGCCGGGCCTGATAAGATGGTATGAATTTAACGCACCAAGGAATGACAAAGAAAAATATGGATAAACAGCAGAAAAATCATGTCAATTTCATTTACAAGATTTGCATGGCAATAGCTGATCGTGTACATAGCTTATGATGGAAAAGTTTACCTCCCATGAATCAACCATGATGAAGTCTGAACTCTTGCAAGCTAGATCACACATCTCTGTACGATGTTCAGCAGATATCAGTCCCTGCATCAAGCGCCAGGCCATTAACTTCTTAAACAAAAGTCATGTCGAGATCCCTCATGCTTGTAATCTCTCAAAATACAATTTTTTTTTTTAGCACGCTAAAGCATTTGATCCCCAAACCATTTCGCAAACAGTGATGAAGCCTTAATATTTTTCATAGTACAAAGCACCAACGACACCAATTAAAATAACCATATGATGTCGTTTGTAGGTAACTGTGGCCAGCCAGAAATGTTACAGGGAGACAAACGATAAGCTCTGAAACATACTGTATGTTGCAGAGTCGTTAATCTGATAACACTGCTCTTCTATTTGCAGCTACTAGTCTAATTCAAAAAAATCAAAACCTGTTTGCCGTATGCATCATTCACTGGTGACATGTAGCCGGCAATGACACATAATCCCTCAGAATTCAACGCATCTCGAGCCAATTCTAAGTACAATTATAACAAAACCTTTAGGATCTCACTATCTTAGAAAGTACAAAGAAAGAAGTGGGGGAAAATGAAACCTTTCCTCGATGCACATAAATGAAGCAAAGCCCCAAAGAAAGGACATTACCGAACATGCGAAGGTGCATAAAAGTTGGTGGATTGAAACTCCCAGTTGCTACTATAACAACACATGTCTTGTCCCTGCATAGAATAATATGAAATTTTGCTTCAAACTGGAACAACTAATAACAATCAACAATGGAACTATAAGAACTCACATGGCAAACCCAGAAAACATTTGATGCAGAAAGATCAGAAAACGCATAGAATTCCCAAGCTTAACCCTTCAAAGAAAATTGAGAAACTTTCGAGGAAAGAAGCAGCTTACTTACTTGATTACAGATCGCAGCGACAACTTATCAACAGGCAAAGGAACCTCCATCTAATCAGGCGAATGAAGAACCTGAAAGCCGGAGGCTTTGATTTCCTACAGCAATTCGCCACCACACCGGTGCATTGGCCTTAGCGTCGACCGTCGTCAAGGCTCCAAACTAGTAGTTTTAATATGCATCTGGATGTATAAACACCCCAATGCCTAAATCCCACATATGTCCCTGGTTCCCAAATCTATCCTCGTGGTTGAGACGACCGTTGTTCGTCTCCTTCACACAAGCTTAGCTCGCTTCACTCTCAGTCACCGATCTCTCAATACACCTTTGTTTCTCTTTGATCTACATTGAATTTCGGCCATCATTCTTTGCAGTTTGCGGTTAAAGGTATAGGAATCCTATGATATTGGATTGAGGGTTTAGGATTTAAGGTTTATGGTTATTGGATTCGTTATCAGTTAACCGGGGAAGTTTAAGTAGCATGTTTGGCTTTATTCAAGATTAATAAGGTTTATTGTTATGGGAATAAGGATACGCTTGTTTGATAATCAATACTAAAAATGAAATAAATTTTGTAATAACTTGAGAGTTACTATTCGATTACTGTCCATCATGATTTATAAAAGGGAATTATCAAAAACCCCCCTGAGGTTTGCTATATTCTTCAGTTGCCCCGTATTTCGAGAATCCTTTGTTTACCCCCGAGGTTTTAGTAATTTCTGAAAGCCCCTCGAAGCTAAGTTCCGTCGATTGCCCGTTAGTTTAGTGGGGCCCACTTGATAAATGACCGAAAAACCCGGCGTAAGTTTTCCCTCCAACTCGGGCACGAGTAACGGCGTTGGGTGTAAGAGGACGCCAGTAGCTATAGGTAGGCCGACGCCGATCCGTGAAAGAAAGCTTCTTCTTCTTCGCCGAAAACCCGTGGTTTGTGACGCGTAAAGGTCACCGAGAAGTTTCGGTTCGCGATAGAGAAGGAAAACAGAGGAGTTCGCTTTGAGGTGCGCTTTTTTACTTTTGTTAATGGTTTTGTTTGATTGATCGCTTTAGTTGATAATGATGAGGTTGTTGTCATTGAAAATCGGGGATGGGAGGGGAGGTAAATGCGACATTGGAAATCGGGGGCTAACATTGAAGATCGTGGTAGTGGTATGGAGGTAAATGCCGACATTGAAAATCGGGGGCTAATATCAAGATCGGGGTAGTGGTATGGAGGTAAATGCCGACATTGAAAATCAAGGAGGCATGAAAGAGATGAATCTAGAGGGTGGCAAGGGAAGGAAGGTTAGGTGTAGGGGTGGAGGTTTACGACGGGGAGGGAAGGTTAGGTGCAGGGGGTGGAGGTTGGGGAAAACTTTTGGTGCAGTAGAACTGGGTGAGAAATGACAGGGAAATGAGAGTGATGGTGATGGAGACAAAAGAGATGATAGGAGTTTTGAGAATGACATTGAAATGGAGGCTGGTGATTGCTTAGAGAAGAGTTTAAATTGAAAACACGTGAATTCACCACAATTGGCGTTTCCCGCCTCAACTTTCCTTCCTTTTTGCGCAACTCCTGTGTTTTGTTTACAACCAAAATTAGTCTTCCCCTTCATCGAAGCTTACTTCTCTTCATATCTAAGTTCTTCTTGGGTGAGTTTTGGCATGTGCACAACTCCTGTGCGCAAGCAAGCTGTGCACAATGCACAAGCACTGCACAACTGTGCACAAGCATGTGCGGCTGGCACAAGCTGTGCACAACTTGTGCACAACTGTGCGCAAGCATGTGCGCTGCAAGACAAGCTCTGTGCACAACTTGTGCACAATCTGCGCAAGCAGCGCGCGCACAAGCTCGTGCACACTGCAGCAAGGTCAAGGCGCGCACAAGCTGTGCACAACTCTGCGCAAGAAGCTCTGCGCCGCGCACATATTTCGTGGCCGCACTGAAGCATAGCTCAAATTCACGTGAACAACTCAGTTCACTTTTACTCAATTCGCCTGACGTCCGCGTAAGAAGAGGTGAGTTCGCTTCCCTTACTCACGTGGATAAAAAGAGGCGAATAGTGGCGTTATTCGCCTCTTTTTATCCATGTTTGAAACCCCCTATAGTAGACTATCATTTCCCTGCAATATCTACAGCTTTACATGGAAAACATACAAGATCTTCTGGATCCTGCAAGTGGTAACATTGCCATTATGAACAAGCTTCGCAACATCCGATCTTTTAATTCAATAAACATAGACATTTAGTTCACATAGAACTAACATACATTGACTTCGAACCAAACAAGCAACTACAACAAAGGAGAAGTACAATCAAAACAACCAATATGAGAAGTACATCCCGTGCTCTTCCAAACGCCATCTCTATTCTCTCCATTCGTCCACAAATTTCAGCAACCACAATAGAATCGTAATCCATTTTCGTGTCCCAAATCTCCCACTTTCCATCCTCTGCTTCTCCTCATTCGCAACACACCAATCCCAAAACTCACATTTCTTCTCCGCACATTTGTAATACAGCCTCCCGGATTCTTCTCGGACTCAAATTTTGACTTCGCTCTTCGACCACACCAACAATTGCGATTCATGAACCTCGGTCCCCTTCAACATTACATGCCCCGCCGCCCCGCCCCCGCCAATAGAATTCACACTAGCTCCGGACATCCTAAAAATCCAACAAAGCATCGCACATTAAACTCCTCTTACAACAATGCTAAATCAATTTGGAGACAAAAGGTAGAGAATTGTGCAAAAACCCTAAAACACCCGAACCAAAACCCTAAATCCCCAAATTCGATTACTGAATGCGTGTTCGGGCAGCTAAGGTAATTTCGATACTCCTTCTTGGTCGAAAAATAGACTCCTTGCAAATAATCCCACTAAGCACCTTCGTCCCAACTCCCGAGTTCGACCTCCAAAGCAGAGCTTTCAATGCAGAGCGTCCCAACTAAACGCAAGCAGAGCGCAGCAGAGGCGGTTTTAAATTTTCGAATGTAGGTACAATTTTGGGTTTTTCGGTCATTTATCAAGTGGGCCCCACTAAACTAACGGGCAATCGACTTAACTTAGCTTCGTGGGGCTTTCGTGAAATTACTAAAACCTCGTGGGGTAAACAAAGGATTCTCGAAATACGGGGCAATCAAGAATATAGCAAACCTCGTGGGGTTTTTGATAATTCCCTATAAAATTTATAAAACTGAATCGACACGTAACCGCTCAAGCTTACGGTTCATGGTCGATCGGTTTGATCGATTGAGTCACGGCTCAACCAGATTAGTTAAATACGCGGGATATCTAATATTTATCATTCATCTTAAAGTAAATAAGTAATTTATAATAAACTTAAGAACATATATCCATCAAAACTCAAAATAGTTAGCACATATATGCTTTAAAATTACAATAAACATTAAAAATGTAAAATAAAAAATTTTGTTTTTTTTTAACTTTTTTCAAAAACCGGCGGTTTCCAATTCAACCGGTTCACCGATTTTGTCCGGTTCGCCGATTTCCACCGGCTTCTAAGCTAAGCAGAGGTCTCAACACCGAAAATCGGACCGACATGCACCGGTCGCGTCCGCCCGATTTTCCTCAACCATGCTGTCCATTAAATGTCGACAAATTTTATAACCATATTTTTACGCTAACCAGCACGCGGAGGAAGTTTGTAAAGGCTAAATTTTTACTCGAATATATATGATTTTTTTATTGTATTTTTCCACAAAACTGATGTACTTTTTGAAAAAAAATCACTTATCTCATAAAAACAATAAAATAGGAAATAAAATATCATATACCCATCCATCTCAAAAAGTAATGCAATGGTTAACTTTTGATGTTAATTTGACTTCAATTTATCTATATTAGGAGTATTTCTTAATAGAAAAAAATATATAAAAAAATATATTTATAAAGTTAAGACATCAAATTTTTAGTTACATGTAGAAATTTTAAATTTAGAATTTGAATTGATATAGAAATAAAATCAATTGATTAAATGCTAAAAATAGATATTGTATTACTTTTTGGACAAAGGGTGTATTTGATTAAATTGGGATATAAACTTTAAGCATATTGGTCAAAAACAATTATACCAACCAAATTGGGCCTAAATTGTTTGTATCATTATAAAAGGAAGTTTCATGGTTGTATGTGATTTAGTAGAAAATAATTATAGTTATGTTGGTGTTGTATTTTTAAAAATAATCCATAGTAGTTATTTCGAATGAAACATTAATACATATTTTAGAATATTAAGAGAAGATATTATTAAGAGGATATAGTAGAAAAGGAAAAAAAACAGTTTTCAAGAGTTGAGACGTTAAGACATCTAGCTCAGCCGCCACATCACCAGTGGGACCCACTCATGCTGGTGGACCTGATGTTGCAGCTCCATGTCACTTGCTCTCTCACTGCCACGTTGCTTGCTCTCACTCTCTCTCTGCCGGACCTAACACAACTAGCACCGTTGGGAAATTTATCACCTATGTCGGCGTTGATTCTCCGATCAACTCCCTCACCCTCCAGTTTCAATAAAAAAAATCCAAAATTGAATCTTCTATCAAACCTCTCGCTCTCCGGCTCCCCGTTCCCAATTCAATCAATTCCAGCCTCCGCCATACCTGCATCGAGAGCCCTGATGATGGGATTGGCAACGATGGCACCCTGACAATCTGGGCGAAGCTTAAGAGCTCATTTTGTTCCAACCCTTCTCGAAGAACGCCTCCCATAACCAATCCGTGCGCTCCAACCAGAACGGAACCCCAACAATTGTTTCTCTGATTTGGTCCTCTCCTCGCCGCCGAATAATGGTCGCGCCAAGTTTTTAGGTTAGCATATCCGGGGAGTTTTTCAAAATTCCGGTCATCAATGAATTTCAAGGCGTCAAGCCCATCTTTGTAAGGGCAGGGCAAGCGGTGCTCCGACGAATGGCAGTAATTAATGGATGATGGGTGCCAAGTCAGTGCTGGGAAGAGGAACAGAACACGGTAAAGAAAAGAGGAGGAGGTCGACCGAAGAAGTTGATGCGGTCAGTGACGGTCGGCAGTGGCAGCTGAGGCAGACCCCCAAATAACAAATTTCTGACATAGAATTATGATTAGGACGATCTTAACAGAATATGCCAATTGTTGACGAAATATTCTCTTCATTAGTGGATTCAATATTTTTTTGCACATTTTGAAGTCGATAGGCGTATATCCGCACTTAGTAACATAAGTTTACTGGTTATTTTGCGCCGATGAAAAGATAGGTGGGTTTTTTCGCATTTTTGGACATAATTCGGTAGTTAATTTGCACCCGAAGCCTTTTTTTATGTTTCCATTTTCTAACTTTGTCGTTTCCTTCCTCTTATTGCTCGACCCTCTCTCTTCTCTGCTTAAAGAGTTGTAGGGCTGATATTCAGAAGCAAGATCTTCTTCCACCAGCATTTTCTCCTCGTTCTCTTTGTTTAGGAATCCATCAAGGCAGTCACCGAATGCTCATCCACCACACACCTCTCACCTTCGCTCATTCATTTTCCCCTTTCAAATTTTAGATCCGCTACTTCGTTTCGATGTTCCCCTGTTCTAAACCTTTGCTGATGTTGGAACCGTCGTCCGCAACGCATAGCTTGCCGAAAACTCCACTGATAGCAAAGTTGACCGACATCTCAGTCCGCCATGGCTCATCGGAGCGGTCTCCGCATGGGTCTTCGATGATGATTCACGTCGAGGAGGAACTGAAGAGAGACTTTCGGCATCACACGACAAAAGAGAGGCTTGAGACGAGTGAGATTCAATGAGATAGGTTGAAGATGGAACAACATTCTTTTTCCTTTTTTTATTGAACAACATGATTAAGTTGTGGAAGATGATAATAATGGTAGAGAGAGAGAGATAAAATTGATAGTTTTTGTAAAATTAGGGATTAAGTTGTAAAATACGTATGGACATTTTTGTCATTTCACACACATAACAGTAAAAAATGATGGAAAGAACTTTGATTGGGACAAAAACCAAAGTAAAGGGACTCGGATGATGTAAATTCTTAAAATGAAACTTGAGTAGGATAAATCGAAAATGTAAGGGACTTGGATGATAACTCGAAGTCGAAACCTTTACAAATGTCCTCAAGAGCATGATCACTAGGCCAAGTGCTCAGGACAACTTAAAACGTTTTAAGTCCAATATAAAAAGTTTTAAGTCTAAAATTATTAGTTTACCCTTTTTCAATATTACAACATTACTAAAACTTATAAAATATTGTAATCTGTATCCGTCGTAAAGCGCTAGGCATGACTAGGGGTGAGTTCTGCCGAGCCCGAGCCTAGCAGGTTCGAGCTCGAGCTCGTGAAATTCGGGCTCGGCTCGAGCTCGGCTCGAGTTCGAACGAGCCCGAAATTCGAGCTCGAGCTCGGCTCGAAGGCTCGTGAAGCTCGATTCGAATCGGCCCCAAACGAGCTCGCGAGCTCGTTAGGCTCGATAAGTGTTACATCCCACATGGAAGGTTTAAAGGGGATTATGGTGTATATAATGCACATCACCCTCCTTCCCTTCAAGAGGCCTTTAACGGATGTTGGATTGAGGAAAAGGTCGAGCCGTAACCCCAAGACCATCCATTCCGTTAGAAACAAAACCGTGAGGGGAAAAGGCTGGACCGTAACCCCAAAGCGAACAATATCGGGGATTATGGTGTATATAATGTACATCACCCTCCTTCCCTTCAAGAGGCCTTAAAACGGATGTTGGATTGAGGGGTAAAAGGTAGGGCCGTAACCACAAGACCATCCATTCCGTTAGAAACAAAACCGTGAGGGGGAAATGGCGGGGCCGTAACCCCACAGCGGACAATATCTTGGCACTGTACACGGTCTGTGACAATAAGGCTCGATAAGGCTGGATATATAAACAGGGTATATATGTAATTTCACACCAGTTCGATAAGGCTCGTCGAGCCTATCGAGCCGAACCATTCATGTTTGAGCTCGGCTCGTTAATTATACGAGCCAAAGAATCGGCTCGGGCTCGAGCTCGAGCTCGAGGTCGAGGCTCGTGAAGCTCGGCTCGTTTGGGCTCCTCGAGCTCGAGCTCGAGTCGAGCTCGGCTCGGCCCGATTCATTCAACACCCCTAGGCATGACAAATGGGTGAGTAAAAATCACCAACCACGGATAATTTACCATTTCTGACGGTTTTAATCGCGGTTAAAACCAACGGGTTGGCGGTTGCAGTTTTTTTCTAACCGTTGACCTAACGGTTGCGGCGAGTAGTATTGGGGAATCTGCATTGCAGATAACCGTCATCCGCGATTTGGCGGATAATCGTCAATCCATATGCTACTAAGTCCAACCAAACCCACAACTCACACCTAACTACCATATCTAAGCTCAGCCCACTCCTCACATTCTCCTCACTCGATGTATCAAACCCACTCCTTCAGCAAGACAACAATCTAAAAGAATCCCTAAGGACCCTAACCTCCCACACGGTGCATGTTTGGATGTTTGGATTGATATTTGGATAATCGTGGATGTTTATGTTGGATTAACTGATTAAAATGTTGTGTAAATGTTTATGTTGCATAGATTTATGGATTTTAAATATTTGGATAATCTATAAAGGATATTTGAATAACTATAGATATCTGCGGTAACCTATAACCGTGAAGTGTTAAACCGTAAATTACAGATACTAAAAAAACTACAGTTGACAGTTGGTGATTTAAGAGTTATCGCGGATATATTGATCTGTTGTCATGCCTATATGAAGCTCTTACGATGAAACTTTGTTGATTCATAGATATAGTGACATGATTGCCACATATCAACCACGTACACCCAATCCAGGTATTTGATATGTGGTAAATTTAAATAGTTGTTGGTTTTTTTTTGTTGATTTTTAATGAAAAGAACGGTACCTCGGTATAGTATCGAAAAAAGGGTGGCAAATGGTCTTCTTTGTCTATATTTTCATGGGGAAAAAAAAAGTTACTCTGAAATGGTAGTTGGATAGTAAGGTGTTATCCCAGTTGTTTATTTGCAAAATCAATATTTTGTAAAAAAACGTAGTTTATATTCTCTATTTTAAAAATGGTTAATTTCTTTTTACAATATTTAATTAATTCTAATATTTTAATATACAAAATTAAATAATTTAACTACAAATTACAGATTAATGTATTTGATTTATAAGTATATTTTTTTCCAATTTTTTTTCTTAATAAGTTCTTTCGTAATACTTGAAACTTCTACAATAAAAAAATAAAGGTACAAATTTTTTAGTGACAGTGTAACGGAAGAGTAATAAAAAAGATTGCAGCAAAACCTTAAGCGACGCCGTTTCCCATCCATTAGGATTTTCGAGTCACCCTCAAGAAAAGCAAAAAAAAAAAAACACTCATAAAATACTCCATTTGAATTACTAGAAGAATCGCGCTTCATTCAGCGTTGGAATTTCAGATGAAGTTTTGAAGACAACGACAATGGCAAATGTGGAGAAGTTCTTGGCCCAGATCTCGGAGAGGAAGAAGAGTCTAATCGAGCACGTGAGGAATCAGATTCGCGTCTTCGATCACCACCTCGCTTCCAAATGCCGCCTTGCCGGTGTAAACCGTCCGCCGTGGCTCCTCCCCGACGTGCCCGCCGGTAACCAGTTCTTCTTGAACACAAATAACTTCATTTACGATTCCGCTCTGGAGCTCTAACTTTCCAGGGAACGATTAGTTGCTAGAATATTGGTTCAGTAGTGGTTTACCCTATCTTCTCGTCGCTTCCACTAATGTTGTGCTTCTGAGTGAACAAAATTGAATCAGATTTTGCAGAAAATTGTATACCTTTTACCTGTCAATGGGAGATTATTTTTAAGATAGCTTAGGTTCATTCCGCACTTCTCGTGCATAAGTTGATTAACGCTTAAGATCTTTTGGCGTTTTAATAAAACTTCTGCAGAAAAGCTCGATTGTTTGATACATTTTTTTTTTCCTGTTAGAATTTACGCATTGTCTAGTTTGCTCTCATATTTCTACTGAATTGTGTCAACTTAGTTTCAAGGTTCTCTACTTTTATTGTTTCAGAGTTCAAGAACGAAGATCTCATCTCTGGACTGCTATTTCCACGCCCACAAAATTCAGTTCCTTGCTCTAGCAGCAGTTACCTGGGTCTTTACGAGCAAGAAGTTGTTAGACCTGATAATTTACACTTCTCAGATGTTATAAGCAGAGAAATACATCCTTTGAAGGAAGGTTTTGTTGCTGAAACTGATACTTCAACAATTCAGTATCCTGAATCAGGGAGGTTTGCCCCAGAAACTGGCGTTGCAACTCCTGCAGATATCAAAGATCCAACTACATCAGGTGCTACTGTTGATCCGGTTTTGTCATTTGAAAGAGTTCAGAGATCCAGATCCAGACAGAAGTATTTGAAGCTTCGTAATAGTGCCAAAGCAGCCAAGAGCAATTCCGATGATGCCAAAAAAGTTAATTCTTGTGATCCCAACAGTGGAAGGCCCCAATTTGTTCCGCAGCAGAGTAGTCATGAGGCTGCAGTTGGATCAGACATGCAAAAATCCAGCAGTAACTTATCCCAATTTGAAGGAGAGGACAAAGTTGGTAAAAGCTCTAGCCAGAAAAGTTTTGGTAATGTGCTCTCTGGTAGAGTAATGAGATTTAGAATGGATAGACAGCAACCCATCTGTGCAATTGAGCCAACAAGTGAGAATATTCTTTCTGGGCACAAGGGAAATGGTGCTATTGTATTAACAGGCTCACTTGGGCAGTTGGGAAATGCTGATTCTTGTGATGCTGCAAGTTTCAGCCGCAAAAATGCATCCTCAAAGTCAGGTCAGGTTGATGAGTTAGAGCGACTAAAATCAGCTGAAAACTTACAAGTTGGTAAAGGGTCAAGCTTGGAAAATTGTAACACTGTGTGCTCTGGTATATCTAGTGGTTCTAAACGGCAAATCAAGTCTTTATGTGAGCTGACAAGTGTGGATAACCGCCCAAAACTTGAAAAGACAGATGTGGTTATGTGTTCACTTGTTGAATCAAGACCTGTTGATTATTGTGATGCCGGGACTGTTGTTTCCTGTCTTCCATCCCTACAAACTGATGAAGTGGATGGATCACAGATCTTAAAGTCTGCTTGGAACATGAGTACTTCTGAAGGGGGAAATGAAAAAGTTGGTATACTCTCAAACAAGAGAGGTGTGAATATGCATTCTGGTAGAGTTACGAGCTCTAGAAGTTCAAGATGGGAAACAAACTCAAATGAGTCACCAAGCATGAATTATAACTGTGATATTGCAAAGATGAATATGGTTATGTCCCCTGGGTCTCATGACAACTCAAGGAAGGAACCAAGTATTACTGGTCAGTTATTTGAATCAGAACAAATTTCTGTTACTGGTAAAGAAGTTAGGGAAATGGGAGAAACAGAAGTACGCATGGGAACCTTTCAAAGTAATGAAAATAGAAGCGGCTATACTTGCTCCAGAGTTACCCAATCCAGAAGTCCAAGTCTGCAAAATGCCAATTTGAATGAAGACTGTAAGATGGGTTCACATGGTAGTAAGCAATGCTGTGATAGAAGATCAATGCTACAACCTGACCACGTCTATGGTTCCTCAGAATCAGTTAAATTTGATGTAACTGGGAGAGCAAAAACGGACTGCCAGTTGCTGGAGAATCTTGTGGATCAGTATGTGAATGAGAATTCAGGGTCACAATCTACTCTTGGTGATGCAAGATCAGTTAAACACAACAATACATCAAACAATTCAAAACATGAAGATACGAAGTCAAAATATAACTCCTTAAGCAAGTCTCCACATGAAAAATCATCCAAAAGCTCTGCAGGATTTGGAGGTCAAGAAGTTTCTGGTGTCCAGGAAAATGGGCTGCCTTATACTTCATGTAGTAACATTCTTGGCCCTAGCATACAAGATGCTATCGCTATGGCCACAGATCCAGACTCTAATGGGTTTGTTAAGCTTCATTCTGGCAGTTTACAATCTGTGCAGAAAGCAATTGACTTGCTTTCAAAACCAAAATCATCAGATAGGACTAGCGGATTTCTATTGCAGGATGTGGGGTCAAGCCAACAGCGGAACTCTGCTATTGTTGTGAAACGTAAGCAACTCGATTTTGAAGACATAGGTGAATGCCATGTTGGTCTTTTGTTGGACAAGGAAAAGCAGGTTAAATTTCAATTTTCTGACAAATGTGATGAAACATCTCATTTGCAGTACCCAGAAGAGCCCGGTTTTATAGTTCAGAAAAATCTTACTGGCGAGAATGTGAGATGTTGGGAAGATTTGATGGTAGAAGCTTCAGAGAAGACATGCCAAAGTGGTAGAATATCGAATATAAACATCCTTCCCTTGGAGAAAAAAGCATCCCTGACACATCCAGACAATTCCTTTATGTGTGCACAAGAAAGCAGTGAAGTTTCCAAACCTAGAATGTCTTTGGTAGATAGTTCCCCTGAACAGAAGAAGACAACAATTGCTGTGGGTGCACCTGATAATGCAGGGCTTGACTTTTCCCATGAATGCTTGGGTGAATCAGACAAACTGAAGTTCTCTAAGAAGGCTCCTGGTGAAAGTAGTCTCAATGTCGACAGTGGTGGTTTTCCTAAAGTATCAGATGAATCTGATTTTGTCAGGGTTGATGGTCTTGATCTGTTGGATAACGTGGATGTAACTCAAACTGAATCTGTTGTCGGCACTTCGACAATTTTTTCCATTGATGGTGCTAATGTCAATTCTGGGGAGCAGCAGAAAGAAAACTTATCGAGTCATGATGCAGGTCCCTGTTCGGAGAGAAGATGTGGTCAGGATGAAGATAATGTAATTTTGCCTTCAGTTGAGGCAACATTTCATGAACATCATATGGGTGAGAAGCACTTGGACTCGGAAAAACATTCCAGTTATAGCTTGGAGTTGTCGTGGTCTCAGAAACGAAGGAAAATCAATGGTTCACAAAGAGTCCCATCCCCTTCTTTGGGCACTAAGGTAAAGCATTTTTTGCATATTCAATTAGGTCCTGCCACTCATACTTTTTTTAACTAAATTGTAAATCAGCATGTTTACCTGAACTCAGCATTTCTTTGCTTATCAGGATAAACATTCTATTGAGATAAATGGGAATAAGAGCCCAGTGGAAGCAGATCAGAACACAGACTTCTGTGTGGCAGATACTCCAACTTCTTACCCAGAGCTCCAAGTTGACGTAGTACGTTTTCCTCTTGCAAATTTGAAATTTTGACACACACCTTTAAATGCGTAATGCTGTTAAGAAATTTTGAGCTTTTTATGACCATCTCTTACTTTGGACTGTAACATGGCCTAGAAAAATCAATTATGGGGATGGCTGGCTCTGTATACTCCATTCTGATTTCTAGTCATATCATTCCAGCTGCATTAGTGTCGTCATCTTGATCTCTTTCACTTTTAATGGTGCCTTGTATTTTGGTTTGCAGGGTTTATATAGGCTGGAAGATAAAGAAAGCTGCAGAAATGCTTCATTTGTCCCAAGTGTGGACAACGATACTTATGAGGATTCTAGAACTTCCTCGGGAGGGCAATGGGAAGTAGCTGGTGAGGCCATTGTTAATTCTAATTCGAAACAGGAGTGTAAGGCAGAAGAGACCCAATCGTTTTTGCAGTTTACAAATAAGTTGGATCAGCAGAATGTAGATCAAATTGTGTGTAAACAAGAAACAACAGGAAGCCAAACTCATTTGATGGAAAGTGGTAAGTTTCCCTCTGATTCTTCATGTGAACATTCCACGGAGTTGCTTAATGCTGATCTGGCCAGACCTGAGATGGATCTCATGGTCTTTGAAAAAGAAACAGTTGAAAGCACAGTTCACTCTGTGGGAAATTGTAAATTGTCCACTACAGGTCCTCCTTGTAGGCAGTCTGGTCAGTTGGTTGATACTGATGATGTCAGACCTGAGATGGAGAGATTCGTACTGCAAACAGATTATGAACAGTTGCACCTCGCAGACAGATTGAGCTTGCATGATTTTGAACTTCCAAAGACAGCGGTAGAGCATGCTAGCCTTTTAAAAGAGCTGAGCAAGCCTTATGTTGATACCCCGTTATCACAGTTTATGTCTAATTCAGAACTGCAGAAACCATCAAGCTTGTTCCAATCTGCTCCTAATGGACTTCTAGAGTGCCTAGATACAGGGTTGAGTTTTCACGCTAATGACTACATTAATAAGCAACTTAAGCTTAGCACAGATTGGTTTGGGGAGGAAATTAGGAACATTTTTCATCCCAGGTCCTTCTCTGACTGCTGTCCGGGTCCTAGTTCTCAGCTGCCATGGGACCAAAAGAAACCTTGTGCATCACCTGTCAGGAAAATCTGGGATACAATGTCATTGAACTTCAGCAGTTCAGGGAAGCGAAGCAGTCTTAAAAAGCCAGAGCTTCCCTGCATTAGTGAAGAGAATGAGACAGCAGAAGAGGTATTGGATGCCACTAAAAGAGAGATTGATTTTGATGGATTGTCATGTTCCAGCCAAAGGAAACCACTTTCTGAGATCAAGGAAGATCTAAATGTTCTTCCATCAGTGTCTGAATCTGAAACACTTAATTGCAGAAATAGTTTGGATTCTGTTGGTACAGCTTATAGTTTCTGTGTGAATAAGGGTAAGGCTAAGCAAAAGGTTGAAAATCAGAAGACTGTCAATAGAAGAGACCAAAGTAAATTGGGCAATCCAAATTTGCAGAAGGGTGCTAACAAGAGAGCCAGTGAAAGGCTAAGTCGAAAGTTGGGTAAACAAAAACTTTCTGTGAAATCCAGCTTAACTATAGGCAGCTCAACTAAGGTCAACAACATAGTTTCTAACATTACATCCTTTGTTCCGCTTGTTCAGCAAAAACCAACAGCACCTGTTATTACCGGTATTTTCTCTTGTTTCTTTTTCTGTTTACTTCTTGTTTTTATGTTTTATAATTTTATTATCTATTGGAAACAATCCGTATCATATTGGTTAGGTAATAAACATCCACTCCAGATAAGTTTCTAGGTTCTGGTTTATCATGATGTATTTACTCAATATAAGTAAGAAAATTGTGGCTATATTACTGTTTTTGTAAAAACTTTGCTTGACGATCAGTTTTATTTCTCTCACCTTTTTTTTATTTCTTGAAATTTCTGTTTCCTTAGGTAAAAAAGATGTCAAAGTGAAGGCTTTGGAGGCTGCTGAGGCTGCCAAGCGACTGGCAGAAAGGAAACAAAATGAGCGTAACATGAAAAAGGAAGCATTAAAACTTGAACGGGCAAGGTTAGAGCGGGAAAGTTTGAAACAACTGGAGCTGCAAAAAAAGCAGAAAGAAGAAGAGAAAAAGAAAAAGGAGGCTCAAATGGCTGCAAAAAAAAGACAGAGGGAAGAAGAAGAAAGGCTGGAAAAAGAAAGGAAAAGAAAGCGCATAGAGAATGCAATGAAGCAACAGCGTGAGCTTGAGGAGAAGATGCATGCAAAGAAGGATGGGAAAGAAAAGAATCATCAAGCCCCTGTAAGTACCATTTATATTTGTTTCTGGTTCTTACTTCTCTTTGATGGATGCCTCTGACAGAACATATGATATCTCTAGGATGAGAGAGTCGACAAAAAGAAAGCGCTGCGTGATGCTAAGGACAAAAAAACGGTAGAAGATGTGAGAACTTGTAATGTTGAGGAACTTGCAGAAAACAAAATGAGAACTTCCACTGCTTCAGCTAATGCTGCTTTAAGCGTGGAACTAGATGATCATAATTCAAAGGTAAGGGTTCTCAGAGTGGTACACTCCAATTATTTCAGAAAGAATGTCTTACGATACGCCAATGTGATGATATATTTAGTAGAGTATAGAGCACTTATCTTTATGCTGACAAACAATCTGATTAGTTGAAGTAGACTTGATGTGTTTGCTGCTTCCATCTTACCATGAAGTTATTCGCTATTTGCTGGTTAACTGAAAAACTGGATTACCAGTTGACAATTTTTTTTCTTTTTAATGCTTTAGCGCATAGCTGAATGTCTATTTTGATACTTATGAGGATTCATAATTTACAAATAGGCACAGAGTACTGGAGGAGATGGGACAATTGAAAGTCAGGAAATTGTGGCAGACACAATCCATGAACAATCTTATGATATTTCTCCATACAAAGGCTCAGATGATGAAGCTGAGGAAGAAGATGACATAGCGGATACAAAATTTGTTCCTACTTGGGCCAGGCATGTAGACAAAGTTTTGTTGTCATTTATGGTTATAAGTTTAGCTGTTACATAAAATTGCTGAAGGACAAAACATAAATTTGCTCACCCCACGTGGACGTGGTACTTCCCGAAAGAAAATAAAACAAGAACATTAACCAAGTTTTGCATTAAAGTAACCATTGGTTATGTGCTATAACTGTTTGAAATGAATGCATGGGTCAAGTTTTTTTTCCCCCTTTTCTGTGTCCTGACTTTTGAATTGTGTTTTTTCTTCAGAAAAAGTTGTGTGGCTCTAGCTGTTGCTTCCCAGCAAAATCAAGACCCAGAAGTGATCTTCCCCCTAGGAAGATCTTACAGTACATCTGAAGGTACTCACATACATACTCCAATGTCATGAACTATTACTTTATTGCTGGTATTGAGGGAGGAAATTTTATTTTTCCCTCCTTTGCAGTTATTTTGCCCAGAAGACTTCAACTAAGATGATATGGAAATGTTGGATTAAACTTTCGTTACCTGCTGAAATTTCAAGCCCATCAATTGGTGAACAGAGTATGCATCCATGACTAACACACCTATGTTGGTTTATTTCATCTTAGCACCATCGTTTTTGTTATTGGTGGTTGATGGTCATACTGGTACTAGTAGCCATGAACTTTGAGTTTCATTCTGCAGACTCCAGAGGAATGTTTTTGAAATGCTAGCTAGTAAATTTGTTCTAACTGTGAGAATTCAGGGATAGAGAGCTGCAAGTTGAATGCTTGAATGTACATCTGTGCTGTATAATAGTTATTGTCACCACTTAATGTAAAGATAACTGAGAAAAATCTTGTATTAGTCAGGGCACTACAAATCTTGATGACCTCTCTTGCCAATTCATCATGTGTAATTGTACATATTTTCTCCAAATGCATGACTAGTTTCATTTCATCTGTCATTTTTGCATATGCCTTGTCAAGGGTCACCACCAGGTAATGATAAATCATGGGTAAAATGGTGTTTTCTGCATATAATGACAATTCTTTTACTTAAAAAAAAATACTAAGGTCTGTGAGGGCTAAACGACAACGTTTCATGCGCTCCAACAATGTTTTCCGTTATGTAACGGCTATCTGACGTGTAAGTCTTTTACGCTTTTTTTTTTAAGTGGGCGCTAAGGATCTTCACATGCGTTATTTTTCAGTATATTTTATATCGTGCTTTATAATCGTTAGTAGATTCCAGAGACTCCATTATTTTAGTGCAAGCATGGATTTCAGTAGAATTAATTTGGTTTTCTATTCTCCAAGGCTGCATTTGCAGATTTTCTCTTTTTTGCTGTTTTGTTTTCACTACTACTTCATGATTTGGCATGTGTTCCATTTTATGATGAAAGTCTTTTCATTTGCTTCTTTTAATTATATGGTTTTATGGGCCAGGTTTTAACCTAGTTCTTTTTTCCTAATTATTCTTCTTTTTTTTAGAAAGCCCTAATTATTCTTCTGAGTTACTCTGAATGACAGTTGTGTTCTTTGAGGAGGGGAAAACGTAACATTGATATTTCACGAGACTGGAAAAAGTTGTGCAAAGTATCAAAGATATAAAAAGTTGAAAATACCAGATATTGAAAACTGAAAAAAAAATTCAAATTTAATCTGCATTCTAGTGAGATGCAATCAATATAAACTACTAAATGTGAATGTACAAATACATCCCACATAGAGAATGCTATCAAGTGAAATAAACAACTGTTCCACTGTATAGTAAGCCTCATTGAAGGTAACATGTTAGCCTCATTATGGTCATAGTTTTTAAGTTCTTAGAACTTTCAATTAATCATTAGTGCTCAAAAAGTTCAATCTTTGACACTAATCTTAAACACCAATCCCAATTAATTAATAATGATAAACATAGACAACCATATGTGCCATCGGCCATGTTATTTACCCATTAGTGGGTAAAACCAATAATAGATCTTAACATTATCTAACTAATTTAACTAATTAACTATTTTAATGATTAAAACACTCTTTCTAATTAGATCTTTATACAAATAACACTAGTGATTTTTCTCACAAATAGCATTAGCCTATGTGCCATTATTATTGCCCTCAATCACACTTTCAAAGTACAGGCACTTAGTTGTCGGACTAGTTTAGGAATAAAAAGTTTAGGAAAACGCTTTAGAAATGGAGTGGTTTGATTTTTTAAAATGAAGAAGTAAAAAAAATATATATATTTTCTCAGTTCCAAATGTTTCATCCCTTTTTTTCCACAGTAGAAGTAAAAATAATTAGGAAAAATTATGGTAAATAACACAGAGTAAACGTGCGTTTCTTCTGTCGAGGCTGGAGCAACGTGGGTTTTCAGGTCAAAGTACAAACCCACTCATGTCATGGGCCACCCCACCTTAAAAACGGTCACTTTTGAATCACATACATCAGCCCCACATACATCATCTCACATATTTTTTGACTAAATCCCACTATCCAAAACGACGGCGTTTCTCCTCGCAAAAGCACCCAATCATTATTACCGTTATAGTTATTCGTGTTTTCTTTTCCTCAAAACCCGCCCCGCGCCCATTGTTTTCACCCGTTTAAGACCTTCTCTATGTTTTCTCCAATGAACTCCCCTTCTTCTTCCTCCGTCACTCTGTTTCTCTCTGGTTCTGGTCTGCAAGAATAAAGAAGCAAGCTTTTCCACTTCTACAACAATGGCGTCAAGAAAGATCTTTTCTTTCTTCGTCCTCCTCCTCGCCGTCGCCTCCGCCGACAACATCACCGTCGACTTCCCCACCTTCACTCTCCGCAACCTCACCCTCCTCGGAGACACCCACCTCCGCGGCGGCGTCGCAGGCCTCACCCGCGAGCTCGGAGTCCCCACCTCCAGCTCCGGCACGCTCATCTACGACCACCCCCTCCTCTTCTACGACCAAGATTCCAACACCACCGCTTCTTTCTCCACAAGATTCACCTTTTCCATCACCAACGCCAACCCCAGCTCCTTCGGCGACGGCCTCGCCTTCTTCCTTTCCCCCGACAACCGAACCCTCGGCAGCGCCGGCGGGTACTTGGGCCTCGTCAATTCCTCGCAGCTGACCAAGAACCGGTTCGTCGCCGTCGAATTCGACACCAAGCTCGACCAGCACTTCAACGACCCGAATGAGAACCACGTCGGGTTAGACGTCGACAGCCTGATCTCCGTCAAGACCGCCGACGCGATGTCGCAGGGAATCGATTTCAAAAGTGGGAATCTGATCACCGCTTGGATCGATTACAAGAACAATCTGAGGGTTTTGGATGTGTTCTTGAGCTATTCCAACACGAAGCCCCAATCGCCACTTTTGACAGCCAACATCGATCTTTCTGGGTATTTGAAGGAGACCATGTTCATGGGTTTCGCTGCTTCAACAGAAGGAAGCACAGAGATCCATTCGATTCTCAACTGGAGCTTCAAAAGTTCTGGCTTTTCTCCGGTGAGACCCAAATCACATCCTCATAATGTCTCCGATAGCTCTGTAACGATAGTGACCGAGTTTCCGCCGTCAAGTCCCACCAACAACCGCCACAAGAGGGTCGGATTGGGTCTCGGCATCGCCGGACCGGCCTTCTTCTGTTTAGTCCTCGCCGTGTTCGGTTATATTTCTGTGAAGAGATGGAAGGATACGAGAATGGAGAACGAGCTGCTCTCTGATTTTGTTGCCGGCCCGAGAGAGTTCAGTTACAAGGAGCTTCACACGGCCACAAGAGGGTTCCATTCAGGCCGAATCATCGGCAGGGGAGCTTTTGGTAACGTTTACAAGGCCCATTTTGCTTCAGGCACAGTTGCAGCAGTGAAACGCTCCAAGCGTTCTCATGAAGGCAAGACTGAGTTTTTATCTGAGCTATCCATCATAGCTTGCTTGCGCCACAAGAATCTGGTCCTGCTTCAAGGATGGTGCGTGGAGAAGGGGGAACTTCTTCTGGTCTATGAGTACATGCCTAATGGCAGCCTTGACAAGATGCTCTACCAGGAAACCGAAAATGGTGGCTTCATGTTGCTCACTTGGGCTCATCGCCAGAACATAGCTATCGGTTTAGCTTCTGCATTGGTGTATCTTCACCAAGAGTGTGAGCAGCAGATCATCCACAGAGATGTGAAGACTGGGAATGTTTTGCTTGATGGAAACTTCAACCCTAGGCTTGGTGACTTTGGGCTAGCCAAGCTGATGGATCATGATAAAAGCCCGGTCTCAACGCTTACCGCAGGAACAATGGGGTACCTTGCTCCTGAGTATCTTCAATATGGGAGGGCAACTGAGAAAACAGATGTGTTCAGCTATGGTGTGGTTGTGCTTGAAGTGGCCTGTGGGAGGAGGCCAATTGAGAGGGAAGGAGATACTCAAAGGATGGTGAATTTGGTGGACTGGGTTTGGGCTTTGCATGGTGAGGGAAGGATCATTGAAGCGGTTGATAAGAGATTGAACGGGCAATTCGACCAGGAAGAGATGAAGAAGCTTCTGCTTTTGGGATTATCTTGTGCAAATCCCGATGATCTGCAGAGACCAAACATGAGGAGGGTGATTCAGATCCTTACTGGTGAAGCTGAGCCTGTTGCTGTGCCGAAGATGAAGCCTAGCCTTTCGTTTAGCTGCAGTGTGACGGTTGATGATATTGTCTCCGATGATGATGAGCAGATCGAAGCAGCTACTACACGTGCGTGATATAGCGAAAAAGATGATACTTGCTACTAAATCTCTCTGTGTGTGATTGATTCTTTGATTGTTTGTGTTGTTTCCTGTAATGTAGTTACTTGATTGACCAAGGAATAGGAGTTTGGTGGGTCTGAGTTCAAAATAGTTGTATTGAACTCTCTGACATGTATGCACCAAAGACATAGTTTTTTGGAAAAGTATTATTAATAACAACAGCATGAAAGTTTTGCATATCAATTCACAAGTGCTGGAAATATTTTGCAATTAGCAGCTGTCTGTACTCTTGGTCTCAGATGCATGCATGTTGTTGAAACAAACCGAAGTTCAAGGCTTTATGTGAACATGGTATTGGAGTTGGAGGAGTGTCAGCAAGCAAACATTAGCGCCATAGCCGAGTTTATTCATGCTGAAAAAAGGACCTCAACTTTTATTAATTGAACAAAAAAGCCACTGAAGAATCAAAAGAGACATCACAGGGAAAGATGAAATGAAACTCACCTAGCTAGTTGTTTGGATATTGCAGCAGAGGCTCCTGGAATCACAAGAACTGGTTGATGATGCAGATGACAGAAAGAGAGAGAGCACAATCCCTACAAAAAGCAAGTCTTTTGCTTATGGAGGCTTGTGCTCACTCTCTTCTGTCATCATGCTATTGCAAGTTTGCAACCCACACACACACCCATCTTTCTCTCACTGCACTGCCATGTTCAACATATGTCTCATGAAAATCAGAACATTAGACTAAAGATAAGAGGTAGATCATTCATTTTTGATGAACCCAAAAAAAAAGAAAAAATAATAATCAAAGTATTGACTTAGGTGTGAATTATGTTCATGCAAGATTATGTACCAATCCCAATTAGTTGAGATGAAGGCTCAATTGCTGTGCAAAAGTTTGAAGTCTATAGTACACAAACATGCTATAAGTACTTGACTTTTTTTTTTTTTTGAAATGCAACCTCATAAAATATATTAAGAAGAAGGAGGAGCTCAGCCTCTAAGGAGGAGGCAGAGACTCCCCTAAAAGTAAAGATACATCAGAAGAGGAAAAGAGAACTGGATGAGAGGTCTAACAATTCCCTATTGCCTCAAGTGGATTTAGAATATAAGTACTTGATCTTATGAAGAAAATAAGAACAAAAGACAAAGAGCAAATAGGAGTATGATCTAATGAGAAGAAGAAAGGAGGAGGAGGAGGAGGACATCGCAATGAAACTAGGCTAGCCCTTGTTCTCTTATATATAGCGACCTTAATTACCGGAAACAGCCGGTAACGCATGTTAATCACCGGCTATTGCCCTTACAGCAAGTTAATCCATCATATATGATACTCAATTCAATCATAATCAATTATAGAAAAGCAGATAAGTTTTATTAGTTACGAAGATCAATGAATGCTTAAGACTTATATGTAATAAAATAAAATAAATTTAGAATTATAAAACAAAAACAAAATTTCATAAAAAAAACAACTTTTTTAATTATTAACAAAAGGAAACTTTTGTGTGAAGGGTGAATTGAAAATAATAAGGTAATTTTTGTGTGAAGAAGTTTACTACTAAAAGAAAAATTATTGGAACTTATGAGATTTCATGACTCAGCTTTTCAGTATTTAATTTATTAATATTCTTATATAACAAGTATTTGATTTTAAAAAATTAAGATATATCCAAATTAATGTAACTTTTTTGAGTGCTTCACAACCTAATGAGCCCATAATGATAATTAGAGAAAAACTCAAGGATTTTGAAGAGATGAATCAGGTACTCTTTTTATCTTATTTTCTTTTCATGCAGCCTTGTGCAACAATTAAATTACAGGAAAAAAAATGAAAATTCTTTCTTTTTTGTTTTGATAGGGAAATGAAAATTGTTTAATGCGCTGTTAAGATAGAGCCACTTTACCTACAACTTCTGACTTTTCTCTGATTAGTAACTGAGAGTACATGTTCTCCAAAAAAATAATACCCATCTTCAATGGATTTACATCTATTTTTGGAGGAAGAAAGTGACCGGCTACTGAATCAGCAGGTGAGCGCGAGTCTCTGGTTTCTGAGTCCACCAAGAACTGACCACAACCAACGATGACGCCACACCATGCAGCAGACTCGGAGTTAAACAAAGGAAGAGTCATATAAGCCCTTAGATTTTTTAATTTTGTTCATCTAAGCCCTTACAATTGTCTGATTTTCGCAGATAAGTTAATATTAGAGGGTTTCAAACTTATAAATTGGGGGATGAGTTTTTCATCCAATAAATAAGGGTTTGAGAGGTGAGTGAGAAAAGTGAATGAGGGGCCCAAGTTTGAGGAGCCCGTGAAATTGAAGGGGGTTGAGGTGTGAATTCGGCGCACCCAGCCCTTCCCGCCTCTTTTCCCTTACATTTTATGTTGTTCTTCTACCTACTTGATTGATCAGCATAAAATGGTGATCAACATGATGAGTTGTTTAGATCGACATCACTTTCTTGTTAGATTGACATGACTACCTAATTAGATCGACATCACTACATTGTCAGATCCACATGACTACCTTAAGATCGACATAACTAATTGATAGATCGGCATTGGTAATAGGTCAGCATGATAAGTTGTTTAGATCATCATCGACAGATCCACATGACTAACTTGTTAGATCGACATACATACTTGATTGATCAGCATAAAATGGTGATCAATATGATGAGTTGTTTAGATCGACATCACTATCTTGTTAGATCGACATGACTACATAGTTAGATCGACATCACTACCTTGTTAGATCGATATGACTACCTAGTTATATCGACATAACTAATTGATAGGTTAACATTGATAATAGATCAACATGATAAGTTGTTTAGATCGACATCATTATCTTGTTAGATCGACATGACTACCTAGTTAGATCAACATCACTACCTTGTCAGATCCACATGACTACCTTGTTAGATCTACATGAATACCTTGCTAGATCATCATCGTTTTTAAGGCTAGGGTTAGATATGGGCTGGGTTGAGCATAACTTTGATGGGATCATAAGTGGGCAAGTGAAATGTGATAAGATGGCCCTACACATGATGGGCATCGTCTAGAATTTACGTGAATCTATGCAACTGTGCACACTGCACAAACTTGCGCACAGTTCCTCTGCTACAATGGCAGGCCCCATACTACGAGGATCCGACATCAGGCTGTGTCTGACCTCGACCCAAGAGCGTCTTGCTGTCATCTTCTTGCGCTTGTTCACTGGCCTGACCTCGGCATCTGGCTACGGCACCTCACTTGGTTCGGTGGGATGGGAGAAAATTGGTGCAGGATTTCTCACTTCCACTGGTGTGTATTCACAGGTCGAAGTAGGAGTAGAAGATGTTGGCGTGGGTGTGAATCCGGAAGTCGAAGTAGGAGGATGAGGCATGTGAGATGACCTTGCGGGGGGACGTTGACCCAACGCCTCGAGAATGCCACTAGTGAAAACTATGTTCTCGACCCTCATCTCCTTGAAGTGTCTTTCTGCATACTCTTGATCCACTATCTTTTGTCTCTCGACCTCCGTGACACGTCTGGCCTCAATTTCTCTCACCTCAGCCTGCAGTTCCACAATGTGTTCACCCTGTATCCTGTCGCTCTCCTTTACTTTTGTAGTTCCACAATGTGTTCAATCTTCGCACAGACACCGGAAATCAGCTCCTTGACATGCGCCTTGATCTACATAAAAAAAACTATCAAGCGAAGAGGGTGACAGTAGTGTGGTGCTGATAGTCTCGATTTCTTCCTGAAAAGACGGACTAACCGGTTCACTCCGGCACTTGACGCACTAGCCCTAATGGCCATACTCCTTGTTCTAGCCCTAATGCCCTTGCTCAAGTTCGGCGGGTTAATCCTCATGTTTCATGTCGACATAGTTCCGGATGTTGGGAGGTATGGTCGGGCCGAGTCATTGTCTTCCCTTGGAACTTCAGCTTTGTAGCAGAGTGACGTTATGAGCTGAGGATAGATGAGGCAATTTTTGGAATGTCAAGCACTTGCAATGATACCCTGCCACATAAGTATGCCAGCTGATGGTTAAACCTTTGTAGCAACTTTGTATAACGTGTCAATCTGCTCAATGCTAATATGATGTGGTCGCTTTGTTGGCTGCACGTTCGTGTATATGATCTTGTTTAGTACCTGCAATGAGACAGTGAGAACACGGGATGAAACAAACTTGCCCTTCAGGCCCTGAATTTCCAACCACTAAACTGGGGAGTCTGGATGTGAGATAACACCCTGAGTGGTGTTGCTTTTGTCACGGGCGCCTTTATACTTGTTCAAGTAGTTACGCCAACGGTCACCCACGGATTTGGCATCAAGCTTAAACTTGCCCTTGTATTTACTGTTGATGAGGGTGGCTAATTCCTTCCAAGCCGTGTTCTTACGCGGAGGTGGCACTCCAACCTCTGTCTTCCCGGGAACACCAAATACCTTCGCCTTATTCACCAGGTCCTCTAGGAAGTTCAGAATCGTTGCATATTGCTCAGAATTGAATCTGGCATTGTGCTGTGCGGGGTAGATGGGCTGGCTGGACATGGTGTGCTCGAACATGCGACCCTTCAATTCAAGAATACAAATTAGTATAGTTCAATTATTACAGAGAAATATAAACTTAAATCAATTAGAAGACTTCTTTTAAGGCATGTTATGCATGATTAAAAGAACAAACGAAAGTCCCGAGAGGTAAGATCAACATGTGCGCAAGCCTGTGCGCTTCATTGTGCGTTTACTGGAAGTGTGTCAATTATATTGTGCACTTATTTGTGCACACATCTGTGTGCCACACACAACTTTGTGCGAAACTATGTGCGGACTGCCGTGCGCAGCGCACATATTTGTGATCCACCAGCGTTCAAAACAAACTTCAGGTCAGCACAAATTAAGCAAACCCAAGCAAAATTAAGCAACCTCTGCTCTAACCCAAGAATAATTTGTACCGTCCAAAGCTGGGAAGAGACGATTGAGGAAGATCAAGCGATAAAACGATGGAGAATGAAGTATAGGAAGTGGAAAGAGAAGACCCACTATCACCTTGGCGTTCCTTGCTACTGAACGGCAACAAAACAGATGGAATCTACGATGACCTTCAAAAACGAGAGATTTGGGAGCGCCGGTGAATAACGAGGTCCTACTCACGTGAACAACTAAGTTCACTTTGGTCATATTCGATTGAGGTCCGCGTAGGAAATGGTGAATCATGTGGTCCTACTCACGTGAAGGAGGAGCGAAAAGTCAGTTGTTCACCCAAAAAAGCTTAAGTTTGAAACCCCTTATTCTATCCATGCAATTATTTTCTAGTCCCATCAGATGAACAGCTCGAGCCCGGCTCAGGCTCGGCTCGATAGAAACTTCGTTCGAGCTCGCTCTTCTTATTTTCAAGCTAGACTTTAACAAAGTTCTAAACTTGATATATTTATCAAGCATAACAAAAATAGCTTAGTGCTCGGCTCGATTTTATCTTAACATTTTCCATTGATATTCATGAACATCTCGAGCTGGACTCGAGCTCGATTGATTTAAAGCTCGTTTGAACTCGTTCATATTATTTTCAAGCCAAACTTGAACACAATTTCATGTTCGATATAATTTTCAAGTTTGTGAGACGCTCTCGAATTGTTGTCATTGAACAACATCCACACTCACTATTCCCTCGCACCACTGGACTTCTCAAACCCGTTGTTTCTCTTGGCCGCTTTCGGTTGACCTCTTCGCTCGTCGGCTCCTCAGAATTGTTGAGGAAGCCAAAACTCATTCTCTTCGCCCTCATTGTCACCCAAGCAGCAGAAACCAAAATGTGTAACTAAGTATGAAAAAGAAACTCACTAATCAGAGAAAGAGCCCCTATGCAAATTACAGAACCTCTGATTATCACCGTATTCGCTTCCATGACCCCGTCAGAGAAAGAGCCTCGTTTGTCAATAGTATATATTAAAAAAAGAAATATATTAAATAAAAGGCCAGGGGTAGATTACTCATGCTAGCAGTGGAACCGTCAAGTAAGGTAGAGTCGCTACGCCATCGAAGTCGATTATCTGGTGGGAGTTTGTCGGAATTGCACATACTATTTATATAGGATGTTGGAATGTTGAAATGAGATTAATTGTGATTAATTGCGATTTTACTAACATAATTTTAGTAATTAGGATAGGATTTTATGATATTGGATTCTTGTATGGTAATTGTGTGATTGATTTCTGTTAAATGTGATCTCATTACCTTAATTATTCCCTTAATTGTCGTAAGTTAAGTAATTGTGGATTAAAAATGAATAAAATTAATGCAACATTGAGTTATGTCGTAATTGTAGTAATTAGAATCCGATTTTATGATATTCTATTATTGTATGATAATTGTGTAATTGATTACTGTTAACTGTGATTTTATTACCTTAATCATCCTCTTAATTGTCATATTTTAAATAATGGCAAAAAATAATAATTTCTTTATTGATGTGGCGCTGAGGTGGATCCTAAACGACTTCACCAGAATGCAGTATTCACCAAAACTATTTTTGGTAGTTCTTGTCTAATAGTATATAATTATAGATTGTAGATATAGATTATTGATTAATACTACCAATTAATGAATTCAATACTTTTTAGAGAATCAATCTAATTAATGAATTCAATATGGAGAGAATCAATCTAATTAATTTGAGGGCTGAAATTGGAAACCAATTCCTTAAAAATGGTAGGCAGATTCCTTAAAAAGTGGTATGCTGATTCATTAAAAAATGGTGGGCTGATTGATGCATACATGGCGCAAAAAAACACTTAGCCTAGTTGGCACCTACATGGATCCTAGGTGTCATCACAAAATCGCTCCGTTCACTTTTTTTTGTCTAAGTTTCCTTTTAAGGAAAGTGATCAATTTTTCTGCAAGGCTCTCGTATTATTATATAATAATAGATAATAGATAACAACAACAACAATAATACCTAAATGTATTCCAAGTTCACTAATTTTTCCATTAAAAAAAGTTGATGGAACAACTAATGGTGTTAATTAAGAGCCAATTTGGATTGCGTTAAGCCAACGGCTTAACAAGTCTCGTCAAAGGCCACATGCTTGGCATTTAAAAAAAGCCCAATACTTTAAACTTAATTACAATTGTGTCATCTAGTACTCATTACAATGCTTTGGGTCCGTTTATTTAACATATATGTGGAAAAACATATACCTAAATGTATTACTAATTAACCAATTCAACTAACATAATAAATTAAAAGACTAAAACATCATTCACAGAGATTTATTAAGAGGATAAATTTGATATTTTCATGGTGTATGTTTTTTCACATATGTGATAAATAGACATCCACCAATGCTTTCCCTATCTTATAAGGGTAATTAAGTAATTATAAGTTCCACACACTTGAAAAAACGGTACACAGCGCAAAGCTTCAGCCTTCAAAGGCCTGCCAAATGGGCTGTGCCGGACTTAACACTAGGGATGACAACGGATCGGATTAACCACGGATATATCTAAACCATAACCACGACGCGAATATATAACTATCCGCGGTTAACGGATATCCACTCTGCGGTTCTACTCGGACACCTATTAATGAATATCCGCGGATATCCGCGGATGACGGTTAATCCGCGGATAATACATAAAGTTCAACAAAGTTTAACAAACATATTAGAAATCAGCATCAAAACCATCTTCGACCCCGAGCTAAGGTAAGAATTACAAATGCAGAGCTTAAACCGATGAATCGGTTCTTTGGGGATGAAATGGGATTGCCTAATGGGCTCAACTTGTGGTAACCCAAGAAAGTATAATGGGCTTGAAAATATAATGGGCTTTTGGCATAAATGTTGCATGGTTAATTACATGGTTACTTGATTACGGATATCCGCGGTTCGGATAGCTAATATCCGTAACCGTAACCATTTATCTCGCGATTATCAAAATCCACCTACTAGCCAATAATCGCGGATAATAACCGCGGATATAACCGCTTATATGCCTCGGTTATCCGCGGTTAACGGATATCATCCGACCCATCGCCATCCCTACTTAACACGCTTAGGCTTAAGCCGTTTTGTTGGAGCATGTCACACTTGCAATTACAAAATTGCCTTGAAAAATGAAGATTCAAGAAACTTGGGCACATTCGTAATTCTCTTGTCAAACTTGGGCAATTGATTCCTACCACATGTGTCATGCTCAATCAATTTGATTCAGCCATAGGCTTTACGCCTTCCAAATGACCTCTAAATGCACTAGTTGGATGCAGGATCAAAGAATTTGGGGGACAGACGATCATGTGTCTCTTTTTTTGTGTGTGTGTGTGTGTTTCACTGTTTTGGCACCAAACACTATTAACGGATAAATGAGTTGAGTAAATGATGTGAGTTGAGTTAGTGATTTCAAATCAGATAATAAAAAATAAAATAAAATAAAAGTTGAGTGAATGAAGTGAGAGAGTTATTGGAGTCAAATCAGTTAATAAATAAATAAAAAGATAGTTGACACAACGTAGAGAAGGCAGCGCCTCATGCGGCCCATTCTTGATTGGCGTGGTACCAAGCTGCGCGATGGCCGCGATGAACGCCGCGATTAAAATGCCCGCGATTTGAACTCATGCGGCGTCGGCGCGATGCGTCGCTCTTACGCGCGCGGCCGCAGAAACTGTTTGAATAATTAAAAAAATGGGCGAATCCGGATGAATCTTCATCCGGATTCGTCCGAAACCCAGAAAATGAAGAAGAGGAAGACAAGAAGAAGAAGAAGAAGAAGAAGAAGAAGAAGAAGAAGAAGAATTCGAAGATGAAGAAGAAGAAGAAGAAGAAGAAGAAGAAGAAGAAGAAGAAGAAGAAGAAGAAGAAGAACTAGAAGAAGAAGAAGAAGAAGAAGAAGAAGAGGAAGAAGAAGAGGAAGAATTCGAAGATGAAGAAGAAGAAGAAACAGAAGAAGAAGAAGAACTAGAAGAAAAGGAAGAAGAAACAGAAGAATTCGAAGAAGAAGAAGAAGAAGAAGAAGAAGAAGAAGAAGAAGAAGGATGAAGAAGAATGAAGATGATGATGAAGGGGAAGATGAAGATGGAAGAATGAAGAAGAAGAATGAAGATGGAAGAATGAAGATGAAGATGGAAGAATGAAGAAAAATGTGAAGGAGGCGGATGAAAAAGAGAACCGAAACCCTAAAAAAAAAAATTTACTGCGGCCTTACTACGGCTAAGGCCGCATAAACTCATGCGCCAAAGAACCACGTCGTTCTGCGTAAATGGGCTGCTATTGCGCCCAAACCGCAGAAGGCGCATGATAAACTTTGTCCTCCCACGTAGTGTGAAAGGTTAAATTAATAAAATTATTTAAAAAAGCTTACTAAATAGGAAAATGTAAAAATTTAGGAACGCCATAAAAAAAGTGTTACAATAAAAAAAAAAAGACGGAAGAAGAGGAAGTATTTACTTAGGCCATTATTGTTTTTACGTGTTATTCTCTCTCCATCTTTATTTGATTGTCAGGTTTCATTGGTAAAAAAAATAAGAAAAGTAATAGACTTTTATAATACATTTGTTCCTAAAAACAATGATACGTTTATTTATTAGCACCAATTCTTGTATTCTATTATGCTATTTACTTAGGCCATTACTATTTTTACGTGTTACTCTCTCTCCATCTTTATTTGATTGTTAGATTTCATTGGTAAAGAGATTAAGAAAAATACTAGACTTTTATACTACGTTTATCCGTAAAAATTGATATGTTTATTTATCCGTATTTAATCCAAGATTTTATTTCTACAACACTATAATATATTCCCTCGATTCATCATTAATTTATACATTGAATCTTTTTTTTGATTCACTGAGGTAGTGGATTGGGGGTACTGAGCTCGAACACAAGGCCTCAACCGCATGTTCTTAGAGCTTAACCACTAGGTTAGATGGTTACAACATTTATGTATTGAATTTTGAAAAATACTATGGAGTATTAGAATGGGAAAAGAATAATGACTTAAACAATAGGTAAACTTTAGTTTTATCCCTTACCTTTTCGATTTGTCATATCCAGGTCTCATATTAAGAATTTGTATTATATAAGTCCCTTACCTTTGATTTTTATCTCAATTAGGTCATACCGTTAATTTATCCGTTAAGGTTAAGCATTTACCAAAACAACCTTTTCTTAATTTTCAAGATACCCCTAATTTTATAAAATTCTAACAAATTTTATCCTCATTTAGAAAAGTAAACAACTTTACCGATCTCCATATTTCATTCTACTACTTCACCACTGCCAACGATCAATCTTTGCCTCATCGACTCCGACCGCTGCCTTCCTTTGGCCATGAAGAGAGCCACTCATCTAGCCTACAAGTTCACTCTGGTTCAAAGCTTTCTCTGTAAACTAAATTTACAAGCCGCTACAAATTACAACTCCAGTCAAGCACAACATTCACCTAGCTAGCTTTCAGATCTGGAATCAGCGCTTTCAAATCTGGAATCTGGAACGAGGTCGATTCCATCAGCTCTAGCCAACTTGTTGCTTCTCCCTTTGCCGTCGAGCTCACTTCCGCTAGAGAACGCCGTTCTTCTCTGGATTCTCGTCTTTTGCTCGTCCGGCGAGATGTTCTTCAGCTTAATCGGCTACCGCCAAGCTTAATCACACCGGGTCTCTGAGCATCGTTTGAGCCAGTGTTCATCGCTATTCGTTTGAGCCATTCATTATCGACCCTCAACGTGAGTTCGAAACTCATCGCCACATCGAAGTTCGTTTTCCATAAATTCGGAAAAGGGGTTTGAATCGGCAAAATTAAAAACAAAAAATACATTCAGCTTCCGATCCTTTTCCCCCCATATTTGAATCTTTCCAGTGTCCACTACTCTCTCAACTTACTCCTATCCGTTAGATCAACTGTATCGTCATACCACGGCCGTCAGATCCAAAAAACAAAAACCAACAACAAAGCCCACACGCGTGAGGTGCACGTGGCATCAAGTCAACCGCCAAGTCCAATCCCCACTTCCCAAGTCCTCACTCATCATCTCCCACTACCCTCCACCTCGTCTCAGATAACTAACTTAACCGTCACACGACCTCCATAAATACCACCTCAAGATCTCGCCTTTTTTCAGCTCCATCCTCTGTTTCATTCAATCAAGGCGGTTTCTTTCTTCATCCAAGCTCCGGCAATGGCGTCTCTTCCTTCAACCGATAAAAATGCTTTCTTTAGCTTCCTTTTCCTGCTGTCCATGGCCTCTGTTCTTGGGGTTGTGTCTTCTCACCAGTTCCGAGTCGGGGGAGTGAGAGGATGGACGAAACCCACCGGACACGAGTCGGAGACTTTCAATGAATGGGCTTCCATGAACAGGTTTCATGTTGGAGATACGCTCTGTAATGTCTCTCTCACCCTTAAAGATCATGGCTTTGTGTTTGTTTCTACTCTGAATCTCTGTTCTTAAAGTTGCTGTTTTTGTGTGTTTGTGTTTCAGATTTCAATTATGCGAATGATTCTGTGTTGGTGGTGAACCGGACCAGTTATGCAGCGTGCATGGTCTCTGATCCAATCGCTAGATTCACCGATGGAGAGACGGTTTTCATGTTTGATCGGTTCGGGTTTTTCTATTTCATAAGTGGGGAGGCTGACCATTGCAAATCGGGTCAGAAGTTGATCGTTCGGGTCATGGTTCACCCGGCAACAGTCACGGCTCCGGAACCGGCACAGGCGCCTGCGGCGGATGGCGGTTCGGATGATTCCGGCGGCGGCTGGGACTCGATGTGGCACTCTCCGCCGGCGGTGAATTCGACAGTGAAGATGTCCGTTGCTTCGTATTTCATGACTGCTCTTGGAGGGATGCTGGTCATTCTTTACCTGTTGATGTAGTTTAATTAGTTGTTTAGAGGAGAAGTTGGTTTTTTTATTCAAGCATTGAAATTTTAAGTTTAGGATTAGGAGGCTTTTGTTACAATGTTCCCTGTTTTGGTTTTTGCTGGTTTGATGTTTGAGGACTTTTCTAGCTAGGAGATGCTGTTCTTTGATAGTTGTTCAAATTGATCGATGAACTATATGTTTTTTGGGTCAAAAGCTGAAATTTATCAATTTGTTTCCATTTTTATCTGTTGGTGCTTGTTTAATTTGCGCTAAAGATGAAATCTTGCTATGTAACCGAAAACAAAAAGGTGGAGGAATCTTGATCGAATACTTGACCCTCCAATAACACGGACACCCATAAGGGAACTTTATGGGTGATCCATAACGAAAATGAAATTAAGGGGTTTATATGTCACATATAAGAAACCTTCGTGGCCTGAGAGTAATGAACCTTATATTTAGCCCTTTCTCTACTGGAGAAGGATAATTGGAAAGTCTGAAAGCCATTTTTTAGGGTTTAAGGAACAACTTGAAAAAGGTTTTAATGCCAATCTTATTTTTCTCTCAGAAAAGCCTGCTTTTTTCCATTCATCTAGCAGATTTCTGTCGGAAATTAGTCCCCTTTGATCATAAATAGTTTGAGTTGAGACAATTGAATGGGAGGTAAAGATGAAGTAGCAGTTTTTACTGATACAAGCTTGGGGACGAGCTTAGCAATGGCCGTCTCACCAGATATCACAGCTGCTGATTTCAAGAGTAATTTCAGTAACCCTTCTTTTTCATTACAAAACCACTCTCTTTTTTACCCCATTATCGGCTAATCTTTCCATCTTATGCTGAATCTTTCATTGCCGGCCCTTTTCATACTCTCCTTAATAATTTGAAATGTTGCAGTTTTGCTCCTTCTGAGTACTTAGGTTGATTTGTATCCTTAGTTTCAAGCTTTCTGGTCTGGGTTTATCTGTTTTGCTTTGGTTTTTTTCTGGCTCATCTGTCATCACGTTCTCAGCTGAAAGGTCTCAACTTTGCCTGTTAGATGTTCTGGGGAAATAGTAATCTCTTTTTCTGCAGCATTGCTGCATTGGTTGAGTTCTCATGTTTATGAGAGGGTACATATCAGTAGTGATCACTGATTTGTATTTTGTAATCTGTTTTTCAAATGCTGAATTTTTAACTTGTCAGGGGTGCTTGGAATCGAACATATCAATTGCTTCCCACTGTTGGGAGTCATCCAAGTTGAGGGTTTAATGGTATGTTCATCTTGATCTCCTTTTCGGGTTCATTTGGTAAACTTTTTATTATCAGTTTAGAGGATGGAACATATCAGTTGCCTTTTGAGGAATCGAATCAGGTAAGCATATTTGTCAACTTCTCAAAATCTTTAATGCTAAAAGTTGAAGTTTTTAGTTTTTCTAACGTCTAATAATAAACGCTGATATTGTCTCGAAACAAAGCCGACTTGGTTTTGCATAGCTTATAGTACTCTTTATCATTTTAAGTTTTGTCTTTTAGTAGGTGAAGAAAAAATCACATTTATACTACTTGCCCGATTCGATCCCCATAAAGCATGTTTTCCGAGGACACCATGATGCATGGTTTCTGCACACCAAAGTGAGGACTTTAGATGGTTCAAACAGGTCAGGTTTCTCTATTTCTCATGGCGAAAAGGTGTATAACCACAATAATACAGCCATTCACATTGTTAAAAATGGGGAACAAGGAGGCACAGTATATGAAACAGCGAGTGAAGTTCCTGAGGCTGATGATGGAGAATTGATGAAACACTCCGTCGGGTCTCAACATGATGCTCCTGATAAATCATTGCCTACTGCAAATGAAGGGATCTTAAAGTCTAAAAATGAAGTTAAGTTTGCAGCTGAAGAGGAGAACTTACAGTTGAAAACTCCTGCTAAGAATTCTTCTGTGGGAGGCAATTCGATGCAGGCACAGAAACGGGTAGGGACTCTAACCAACGATCAGTCTTTAACTGGTCAAGTGAATGCCTTGTCACAGTTCATGGTTCAAACACCTCCACAAGATTCATCGTATCATTCAGCAACTGCTGTACGTTATGGAACTCCTGTGAGCAAGTCATCGAAATCAGATGTTGGGAAGCGTATGGTCATGGCTGCAAACAACTTGAAAACTCCTTCTAATAAATACAGATCTGCTGTTGTGTTTGGAAGATTCAGAGAAATGGAACTATCAAGGCTAAAGATCCCATCCCTAGCTAGATTCCCCATGTTTGAGGTTAGCGAAAGCGATGGCTGAAGTTCTGCTCTTGCACCCCTTCATCCATGGATACAATGCTGTAAAATATGTTCCTATGGAGCTCATAGATCTGAAGACTGGAGGAAGTCCAACACACAGGTGTCTCTCAAACACCATCAAGATTTGGAATTCCACCCAAATATGCGTTCAACCTGTTGCTCAACCTATCGAAGATGATCAGTTTCAAAGGTGTGCTGCTTCCATCCAACTGGGGACAGGTTGAGATGAGTGCGAAACACGAATTCACACGAGAGTTTTCAGCTGCATTGTCTGTTTTATTGCTTCATGAAGCCTGATCTATTGGATTTTCGATGACAGGTTCATCCATGACCATGACCGCAAAATTAAGGGTCCGTTTAGTTATGGAGAAGTTTTACAGTTTTCATTTCTAAAATTCATTTGTAAATATTTGATCACACCTAATTTTTAAGAGATGGAAAACTTTGTTTCCAATGATTAGAAAATTCTAGTATTAAAATGGAAACCTTCCAAACAAGGTTCCCTAATTTAATACTAGAGTTTTCCAAAGATTGGAAAACCTTGTTTTCCATCTCTTCAAACCTAGGTATATGATCAAATATTTACAAAGAAGTTTTGGAAATGAAAAATTAGAAACTTCTCTGCAACTAAACGGACCCTAAGACTTCATAGCCAGAATGGTAAGTTCTTCAAGTTAGCCGTTACCATCCAAACCAAATATGTGTTTCATGAGTTGATTAGGTAGAAGAACAGGGCTAAAGACTTAAAATTTTAGGCACTTGAACTCTCAACCCAGATTATCAATCAATTGGATAAATAGTTGACAGGTTTAATTACGAAACATGCCACTATCAACTGTAACCTTTTTTCTTTTATACATGGAGTATTGGCGATGACGGAGATCTGAACACAAGACCTTCATTTAACTTAATCACTACTCTCATGACATCAACCGTGACCTAAGCTAGATCCTAGAACCTAGATTCTCAAGTTTACAAACGTTAGTTGGGATTCTACAAATTTGCCATGAGGAGGCCAAAATGGACACGAGTGTTGAAAATGATGGCCACAAAATCATTAATTAGACATGAAGAAAGGAATAATGATGGTGCATGCTTTATTCCAGCTTCTTTTTCTTCGTTTCACCTTTATCGCACGGTACAAAGGTAAAAAAAAAATGTTTAAAGAACCTAGAATTCACACCGTTGAGGAAAGTGTCCATGAAGTTGTGTGGAAAGTGAACCTGAAATCATGAGAGAACATTCTCCCAAATCAAAGAGCATTACTTCATATCATTATCTCATTCCCAGAGGTGGAGTCAGGAAATTATGGGAGTGGGAGCATAAGCAATAAACTAATATACATTTTTTTTTGGGTGTGTGAGCATCATAAATAATTCATTGGGACTAGAAAGTACTCCCCTGGTAAAAGTTTTGTAATATTTATTTTTCAGCATTTAATCTTTGAATTATAATTTGATGTCATTTTGAATTATAATTTGAAAACTTAAATATTGAAATGAAAATTTGATGTTTCTATTTTATGAAGGCATCTTTTATAAAAAATTTCAACAAACAAATATTATAGGTAAATTGAAGTCAAATTGACATTAAAAGTCAAATATTGGAAAACTTCTGGGATGAAGAGTATATTTTATGAGATTATGGAGTATATTTCTATTTACCCAATTTTCAGTGGTGGTAATTTCACTTGTTAGTTTGTTAGTTGTGCTAAGTCAAACCCTTCAATCTTATTTTAAGTGACGAATACTTTGTTGAGGAAGAATATTTGAATGCAATGTTTTTTTTTTCTTTGAACAACGCAATTTTTCCGGTATTATCTGGGTTGAGTATATTGAACCCTCTTCAAAGGGTAATTCTTTTAACGGTGTTTTCTCTATGTATAATATTTGAATCCGAAACCTTAACGATGAGGTTATGGTATTTGAATTTAATGGTAGAAGTTAAAAAAATAAATTGAACTGATAACTTATTCAAATTCTAATATTAAAAAAAGTTACATGTGAATAGTGTTTCCAATATCTAACACAAAGATTTTACACTTTTTAAATAGTAGTAATAAATATTTTGAGCGCGAGAAATTAATTATTATTGATTACAAAAAAAAAACGTTGGATTAGTGTACTAGTTTTGGAAGTTGATATTGGCTAGACTTCTTAAACTTAAGAGCTGATGCCCCTTCCGTATAGCAAGAACTAATACATGCATTTTTCAAATGGTATCTTCTTTCGGCAATTTTTCAGAAAAAATAAATTGAAATTTCTAAAAAATGGAAGAAAAAAGTATTGAGATAATAAGTTATATGGAAATTTTTTTAAATTATTCAAAAAAATTGTCAGAAGAATTGAGCAATATAATTGTCCTATAATATATTTATATTAGTCAAATAACTTATATGCATAATACAACACTTTTTTAGCATCTAAACTATGATTTTTCCTTCAACATTTTAATATATAAAGTTCAATAATTTATATGCAAATGATAAATGAACATCTCTAGTTTCTAAATATATATATATATTTTAGAATTTTTTTTTGTTGAAATCTTCATAGCTAAAATTTGAGTCAAACACAAGTGTAAAAATCAACATATCCATCTAAAAAGAGATGGAGATAGTACATGTTTAAGTAAAAATTGTTACATACAATAAAAATTTCATTGAACTAAACACTAATATGAATATTTGGGTTACCCAAAACCCACTGTTTTTATCTTGAACATCATTGATAGGATGGTCCTCGATAATGCAACTGTAATAACATAAAATAAAATAATAAACCCCAAGCCTAACCTCTGAATGCATTGCGATCGCCAAACTGCTTGTATAAAGCATACAACTACAACTCATATCTTCCACTAAACGGAATGGAACTTGAAAGAGATGGCATGGATGTTGTTTCTGATGATGGTAGAGCGGAAGGTATTTCAATGCTACTAAATTGTTTAGCATCAATGAACTGAAAACTAACCACTATCCACTTTTAAGTTTCTTTCAATTTCTGCCAAACTACTACCAACTGAACCAAGTAGTGTCTTTTGTTTATGTTTAAAATCCTACTTTCCTATACATTATGCCTAGGATAATAATAAAATATTCCCTTAAAATACATCAAACTACAAATAATTTATTTTGGATAAAAACATCTAAAGTCCTTAAAAGTGGTCATGTTCACAATTAAGCTATAAATCGTTCAAAAGCTGCATATGTAGCGCAACACGATGGCAATGTCTCCTTTAAAGTTGGGGCATCATTAACACCATCTCCGTCATTCCACATATATGTTTCCTCCTTGCAGCCTTCTTCACAATTTCATACCGCAAAGAAAAAGTTCCATAAAAATGTGTTGCTTGAAGAACAATGTACGAGTTTAAGGAAAAACTGCTAGAAAATGTCAAAATCACCTCTCCTGAAAACACACTGCAAACCTTCTCAATGAAGGTCGAATCACTTAAAAATCATAAGAAAATTATAATTAGTCAAACAGTCACATTGGTTAAACTCTGTCTTTTCAAAAAATGTCAAAGAGATTCAAACATGATGTGATGCTTATTCCTCACCATAATGATAATGAGAAGTTAAAATTTATTTAAAAAAATCAAGATAACAGTAAGACAAAAGTACCCATTGAGGAACTATACCCTTCATCTTTGATAAGTTTAAGCAGCATTTGGAATCTAACATTCTTCACCCGATCTTAGATATAATTTTGAATGAATGGGTGATCCATAATCCATTATAGTCCCCTTGTTATCTCACAGAAAATTCAAACTTGTGTTAATTAGCTCAAATGTAGGAAAAGAAATTCAGACTGGGCGATTATTAGTTGATACATAGATTATCTCTAGCATTGTACATAAATCGAAAATCATATCAAATTCAATTACTTCATTTCTTAAGTAAGTTGCTATGAGATTTGTCATAGCCAAGATCTCAAGGTCATTTCTTATATACGCAATATTACCTGTAAGGATACAAACCCATTAAAACAGAAAACGAAAAAGATCAAGAAGATCATAGTCCATAGACTCGCTCCTGATCTATTTCCAATCAACCTATATACACCTGTTTGAGAGAGATAGATTACTTGCAGATTTTGAGACCGGGATCTATTAAAACAAAGTGATGAGAAAAATTAACGATTGCAAGAGGCGACCAAATCCATCATCCATTGATTTACCGTTTGTACCCTGTGTGGAGGTTGATTGAGACCCAACAGTGGTGAGGAAGAGGAGGAAGAGCTTATGGATACCCTTCTCCCGGAGGTCGATGAATCATTTCTTGTCGAAGGCTTTCTCGAGGTAGAGAAGGATCATGTGGAGGATGAGAAAGCTGCGGTGCCTTGAGTTTCTACTTGGCGATTCTTCTACACCTTCGATGTAGACACCGGCCATTTTGCCTCATTGTGCTCAGATAAAGGGAAAAAACTTGAATCGAAAGAGAGATCATGGAACATGAACACACAAAGAGAAATAGGAAATAAATAAAAATGGTGTGTAAATTAAATGCAATTTTCCATACATGACTTAACGTTGAAAGCATAATACGGAAAACATAATGGTGACGCGTTTGAAAAAATGCCAAATTTGATCTAGCGCGCGTGGAGCGATGTGGTGCGAGCTCTCCGACCAAAAATTTTAAACGCTAAAAACACTCTATAATCGGTTCTCAAATTAATGGATTGAATTAATTTTGTATCAATTACACATTAAAACTTACCATAATTTGTATACAATGGTAATTGCATCTTTAAAAAGGAAGGCGTATAAAATGGTAGCAGATTCGCTTAAAAATGGTAGGTGATTAATATGCCTACATGTCAATAAAAAAATGCGTTCACACATGTGGCGTGACATGTTGAGGTGGGTGCTGAAATTGATATTCAAATTTTTTTAGCCATAGCGTAGATGATCGCGTAATAAGATATAATAGTAGATGATAAACGACTGTTTTATTGTTTCTAAATATTTATTATATAAAACGATTATTAATTATGTCAAACAAATTCCACCGATAATAGCAGCAATATGGGCAAATTAAAAAAAAGAAAAGAAAACAAAGAAAAGAGTAGTATAGCAATCTACCAATTATATATTATATGGTGCACATATGTGTAGGTACACATAGCAATATATAGAGAAAATATGTAGGAATAATTTAGACATTCAGTATTTTTTAATAGATTTGGACTGAAACTGTTTTGTAATTCGCTATGTGTACCTACACATATATGTATCATATACTCTATAGCAATCTATCTCAGACTTTTCTCTGTTTCATTTCATCTCGTTTTCTGTTTCCTATATACACGAAACAGGCCAGTTCTTAGAATCCCCCAGTTATTAGAATTTCTCCTCCACTTCTATCTCTTCTCCGCGGGATCTCTTCATCGGAAAACCCTAGCTTCTGATCGCAGAAAGTAATTACGTTCAATTCCCTGTTATCTTTCTGATTACTGTATTTCCCTGCTAATCGTCGGGACTTGTGATCATTACCGCTTGTCGCTAATCATGCATATTAGAATTTGATGCCACTGGCTTGGTACTGGTACAAAAACCCTAACTTCGCCACGTGATTAACCCTTTGATCGCAGCATTACGATTGTCTGATCAATTACCGCGACTTTGGTGATTGATCGAATCATAATTGCCAGGCACCAGTTTCGTGCAATGCTACTTGTTCCAATATGAAGCTTAAGCGGAGGAGGTATCTTGAAGTGGTGAGTTGCACATTTACTGGACTTAATATTGTTACTGCATTCGCGTTTTTACTTACATATTCTGATCAAGTTCATTCGAATTTAGTTCAGAATTCACGAAAATTCGTTAATTTCAATATGTCACGAAGTTATCTTTGGTGGGCAGCTAATGTTGTGTAATTTCCCTTTAAGAACAAGTTTTCAATTATCCATAAGGTTTTAAGAAGCTATCTTCTTGAGCTCAACCTTTAAAAGAATCATCTAGTAATCAGCTTCGGCTAATCAAAACAGTTGTTCCCAAGCGGACTTTATATGTTTTCAGTGAATTAGTTATGACATGTAGTAATAGTTTTCTGTTTAATCTCCTTTATGATGAGGTCAGAAGGTGTTCATCCAGTAGTTACTGCTATTGTCTCCTTTGTTTGAGAAAAAGGAAGACCTTAGATTTCTAGTGGTTGAAATGTGACGTTGGCTTCTATGAACCCCCACTATCCTTTTGCTTCATTGACTTATTTCTATTCAAATCAGAGAGGGTGGTTTTTGGGCTTTGATTAATCAGGGGATGCATTTTATAGTGATGTAGGGAAAAATTGGTATTTCTCTAATGCTCACTAGTCCTCGAAATGGGTTAAAAGTGCTAACACCTGAGTCGAAACAAATTGATTATTAATTTTTTCTGCGAAAAATTAGTACATAAATTTAAAAATACTGCCTATTTTTGCTAAGTGCTTACACAATTACAAGTCTGTTAATGTATGGCCCACCATCTTGTTGCTACTAATTTAAGAAAAGAAACATGAAGAACTTTAGGGTGATAGCTTTTAGAATCAAGTAAGAAGGACAACTCTTCTCAAAATGAACAATGATTAATGTGCAACAAAGGAGAGAAGGATTACATAATATCTGCAGCATGTTGCTGGAACTTCAAAGAAATGATTTGGAAAAACAACATAGAGATGTCGTAAAATTTCCAAATTGTTTGGTACCCATGTCTTGTTCTTCTTTCTTGTTTTTCAGTATTTTTACTATTTCATTTGTGTCATTATTACTGTTATGACTCAAATTTAAGCCAGTGGTCTTGAATTGAAAGCCAGTTAAGAATATTCGTTTGATGATAGGGACATCATACTTGGGAAGCTACTAGATGAAAATCCAAGAAGCAGAACCTTAGTGCAAAATGCCCTCTTTTTTGGTTTGGGATTCGGAATTGCATTGCTTTTTAGTGACTGTCAGAGTGCGAGTTTAAACATGTTTAACAAAAATTAGGCTATACAGATTAGGAAAGCCTTTTTTTTTCTTTGAGTGGAAAGTGAAGCAGTAAACTCAGTTGATTTGGTTATTTCTGCTGTAGCTGTATACTGTTTGTTAATTTGTACTTTTGTTCCTTCGCAGTTTTTTATAAATCTGGGGTTGTAACTTTCTTTATTCTGAGTATTGTGTTTGCTGTACTGATATCTCTGATGTTAAGTGCTAGTGTCAATTTATTTGTAGTGCCTGTATTGTTTTAGTGCATATTACTCCATAGTAGTATCAGATAGCTGGTAAAGGTTCAATTATTTGATTGACTTACTTTTCGTACTAAACTTGCAAAGTTGAACCTAATGTTGTAAAGGTTCAATTATTTGATTGACTTACTTTTCGTACTAAACTTGCAAAGTTGAACCTAATCTTGTAGAGGTTCACTCACAATATTCTCCTGGGCTATTTAGTACTGAAGCATACTTTTATTTAATGCTAAAAAATATCTTGTTGAAATGTTTTTTATTTGGTCGCAATCATTTAGTCCTTGATTTCGGTTATATGGCTGTTATTATATTTTTTCTGGTCTTTAGTTATATTGATAAAGTATGAATTTGATATCCAGAACTTTTTTTTTAAACTTACGTGGCTCTTTCTTTTTCCTTGAATTTTTTCTAGCCTCAAAAGATCAGGGATTTTGTAAATAATGTTACCTCTGTGCCCCTGGAAAACATAGAGGAACCTCTCAGAAGTTTTGTTTGGGAGTTTGATAAGGTACGTAACGTATGTTTGTTTTTGTAATCTGTTTTCAGAACATGATTTTTATGGTTTTTTTACCTGACAGCTTCTTGTTCTTGCAGGGAGATTTTCATCATTGGGTTGAACTTTTCAACCATTTTGATTCCTTTTTCGAAAAGCATGTGAAGTCAAGGAAGGATTTGCAGGTTGAGGACAACTTTATTGGAGCTGATCCTCCTTTCCCTAGGGAAGCGGTCCTTGAAATTCTCCGTGTAATAAGAATAATTTTGGAGAACTGCTCAAATAAGCATTTCTACAGTTCTTATGAGGTATAGTTCTTTGATTTACCACTCGTCCCTCCATAACCTTGTTTCTGATTTTTTTTGTATGTATGTTGTTTCTCATTCAAATTGATTCTGCTAGTTATCGCCATCTAATACTATCTGTTTGTTGTTAATCTAGCTGGTTAATGTGTTTATAAAGTATGAATGCTGTTTGCGGTTTGTTATGGTTATCAGTTTGTTAATTCTGGTTCTTGCTTCTTGTTTATAGCTCTTGCACTTTCAAGTAAAGTTAATTGATTTGTTCCTTCTGATACTGCAGCAGCATCTTTCCTGCCTGCTAGGATCTACTGATGCTGATGTCGTTGAGGCTTGTCTGCAAACTTTAGCTGCTTTCTTAAAGAAGACCATTGGAAAATATGCTATCCGGGATGCTTCTCTGAACTCTAAGTTATTTTCACTTGCACAAGGTTGGGGAGGTAAGGAAGAGGGTCTAGGATTAATTGCTTGCACTGTTCAAGATGAGTGTGATCCGCTTGCTTATGAGTTGGGTTGTACACTACATTTTGAGTTCTATGCATCAAATAATTCATCAGATGAGTCCTCTGCTTTGGAGAAGCCATTCCAAGGGTTACAAATCATTCACTTGCCTAATTTTTTTAGTCATCCCGAGACAGACCTGGAGATTTTGAATAAGCTAGTGGTTAACTACAAGGTTCCAATCAATTTAAGATATTCTTTGTTGTCAAGACTGCGGTTTGCTAGGGCGTTTGGATCTTTGCAATCCCGACAACACTACACATGTATTCGACTTTATGCTTTTACAGTCCTTGTTCAAGCAAACAGTGATTCTGATGAACTAGCTTCTTTCTTGAAGAGCAATGAGCCTGAATTCATTGATGAACTTGTTACATTGTTGAGTTATGAAGATGCAGTTCCTGAGAAAATTCGAGGTCTTTGTTTGCATTCCTTGGTAGCTCTTTGTCAAGACCGGACCCGCCAGCCAAATGTATTGATCGCTGTCACTTCTGGTGGACATCGTGGAATTTTATCTAGCCTAATGCAGAAAGCCATTGATTCTGTCATCAACAAAACTGAGAAATTTTCTGTAATGTTTGTTGAGGCTCTTTTATCACTTGTCACTGTTTTAGTATCATCATCTTCAGGCTGTGCATCTATGCGTGAAGCAGGGCTTATACCAACTCTCCTGCCATTGCTTAAAGATACAGATCCCCAGCACTTGCATTTAGTGAGCGCAGCTGTTCATATTCTAGAAGTTTTCATGGACTACAGCAATCCTGCTGCTGCGTTGTTTAGAGATTTGGGTGGCCTGGATGATACCATCTACCGACTGAAGTTAGAATTATCCTATGTTGAGAGTACTTTAAAGGAACAAGATGAAAATCAAGCTTGTAGCGGGAGCTCAGAAGTCCTTGTAGGTACTTCAGTTGACCGTGATGGTGCACAGTCTCAGCATTCTGAAACATTAATTTCTTATCAGCGACGGTTACTAATGAAAGCTTTATTACGTGCTATATCTCTTGGAACCTATGCTCCTGGAAACAGCACTCGTATATATGGCTCTGAGGAGAGTTTGCTACCAAGCTGTTTGTGTATTATTTTCAGAAGAGCAAAACATTTTGGTGGTGGTGTATTTGCACTTGCAGCAACTGTCATGAGTGATCTAATTCACAAGGATCCTACGTGCTTCTCTGTCTTAGATGCAGCTGGACTTCCATCTGCTTTTTTGGATTCTATAATGGGTGGGGTTATATGTTCTTCAGATGCAATTATATGCATACCTCAGTGTCTGGATGCCTTATGCCTTAATGCTAATGGTCTTCAGGCTGTCAGAGAACGAAATGCTTTGAGATGTTTTGTGAAAATATTTACCTCAAGTTTATATTCACGTGCTCTTACTAGTGACACTCCAAGTTCCTTGTCTAGTGGTCTGGATGAACTTTTGCGTCACGCTTCTTCATTACGAGGGCCAGGAATTGATATGATGCTCGAGATCTTGAACACTATTTGGAAAATTGGCTCTGGGTCTGATAGTTCTGACTTGCCCCCTGAATCTTCTGGCCCTGTTCCAATGGAGACCGACTCTGAAGAGAGTAACTCACTCCAGCCTGATGACAGGCAAGCTTCGTCGAGGGCCGATAATACTGAGCCATTAACTGATGCTTCTTCAACGAATATTGAACAGTTCCTGCCTGACTGCATCAGCAATGTTGGCCGCCTTATGGAAACAATTATTCAGAATGCTGACACGTGCAGAATGTTTGTGGAAAAGAAAGGAATTGATGCAGTCTTACGATTATTTACCTTGCCCTTAATGCCCCTTTCAGCATCATCTGGTCACGGTTTATCTCTTGCATTTAAAAGCTTTTCCCCTCAGCATTCTGCTTCTCTGGCCAAGACAGTCTGTTCTTTCCTTAGAGAACACCTGAAATCAACAAATGAAATTTTATCTTCCATTCAAGGGTCGAAGCTGGGTTCAATTGAACCTGTGAAGCAGTCTAAAATCTTAAGGTATCTTTCAAGTCTTGATGGGTTACTATCTTTGTCAAATTTCTTACTGAAGGCCACCGCAAGTGTTGTATCTGAGTTGAGCACTGCTGATGCTGATGTGCTGAAAGACCTTGGAAGGGTATACAAAGAAGTTATCTGGCAAATCTCATTGTGCAATGATTCCGTGGCCAATGATAAAAAGAATGCTGAGCAAGAATCTGTAGTTGCAGATACAGGTCCTACTGCAATCAGAGAGAGTGATGATGATGCTGTAATTTCCTCCATGAGATACATGAACCCAGTTTCTGCGAGGAATGCCTCTCAGTCTGTTTGGGGAGGAGAGCGTGAGTTTCTCACTGTTGTTCGTTCTGGTGAAGGTCTACATCGTCGTAGTCGGCATGGTTTGTCTCGTATTCGAGGTGGAAGGACTAGTCGTCATCTGGAGGCTCTGAACTTTGATTCTGAAGTTCCACCTGCCATACCAGATACATCATCTTTCCAGGATATTAAAAAGAAAAGTCCTGATGTTCTTGCAACTGAAATACTCAACAAGATTGCTTTCACATTGCGCTCTTTCTTTACAGCTCTTGTAAAGGGATTTACCTCTCCGAATCGTCGCAGAGCTGAAATTGGACCTTTGAGTTCAGCTTCAAAGACACTTGGTATGGCCTTGGCTAGAGTATTTCTGGAGGCACTTAGCTTCTCTGGTTATTCTTCATCTTCAGGGCTTGATATGTCTCTTCCAGTGAAGTGCCGTTATCTTGGCAAAGTCGTGGATGATATGGGAGCTCTCACATTTGACAGCAGACGGCGTACCTGTTTTACGGCTATGGTTAATAATTTTTATGTGCATGGAACTTTCAAAGAACTTCTTACCACATTTGAAGCGACTAGTCAGTTGTTGTGGACACTGCCATTCTCTATTCCAGCAGCAAATGTTGAACAGGATAAGGCTGGTGAAAAAAATAAGGCAGCACATGCTGCATGGCTTCTGGATACATTACAGAACTACTGCCGGGTGCTCGAGTACTTTGTTAACTCTACAGTACTTTTGTCCGCAAACTCTGCATCTCAGTCACCGCTGCTCGTTCAGCCAGTTGCTGCTGGCTTGTCAATTGGACTTTTCCCTGTTCCAAGAGACCCAGAAGGTTTTATACGTATGCTGCAGGGCCAGGTACTGGATGCAATTTTGCCGATCTGGAACCATCCTATGTTTCCCAGTTGTGATACTGCTTTTGTCAGTTCCATTGTATTGCTTGTTACACGTGTATATTCTGGTACTGGTGATGTGAAACAAAACCGCAGTGGCATAGCAGGAACTGTAAATCAACGAATTGCGCCTCCACCACCTGATGAAGCTACTATTGCCACCATTGTTAGCATGGGATTTTCAAGGGAAAGAGCAGAGGAAGCTCTGAGACGGGTTGAAACTAATAGTGTTGAGATGGCTACAGAGTGGTTATGCAATCATGCTGAGGATCCTGTGCAGGAGGATGATGAATTGGCTCGTGCACTTGCTCTCTCACTTGGTAGCTCATCAGAAGCATCTAAATCAGAAAGCACTGAGAAGTCTATGGATGTCATGACAGATGAAGGACGGATTTTAGAGCCTCCTATTGATGGTATTCTTTCGGCAGTCCTGAAATTAATACAGAACAGTGATAGCATTTCATTTTCATTGACTGATTTGCTTTTGACACTCTGCAATCGGAATAAAGGAGAAGACCATTCAAAGGTGGTAGCATACCTTGTTCAGCAGCTGAAACTTTGTGTGATGGATTTCTCTTCTGATAATACTTCACTGTGTATGATATCTCATATTATAGCTGTTTTACTTGCTGAGGATGGTAAATCAGTAGCAATAGCTGCACAGAATGGTATAGTATCTGCTGCAATAGACATTCTTATGAATTTTAGGCATCAAAATCAGTCAGGGAATAGGATTATGGCCCCCAAATGTATTAGTGCTTCATTGCTCATCTTGGATAAAATGTTGCAGCAACGTCCGAAAATCCCCTCGGATCCAATAGTAGGAAACCAGGTGGAAAACAGCACGCATGGAGAAAAGGCAACCCAGTCAGGCATCGGGTCGGTTCTGGAGACCAAAGTGCCTCAAAATTCTTTTGAGGAAAAAAATGTCCCACCATTTGAGAAAGTACGTGGAACCTCTACAGGTTGTCTGACCATTGAGGAAAGTAATAAAGTAATGCTAGTTGCCTGTGAACTGATAAAACAGCATGTTCCAGCTTTGGTCATGCAGGCGACTCTGCAGGTCTGCGCACGTTTGACAAAGACGCACAGTCTTGCTTTACAGTTTCTTGAAAATGGAGGTTTGGCTGCAGTTTTTAGCCTTCCACGGGCTTCTTTTTTTCCTGGGTATGACAGTGTTGTATGTTCTATTGTTCGCCATCTCCTTGAAGACCCCCAGACTTTACAAACTGCTATGGAACTGGAGGTACGGCAGTATTTCAGTGGGAACAGACACGGTGGTAGGGTGTCTGCTCGGACATTTTTGACATCGATGGCACCTGTTTTCTGTAGGGATCCTGAAGTCTTCCTGAAAGCAGTTGCTGCAGTTTGTCAGTTAGAGTCATCAGGTGGGAGGACATTTTTGGTTTTATGCAAGGAGAAGGAGAAGGAAAAGGACAAACCAAAAGCTTTGGGTCTGGATTCTTCAAATGAATCTGTGAGAATCTCTGAAAGCAAGATGCATGATGGTTCAGTTAAATGTTTGAAAAGCCACAAAAGAATTCCAGCTAATCTTACTCAGGTAATTGATCAACTTCTTGAGATGGTAGTAAGATACACTGCTCCTAAGAGCCCAGAAGAGTGCCCATCTGATTCAACTTCTATGGAGGTAGATGAACCTGCAATCAAGGTGGTGAAGGGTAAGTCAAAGGTTGACGAAACAGCACATGTGGAGTCAGAGTCTGAAAAATCTGCAGCACTGGCCAAAGTCACTCTTGTGCTAAAGTTACTGAGTGACATTCTTGTGATGTATGTACATGCAGTGAGTGTTGTGCTGAAAAGGGATTCAGAAATGTGTCAACCCCGAGGTTCCAATAACTCAGATGCATCAGCAAATAGTGGAATAATTCATCATATTCTGCATATGCTGCTTCCACCATCTGCTGATAATTCTGCAGGATCTGACGAGCTTAGAACGAAGTTATCTGAAAAAGCTTCTTTGTTTCTGGTGGTTCTTTGTGGTCGCTCTAATGAAGGCCGCAAAAGGGTGATTCATGAACTTGTGAAGGCATTGAATTCATTTTCGAAAGTGGAGAGCAACTCATCAAGCATTTTGGTTCCTGATAAAAAGATTTCTGCATTTTGTGATTTAGCTTATTATATTTTGTCAAAGAATTCAGCATCAAGCAACTCACCTTGCACAGGCTACTCACCAGATATAGCAAAAAGTATGATAGATGGTGGAATGGTTCAGTGTCTCAGTAACATTCTTAAGGTGATTGATTTGGATCATCCGGATGCCCCGAAAATTGTAAATCTCATCCTTAAGGCTTTGGAGAGTTTAACGAGGGCTGCTAATGCTAATGAGCAAGTTTCTAAGCCTGATGCTCCTAGCAGGAAAAAATCAGCTGGACCAAATGAAAGTAGTACAGATCATACCATTACAGCTGCAGGAGAAACATTAGAGCACAATGAGGATAGGACTGTTGAACCAGCAACTGATGAGCCTGGGGAGAACCTACAGCAGCAGCAGCAACAGCAAGGAATTTCGCAAGGTGAAAATAATAGTGCTGCAAATGGAAGAGATTCTACTGAGCATAGAATGAGAGTAGAAGTTGAAGAGACAACAGCTCGTAACCAACATGTGGAACTTGGGATGGATTTCATGCGTGAAGATATGGAGGATGGTGCTGTTTTACCCAACACTGACCAAATTGAGATGACATTTACTGTTGAAAATAGGGCAGAAGATGAAATTGGTGATGAGGATGACGACATGGCAGATGACGGGGAGGATGAGGAGGAGGAGGAGGATGATGATGATGGGGATGATGAGGATATAGCTGAAGATGGTGCAGGTGTGATGTCACTTGCTGATACTGATGCGGAGGACCATGATGATACTGGCTTGGGTGATGAGTACAATGATGATATGATAGATGAAGATGATGATGAATTTAATGAGACTCGCATTATAGAGGTAAGGTGGAGAGAAGCGCTAGATGGATTGGATCATCTGCAGGCTCTTGACCAACCTGAAGGTACAAGTGGTCTGATCGATGTTGCTGCCGAACCTTTTGAAGGGGTTAATGTGGACGACCTCTTTGGTCTTCGCAGGCCTTTGGGTTTTGAACGGCGACGGCAGAGCAGCCGGTCTTCCTATGAGCGCTCTGTTTCAGAAGTAAATGGGTTTCAGCATCCTCTTCTCTTGAGACCATCCCAGTCAGGGGATCTGGTCTCAGTTTTGTCATCTGGTGGGAATTCATCCAGGGATTTGGAAGCTTTCCCAGGAGGGAGTTTTGATGTTGCACACTTCTACTTTGATACTCCTGTTCTGCGCTATGATCATACGCCAGGTAGTCTTTTTGGCGACAGATTGGGAAGTGCAGCACCCCCATCCCTAGCGGATTATTCTGCACGCTTAGATAACCTGCATCTGCCAGGGAGAAGAGGGCCAACGGATAGTCGGTGGACTGATGATGGTCAGCCACAAGCTGGTGGTCAGGCTGCTGCAATCGCTCAGGCGGTGGAAGAACACTTCCTGTCTCAACTGAGCAGTATCATTCCCCCTAGTAATCTTGATGAAAGGCAGCCTAACAGTTCAGGAGTCTTAGAGCAGCAACCCTCAGACACTACAGTAAATGAAAGCAATGGTTTGGTAGAGGGGAACCATGCTGGAATCCTGCAAAATGATGGTGAGTGTCCTCAAAATGGTAATGCAAGTGCGGAACAGCTTAACCAAACTATTGAAAGTGGCTCACCCCAAGTTCAGATGAATTCAGAGGCTTTGGTCAGAGATGGAGGTGAGTATCCAGAGTCGAATGAGGGTATGGTTAGTCAACTACTGTCTTTGAATGGTACTCCAAACGTAGATGGAAATGTCGAAGTTGGAGAATCTAATGGCCTTATGACTGAGGAAGGGAACACAGTTGCAGAGTTGGTTCCTTCATCTGTTGGCTGTCACAGTGATCTGCAAAATGATTCAGGTACTAGTTTACCTGTTAATACTGATTCACCAGTTAACATTCATACGGAATCAAATTCAGCTTTTGGGTCTGGTGGACTGTCAGTAGCAGATGAACCATGCAATCCTGTCTTGGCAGATTCTGGTGTGGAGATGGCCAACTCCACTGATTTTAATGGATCTCGTGGAACTGTTGATGTTGATATGAATGTTATTGATGTTGAAGGTAATCAAAATGAAGAAACCATGACTGATTCAGAAACTCATGTAGATGATCCTGTGCCAAACAGTGTTTCTGCAGTTGATGCTAATCAAGCTGACCAAGCTAATTTGAGCAGTGACTCCTCTGGTGCTAATGCTATTGATCCTACCTTCCTGGAGGCACTACCTGAAGATTTAAGGGCAGAAGTTTTGGCTTCTCAGCAAGCTCAGTCTGTTCAACCTCCAACCTATGTTCCACCTTCAATAGATGATATTGACCCCGAGTTCTTAGCTGCTTTGCCACCAGAAATCCAAGCAGAGGTTTTGGCCCAACAAAGAGCTCAGAGGATTGCTCAACAAGCTGAAGGACAACCCGTGGATATGGATAATGCTTCAATTATCGCTACACTTCCGGCTGATCTTCGTGAAGAGGTTTGTATTCAATTATTTTCTTAATAAGTAATTCAATCAAACTTCTTTGATGGGATTGATCTCACTAAATGCATATTTTGGGTTGGCTGATTTGGTATTCAGGTTCTCTTGCATTCTTCAGAAGCAGATATATCAGCATTACCTTATCCATTACTTGCTGAAGCTCAAATGCTCAGAGATAGAGCTATGAGTCATTATCAGGCTCGGAGTCTTATTGGAGGTAGCCACAGACTAAATAGCCGCAGGAATGGGTTCGGTTTGGACAGGGGTGTTGGGGTCACATTAGGCAGAAGGACATCTTCTGTTATTGCAGATAGCTTCAAAATGAGAGAAATTGAGGGAGATCCCCTTCTTGATACAAATGCTTTGAAGGCATTGATTCGTCTTCTACGTGTAGCACAGGTATAAATTTTGTAGCATCTGCTCGATATGTAATACGGAGTACCATTTGTAAGGGCTGAGCTCTCAGTTTGAGTTTCAAATGATTAAGATTTTTGACTGATTTCTCCGAATATTCTTTCAGCCACTTGGTAAAGGTCTTCTACAGAGACTTCTGTTAAACCTATGTTCCCACACTGTTACAAGGGCATGTTTGGTGCGGTTTTTGCTTGATTTGCTTGAACCCGATGCTCTAGGTTCAGGCAACGGGTTGGCTACAGTTAATTCCCAGAGGCTCTATGGCTGCCAATCAAATGTTGTTTATGGACGATCGCAATTATTGGATGGTGAGTCTGTGGTTTGAGATTTCTCAGCTTATTGGCGATGTTCTGTCTAGTAACATGAACTTTCTATGTTCATTTAATAGGTCTTCCTCCTCTTGTACTGCGTCGCGCTCTTGAGATCCTTTGCTATCTAGCAACAAATCATTCTGCTGTGGCGAATATGTTATTCTACTTCGATAACTCAGTGCTTCCTGAATATATGGGTCAGAAGTTCTTTGAAACAAGAAGAAATAAAGGCAAGGAAAAATTGATGGATGGACGTGCTGCATTGAAGCCATCGGATAGTTCTCAGGGAGGAGATATTCCTCTAGTATTGTTTTTGAGGCTTTTGAATCAACCACTCTGTCTAGGAAGCAGTGCTCATCTTGAGCAGGTACCTTTTCATTGATTGCTTTATGATATTTTAACTGGATCATGACTTAATTGGTAGGTAATTATTTGACCTGTTCTAGTTTTCTCCCTTGTTGGTACAGGTGATGGGGTTGCTTCAGATTGTTGTCTATACTGCAGCATCGAAGGTAGAGTCCAGGTCACTGTTGGATGCAGCAGTTAAGGAGTTAGATTCTCAAAAAACTGACACCTCTGAATCTTCTGTTGATGTAAAAAATGATCAAACCTTGTCAGAACAAGGGTGTAGTCAAGAGGACAAGTGTGCAAATGCAGGGTCCTCTGCTTCTGATGGGAAGAAAAACATTGATGCATATAATATATTCTTAAATGTGCCAAAATCTGAGTTGAACAATCTCTGCAGCCTTCTTGGCCATCAAGGGTATTGTTTCTTGCTTATTCTCATCACTGTGATTTATACAATACTTGAATGTTCTTATATGCTCTCTTGTGCTGCATCCATCTCTTATGTTTCCCTCCCTTTTGGCCTTTTCCCTTAACTATATAATCACTACTATTTTTTGCTCTCTTGTGCTGCATCAATTTCTTATGTTTCCCTCCCTTTTCCCTTCACCATAAAGTCATAACTATTTGTTGCTCTCTATTTTAACAAGTTGATCTGTAGTTTGAAGTCACTGACATCACCAAATATCGATTTCAGGCTATCGGAAAAAATTTGTTTGTTAGCTGGTGAGGTCTTGAAGAAGTTAGCATCAGTTGCAGTACCTCATAGGAAGTTCTTTTCCTCGCAGCTGTCTGAACTAGCTCACAATTTATGTGGCTCAGCGGTAACTGAGCTTGTCACTTTGAGAAAAACACAGATGCTTGGTCTCAGTGCAGGTTCTATGGCAGGGGCTGCAATTCTTCGAGTACTGCAAGTGCTTAGCTCACTCGCTCATGCTAGTGTTGCTGAGAACTCAGGTGCACCGGCTGTAGAAGAACAGGAAGAGCAAGCTACTCTGTGGAAGTTGAATGTTGCTTTAGAACCATTGTGGCAAGAGCTGAGTGATTGCATAAGTGTGACAGAGGCGCAGCTGGGTCAGAGCTCACTCTGCCCACCTGTATCGAATTTAGGTGTAATTGATCATGTACAGGGAGCAGCCTCATCATCACCCTTGCCACCTGGAACTCAGAGACTCCTTCCTTTTATTGAGGCTTTCTTTGTTTTGTGTGAAAAGCTACATGCAAATAGTCCTGTCATGCAGCAAGATCATTTGAATGTGACAGCAAGGGAAGTGAAGGAGTCTGCTGGTTCTTCAGCTCCCTTTTCATCAAAATGCAGTGGAGATTCTCAGAAGAAGGTTGATGGTTCTGTCACATTTTTAAGGTTTAGTGAGAAGCATCGACGGCTACTAAATGCTTTCATCCGGCAGAACCCAGGCTTGCTGGAGAAGTCGCTTTATATGATGCTTAAAGCACCAAAGTTAATAGACTTTGATAACAAACGTGCATATTTCCGTTCAAGAATAAGGCAACAGCATGATCAACATGTGTCTGGCCCTCTTCGCATAAGTGTCCGTCGGGCATATGTTTTGGAAGACTCTTTTAACCAGTTACGAATGCGGCCCACTCAGGATCTGAAAGGGCGCCTTAATGTGCAGTTTCAAGGTGAAGAGGGAATAGATGCAGGTGGTTTAACTAGAGAATGGTATCAATTGTTGTCGAGGGTCATATTTGATAAAGGGGCATTGCTTTTCACTACTGTGGGGAACAATGCAACTTTTCAGCCAAATCCCAATTCAGTTTATCAGACTGAACATATTTCTTATTTTAAATTTGCGGGGCGTGTGGTAAGTTTGCACATAGTTTCAATCTTAGATAATCTCTCTTTTCTGATTTTCTGTTCTCATTTCTTTTCCGTTCTCTATTATTGCGTATAGGTTGCAAAGGCATTGTTTGATGGGCAGCTTTTGGATGTATATTTCACTCGGTCCTTCTACAAGCACATTCTTGGTGTGAAGGTGACTTACCATGATATAGAAGCGGTTGATCCAGATTACTACAAGAACTTGAAGTGGATGTTGGAGGTGAGTGGTTAGGCTTTCAGTGTTTTCTGCTATCATTTTTGTGTTTTATTTTTCTTTCTTTAATGTCACTATTCATTGTTTACCTGACTGTGCCTGGTTTCAAGATTTGTCCCTCCACCTCTGATGCCACTCTGCTGATCAAGTAATATTTTTGACACTTATTTCTTTCCAGAATGATGTGAGTGACATCCCGGACCTTACATTTAGCATGGATCCGGATGAGGAAAAGCACATTCTTTATGAGAAGACTGAGGTGTGTTTTTTTTTGTTTTTGTTTTCAAATTGCAATGAAGGTATATGCCGTGATGGCCATCCTTTCTGGCATCATTCTGAAAGTGCTTATTTGCTTGAAACCAGGTTACTGATTATGAGCTTAAGCCTGGAGGTAGAAATATCAGGGTTACAGAAGAGACGAAGCACGAGTACGTTGATCTTGTAGCAGATCATATTTTGACAAATGCTATTCGCCCTCAAATCAATGCCTTCCTTGAAGGATTCACTGAGCTGGTGCCAAGAGAACTGATCTCTCTCTTCAATGATAAAGAGCTTGAGCTGCTGATCAGTGGTCTTCCGGAAATTGATTGTAAGTTCACCAGTGAACTTCTTTTATCACATATTACCTGGCTGAATTATGCAGTTGTTGCACTCCATAAAATGTAGCCTCTTACGATTGTCTACTCTTATCATAGTGGACGATTTGAAGGCCAATACCGAGTACACTGGCTACACTATAGGATCTCCAGTCATTCAGTGGTTCTGGGAGGTTGTTAAAGCCTTCAGTAAAGAAGACATGGCCCGGTTTTTGCAGTTTGTGACTGGAACGTCGAAGGTAAAGTACCTAAGATATTTCATGATATCCCTATTGACGATAATGTGTAGAAAGATTTCAACTGCCTGATGTTAGTTGCGTTTTCTAATTCTCATTTCATAACTTGTCACAAAAGTGAGAAGTCATGTGATATAAATGATGGAAGTGGATTGCTTTACTTTTTTCTGGGAAAAAAAGGAACGAAATGCATAGTATTATAATGATGCTACAAGGAGGGTAAATCTACTTAATGTAAATGTTTTTCGCTTAAAGTTTCCCAAACTTCTGCATGTTCAGGTTCCTTTAGAAGGTTTCAAGGCACTGCAAGGTATATCCGGTCCTCAGAGGTTCCAGATTCACAAGGCTTATGGGTCTCCGGATCGTCTTCCATCCGCCCACACATGGTGAATAATAATCTCTTCAGATGCATACTGATATTTTCTTTTTCTTATTTCGTAAATTTCTCAAGTCAATGTTTATTTTACCAGCTTCAATCAACTAGACCTTCCAGAGTATAACTCAAAGGAACAGCTGCAAGAACGATTGCTGCTCGCAATTCACGAGGCCAGCGAAGGATTTGGCTTCGGCTAAAGGATAACCATTACTTTTTTGTCTGTCTCAGCAGTGCCTTCGGGTAGTCCTCTCATTAATCTGTACATGTTAGTACAAAACTCCATCTCTGCATTACAGCATTCGCTCCCGCACAGATCACATCTTAATCTTGTCAGCTTCTTTAACATACATTACTGATTCGGTATGCAGAGACCATTCAGATTCTGGCTGGTGGGGGAGAAAAACCCCAACGAAAATGGCCAAGAAACAGCAGCAGGGTCTGAACTGAAGAGTTCTGGGGATGGTATATGATTCAGTTACTGACGGTTTCAAGAAAGGTGTATTACAGAGGAGCACCAACTGTATGATCGATTCTCTCTTAGCTTTGATTCAGTTTTAGTCGTTTAGGGACGTTGTCGCTTACATTCGCATGTCAATATGATCATATTCACATCATCTTCTTCAATATAGTTGTGTATCTATCTATCATCGTCAATTCATGGCTGTGGTTGCCTCTTAGCTGAGTGCTCAATCCTTTCCAGGGAGGTTCATCAGAAACCGAAACTAGATGGGTTATGGAGACTTGAATTGAACTGGCTCATATTGGTGCAGTTCAGTTCTCAGTTTGAGCTTCTGAAGGATCATTAGTCATAGTTAAGAGTTAGCACTAACTAAAAATTTACCTGTGCCATTTCGAAATTAATTGCTTCATTTGAAATAAGGGTTCAAAATGCACATGTAAAAATAAGGGTTCAGTGCATGTCGCAGCGTGTTTGAATTATACCACTAGTCTAGTAACATGATGGTAAATGACAAATTGAAATCATGGTAACTTTAATGAAAATTTTCATATAACTGAAGGGCTAAAAGAAAATAATAAAGAATTACGTATGGTGGGCTCACAATTAGGGGTGAGTTCGAGCCGAGCCTAGCATGTTCGAGCTCGGGCTTGTGAAATTCGGGCTCGGCTCGAGCTCGGCTCGAACTCGATCGAGCCCGATAATTCGAGCTCGAGCTCGGCTCGATGGTTCGTGAAGCTCGAGCTCGTTAGGCTCGCGAGCTCGGTTAGGCTCGATTCGGCCCTAACACTGAGTAAACGAGCTTGAGCTCGTTAAGGCTCGAGCTCGGCTCGATGGTTCGTGAAGGGTAGTATCAGCCGAATTTTAAGCTCGAGCTCGGCTTTATTATTCGAGCCTCAAAACCGGCTCGAGCTCGAGGCTCGAGAGGCTCGTTAAAGCTCGACTCGGCTCGAATCGTTTCACACCCCTACTCACAATTACAGTCTTGAAACCTAAGGTGGTACTCAATTCATGGGCTTTATTTGCAAGATGAAGCTATCTTCTTGACCCTAATTTCTGTACAAGCCACTAGCATTAAAGATGACTGAATTTACAAATTATTTTCACAAGGAGTTGAAATAGGTCTGGGGATGATTGAGTGGAATGTGCTTCAGTTATCCAGTTTGACAGCACATTCCACTCAATCATCCCTAGATCTATTTCAAACTTCTCTTGTAGGGTACGTTTGGTTGTAAGGATAAAAAATGGTGGGATTGGATGATTAAAATGGGATAGACAGATAATTTAGGATGGGAAAAGATGAGATTATGAAATATTTCATGCATCGTTTGGAGCCAAAGCGGATAAGTATGCCGGCATTGAACCAAAAGCAACATTCTTCTCTCGATTAACTTGATGTTGGGGATGAACTTCCACAAAGAAGATCATCACAAATGCAATAGAAGCTCGGATTTGTGATCTTCACTAACCTCAAGATCTCTCACGCCTTGTCACCCGCCACTCTAATCACTTCCAACGCCTTCCAACAACTATGGCGGACCATGTTCTTCAAAATGGCACGAGACAAGAAGATCCGGGTGCGTAGCAGATGAAAAGTAGGAAATACATCCCGAGATCACGACAAGGTAGGAAAATCGGCAGCTAACCATCACTGTCGATCGCAAGAACCGATAGCTTAGATCCAGCACTTACAACCGTCATCGAGCCTAGCCATTCCTAGCCTCCACCCGATCCTCGAGCCCATGCCCAACCCTCCACCACAACCCAACACCCAATCTTCGACGCACTAATTGAGCCTCCATCGCCGGAGGTGGACGTCCTCGGCACCGATTTGAGCCTTCGTCCTCGTCGTGTCTCCGATTTCTACCTCCAATAGCCAAGAATTTGTTCGCCGTGCAAATGAAGAGCTATCTTATCTCTCATCCCTATCCCACCTTTCTAATCCATTAGTTTTCTAAGGATACGTTTATCCCATTTCTATGGGATTAAAATGAGAAAAGGATAATCCCATCCCGGTGATTGGTCAACACAAACAAATGATAACTCAATGGAATGGGAATAAATTCATCCAATCCCTCGTAATCCCAAAGAACCAAACATGGCCGTAATGTATGCATGAAAAACCACATAGTTGACTTCATACTTGCATTCCTTAAGGTTCACTGGCTCATTCAATCATCCAATCCGGTAAACATTAGGGGTTCAAACCTTCCCCTTTGGAGGTGAGATTTTGGAATCTCTCACCTCCGAAAATTCGGACCTCCCGTGATTCACGGAAGGCGTGAACGTGAGAAATGGGAGGCGTGAACGTGAGAAATGGGAGATGAGAACCTGACGACCGGCCAACACGAGAGCCTCACCCGTAATGACCTCCTCACCTCCACTCCTCTCCTTAAGTAGCCAAGCAAGCTGCTCAAGCAGCCAACCAAGGAGGAGAGGAGTAGGGGTGGGAGGGGCCGGACCAGCGCGTTGTTTTCGTCCCTTGGTTTGAGGTCCCGAAGGGGAGGACATGATTTTGGTCGGTGAAAATCGCAACAAACACGGTGAAATTATTTTTGCCCCCACCCCAGGTTTGAAACACCCTATTATTTCCTTACTCAATTACCCATACGTTTATTCACAACTATCCTTATCTCACTTTTAAAAGAGACTGTAATTCTCTAACCAGTAGCACGAAAAGAGAATAAGAAAAATCATGTCAATAAGTATCATGCTCACGGCTCACCCGTATGACTGTTGGTGGTGGGACTCAGCTTTCCTCTCAATCGGCGTGTGTATACATGCTTCGTGTGAAGGGTGCAAACAAAGAGTCACATAGCTCAAACGCAAGGTTGCTAGCAACGATTGTGTCCGGTGCAGTCCTGGCTGGGGAGCTCTTTACGTGAAGAGTGAAGACTCGACTCGACTCGATGGCGTCGCGTTGGTCACTGATGAAGTGAAGAAGACTGAAGACTCCACTCGACAGTCGACTTGAAGTCGAAGGTCGTTGATGGAGAAGAAAGGGAAATCAACAGGGACCAGGACTTAGGTTCTTTTTTTTTTGCCTTGTTGGCTTCTGATTTGAGTTGTTTTTTTTTATGGACTGGTCTGAGTTGTTGATCATGATTCATGAATTCTTTGCGAATTCAAAGGGAAAATGGGAATGGGCTCAGCTTTGGGCTAGAATGGAAATGGGATTTTGGGATGGGCTGGAAAATATAATGGGTTTTTCGTGTATAGGTTTACATGGTTGGTTACTTGATATCCGTAACCGTAATCATTTTATCTCACGATTACCAAAATCCATCTATTAGTCAATAATAGGCATCGGTTTAAGATGATTGCTAACTAGCTTCCTTGATTCTTGAAACTTCTGTTTTTATTTTTATTTTTTAATTTTCCAAGACATGAATTTTGAGTGAAAATAGGAAGATAACAAATAAGCTCCTCTTTTTATTCTTATGCCAGCTGTTTACTGAAAGAATCTTCCTCTTCTGTTGTCTTATATGGTCATGCATGCTCATTGGTGACAAGTAAAGTGACTTGTATAGTTGTATTGTGCTGTGATTTTGATGAATGATGAGAGCCAGCTCTTTATATGAACCATATATATATATATATATATATATATATATATATATATATATATATATATATATATATATATATATATATATATATATATATATATATATATATATATATATATATATATATATATATATGTTTTTGTCTCCCTGGTTTAATCTGTTGTCCTACATTTGCCTGCAGCTGTGATCTGCTTGCTAATAGCAGACAGAATCTAGCAACGTGAACAAGGATTATGCTCTTGCACTCAACGGGTGTAGTATATATACTGTATATTGTTTGTATAAAGATAATTTAACTTTATAAATTAATAAGTTTTTTGTGAACGGCAATTTAAAAGTTTTTATTAAGAAAAACAGAAAAATTACATATTATGGGTCCGTTTAGTTATGAAAATTTTTAAACCAAATTTTCTAAGTTTAGATGTAACTGGTTAGTATATGGATGGTTTGTTTTCCAAATTTTCTTTATATTATTAAGATGAAAAACATCAAAACAAGGTTCTCCATCTTAATAATTCCTCCGTCCGCCAATAATTGAACTATTTGTTCACTATTTAAAAGTATTTAATCTATAATTGTTTTTAATGAATCTTTAAACTTTTGAAGTTAAATAATTTTATATGCATATCACAATTTGCAACATTCTTTTCTAATATGTTTTGTTGAATTTTTTTCAATATTTATCTATGTTAAAATTTGAGTCATACACATTGAACATTGGAACATGAAGCAAACGGTTCAGTTATTGTCGGACGGAGGGATCGAGTACTAAAGTTCTTAAAATTTGGAAAACAATGTTTTTCATCCGTAAAACCTTGCATTCAAAAATTTACCAAGAAATTGAGAATGAAAAAATTTATTAACTAAAAGGATCCTATATATATTCCAAAAGAGAATTTTGGCGATAAAACTTACTAATCAACTACAACAAATTCTCCTAACTCTTCCCAATATCACCTATTAATTTCACAAAGAGAAAATATATAAAAGATGCAATTCACTTCGAATGAAATCATTCCTGCTAAAAAACACCTTGAAGATCACCACCTAACTATAAGAAGATTAGAACCACTAACTCATTATAAGATCTCATTACAATCTTTTCAATTCATTTTTCAAAGAAGAACCTTTGAAATGATACTACTGCAACTTCTTCACCTTTTTTCAGATTTTCTTTTCTTTTCAAAAGATTCTGAATACCGCAATTCAAATTCCTTGTATTTGTCATCAAAACCACCTCCAAAATCATCTGATGAACAATAATCATTCTCTTGCACTTGCACATCCCTAATTAATTTCTTCTGCCAAATTGTTATGCTCTTTGGTTCTTGAAGAGATGACAAGAGTAGATAAATAATTTGAGCTATCTGTGATGAAGAAGATATTTGGTAACTTGCAAATCCCCACCGATCGAGCTCCATAGTTGAAAGAGAAAAAATCTTAAATAAAATACTAAAATGAGTAGTATTTAATTAAAAAAAGGGATATAGGAAATTGGTATTCATTAAAAAACAAAAAATCTGTCCATGTAATTGAGGCAAAAATTATTTCATATTTTAAGAAGATGTATAACAGGATCTTAGATCACACAGCCCATGAGCAATAGTCGGTGATTCATAATGTCAAAAAAAAAAAAAAAACTATTGTTTTGTCTGCCAGCGTTTGCTGCTTCCTGATTTGCTAATTAGAAGCAATACTTTCGGCTGCTGTTTATAATGAATTTTAATTTAATTTCAATCAATAAAAAGAATTGTTTGTAAATGAGGTTAGTTTAATTGCATTCCAGAAGAAGAAAAACAATCTACTAATCTACTAATCTATCTACTAATCTACTAATCTATATACTAATACTATTAAAGCAGGACCTTACAAAAGGATAAAATCGTAACTTCCTTTCAAAGCTTGTTAAATGCCACGCAAAAGCTCTTTTCTTGGAAATCGGAATGCTTCATTTTAGAGTTGAACGAGTTGAAACAGAATCCGGTTAGATTGGAATTTTATGTGTATATTTTAATTAATATATTAGGAGAAATAAAAATAATAGACAAAAATGAAACAAATCAGATCCCTTAATTTTCTCCTTACCAATGGGAAGCGATTTCTATTATTAAAGACTTTGTTTTGACTAAAACACAAAAAGTCATACATTCATTTTCGTACGTTTGTTTTCCCTCAGTTCATTAGACCCTTAGTACCCTTCACCCTCCACAGCTTGTAGCGTCGGCGTCTGTTGGTGGCGGAGATTTCTACCTCTGCGGCGATGCTACTTTCGGCGTCGGTGGGGGCAAGCGAACGGTTGGGCTGCTGATTTTGTGGCGTACGCTTTCGACGAGTCTTTCTTTCTCGTCGCATTCCAGCGCCGACGCTTGTAGATCTGGGTTGGGTGCCAACGTGAAGTGTTCCAGAGGTCCGGTTATGTGTTTTTTTTTCTATTAGTAATCGATGTAAGATGGTTGTCTACTTTTTGGGGTTTAATGTCTGAAATTTTGAAGGACCTTCTGTCGCTGGCGATTGTAGCTTTGGGCCACACCTCTTTTCACCGGTGAACTTCGGCGGCGTTATGTTTTGTCCGCGCACCATTTCGCGATAACAACAAAAACAAAGGTGCGATTTCTATTTTTTTCAATACTAAAAATTTGTTTAATATTTGGGGGGTTTTGTCTAATACTAATTTTTTATGTTTTTTATGGAGCCTCCCTCATGTGAAAGTTACTAATTGCTTTTCCATTTGTTGATGTTGCTCCTTCGATATACAAAGTTCTTTGATGGCATTGGCATGAATGATGATGGAACTATGGAAGTGAGTCAATCTTTCATTTCATCCTCATGTTATTTCTCTCTATCTATTGCTCCACATTATTAGTCTGATTAAAACCAGTTAATATAGTAGGCTAATTGGCCGATTACATGATTGGTGGTGTAGCAATTGGTCTCTTTTCTTAGGAATCTTTTATATTAGATGATTAAGATACTATCTGATGCAGGAAAATATTGAAAGTGTTGTTCAATTCAGAGTTGGTGACAATTTGTAGAGACATTGCTAAAGAATATAAGACACAAAAATGTAATGAATTTGGTAGAGATAAGTAGTAGTAGCACACATTGTTTTTTTAATTACATTATAGTTTTGTTGTATCCAGATAAGTGTTCCTGAATGTAACTATTGATTTCCTAAAGATGCAGGTGATATCATATACGGTAAGCATTTATGATTGATAAATCTGAGTAAGTAGGACACATCATATTATTTTTGCAGGTGAGAATTTTCTTCATTTCTGTACCTTGCATTAAAATGTCAGAGAGAGAGAGATAGATTCCATTGTTTGTCTTATTTTAATTGCTTGACGCTCAAAATGTAATACTTGATATGGAGTCACATTAATATTGGGCTGATGTAGATGAACAATGAAAGCAAATATATTTTCTAAGTTAAGCAATAGAAGCAAATTGACCATCTAGCATGAACGAATTCTTCTCTCCTTTAGTGCTATAAATGGATTGAGTTTAAAACATCAAAATAATAAAAAAATAACAAAATCAATCAAGAAGTGGAGTGAAACTTGAAAATAGAGAAAATTGAGAGAATGAAGTCAGGTTTTCCTTATAACTATGCCTCCATTTCTTTGCCAGATTGAGGTTTGACTTCTAATTTCCTTATCACCCATTTTCTTGAACTTTTATATCCCTTTATTTTAGTGTTCTTTTGTTTATTTAAAGCGCCTACTATTCTTTTTTATGCTTCGTAGGTCATGCAATTAGTTGCCTTTTGTGTATACTGTTTGAAGATGTTTATAATGCTCATTTACATTATATGGAAATGGTACACAACTATTCTTTCAAATTTCAATGAATTATATGTTACCTATTTTTGGGCTGGTATAGAGATTTTTCCCGCACATGGCAAATGGAATTGTAGGCAATTTTACACTTTTATTATTTTCTTTTTCAGCCTCAAACTGTTTGAGCACTATCTGCATTATGATATTAAAGTATTTGATTTTTTCGATCCGTAAGGTAATTTATATATTATGGTTTTCTATTTGAAACTTTTAAGTCTCATTTTTCTTTTAGTCTCTTTTGCCAAAGACAACAATTCTTAAGCCTCTCTTTTTATTTAAGTTTACAGTTTGTCTTGCAAGGCAATTATGCCCAATTACCATACCTTGAACAATTATTTGAGCTCCCTAATTGTGTAGCTCCACTAATGGCAACTTGAAGAGCCCTACTACTAACTTTTGCAGTTTACTGGTTTATTGCTTTCATTTTGTTGTCAACTTCACCTTTAATTGTCTTTTTCACACTTTCATCTTGTGGTCTTCAAAACAGAGTTTGAGGAATTAGAATCGGCTGGTGGGTCTGAAATTGTTGACTTTTGTAGTTGTGTTTAACTCAAATTTTCATCGGGAATATTTTGTTAACAAATTCTAAAATAATATATTTCAAAACAAGAGATGTTCATTTATTATTTTCATATAAATTATTAAACTTTATATATTAAAACATTGAAGAAAAAAATCATAGATTAAATGCTGAAAAAAATTGTAGCAACTAAAAAGGGACGGAGGAGTATAACATAGTTGTATATTCGTATGTTTTGTTTTTATTTTTATAGGTTACCGTTTCGTCAACATACAATTCAAAGTGTAACCAATAGCAGTTTCCTAAGGACTAAAGATTGAATATTGGAGACATGCATTAAGTATTACTTTTACATGGATTGATAGCATTCATTTGGTTTATCGCATAGCAAGTTTATTCGCATAGCATGCATTATGTATTAGTATATTTTATCTCTTTTTTTTCTTTCTTCCAAACCTGTTCTGTAGGAGGGGTATAAACTAGTTGTTTGTAATTAGGTACTAGTATAACTTTAGTTTAATTAATTGGAAACCAAAAGAAGAAACCAACTGGCCAGAGGGAGAATCTTGCTGTTTGCAGCTCCACTACAATGTTTAGTTTATTTAGCACATATCCTTTGATTTTCATTTCGAGCAAGTATAATGTTTGATCCCAATTGGCTTTTTTCCTTTCACGATTAGCATTATTGCTAATTGGATTGATCTATTAATTTACAATAAATTATTTTTGTCCACATCACCATAGTCAATATTAATATTCTCTATCTAATTAATTTTTTTTTATAAGCAATTAAACATTTTCAGCATTAATTTACGACTTTGTATTACCGAATATAGTACGAGGCAAACCTAATTTATTGTTATATTAAAAAACGATAGGATACAGAAGGAAAATACCATATAATATGAGGACTAATTAATGCAGTACTACGTAATTAACATTTTCATCTTAATAAAGAAGCTATCTTATAAATATAAAACATGCACTATTTTTTTTTGACGGTATAAAACATGTACTATTAGTTCTTCTTCAAACGTATTATGATCTGATCATGTATACATTAAAAATTACTATTATATATATATATAGTGTAAATAAGAGTATATATTAATGAAACGAAGCAGTAAATGACTAGGAATTTTATTCAGCTTTAGGGTCCTCATTTGCTTGACGGGTTTGCCTTGAGAAACAAGGCAACCGCTTCGCATTGCTGACAGCCGACCGGACGGCAATTGAGAGGTATTCACACCCGGGGTATTCACACCCATGGCCATCGATGTAATCCGCGGTCTGCTCTGCTCCGGGTCGGGTACTTTGTTAAGGGCAAAAACGACCGCCGAAAAAAAGACAGGGTGAAGAAAGCCATCTTCACAATTGGAGTCATGGTTTGGTTCATGGATGAGGTAATTTGTTCAATTAGTGGCAATTAATTAATTCTTTTATAGTGGTAATGATGGAATTTAATTAGAGAAGTTGATAATGTTCATGCTTTTCTCATTTCAAGCGTGAAGAAGACGAGGAAGTGGCGTAAATATTATTCGTATGACAAGCTTTGCATATCTCACACGCACGTTATTAATAATCCTGCCATCCCAAATTGTTTGGAGTATTTGATTGGATACAGAAATGAATTAGTTTGGAAGACATGAGCATAATAAAGTAAAATTGTTATAACAAAAGTAACTTTTTAAGTGGAGAATGAAAATTAATGGTTAAAATGTAAAAATGGTGTTAAAATGTTTAATTAAAAGGAAATGATCAAATATTTATGAAACAATCCAAAATAGAATATGATTGAATCTTTTTTGGACGGAGAGAGTATATTTTTAACTTATTGGTATATATATGTCTATAGGTTTCTTGAAAAATTGGCAGATTTATCTTTCAATACGTAATTTATTATTTGTTTTTTAAACAATAGATTTATTTTATTAAATTAATATAGGAATATTACAAAAAAAAATTGCACGGCAACTAAAGATTTAATATTAGAAGAGAAGAATAAGAGTACAAAAAGACGACATCAGCTAATGCTCAACGAGATGAAGAAGCACTGACAACAGCTAATGCTCAACGAGATGAAGAAACGTACAAGAGGGCTGCTGCTAACCAGAAAACAGAGAGAAGAACAAGAAAAATACACCCCTTACAGCAGCGACTGGATAAGCCTAAAACCAACCAGGCGATGAACGAAGCCACAACAGCCTAAACCAGAAAAAAGATGAACACTGCAGAGAGGGACTGAACAATTAACCCACCTCTTCTGCTGCTCTCAACAGCGGGGCAAAGAGCCAATTCCCCCACGTAACAGAATTTTTATTGAATCCACTGCCAATCCAAAGGAAGGAGAGCACCTGAATATTACCGAAGATCAATGATCAATGAAGCACTCCAGGGGAGGTTTTGCATTACGAGGTTGTTCCTCGCCTTCTAAATTGACCACGCCGTGACATATGAAATCGTCTGCCACACCTGAAAAGCTTTGGGAGGACCTTGAGATGTGAACTCCTCTCCCAAAATTTTGCCAATGTCGAAGAGCCCTGTGACGTCGTTGTTGCACCAAGAAGCCGCTGCATGCCAAATCTCATAGGCGCGGGGGCAGTGGACTAGAACATGATCCGTCATTTCTGTGGCATCTGAGTAAAGCGGGACGATTGTTGACTCCATGTCCATGACTCTCTGTTGAAGCTGGTCGCGAACCGGAATGTAACGCTGAGTCGCTCGCCAGATGAACATGTTCACTTTCTTTGGGATTTTGTTATACCATCTTGTTGGTACTTCATGCCTCGCAGAAAGTTTCTTAATGACCATCTGAGATAGCTGACAAACCGTAAAGATACCATCCGCTGATGGATTCCATGGCCAAGTGTTCGGGCTATTCACCCGTGGAGAGAAGCCCGGCAGGAGAATTAACAAACGTTGAAAGTCACCCTCAGCCCTTCCCCGCAAGGGCCTCCTCCAACTCCAAACATTAAGCCCAAGAAAATGCTACTAATCATGCATAATCAACAACCTAACAACTATAATTGATCTAGCAACACAACAACATGCTAACCAACCCTAGGGATGATGAACTAATCAATATTCAAGCTATACACGAAATTCACAATAACAATGAACAAAAATGAAAGTAGAAGTTAAAGAAGAAGGAAAAGCTAGAAAATGGTCTTCAAGTCTTTAATCCTTCATAAACATCCCCAAATTCATAGATAATAAAGAGGGAGACAAAAATAGAGCTCAAGAACCCTAGATGGGTTCAAGAGGAAGTCTAAAAGTAAGGAGTTGTCAAGAGAAGTGGAAAACGTCTATGCAAGAGGAATGGACCATTCTAAAAGTGAGGAGTTAGACGATCTCCTTCCATAAGCCATCTCCATTTCCACTTATTTAACAACGCTAAATTTTTCCCCTTCAAACTACCTTCACTCAACCCCCGCATCACTATCTCCGTATAATCGTTCAATCCTAGCCCGGATCAACTTCCTAGCCTCCCATGAAACCCTCCGGAAGAAGTTGTTTCTCAAAGATTCAATTTTTTTCACTACACCAACCGGGCACAAACAACGACATGTGATACATGGGCAAGGATTTAGCTTTCACAAGAGTAAGCCGACCGCCGATGGATAAGGATTTAGCTTTCCAACTCAATAGCATGTTCTCAATTTTTTCGACCACCGCATCCCAATTTTTGATACGACTCATGTTTGAGCCCACAAGAAGACCTAGATAGGAAAAAGGTAGAATTGCCGCCGAACAACCCAACAGGCCAACGACTCTTTTAACTTCCTCCGATTCGACCCTACACCGAACAATCTTCTTTTTCCCAAGTTGATTTTGAGACCAGAAGCCAATTCAAAATAGCGAAGAATACACATAAGGGATCTAGCATTCTCTACTGACCACTCTCCACAGAAGATTGCATCATCTCGCAAACCGAAGATGTGACAACGTCTCTCCATCGTGACCCACCAGCGGCTGAAAGATTGCACGTGAAACGGTCTCCTCCATCAATTCCTATAGGACTAGACTCAAAGGCACAAAACAGGAACCCATAATTGCTTGCAACACTAAAGCTTTCCCTTTGGTACTTACTCTACCTAAAAGCTCTAGGGCATTATAAGAACCGTGACAGATAACACATCTAAATCTAGCTCTCGATACCCCGATATGCTTCATATTAGCAAAATCATATCGACGCATCATAACAGTGCGCTAGTAAGGAGTACAAAAGCATTCGCCCAAGACTTCCATGATCTTCTGGATGTGTGCACATGGGGACCTACCGACTAGTGATGGAGTGGCTATGTGGAACTCCATGGTGAACCCCTCTTGTGTGCTATGTCAACTTGGGATAGAGGACAAAGATGACATCTTCTTCAGATGTGGTTTTTCTGGACAGGTTTTCTTGAGATGTTTGAGAAGGGTGAAGTAAATCTCAGAAGGCATTGTTTAGAAGGAGACTATATGTTGTTGTTGTGTATGCGGTTTGGGAAGAAAGGAACCATAGGATTTTCAGAAGGAAGGAGAGGAGTGCTGCACAGAGTGAATATGCTATTCATCTTGTACAAAGTAGGAATGGAGTAAACTTACATTATATATTTTTTAGTGATGTATAGGGATACTTAGTGGTGTAAGTGCTCTAATTTTGTAAGCAGGGTTATGAGATTTGCTTTGTATTCTTTGGATTCAGGTGCTAGCGTATCAGCCCTTATCCTTATTCTTTGTACATGCGGGTTTGGCAATTTGAAGTGGAAATGAAATACAAACTACACCAAAAAAAAATAAAAAAATGAAAAGCAAGTCTGATTGACAAAATTAGCAATTATAAAATACTGACTCTTATAAAAATCAACTATTTCATTTAATTGGGACGAATGGAGTACGTATTATTCCATCCATTTTTATAGGAGTCACCCATAAATGATACCTAGGCAATCTTCACCGAGAGATGATGGTTAAAATGGGTACGGGTGGTACAATTAAATTTAGAATTAGATCTTATATTTAATAGGAAAATATTTTTCAGGGTTAATATTTAGAATTAGAGAAAATTGTTTGAGACAAATTTTTAAAATATGTTTGAAAAAATATGTAGGATTTATGGTCCATTAGAAATAAACTAGTGTACATACCCACCTACGGTTTGGGTACACTTTTGTATATTGAAAATTACGTAAAAACATAAATTTATAATTGTTATGTAACTTCGTTAATTATTTAATAGTTTGAAAGTGACTAAAACTATCGCACAAATAAAGTAATGTAGTTACAAAACATATTAAAATGTATAGATAAGAGAATGAATAGTAAACAAAGTAAGAATAAACACATAGGCTAAACCCTTCTGTGAACAAAGGTAAACAAAGTCAGAATAAACAAAATGAACATCAATGTGACATAGGTTGAACCCTTATTGTAATAAAAGTAACAAATTTTTTTATTGAATATTCATTTATGTACATTGGAATGGGGAAAAGGTAAATTTGTAAGTAAATGGGTCTAATTATAAAGTTTACATTGTGTCCATGTAAGCTTTAGCCATTTTTGTTTTAATATGTTAATGATAAACGTTTATAAGTTTAGGGACATTTTGTTAAGTTTTTAAAAGTTTAGGGAATAATTGTTTATCTTTTGTAAGTTTTTCAAAAGTTTAAGGACTAAATACGTTAATATAAGTCCAAACATTGTGAGAAATGAGAGTCTTTTGAGGGTTATTTATAGTGTTGAAGGTGGGTGTTCTTAGAGCTTTCTAGGCAATGTGGATATGTGAGTTTCTAAGTTGATGGATTGTTAAGGCTTTTATGTGAATATGTAAATTTGTAAGGGGGTCAATTTGTAAAATTTTATAGGTCTAATTATAAAATTTACACTCTGTTACTCGGCTATGTTCCTCAGTCATGTTAGTTGGCTTGGGAGTTATTCCCCAAGAATGTTTCTCGGCCTTGAAGTGCATTTACAAGCCCCAAAGAGAATTTTGATGGTCCCGAAGGGCGTATTGATGACCTCAGAGGGCGTATATATGTCTCCGAAGGACATTTTAATGGCCCCGAATGGCATGTGATGACCCCAAAAGACATATGATGGCTCTAGAGGGCTTATGAAAAATCTTGTACTATTCCCTGGAGACATTTCATTGAACGAGGATGCACAAGTGTGGTATATTCATTGGGTCTTTTGCCTGGATTCCCACAGATGACGCCAATGTTAAGTCCAAGATTAACATGGTGAGAAATGAGAGTCTCTTGTGGGGTATTTATAGTGTTGGGGTGAGTGCTCTTAAAACTTTCTAAGCAATGTGAGATATATGATAGTTTCTAAGTTGATGGGTTTTTAAGGTTTTGAGCTAAACTATACATGATTAATTCTAGTTTTTGGGTGAAGCCACCAATATATAAAAGTGTAAAAAACTTCAGGAATCTTTTGTAAAGTTTTAATAGTTTAGGGACTAACTGTGCATCTTTTCTAATTGTTGGAAAAGTTTAATGCATAAAACTTTAAGGAATAAATATGTTAATGTATAAAAATTTATAATTAAATGATAAAAGTGTCTTTAAAAATGATGGAGAAAAATCACTCTCTCTGTCCCACAAAGGTTGTAGGATTTGTTTAGGCACATATATTAAGTAAAGTGGGAGAATAGTAATGTGTTGACCTTTTTACCCTTGGTATAAAAAAGGTATATGAAAAATAAGTGCTTAAAATGGTAATGATAAGTAAAGGTAATTTTGTGAAAGTGGTGGTGAAAATTTTTTATCTAAGGAAAGTTGATAACCTTTGTGGGACAACCCAATATAGTAATGTTGACAACCTTTGTGGGATAGAGGGAGCATATTTTAAGAACTTTAGGTCTAATTGTAAAATTTATACTCCATTTATCTCGTAAAAATTGCACTGCTAGTGAAAACAATTATATTTATATTTATATATATATATATAAAGTTTAGATTGCATATTATGAGAAACATATGAATCATTTAACTTTACATGTCTATAAGTACATAAAAATAAATCGTAGATTAAATATTGTGAAAACGGCAAAAGAAAGCTACAATCTTTATGCGCCAGAGGGAGTAATAATTAAAATGATATTGTTTATTACTAATATCTAATATGATTCAAAATATACTACAATTTTGTAATTTTTCCAAGAATATGGATATAATTTGTAAGTAAGGGCTCAATTTGTAAAGTTTTGTGGGTCTAATTATAAAGTTTACACTTTGTCCCATTAAGTTAATCACTTTAGCACTTTTGTTTTAATATGTTAATGATAAAAGCTTATAAGTTTAGGGATGATTTCGTTATGATTTCAAAAGGTTATGGATGATTTCGTTATTTTAAAAAAATTTAGGTCTAATTGTCAATTTTATAACAATTAAAATGATATTGTTTATTACTAATATGATTCAAAGTATTCTACTAAGTTGTAATTTTTCCAATATTATCAGTATAATGTGAAATTTGGGGAAAATATGAGTATAATAGCATGGTTGACTGCTTGGTATGATGCAAATCTGACTCTTGCAATGCCCCCGACTGGTCTGTAGCGGAATCTTGCACACTGATCTTCACCACTTGTGGGACTGATTAAAATTAATATGGATGACACTTTGCGAAAAGAAGATAGCTTTGTTGTAGCATGAATGATCGCGCGTGATCATTTGGGTGTTTTAATCGATGCCTCTTCGCTTGATTTTCGCTTTGTCGCCGCTGATCCATAGTATGTGGAAGCTGCTGCAATTTTATGGGATTTGCGTGAAACACATAGACGTGGTTGGTCGTCTGTGTTGGTTGAATTGGACTATCAAGTGTTGGTAAATGAGCTTAATTTCGGCTCTAGTTTAGTAGACAATGCTCGCTTTTTGAGCTCTTAATTCTCTTTTTGTTATTTCATTTTTGCCCCATGTAGTTGTAATGTGGTAGCACACAATGATGCTCGTCATGACCTTTCTTCTGTTGGCCGCTCCTCATAGCTAGACACGTCTTTGTACTGGTTATGTACGTTTTACTTTGGTTAACAAAGCCTACACTCATTTTAAAAAAATCAATTGTTTGATTCATTTTTTACTGCACTAAAATAATGTTGAACGTTCTAAAACTTACATTTAAAAAAAATAAATGAATTCGATTTTTGAAAAGATTTCTATGACCTAAAAAAAATCTCACCATAAAGATGGACCCCTCCCCCATTTTTTTACTTTCTTCTATGTTTCATAATTATTTTAAAAAAATCATATCATGCACGTTTCGTCATTTTATTTTAATTCTTTCTTTTCGTTTTATTAATTACTTCAAATAAAAACTTTTCGAGAAGTTTCATTATGTTTTTTATATTAAAATTGATCTAGTTTGAAATAGCATATATAATGTTCTTTTTTGTTGGACGGCGCGGTGGTTAGATACTCCTTCCTCGGAGAAACCCGGTGTCGAGTTCGAGCCCTTCGGTTTAAACTCATCCGAGGACAGAGCCGCGAGGGTGGTTAGATTATGCTCTAATCGTGACGTGGTAAAACTCCCATGTCCCAGGAGTTGGCCGGGACCTCAAACCTGAACCCCACTCTGCAAAGACTCGGTGTGCCAGGCTAGGGATGCTAGACAATTAATATGCAAGTAATGCGAGTATTAATATAAAAAAATTAGAAGGGCCTCAAAAAGAAGAGAGAATGACGGACTTATGACAAAATTAATTTGTGAAAATGGATATTATGTTTTTTCTATATTGTATACCCAATTAGTGATATGTATCGAATTAAATGAAATGAAATGAAAATGGTAAATTGTAGCATAAAAAATGGTAGACCGAATAAATGTCTGGGTAAAAAAAACGTGTTCACACATGTAGCGCTAACATGGATCTGAGGTGTCTCTAATCTGTCAACATGAGAGCGCTCCACAACTTTTTTTTATATGCTGGTTGGAGATCTAGTATTATATATGAATTTTAGGGAAATTTACAAAAAACCGCCTAAAGTTTACCCAAACATTCAATTATCTGGTCTGCTTTCAGAAACCGTCTTAGCTTAGTGAAACGTACAATTAGCCCCACAAACATTCATTCTGTTATTTATTTTTTGTTTTTTACATTATTTGGTTAATCATATTAATTACGTAGCCATCAATTTTATCTGTAACTTTAGAACCCAAAACCTTTTATCTCAAACAGTCGAACACTTTTACCACCTCCAATTGATTTGAGAGCATAAGATAAAAATGGTGTCAAGAAATTTCTTTAAATTAAATTGAAACGTTTCAACTTTTATGTGAAATATGGAGGAGTAGCTATAAGATCTCTTTTTTGGAATTTGAAGGTCAAATCTCAATAATGTTGTGTTTTTCAATTTGTTTTTGAATTCTATCAGAGTTTTGAACGTTGACAACAAGATTTTTCATTGCCCAATTTTTCCAAAAGAGTTTACTCAAAATTTCAAAAAACATCAAAATGGAAACAGCTACAAAGCGAAATATTACTTCTAAAATACCCATGAAATTACTAACAATGAGAAGAAGTGATTGGTCTGCAATTAGTATTTGAAAATATATAAACCACCATCCAAGAAAATTTTAATCTTATTCATTAATCATCAATTTTCTTAATCAGGATTCAGGACATTACAGCTAAGTGTTGCTAGAAATCACAACACACATAGAAAAATAATGTATTTTCTTTCCTTTTTTTTCAAAATATGTGAAAATCAGACATTGGTTTTCTAACCCAACCTTTTTTTCCCCTAGAGACAAGAGCAGAACTGGTTGGACTTATTATTACACTCCTTAAAAATTATCAAAAAAAAAAAAACACATGTAAGCAAATCTTAAAAATCCCAAGTTTCAAAATAATGCCAGCAAATCAGTTGTCCTCTTTGCCTCAGCATCTCCCTCCACGCCGTTTGCCAGCTCAACTTCCCGTTCCGTTATGTCATCATCCACCACGTCAGCATCGTCAACCCTTACGCCGTTTATTCGCAGGAACTGAACCATCATCGTTTTGTTCACATCTTCATTTCATTTCCAGCTGAAAATTCCATCATCCTCTTTCTCTCTGTCTGTCTGAAGCTCATAATAGTCTCCTTCATAGTTTCTTCTTGATCAAAAGACCAGCTTTTTTTTTGTCAGCTAGAATTCATGTCGGTACGTCTTTCTTTTCTTTCTGCGTATTCATGTGCTGATGGGTGGACAAAGTTGCAGTCTTTTCTGTTGGATTCTGCTTTGTCATGGATTTGAGCTTCTGGGTTGGTTGATCTTTGGGTTTTCTTGATATTTTTTTTTGTTTTTGTTCTGTTTGATTCTTCGTGTAATCCGAATTGTGCCTCTTCTGCTCTTTTGGTTGATTTAACAATATATTGATACAGCTTGGCAAATTGTTTTGATCATGATGGAATCCTCTTCCTTCCTCGGTTATTTGATGAAAGAAAAAATAATAATTTTTCAAGCTGTGAATGGAAGCAACTATCTTTTAACTGAATTGTCTTTTACTTTTTGGGTTTGCTTGTTATGTCAGTGGATGCTGTTTAGCTTTTCCTTCTTCCTGAGGTTTAAGGATGGTTGGAATTTGAACCTTTCTAGCTGAATATTCTGACTGGATTAGTTGTCTCTTCTGGGTTGAAACGGTTGATATTCTGGACATGGATAGACAATTTACATCACTAAAATGAATCATTCTAATCTAATATCATGAAGAAATTTGTATGTGAGATTATGAGTGTTCCTGATGGACACTTCATCATGGATGAAGATTTTTGTAATTCTCCGCCAACATCATATGGTAGAATGTTTCTAGAATCTCTAAGCCAATCAAACAAAAGGCTCATCCAATCCACCTTATGTTCTGTTCTTAAACAATGATGTCAATAGGATCAAAGCAAGTTTTCATAAAAGTTTTAACTGCTGCAAGCTGTTCTTGAATTTTTATATATGTGATTCAGCCTAAGTGATTCTGGGACTGTAGGTTGGTATAAATATGTTCATAACGTCAGTCAATAATGGTATTCTTCATTCTTGTATCTCTGATTAAAATTTTCTTCTTCATGCATCCTCTTGTGTTGATCTTAAATAAGTCATCTGGAATTAAAAAGATCTTTAATTTATATTAATTCATCAATAAAGTGTCAAAAGGTGATTTTCAAGGAACAGTTTGAAACTTCAACTAACTTGACTTCAGTATATATGTGGGCACCCGGTTTCCTTCGTTTCTAGATCAAGAATTTTAGGTCTTTATTATTACATTGAATAACTCAACCATTTTATGGACGGTTAATGGTGCATGTGCAAAAGTATCAAACAATCTGTTTACGATCAGAGTAGTATTATCACTATCACCAGAGTAGTATTTACACTCACATAGATGATTTAATATCGTTAGAGCTGTGCAAGCTGCAGTTCTTATTTTCATCTTCCTTTTTTTTCCTTCTCTTTTTGTCATAAACTTAAAAAGGGAAGAGAGGCAATGATCATATACAGATTATGTCATATCAAGGTTTTGTCAGCTTATTCTTGCTTTTCTATATCAAGGTAAATATGACATTTGATTTCTCTTGTTAGAATGCCTTCTCTCGTGTGTCTTCTTTATCAGGCACTGTGTCTTTTCCAGGATGTCAAATCACTTCTAGTCTGAATTTTTCATATGCAAGCTGTATTCATCTTTTGGTTTATAGGAGCTTATATTTGGATTTGTTCAAGCTGCTTCCTTTAAATAATACTACCATTCTTAAGTGTATGTTGTATGGTCCTCACATTAATGCCATTTAATCTACTCCACATATGAATTTGCGTGCTGCATGCATCGTAGTTGTGGACATGGTAGCCCGAATGTTCACTACTTCAGAAGAATGGTTTGTTATATGTACTACATTATTGGGTGTGTATGTTGCCTAAAAACCTTCTCAAATTTTAGAGTTCAAACTTCTCTTCGAATTGTTTCTCCCTGCGTTTTCACAATTTTTTTTCCTCCACTTCCCAAAAGCTTAAACTATTTCTCAGAATAGTTTTGAAAAGAATACACCATAAGATTTATGACTTTGGTCAAAAAAGAAAAATTATGCTTGGTGAGTGCTGTTCACTTGTTCATTCCATATTCTAACTACTGGCTATAAGGTCAGGTAGTCTAAACAACCCGAATTTGAGTTAAAAACATGCAGATGCAGTTATTTCGAGAACGTGTACTACCTCCTCAACTGTCATCTGATAAAAATTTAGAAATGTGATCATTTGACTAGGATGATTATGCCATTCTTCTCCTCTAATCAGTCCGCACTTGCTTTTGTACTTTTAGAACCATATTTATGATTTATATCGAACTTTTTAAAATATACAGCCTGCGATAGTTATATTTTGGTGTCAATAAAGCTCCAGTGCTTTCAGATGGCCTATTGATCCATGAACTAAGTTTTTTCACCTTGTGATGTGTTTCCACGGAATTGTAACCTTCACTAGAACCTCTGTAACATTCTTACTTTTCACAGGAAGGTCGACCATTACCAAAATTCGGCGAATGGGATGTCAACGACCCTGCCTCAGCTGAGGGATTTACTGTAATCTTCAACAAGGCTAGGGATGAGAAGAAAACAGGTGGGAAGCCAGATTCTCCTGTGAATTCTGATCCACATAGTAGGCATGGACCTGAATCTGCCAAATCTCAATCTGTAAGTCTTTTTGTGACAATTACTACTTCCAGTTGACATCTGCAGATAACCAGCAAACAGCAAACTTCGATGTTCTAGTGAAAGTTTTTAACCTGCTAGCAGGTTTCTCAATCATGCTCTCTACATTTTCATGGAGAAAGTAAAATCTGTCTCAGCTTGTGATGTTTCTGATCTCTCAAATGTTTCAGAAAAAGTGGTTTTGCTGCGTTCAAGCTCCGGCGACCAAAGCCTGATTATTTCCTGCTTGTGGTGAGAGATTTCAGAAGATGATATTTTCAGATATTCAAGTCCTGCTGCGTCCAACAGAAGTACTACAATTTTACAGGCCGGTCATGTGTTGAGCAGCCCCTTTTAGAATTTACTTGGTGTAAAAAATGGGAAAAAAAATGATTGCTTTGGGAAGAAGGATCACAGGGAAAAAAGAAAGTGATAAACTTTCTGTTTCTCTATATACAAACTTGGTGCCTTGCTAGCTTTCTTTGCATTTGTGGTGCTGATATGAAGTAGTAGTATTTTTGTGTCCAGTGCTCAATTTCTCTTCTGCTGTGCTGCATTTCATTTTTGCTTTATAACCAACTTAGTGACTTTTTGTGATTTGTTTTTAATAATTCACCATAAATTGGATAAATGAAATGACACTTTTCCAGTTTTGTTTTATTTTAGTCCACTTTTACCTTTACAATACACTCACTCAAAGGGTCTATAGAGTGGGTTGGGGAGGGGTTAGAATAAGTTTGGAATGAGTTAATGATGAAAGTTTATATAAAATGAGTTAATGATAAAAAAAAATCTTAATCTATAAAAAAAATTAAAAGTGGCAACTCACTTGGGCTAAGGGAGTAATGACTTTAATTCATGTTCTATTTATGTCATGTTTTTTTAAAAAAAAATCAATTTATGTCATGTTTTAACTTTTTGCCCTAAAAGTCTTTGTTATTTTTTTTTTTGAAACGTTGCCCTAAAAGTCTTGAATTCAACTATTTCATCCTACAAAAGTCATTCTGTCAAATTTATCTTGTAAGTTTAACAAAATTTTATGAAAAAATGATTATTATAGTGATTGTAGTTTTCCTATTACTCTTTTTTTGTACCCTAAATTTTTAGATCTAACATTTTGTTCACTCATCCTAACTTTGGCCATTGTGACAATTTGTGAGTGGTATATTTGCCTATAGAAAAACTAGAGTGGCCAATTTTGGTTGAAGCGAAAATTTAGCGGCAAATATGGTACTTTTACCTCTTCCACATCATCCCACATGGAAGCGAAAGTAGAGAACTTTGTCTACCAAAAGTAGCCTCTCCGTAAAATTTCATCTATGCGCTTGGGGCAATGACTTAGCTAGTGAGGTTCTGATCGAGGTGCGTCTATTCTATTGCTGGTTGAGAACTATTTCCAAATCCCCTCATTGGTCTGGGCTTGACCTTGGCCTTTGAGAATTTCTAGAAGGGCTCTCTATAGGATAAAGTCCTACAATCTCAGTTCAAAAATTGGTACAATAAGATTTTTCATTTGTAAAATCAAATTATTCATGGTATATCTATCATGAAAGTGGAAAATTTAATGATGATACGGTTTAAAGTTTCAAATTTATAATGATATGGTTTGATTTTATCTCACTATTGCTTTGAAAGGTGATTAGAATGGTATTTGGTGTAACATTTTGTTAATGCAATCCTTTGAATTTATAGTGTTAATTAATTTTTGACAATTAATTGTCACTATAAATTCATTTCATCTCACCGATTTCAATGTAATCAAATTATTCATTAAAAGATATACTCCATTCGTCCCAAGTGTGTTGTCACATCAAAATATTTTTGTCTCAAATGAAATGACATTTTTCATCTTTTGTTTTATTTTAGTCCACATTTACCCTTGCAATGCATTCATTCAAAGAGTCTAGGGAGTGGGTTGAGAGGTGTTAGAATAAGTTTGGAAGGGAGTAATGATGGAAGTTTATATAAAATGAGTTGATGACCAAAGACAATCTTAATCTACACAAAAAGTTAAAAGTGACAACTCATTTAGGACGGATAGAGTATTAAAAGAGATTGGAATAAATAACTCAGAAAGTGACATCGATGTAAAACACTCCAATTTCTCACTTTGAAAATTTTTGTATTCACATTAATCTACATTTTATTTTTTATTTAAAAAAAAAATCTTCCACGCTTATTTGTATATAAACTGTAGAATTCTGTGCACAATTGGTAAAATAAAAACATGTTTTAAAACTTTCTCACAGCCATGCAAGTAAATTGAATTCAAACTTTGCCATTCTTTTTTGTTTCTTTTTTGCCCTTCTCCATTTTGCCACCGTTTCAGCGAGATCTGGCAATTTTATCTCCTGCCCTGTTGATCTCTACTCTTCTCCTCCCTTCCTCTGTACCGCACCAAGGACATCTTCAATGTCATCATGTCTCTCTTCGATGTCAGATGGTGGGAAACCCTCACCATTGCCTCCATGAACCTTCTATGGAGCGGATACACCCCAAATCTGGATGAAGCCGACTTCTAGAGTAAACGAAGGCAGTAAGGAACAAGAAGACTGCAGGTATAAATTGATGAATCTGATTGCTACATCCGATTTTCTTAAATCGATGAATATCAGATTTTTCTAAATATAACTTTACTACATCTGATACTCCCCTGATTAGCACCATCCAGCTTCACTGAGATGCTTTTCTTTTCTGCTTCTTTTTCGTTTTTTTATTAGTAGAGAGGCTAGATTTCTCAACCCTCTACATGAGGTTGCCTCAAAGGAGAGCTCAGTGCGGTTGGTATTGACTTGCATTTTTCCTTCATTCCTCTTTCGTAGCTTTGGTGCTTTTCTTTCTTTCGCATGTTTGTAGTACGGTTGAATGTATTTGGTTTGAGCATGACATCCAATAATTGATCAAGGACTTGGAATTTGTGATACGGATCCACACCAATGTGTAGGATCTAGCTTGTATGAAGATTGCAAACAATGAACATAAAGGGGCGGCTCCTATCCACCTCAATCCTCAAATGGAGAGCAATGAAAAGGTTAATTGCCTAGGAAGTGAGTGGATCTAGCACCTCATTTCTCAAATGAAGAGCAACACTAGATGTAAAGCTTGATTCCACTTCAATAAAAAACAACGGAATGATGAAGATAACAAGGAAGAGTTCAGGATGAACAAATTTTTTCACAAAGAGAGTTAATTTCGAAAATACATATTCTACCTTACAAAATACATGCTAGGCTCCTGTATGGACTAGGACATGACTAGGAGACCATCATCATAAAATTAAGGGATTTGATAAGAAGGGGGATGGTGATGGAATGACAATTGTAGGCTACCTATTCCCTTTTCCATAAAACACATTTATGGAATTTAAAGGGATATTACAAAATATGACATAAATGGATAAATATAAGTGTTGAAAAGTCAACAATGGTGATTGGGTGTTCAAAAGATGCTAGGAAAATGTTTGGACAAGTCCTTGAACTCCTTGGCCGGCAGGAGAGGTGGGAGGTGGTGGCGCATGGGAGAGGTGATGGCGCATGCAGGGTGAGATGGTGGCGCGTCCAAGATGCATGGAGGCGTGATTGTGGTGGTGGCGCGTGGGAGAGCTCTCAGCCGCAAGTGAAGTCTCACTAAGGCCGTCCAAGGTGTTTGGCGCGCTTTCCTCTAGGTGAATGCCCATATGATGAAGTTGTAGGATCCTCTCTTGATCTTCTCCCCGCTCCTCTTCTTGTGCCATAAACCTCATGAAAGCATGAAGGCTTTCTTGTGCTTTCTTGAACTGGAACCTTTTCATGGGTCCACCGAGGCCTTCAAGGGGGTTGGGAGGCTTGTGAGCTTGAACTTGGGTCCTTCTTGATTTCGATGGGGTTAAGTGTGTTGGTCCATGTCCTCATCAATTTGTTAGCGAGCGGTTTCTTGAGCAATGGAGTGAGGGGTTGCTGTCGGCTACAGAATAGATGACTGACGACCGTAGAAGATGTTCAACAGCTGTGATGGGTTTAAGGTACTCTTTTTAATCTTGAGTTTTTGGCTGCAGTACATCTATTTATTTTTTTATGTTTCCCAATCAAAGCTCACTCTCCAATCATTCTCATCTTTGTATTATTCAACTTTTATGTTTCATTTTGTTAGCTTCCAATCTAAATTTGTTTCTTTTCTATTTGAGTTGAAAATTGTCAGTTGAGGGCATAGAAATTTATTACTCATTTTCTACTTCTGTCATGAATAATACTAATGGCCGACAGACCCAATCTACTTAAAAGGTCCAAAAAGGCCTAGCAAAAAGCCAAATTAGTAGTCCAAAATAAGGACCCCATTAAAAACTTACAACTCATAACCCGAACAAGACAAGGACATTACCGGACATAATTAAAACTCACCCGAGCATATTGAGGACATTCCCGGATCATATATACTCGAACATGTTAAGAACACGTGTCCTCTGACACACCGCCATTCGATATTGGGATATTACGATATTGCCACTATGACTGAATTATAAAAGCACTAATCATACACACCTTTCAATATAACTATTCATTGAATTCTCTTTGTGTTGTCATCTCACTTTCCCAATATCCACTAATACCAGAGGGTCTCCTCTATTTCCCCTACTTGATTTTCGAGTCTGTCGTACTTTACACGGATCCTAATGGCGTCCAGTAACGTCAAAACACGACAGCACAGGAGGACAGTGACGGCTGCCCACACAGATCCGCCACCAAATGCTTTTTCATGTTAGAGATTTTTTTATGACTGTTGCATTTATTGTAAAAGAATTATGTGTTTATTGTATCGATTGTTGCGAGTGAGCTATTTAGATTTTGTTTTTGACACTTTTTATATTGCAGTTGTTATCAAATTCTATTAGTTACAGTCTGCATAAGATTAGTGGCAGGTTGCACACTGATCATATGTTTTGCCTTCCCGTTGACCTTGCTACTTCATGGCAAAGTTTTGGAGCATTGCATCCTTGGTTTTTTTACTTGATTCTTCTATTATATAACTGTTGATGGTCATAAATAAAAGAATTTGTATCTGTAGGTTGCATGGTGTTTGCAAGGAGTGTCTGTTTGCAAGGAATATTTGGAGTCCACAAAGAGCTCTTGCTGGGTATGTTTTATCACCGTCCTATGTTGCTCTGCTATCGCTCTGTTATGGAAGCAGCTATTGGTTTGTTGAGTTTTCCAATGGGTGCAAAATGGCCTTTGGTGGTGTTATTTATTTATTTATTTATTTATTTATTTATTTATTTATTGCTGTAGGAAGGATAAGATTTGATAACTTTAGAAGCAGCTTCTTCTATGAAAGTCATTGCTAAAGAAGTTTACTACGACCATTCCAGAGCGCTAATGATGGTAAGATTGCTTCTTAATTTTCTGTTGTTGCACTTTTCACATGTGGATAGCATTGATGAGGTGATTGCAAAGTTTGCTCAATTAACATCTCAGCAGAGAGCCAAAATGTGTAGTGCATTGTTAAATATCATCTTCCTTATTTTTTCCATGGCCTTGGTGGTTAGATACTATAGTTGCATTACTTATTTTCGCCTTTTTTTATGTAGACGCGGAGATTAAGGTGAATGTAAGATTTTATGTAGTTTGATATAATAACCCTTTAGTGGATGTTGCACAAAAAATAAGATAGAAAAAATTAAGATAAAGTAGGGATAGTTTGATAACTTTAGAAGAAAGAAGTTTCCATTTAAGGAAAATGTATAATTTTTTAAGGACAACTCAAAAAAGAAATATGTAGAATTATTTGGAGGGGGAGAGTACTATTGTAACTTGGATATCAACATTTTGTGCAATATCTTCAACTGGCATTACATGTATCTTTTCACAGCAAGTGTTAATCATACAAAAACGTTGAGACACAAGCAGACAGAGACTAACACAACTGACTTCACAAATACAGAATATGGTACCCTACCTGTGTCCTTCCTCAAGAAAAGCCCTTGATACATCGGAACGTTCAAGAGAACTAAGCACAAACACAAACAAATCTGCCAAAAGCATTCATCAATCCCATCTTTGGTTCCGATTTTCATCGCTGATCGAATCAAGCAGAAGAGGTTTACCAGTGCAGATGCAGCCAAGATGGTTATCATTGTTTCAGATGAATCTCCAAAATCCATCAGCTCCTTTGTGTACCGTTCAGCTACTTCGCGGTCAGAGACTTTGGCTGTGATCACGAATGGTGAGTCCCGGAATCCTAGTAGTTTCAGGATGGCGTTGATGAAGGCCAAGAGGTAGGATGTTGTTGATTCATAAAACCAAATTCTCTGGTAATTCAGCCAACCTGTAACTGTGCCGTTGCAGTGAAGAAACTCGGCTAGGCTATGGATGTACTGGGAAAGTATCACGTATGCAAATGGAATGGACCACATGCTTGAGAACTGAACAGATGTAAATTAGATAATCTCATAGATGATAGAACCAGCATGTTTACTAATAAAAACTTTTCAGAATATATAGAATTGATGGAGAAGCATTTAAGGGAAATGAGAGCATACCTTGGGAAACAAGGAAACGCTTCTTAGAATGTTCAGAGATGGAATCAGGGAGTAATATAAGACCGGTATGGAGTTAACTACCCGGAAGAAATAATAGCAGTACCCTAGCTGAAGGCCTAAGGTCATCTTTCCATAACCGATGCAAGGACTGTATCGCGAAAACATGATCTGGAAATCACCTTCAGCCCACCTCTTCTGCTGCATTAGCCTCTGAGAAAGCGTCGTTGGTCCTAACCCTAAAAAAGCTTTCTTTTTTGGATTGAAATATACGGACCTCCATCCACGGAATTGCACTGATAGACCTGTGATTATGTTTTCGGCTAATCCATATATCACACCCATCTGCAAAAGAAGTAAACACAAACAATGAACTAAAATACATTTTTTTGATAATTCTAAAGTTGGATGGTGTGTGAGAAGCAATGGGACCTCCTTTCCCCATGGAGTGTTTTCTTCATAAGTACAACTTGCTAGCTGCCTGGACACCTCTTCAAGTTCATGCAGATTTTCTATTCTATTTCTATCATGTTCTGGATCTAAATAAAATTTACCATCCCCAATGAACCTCTTCCCACAGAGAATGTCCCTCCTGAAGAAGCACCCAGTGCCGACATAAGGAGGGCCTCCACAAGCATCCATGCCATGTAATTCGACCTATAATTACAACCATGGCATGATTTAGCATAAATGAAGGATAGAGAAATAAAGGGTGAATTTTGGTCATGAGAAGCTAATGAATTAAGCTATTGGCTTAATCATTTATTTGAATTTTTTTTTAATTATTTACAGTTCCCTCATAAAACTTGATAAATATGAGTTTAAGAACAATGAATTTACTCAATTTGAGAATGAATTGGAAATTTTAAGTCATGTAAACGGCTTAATCCATTGGATTAGTCTGCCCCCAACTTGTTTAAGCTTAATCTAGTGGATTCAATCCACTAATTAATTCATTTATATTGACTCAAAATTGCAATTTATTCTCGAAGAGTAAACCTATTGTCTTCAAACATGGAGTATATTTATCAAATTTTAGATAAAATTGTTAATTTCTTCACATATATCAACTGAGATGCTAAACCAAATAACAGGGTAAGGAAAAGTGTTAACACATGCTGTGTAATAAGCGTTTCAGCAAAACGAAACAGATACTTACCTCACAGAACACTTTGAAAGTAGAATAGTAGATATCACTCTTAGTTAGATTGTAAATGTTCTGTGGGAACTGCACATATGCTGTAGAAGGTCCAGTTTGCTCATCCAGAAAGAAGCAAAGTGCCTCCTTCACGGAGCTCGAACTATTCGAGTACATATCACAGTCTACATTGAGAATTATCTGCCCATTACTGATGTTTGATGAAACCCTTATCTGTGCATGGAATTCCTCAAATCAGATTCACATGACATCACAGATTGAGCATGAAAATGACCACAAGGCCAAGGCCTGCTGGGGTTTACAATGCCTAAACATCAACATGAGCTAAGATGTACCATATGAAGGTAAGAACACAAGCTTTTAAAGGAAAATTGAAGCACTAAAAGCAATGCTTCTCTTAAACAGAAAACTCAAGCAATCCAAAATATTCATATAAAAGGGTAGATGCCTTCTCCAAGCTATTTACTAAAACACTTTCAGTCAATGGTACATTAGATTGACATACTTATACACATAAATAACACACATTTTGTGTTTATTACCCCCTTCTGTCCCACAATAACAGTGGAGTTTGATTGGTCGCGAAGATTAAGGTGGGCAATCGAAAATGTGCATCTTCACAGTTCACACTTTTGCCCACTTGAAAAGAAAGAAAAAGAAAAGTATGATGGATCCTAGTTTTATGATGAGTGGAAAGGGTGGGCCCCAACCGTAAGAGAAAATGATAAAATGGTAAAAGCAATAGTAGAAAGTTTCTTTAAACGAAAAGTGAACAGTTAATATGGGTAATCAAGAATGGCAAAATCTACTTTCTTTATGAGATGGAGGGATTAATTGAGTTACCAAAGAATTCATTGCACCAGCCTTGAAGTGATCGGGATGTTGTGGTCTCTTTTCCCGAGCCAAGTACACCAAGCTTGGCAATGAACATCCTTCAATATCTGTGTTATCTGTACTTTTACCATCAATCAATACCTGAAAACACAAATCACATTTTTCTATATCATTAGGACTAGGGCCTTAAACCAAAATTTTAGAAACATTGCACTTTTTTTTTTTCCTTTCTTTTCCATACTTGAAGGATAGTGTCATGATTGTGCCTTGAGAAATCTGAACCCCAGAGAGAAAATCCCTTATGCTTTATCTGTATTTCTTCAGGAAGCCGTCCTAAAGTCACAGCTGTTTGTATTCTACTCTCCATTTCTTCATATAATTTCTACAAAAATACCAAACATGTGAAATAAACTGGCATCTCAGAACAATGTTACTCTGAAGCTTGCAATTGTACTTGTTAGAGATGAACATAACCTTTATAGTTGATAAATTGACGGGTTCCTTGATTTCGTGCGAGTCAGACATTGAAGTGAAATACGCTGCTGGAGATGTTGGTTCCGCGTTGAGCTTTTTGCAAAATGGTATCCAATGTCTAGCAAAGTGAGATGCTTCGAAGAGTGCATAGAAGGTAATGATTGAAGCAGCATCATCAGATAAATAAACACAAAGTTTTTCTGGTGGGTAGTCATATGCCATGACGGATAAAACCGTGTTGGTGACCACCATTGGTGGCTCAATGGCAGGATCCGCTGTGCACACAAACACATCCACCCCAGGATACTCATTTTCATCTTTGATCCTGATAACACACAATGTTCATGTTAAAATTTGTTCAAGGCTGACAGGATACAAAACATTTCCTTTCAAGTAGAGGCTACAAAAATTCATCTTGAATTTTACTTGTGTCTCATTCAATCTTAAATCTCCTGAAAAGCTGTAAAAGGGGCAACTTGGAACAGAGAGTCTTTCAGAAATTTGAAAAGAAATTCTCAGTTTTTTTTCTAATACAAACAAAAAGTTCAAAACTTTTCGAAATATCCAAACGAAAAATCAGTAGATTCGGTCAGTGCATCCTTTAAAGAAACACACCTCTGATGCTTGGTGCTGTTAAAACATGAACAAGATCAATGTCTACAAGACTACAACTCAACCCTTGAACTAGTACAAACAAAGAAGAAACCAGTAACGATGAAGGAAGTGACCTCTGAGAGAGCCGATCTTTGAAGGGTCTGCGATAGATGAGGTTCCAACGAATGATCTGGCTGAGAAACCAGTAGAAACCGAACCAGAGCTCAGCTACGAAGGTTGCAACCCAAACCCATCTACCTTCTTCTTCTTCTTCTTCTTCCTCCTCTCTGGGTACGTGACTTGCTCTGTAGCCCCAAATTAGACATATCGCAATGAGGACGGAGGCAGTGTAGAGTCTGTGCACTGCTAATATCTTTGCTGTTTTCGTCTCAATCAAAGGCTCAAAGACAGTTCCATTTCCCATGTCTCTCTGTGTTTTCTTGTCATTGCCACGAGGACGTGATCTTTGCGTTGACCCGTGAAGAGCAACTCTTCGTCTTTCGCGCAGTCTCGCGGTTTTTAATTAACGAGGTACACAACGCAGCGGGATTAATACCAAATGTAATACTCATCCGTAGTCAAAAAATATAGTATAACATTTATTTTCACAATTTTATAATATTTAATCTATCATTTTTTATAAGTGTTTAGACATTTTAAGTTTCATAATTCGTATTCATATAATAATTTGAAGTATAAATTTTCTAAATATTTTTTATGAATTTTTTCACTATTTATCTTATTAAATATTTTAGTAAAATACTGAACATGAAACATAAAATTCAAATGTATATATTAATTGAGAATGGAGGTACATCTTAAAAAATATAACTTGTACTTTTTTGGGGTATCTAAATGATTTGGAGAAATGTGATGAAGCATGCATTAAAATATACTATGAAATAGAGAAAATGTGTAAAAAAATATAATGAATTAATTAAAATTCTGATATTAAAACAATACAGATTTTTCTGATGATGACAGAAAAAATCGAGCCTAATCGGTGTTGTAGGTTCTCTATGTGATAATTAACGAAAAAAATATCTTAAGACAAATTATATTAGATATTTTGAGTTTGCGATATAACTGTTTATCATAAAGAACTGAGATATTAAGGACATTAAAAAATTAGAATATTAAGGTTCACCGCATCAGTCAATATAAATTCTTATATTAAATGTTTATGGTATATGTGTTATTTTTTGGGTCATTGGTAGGAAAAATAAAGTCAAACTTAACTGTGATATGCGTAAACACAATTTGTTGATGTGTAAGATAAAAGAGATAAAAAATCTTTTACTAAATATAAGGGATGCAAGATGTGATGTGTTTTTTTATTACTTAAAAAATATGTGTTTTTACATATCTTAGAGAAATTTGAGAAAATTTCTCCCTCCATCCCCAAATAATTTTACATATTTCTTTTTTGTGTGTCATCATTGAAAAATTATACACTTTCCTTAAATGGAAATCTCTCTACTCAAAAGTTGTCAACCAATCCCTAGTTCCCTGTATCTTTACTTTTTATATTTCGTTTTATATGCAACCTCTACTCAAGGACAAATATATCAAACTACATAAAATCTTACATTCACTTTAATCTCTGCGCCCATACAGCGTATAAGATTGACTGGAGATGGATGGAGTAGATGAAGGTTGTGAATACACTAACATCTGATGACTCGGACATCTCAACAAAACCTGTCCAGTAAAACCACATCTAAAGAATATGTGATCTTTGTCCTCTATCCCAAGCTGACAGAACACACATGAGGGGTTCACAATGGAGTTCCACACATCCACTCTGTCACTAGTCGGTAGGTCCTCATGCACACACATCCAGAAGACCATGGAAGTCTTGGGCGAGTGCTTTTTATACTCCTTACTAGCGCACTGTTGTGATGCATCGATACCATCTTGCTAATATGGAGCATATCAGGAATATCGAGTGTTAGATTTAGATGTGTTATCTGTCACGTTTCTTATAATGCCCTAGAGCTTTTTTAGGTAGAGTAAGTACCAAAGGGAAAGCTTTGGTGTTGCAAGCAATTATGGGTTCCTGTTTAGTGGCTTTAAGTCTAGTCCTATAGGAATTGATGGGTAGATATTCTTTCAATTTTTGTTCCTTCGCTTATTTTGTAATATTTCTATATTAATTTAGTAAAATAAATCTATTGTTTAAAACACAAATAATAAATTACGTATTGAAAGATAAATCTGCCAATTTTTCAAGGAATCTATAGACATATATATACCAATAAGTTAAAAATATACTCTCTCCGTCCAAAAAAGATGCAATCGTATTCTATTTAGAGATAAACTAGTAACAATGTCTTATTTCACGAACCGAGCCTCCACCGTTAGAGGAGCTCAGGAGGTTAGGCAAGATTTCGAGCCCATCGAACCTCAAGCCGAGCTCGAGCTTGCTTATCCCGCCTTTCACGAACTCGAGCCGAGCCTTAATAGTAACGAGCTCGAGCTCAAGCCTGCTAGGTTCGGGCTCGGTTCAGCTCGTTCTCCCCTAGCTACGACTGTGCTCAAGTGCTCACTTTAGTCCCTCGAGTACAAAGCATAGCACACAGCTGCTCTTATTGATCATACTTTCATCTCATTTGTGGATGTTAAAAATTGACCTGATTCGAACAATTGAACTCGATCTGACCTTATCTAACCTAAAGAGTAAAGAGTTCGTCTAATTTGAACTTGACCCAATTTAATTAAATTGAAATCCGAGATGACTGAAATCCGATATTATTTGAATTCGGATAGTCAAAATGTTAGATAATTCTAAAGATCTTAAAGAACCAAACACAAAAATAACTCAACGTAATGATGTCTGAAAATCAACTTTTCAACATTCTTGAGTTTAATATTGCTATCGCGTGAGTAGCCTATCGTTATTCACTGGCGCTCTCAAACCTCTAGTTTTTGAAGGCCATCGTTGATTTCATCCGTTTTGCTGCCGTTCAGTAGCAAGGTCTTCTCTTTCCACTTCCTATACTTCATTCTCCATCGTTTTAGCGTTTGATCTCCCTCAATCGTCTTTTCTCAGCTTTGGACGGTACAAATTCTTCCTAAATTCTTCATGGGTTAGGGCAGAGGTTGCTTAATTTTACTTGGGTTTGCTTAATTTGTGCTGACCTGGAGTTTATTTTGAACGTTGGTGGATCACAAATATGTGTGTTGCATACGGCAGTCCACACATAGTTTCGCACAAATTGTGTGCGGCACACAGATGTGTGCACAAATAAGTGCACAATATAATTGACACACTTCCAGTAAATGCATAGTGAAGCCACAAGCTTGCGTACATGTTGATCTTACCTCTCAGGACTCTCATTTGTTCTTTTAATTATGCATAGCATGTCTTAAAAAGAAGTCCTCTAATTGATTTAGGTTTATATTTCTCTGTAATAGTTGAACTGTGCTAACTTGTGTTCTTGAATTGAAGGGTCGCATGTTCGAGTACACCATGTCTAGCCAGCCAATCCACCCTGCACAGCACAACGCCAGATTCAATTCCGAGCAATATGCAACGATGTCGATCTAACTAGGGTAGTCATGTCGATCTAACAAAATAGTGATGTCTATCTAAACAACTCATGATGTTGAATCACCATTTTATGCTGATCAATCAAATATGTATGTCGATCTAACAAGGTAGTCATGTGGATCTGACGATGTCGATCTAAACAACTTATCATACTGATCTATTATCAATGCTGATCTATCAAGTAGTTATATCGATCTAACTAGGTAGTCATATCGATCTAACCAGATAGTGATATCGATCTAACAAGATAGTGATATTGATCTATTATCAATGCTGACCTATCAAGAAGTCATAAATTTTTTCAATTTTTCATCATTTTCAAGTTAGGTGGTTTTGGAGTTTCATCACTGATAGTGGTTCTGTTACTGAGTTGTGCTGGTTTGGTTAGTAGAAGCATATCTAAAATCACGTTTGAATACACAAAACATCGTCAGAAGTGACGCAAACTTCGTGGATTCGATGAAAGGCTTCACTAGAATACACGAAACATCGTCAAAAGCGACAAAATCATCATCGAAGGTAACGGAATCGTTGTCGGAGATGACGAACGCTTCGACAAAGTCAAAATGGTAATTAGAAGTGCGAAACATTTTTTGCGCATACAGTCCGTATGTGCACACTGTATACCAATTCATAATTTATATGATGTGAACTTTCTTACCAAAATACTTCCGGAACCACTTGATAAGGCAGGGTGATGTGGGGATTGCCCATTGGTTGGGATGGGGATAGTTGAGTGGTGGATTCGTGTCACTTGTCAGCACCAATAATGGGAAAATTGATCTGACAATCTGATGAAAGCATCTTATCTTAGAGTACTACCAACCTTCCATCCCTTTCTAATTCCTTTCTAATTGTTACATTTCATTTTCACGATTTAATTTATATATATATATATATATTTTAAGATTTTAGTATGTGAAATTAAGTAACTTATATACATAAGTTAAATCAATTTATCTATTTTTTAATTTTTTTTCAAATTTTTGTAACAAATTCTTTCTAATAAAAAATTGAGTTAAATAAAAGTGTAAAAATTAAATGTAACAATTAAATAGGAACGGAGGGAGTATCTAATTAGAAGAAAAAATGTAATTTAAGGGACAAAAGTAAAATATAACCCAAATAGCACAATTATACTCTCTTCGTACTCAAATAATTGCATCATTTAACTTTCATATTTCAAAATTTAATGTTTGCCTTAATTATTTGCAAAGATAAATAGTGCAAAAAATATTCAAAAAATATATATTTAGAAAATGTATATTGCAAATTATGATAAACATAAAAAAATATTTAACTTTAGATGTCTAAACATGCATGAAAAAATTCATAGATTAAATAATGTAAAACATGTAAAATAAATGATGAAATCTTTAAAGTACGGAGAGAGCATAACTTAAGAGACTATTGATGAAGTTTACTCATTTTTTATACATATGGACTATATGGTTAAACACAAAGTTACCCGCAAACTTTGTTAACAGCTTACTTGAGTCATTTCGGTTTTTCATTCCATTTATAACATCAACTTTCTGTCCCAAAATAATTCAATCGTATTTTTTTTTAATTGTCCCAAAAAGATTTGATCATTTCCTTGTAATGAAACTTTTTGCACACCACTTTTACTTTGTAACCCCAACTTCCCTTCACTAAAAAAATGACATTTGACTTATATACACAGTTTTGCTTTGTAATCCTCAAGTCTTTAGTACTCCCTAATTTCCGTGCACAGTCAAATGTTTAAATCAATTTGGGACAAATATAACTGAACCATATATATAGGTGATTGAGTCGTGTTCGATCGGAACGATCCTTTTCGCCGGGGCCGATACGCATTATTTATGAGCCTTTCCCATCCGTAAAAAGTCTCCCGGACGAGTCCGTTCATTTACCACATATGTGGAAAAACACATACCTAAATGTAATACTAATTAACTAACTCAACTAACTAATCTATTAAATTAAAAGACTAAAACACCATTTATAGAGATTTATTAAGAGAGTAAATTTGACATTTTCATGGTATATATTTTTCCACATATGTGATAAATAGACACCCACCTCCTAAACCACCAGCGAGATACGTACGTACACACGGTACACGATGTTAATTTCGGTGAAGTAACGTCCTTGTCTTGTCTCTTACCATTTGAGTGTGTGGTCCTATATATAAATATATGGCGACACTCGTTAATAATTCATAGAACTATCGTTTTCGATATGTAATGCTGGCAGAATGCTTAATTAATGTATGTGATCATTTTCCTTATACTTCAACTCCATGAAAAATTGTATAAATTTCTTTTATTGGGTTGTTATGAATAGTTTGTTCACTTTTCTTAAAATGGAATTTTTTATGTTCATTTTTTCTATTTCATTTTTTGTGTTAATTAATTTTCATTTAAAAGTAATTATATAAAAGTGGATCATCAATTCTTACGTTCACTTTAATCTCCGGTCACCATACTTTGACATTACCTCATAATTGAAAATTTCTCCAAATGATGTCACTCCTATACATCAAATCAACCATTCAAGTATACGTCAATGTTATTTATCACCCGGTGAATTTTCACTCACCTAAAACACTTGAAAAATGAGAAGTGGATATATAATTGCTCAGATAGTTGAGCTTATTGGACTTTCAGATTACCTTATAACTGAACCATTTGGACTGGTAGGTGAAATATCACCTAGATGATGGTTGATTCAAGTATCGGAAGCAAGCTATAGGAATGAAAGTTATAATGCTCTAAATGAAAGTGATGCATTGTAAGTGCTTCATTTTTTAAATTATTTACTAAGGTGTCACTACCCTTTTCCCTATTTTATAGAAAAAGCATATATTTTTTTTCTCATAATCGAAAATTAAAAAATAAATAGTCCAATAGAAAGAAAACAGAAGACAGAAGAAAAATATAGCCATGTGTCATATGTTTTTATGCTTTTTTCGGAGTCCGTTTATGCGTTGATATGATTTTTTTATTATTCATTCGAATTAATTATAGAATTTATACTAGGATAATGACATTCGTGCTACGGGATCATGATATTTCATTACGGATCATGAATTACAACAACAATGAAACTTTTACTAGATATCACTACTATTTTACCGCGGGATCACGACTTTTCTACTATATAAACACGTCTCTCCAACTATGGGATAATGAGATCATTACTCTTCTACTGCAAGATTACGACTCTTCTACAATAGGATTATGACTCTTCTGTTACCGAATCATGACTCTCATACGGGAGACATTATGAAATTACAACAACGGCTTATTAAAATTGTACAATACATCATGATTTTCCTGCAAGTTGTAAAAAAAACGAAGCGGTGTAAAAAGAAAAATTGAAAATATGCACAATTGTTTTCAACCAAGCCGTGATGTTGGCAACGTCTTTCAATTTTGTTTAACTTAAAAAAATATTTATTATATTGAGCTGGGAATCAAACCCGAGACGTTGGGGAGACCCAGCAGCAGCCAAACCATCAAGGCGGGTTGTGAGTTTAAATAGGTTTTGAGCCGTACCGGAGGTGGAAGGATGGTTAAATGGCAGAATTTGTAGTTATGAATTTTTCTTAAACACTTAGGATAAGCTATCCTACAGTGACTTATATATATATATATATGTATGAAAAATATTTATGTATAATATATGTATAATATGAATATTTATGTAAAATTGACCGTTTTCTCCGTGTAAAAGTCTTAAGTGCCCTTTAGCCAATTGGCACGCTCATCCCAATCGGAGATTTTGGGTCCGATAGAGTAGGGCTTATTCGGGTCGGGTTTAGCATCGCCGCCTCTTCATCAACTAAAATCCTGTTGATATCAAACTCATTGTAATTATTGGTACCAGCGTCATCGGTGGCGGAATCGGACGGCGACGAGGACGTGGTGGTAGTCTGCACCTCCTCGAGGACACGGTGGGGCTCGACGCGCTTGCGGGAGTAGAAATGCTCGCGGATCTCGTTGAGGTCTGCTCCGGGTGCCGAATTTGCCGGCGCCGATGGTCCCGCGGAGGACGGCGACGGTGAGGACGAGGCAGAGGAGGGTGACCTTGCCGTGGCGGAGAGCACGGTGGAGCTTGCGAGAACGGTGAGGTCCCAAACACCGCGCCAACATGGTGGGTTTGGGGCGAGAAAATTGGGAGGGACCTAGATTTCGGTAGGGGATCGAGATCGAGATTGGATTTTAGGTTGCAAGAAGGAGTGATGAAGCGGGAAGGCAGGCAGATCTCGAAGGACGGAGAGAGAGAAAGGGCGGGGGGAGCTCAAATGGATGGAGGGTGGTTCCGGGAAAAGAGGCGATTCGTTTCCGACACTGGGGAATGAGGATCGGAGAGGAGGGGGTTGGAGGGGAGGAGGAGGTCGATGGGGCGGTGGTGGTAGATGTGAGGTTTAGAAGAGATGGAGAGGCGAGAGTGGAGGTAAGGGCACTTAAGACTTTTACACGGAGAAAACGGTCAACATAACGGTCAACATAACGGAAGGACTTCAATTGAGACGACTTATGAAGCTACGGGACTGAAATAGGACAAAATCTTAAAATAGGACTCAAATAGGACAAAGTTGAAAGGTAAGGGACTAAACTTGGAGTTTACCCAAAAATAAACGCAGCGCCTTTAGAAGCGCCACCTGACGGTGCAATGTTGAAATTTGAAATAAATATGGGTGGGAAACCGAAAAAAACGGAGGGAAAAGGAGGATCTAGAATTTGGCTAGAAGCGCCGCCTAGCGGTACACTTTGAGACTTTCAAAAAGTCTTATTTTCAAGACAATCATCAGACCCTTTCCCATTCCCCTTCCCCATTCCCCATTCCCCTTCCCCTTCCCCTTCACCTCCACCACCTAGGGGTGATCAACTTCTCGGTTAAACCGAATTAACCGAATTTTTTTTCGGTTTCGGTTAATTCGGTTTGGTTATTTCGGTATTTCGGTTCGGTTATCGGTTATACCGAACTTTAAATTCGGTTTTCGGTTCGGTTTTCGGTTATAGCTTTAACTAATTCGGTTAACCGAATTAACCGAAATATTCGGTATTTAATGTTTTTTTATTATTAATACAAAATTAAGCTCAACCCAATATACATAATATATCCAATGTTGAATGAACTACCCCAATCCACAACCCATATCTTAACATTAAGCTTAGCCAATAAAAAATTTGGTTAATTTGGACAAAAACCGAAATAACCGAACCGAATTCGGTTATCGGTTAATACGGTTTTAGGTATCATTTGGTTAATTCGGTTTTTGTCCAAATTAACCGAACACCGAATTATTCGAGTAATTCGGTTTCGGTTAAAACCGAATTAACCGAATGATCAGCCCTACCACCACCCATGTCCCCCTTCCGACCCACCACCATCGCCGGCGATTCAGACCTCCAAGCAACGGCAAGGTTGAGCATCATTGGTATCAAACAGGTAACATTTTATTTTTTTTCCCTCAAAATGTTTTGCATCACTCGGTTTCGAGTTCTAACTGGTTTTTTTCCCTTTTCCTACGACCCTTTCTCCACCTACGACGGCGCGACCGGTGCCCCTCCTCAACGTCTCCTTATCTCCTCAGAAAAGGTAATGTTTCAGTTTCACATTATTTTTATTTTTTTCTGTTTTGAATTTTAATTTAGATAATTTAGATAACTAATTGGTGAATTTAGATAACTCGAAGTTCACAATTTAGAAAATTAATCGGTGAATTTTTTGGTTAAATTGAAAATTTACACACTTTTGGGTGAAGTTCCACGATTGGGACACTTTTGGGTTATATTGTGAAAATTGAAAATTTAAAGGGTTAAAGAATAATTAGGCTAAATTATAAACTTTAATCAACCTTAATTGGGCTAAATTGTAAACTTTAATAAACTTTAGGGTCACTTTGTAAGATTTAAAGAATAATTGGGTTAAATTGGAAACTTTAATAAACTTTAGGGTCACATTGTAACACTTAAAGAAACTAAGGGCTAAATTTTAAAATTTAATCAATTTTCTGTTCACATTGTAAGACATAAAGAATAATTTGGCTAAATTGTAAACTTTAATAAACTTTTGGATCACATTGTAAGACTTAAAAAATAATTGGGTTAAATTGGAAACTTTAATAAACTTTAGGGTCACATTGCAACACTTAAAGAAACTGAGGGCTAAATTGTAAGATTTAATCAATTTTCGGTTCACATTGTAAGACTTAAAAAATAATTGGGCTAAATTGTAAACTCTAATAAACTTTAGGGTCACATTGTAAGACTTAAAGAATAATTGGGTTAAATTGGAAACTTTAATAAATTTTAGGGTCACATTGTAACACTTAAAGAAACTAAGGGCTAAATTTTAAAATTTAATCAATTTTCGGTTCACATTGTAAGACTTAAAGAATAATTGGGCTAAATTGTAAACTTTAATAAACTGTAGAGTCACATAGTAAGACTTAAAGAATAATTGGGTTAAATTGGAAACTTTAATAAACTTTAGGGCCACATTGTAACACTTAAAGAAACTAAGGGCTAAATTGTAAAATTTAATCAATTTTCGGTTCACGTTGTAAGACTTAAAGAATAATTGGGATAATTGTAAACTTTAATAAACTTTACGATCACATTGTAAGATTTAAAGAATAATTGGGCTAAATTGTATACTCTAATAAACTTTAGGGTCACATTGTAAGACTTAAAGAATAATTGGGTTAAATTGGAAACTTTAATAAACTTTAGGGTCACATTGTAAGGCTTAAAGAATCTAAGGGCTAAATTGTAAAATTTAATCAATTTTCGGTTCACATTGTAAGACTTAAAGAATAATTGGGCTAAATTGTAAACTTTAATAAACTGTAGAGTCACATTGTAAGACTTAAAGAATAATTGGGTTAAATTGGAAACTTTAATAAACTTTAGGGTCACATTGTAACACTTAAAGAAACTAAGGGCTAAATTGTACAATTTAATCAATTTTCGGTTCACGTTGTAAGACCTAAAGAATAATTGGGCTAATTGTAAACTTTAATAAACTTTACGATCACATTGTAAGACTTAATGAATAATTGGGTTAAATTGCAAACTTTAAAACACTTTAGGGTCACATTGCAACACGTAAATAATAATGTGGTTAAATTGCAAACTTTTAAAAAAATTTAGGGTCACATTGTAAGACTTAAAGAATAATTGGGTTAAATTATAAACTTTAATAAACTTTACGGTCACATTGTGAGACTTACAAAATAATTGGGTTAAATTGCAAACTTTAAAAAAAAACTTTAGGGTCACATTGTAACACTTAAAGAATAATGGGCTAAACAAACAAACTTTAGGGCCACATTGTAACACTTTAATAATAAGATGTTTATCATGCGACAGACCGACCTACTGCGCCAAACAAACGCGGCCCTGAGTGTCGTTTGGGGGGAGCTTCGAAGCATGGGCCGCTTGTCACATACTGATGTACCGACACACTTGGTTGCCAGATCATCGAGGCGACGGTCGTCGTCCCCGAGGACTACCAACTACCTCACCAGTTTGCACGAGGCGCGCATGGAGGAGCCTCCTCCACACATCAGCATCCCAACAACCGGTCCTCTAGCTCAGCTCATATCAACTTCGGACATGATGAAGGCATACATCAGGAGCATCTTGCAGGTCCAAACTCCCCAACAGCAGCGCGGTCCCGGTGGTCCTCGAGATGATACTCCTCTAGCTCCACCTTTGTAGGATTTATGATTTTATTTATTTGCGTAATTTTGTTTTAAATATAACAATTTAAAAATATTAATATGTAATGTAAAATTAATTTTGAAATTATTATTGTGTATTTAGTTTCATTTTTACAATATTTATTAATATTATTTCATTTACTAAATATAAAATTTCATAACAAAACAAAGAAATAAAAGCCTTGTACCGCTTGGAGACGCTTCATATGCGGTACAATGATGGAGCTATGTCAGCATCCAACGTGGATGTCTGAAGCGCCGTAAAACGGTGCACAAACGCTACATCATAATGCCATGAAGCGCAAGTTGCAAAACAAGCGCCTCCTGGGGTAGCGGCGGTAGAAGCTCCAATTGGCGCTTCTATACTACCGCAAGTAAAGCGCATCTGGCGCGCTATAACAATCCTATTAAATACATAGTGTTATTATTACTAGCTGTGTCCTGACAAGTACTACTGTTGCAGTATTCAGGAGGAGTACTATCATCGTTGACTATTTGAAGTTGAAAATTTCGGTATCCAGTTGTAGCAAACTTTCCCACCAGTCATCATCGGGCTTGTCGCCATCTGCGGTGGCAGCAGTATGAGCCTGCGCCCCGTGGTTGGATTGTAACTGTAACACCCAGGCCGGTCTAGTTTTCGATAAGGTCCAAGGTCGAGGCCTTATCACTTGATGCCTCTGTTGTTGTCCCTCTTTGACTACACTTTCTGACTTGTTGGTCCGCTTCTGTAGATGAGTGTTCCAATAGTTCTTCACGTCGTTCCCCGTCCGGCCGGGAAGCCTTCCGGCAATCAGCGACCACCTGTAAAAATGAACCAAATTTTACGATTATATTATTAATGAGTCATTAATTAGTAATTACTAGAAGTTATAATATATTCCCTCCATCCCTAAATTTTTGAAACACTTTTTTTTTTGTCCCTAAATTATTGAAATGTTTCTCCATTTAGTAACTTTCTTACATCCATTTACCTTATTACCCCTTCAATCCCTACTTTTATAAATTCTCTTTTTTAAAAAAAAATTCATATTTTTTGTCTCCCCAACTGACAACACGTGCAGCCCCAAAAGCTTGTCTCTTGTTCTGCACAAATATATTGATCCCTCTCTCATCTCTCATCCTCACCAAATCCATCTACACATATCCATCTCATTTCCTGTGTTCAACTTAAACACAGATTGGACTGCTTGTGGCGGAGCCCATGGAGGTTGACATCTTCAACGAGTTTCTCATCCTTCTCCTCGAAGTGACGAGCCACTATGGTGATGAAGCAACTTTGCTTTGACATGGCAGAACCACAGCAATAGGATGTCATATTATTGACTTTCTTTTCTTAACTTCATTCTGTGATAATTTTTTTAAATCCTGAGATGAATTGATGAAGAGAGAAAAAATAATAAGTTGAAGATGAAGATGTTTATGGAAGGAGGAGATAGAATCTACACAAAGAAAGAGAAGAGAACATCAAAAAGAAAGAGAAGTGTTTAAGGAGAGAATCTACGGTATTTAATTTATGATTTTTTTTTCATAAATATTTAAATATTAAAAATTACATATTTCACTTGTGTATCATAATCTGAAATCTAAATTTTTCTGAAAATATTTGTCTGAATTTTTTCACTGTTCATCTTTATTGAAATTCGAATCAAATGTTAAACCTTGAAATAGTAAAATCAAATGGACCAACTTTTGACTATACATACCGGTTTCCGAGAAGGTTGTGTAGCCTAATGATAAGGTCTACTTCGTCGTATGTGAATGCTCCTCGCTTGATGCCCGGCTTCACATAGTTGAGCCATCTGAGCCGACAACTCTTCCGACATCTATTTAAACCTATAAGTGCATGGCATTGAGATTAATTAACAAATGTTGAATATTAGTTTTAGGGTAAGGTGAATTGAGATCGAATTTTAAGGTAAGAGTAGTTTAAAAGATTTCCTTAAATAACGAATGTGCTAGCCCAATACACAATATTGTCATAACATCAAAAAAAAAAGTTTCAAATAAAATGACATTTTTCCAATTTTGTTTTATTTTAATCAACTTTTATCTTTATAAATGCACTCACTTAAAGAGTGGGAGGAGTAGTGATGGAAGTTAATATAAAATAAGTTAATGACTAAAAACAATTTTAATCTATAAAATAAATAAATGGAGATATATATTCTAGTGAAGAAAAAGAAGAAGAAGAAGAACCAGCTCTTGAAGGAACTAGATGCCAATTTCCTTCACCATATTGGTGAACACAGTTTCTGAGAAGCGTGTCTTCTTCCTCAGTCCATGACCCCTTTCGAACTCCTAAAGGCCACTCCATCATATATGCAGCAAGCCTTTAATTTTGGTCACTGTTTGTTTCCATGTGCATGCAGTCAATATTAGGTATGAGTGTTAAACAATTTGAGCCGAGCCTAGCTATTTATAAAAAAGGCCTACCTGCCCCCTCGATCACTATACCTAACTCAATTTTATGAAATTTTTAAATGATTTATGTGGTTTCATAGCAAGGAAAATTCTCTCTATATAACAATTTCTTTAATTTTCAATATTATTAATCTAATTACTTCAATTCTCTTTCCTGGTTTTTTTAATAAAAATTTTGTCTTGAAAAGAAAGTGATTTAATTTAATGCATTAGTCTATTTTGACATTTTTTTTAACAATTACTTAACCATGCCATTCCATATACTCCATAAAACAACCAGCATCAGGCGAAGGAAGTACAAATAATTATTTTGTGTTAAATTACTAGACTTTATATGTATTTTTAGAATGGGAAATTTGCTTTTTTATTTATCGGAATCAACTCTCACTTGCATGTACTTCTTAAAATTATCCTCCTTCCGCCCTAAAAAGATTTAAATATTTGATTGTGTATAAAGATAATATTGAAAATTTGATGGTAATGAACTAAAACAGTCATATAAGAAAGTTTATGAATTCATAAAATAAATTATAGATTACATATTGTGAAAACAGTAAAGAAAATGTACAATATTCGTGGAACAGAGGGAGTATTATTATTAGAAATATGTGACAATATATAATACTCTCCATCCCATAAAATTTGACCAGCTAGTAGTCCTAATTGGAAAATCTTTGAGAAATTGGTACATTTCCTTTTAAACTTTGTTTAACATCATTTTACTTTATTACCACAAAAGCTATTTTATTTATATACCAATTTTATTTTATTACTCAAATTTTCAATACTTTTTTCATAGACATCTAATCTAGCAGCTAAGTTCTAAGAACACAAGATAGAGATCTTATGTTCAAATCTCCACTATCCCCGATTCTCTATACCCCTAATATATATATATATATATATATATATATATATATATATATATATATATATATAAGTTTTCAATACTGTTAATGTATATGTCTGTCTGTAGTACCAATTATATGGTGCACATATGTGTAGGTACACATAACAATATATAGAGAAAGTATGTAGGAATAATTTAGACATTTAGTATTTTTTAGTGGATTTGGGCTGAAACTGTTTTGTAAATTAGGCATCTAATCTACTATGTGTACCTACACATATGTGTATCATATCAAGACTCTGTCTGTAGTGTCTGTTTAAACTTTAAACATGTAATTTTTTCCGGGATGCATTAATTGGTTATTTAGGAACTTGGTAATAAGTAGCCCACGTTAGCTATGAGTGTGCATATGTCCAACTAACTCTCCCAAATGAATCCCAACCAACTCTTACTATTTAGGACTTACATGAAAGATTTGACAGAGATTAAGGGCGTCACCTGTTATTATCCCAAGTGGCAATTTAAGATGGAGAAAGCTAAGTCCCACTGAAGAAGACGAGTCGGCAGCTACAATGTGGCATGTGGACGACGACGTGGGCCTCTGGTGGGCTCTGACCCATAGACCGACATGCGTTTGTACTTGGTACTCTGACTACATCCTCAACAAAGTGAAGGCCCAACAATGACCCAAACTTCAAGGGAGTTTATATCCGGCCCATATAAACAAGTACTATATTTGTTATAAAGATTGTTCCGTTTGTTTTCAGCATTTATTCTATTAGTTTTTTCATTTTTAAATGTTGATAATAAAATGTCAAATAATTTATATGCACTGTTATGTCGATGTGTCACTTTTATAAATATATTTTTGTAAGACTTTCAAAATAAATTCTTATTAAAATTTAAGTCAATTATAAGTTTAAATTAGGGCTGTGTAACGAACCGAGTCCGAGCCCATTCGAGCTCGAGCTCGAACGAGCCTGTCGAGCCGAGCTTTTTTGAGCCTCTAGCTAGAGCTCAAACCATTTTTTTAGGTTCGTTTATTAAAGGAGCCGACCTCGAGCCTCGAAGTTCGACTCGATACGGTTCGCAAGCCTACTCGAGCCTAACAAATGAACCGAGCCGACCTGAGCTCGAACCTGCTAGATTCGAGCTCGAGTTCGTGGAATTTAACAATATTTTATTGAATTAATGTAATATATCTAAATATTTTCGAGCTTTATGAGCCAATTCGAGCTTAATCATCGAGTCGAATTTTGAAATCGAGCCTAAACGAGCTAACCGTTAATCGAGCCTCACAAGATTTTGAGTCAAACTCGAACCTGTCATGAGCGGAGCTCGAGCTCGAATAATCGGGCTCGATGAAGTTCGATCTGAGCTCGAGTTGAGCCTAATTTTCACTAGCTCGAGCCTACCAGGTTCGAGTTCGACTGGGCTCGTTCTCACCCCTAGTTTAAATGTCAAATGGAACAATTTTCATGGAATGGAGGGAGTAGGGCATGACAATAGTTGGTTTATACAAAAAAGTTGAGGGAAAAACAAGGGTTATGGATGTGTTTCATATTTCTTCTTTTTAAATATATATCACTTTTCTGTCTGTCACATCAACAAAAAATCCATTCAAATGGTTAAATTGATACAATTTCAAAAGTTCAATGATTTATTCGGTTGAATAAAAAGTTCAGTGACTGATTCGTGACGAGTTGAAAAATTAAATGGTTTATTCGAGTTCTGGATAAAAAGTTCATTGACCGATTCATGACGAGTTGAAAAATGCACGGGGTTTTAGGTACTTTTTATCGTTTCGATATGGGGTCTACGAACCCCTTTTTTGCAAAAAGTATATAAAAGGTAATAAGGTATACTCCCTCCATCTCTTTTTGATTGAAACAAATAATTTTGGTACATAGATTAAGCCGAGTGTATAAATATTGATGAATTTTGATACCCATATCCCAAAAAATGTGAAAGAGTGAATCAAAAGCGACAAGCCAAAAAAAGAGGGTAACATAGTAAAATTAAAGGGTAAAAATATTATAAATGAAAATGTTTCAATTATTAAACGGCTCAATGAGGAAAGTCTTTCAATAACAATGGGATAGATGAGTATGATTTATTAGTTGGATGTCTTTGAACTTGTAGTTTATATTAAGTCTTAAAAGATATAAATGACATGTTTTTATTTTTAAAAAATAGAAAGTGGATAATTTTCTTGATTTTCAAAGTTCTAAGTACCTTGTAGACCCTTAAACTATAGTGACTCACAGTTTTAATCCGTCAATTATAATTAAGTGTGATTCAATCTCTAAATTGTACATTGTCAAATAATTTGTCCCTTTAACTGCTTTACTTTTAATTGACCTAAGAGAAAAATACTTGTGATGGTCCATCATCGAATTTCGTAATATTTACCTAGATACCTAAAATTTACGGATGTAACCTTAAAACTCCATCAACCTTCCCAACCTAACCCAACCCGCCCACCTCGACCCCAACCCTGCCCCCCGTCCCTGCTATTAGTCCCCGACCATTGCCCATCCGTGCTCTCTGCCAGCCCCGGTGAAATCCCCATCACTGCCCCTTCGTTCTCGTTTGATACCTTCACGTCTCTAAAGTTCAGTCTCACGGTGATGCCAACTTGGTGTATTCACCGCTATTGATGTATCTGACGTACTGGATGATCCACTTCTCACTTTCTCTTTGGCACGTTTTTTAATCGAACACTTAGAGGCACTACAGGTTTAACTTCATGTTTAATTCATGTTGTTTTTCCATCTGAAACATTGTCGATAATAAGACGGAGTGGGTATAATTGAATTGGTACAATTTCGAAAGTGCAATGGTCTATTCAGCTGAAAAAAAAATCATTCATCGATTTGTGACGAGTTGAAAAATTCAATGGTTTTATGATGCTCAGCTAGCACAACATGTTAGACAATAAAAAACCAGGATAGTACATTACACACACGGGCGTACTATGCCTAACTAGGCTAGTAACAAAATCCATCCATTCCTTACATACTGATATTGATATATATATATATATATATATATATATATATATATATATATATATATATATATATATATATATATATATATATATATATATATATATAAACCAGAAAAAAACGGTGGACAATCCCTCAATTACCTCCCTCAAATATCGTATTTAACAGGCGGTTTAACTAAATTTGAAATTCCCTAGCTTCCATACCTTTCATCATTTCTTCAACCATTGTCAAACAGCGCTCCAACAAGCGAGAGAATCAGGCATTTCGATCTCATTACCGACGCATCATCTTTCCAGTTGGTGGTCATCGAGCCGTGTCGATTTTGTGGCCTGCCGTCTGAAAGTCCCGTTTTGCCGTCGTCTGAATTTCCCATTTGCCGAGTTTGAAGCGTCGATTCCTCATCGATTTCGTCACCGTGGATAGAATCTGCAGTCGATTTCGCTTCCCCTCCCCGTTTAGGGTTAATTGTTGGATGTGAAGGTAAGTGTTTTTTTAGAAAAATAATTTGATTTCTTTGATGTTTAGGGCGAATAATGTCTGGGATGTTTGAAGCTAAGTCTGATGATTTTGAAAGCCTTTGAATACTCAATCTCTACCTCCTGATTCCACTGAATGTCTGCCCTTGTTTTGATCGGTTAAAGGACAGTGTCGATTCCTGGTGGTGAAGGCTAGACGTGTTTTTTTAATTATGGAGTTGATGGGTTTGTCTGATGTGTTCTGCACTATTTGTCTGATCCGACTGAAGTTTTGTATCATCTTGAGGAAGAAACTGAATTGTTGAGTTAATGGGTTTGTCTGATGTTTATATTGATAAAGTATGGTAATTTGTATGTTTTGATTCGTATGTACATTCTTATGATGATAGACCATTAGAGTTTCTGATTATATTTGTCTGATACTAATTTGATCATTGTTTGATGTTAATGGCGTGTTGTTTGATTATCTGACGGAATCCATGGTGGCAGTCTGAAAGTATGTTTTGAATCCCCTTGCACGATGTATGTAGTATGTTGTGTCTGATCTTTTCGGCCTATGTATGACAAACAATGATACAATTTAAAGGTAATTTGAAAGTTGTCTGGCATGTGTAATGGTGATTGTCTGATAATATGTCCAAATTGTCTGATTTTGGGGTCGTCCAAATTGTCTAGAGTTGTGATCAGAGCTGTTAGTTTTTTGTAGCCGGTTGTCTGAAATGTGCCATGGTGACAGTATGATGTTAAGGTCGTGTTGTCCGATATTTTGTACCTATCTGTTTCACATATGTTTTTAATCTTTTCTTTATATATTGAATGAGAATTTCCTTAAAGGTTATCTGATGGGATATATGGTGATAGTCTGACATTATGGTTGTTTATGTGTGACATTTTGTATGTGATATATCAACTAAGATTTCTCTAGCTCGATGTCTGAAGTATGTAATGGTTTCAGCATGAGATTGTTCACTTTGATGTTTTGTACCTATTTGTGATATGTAGTGTCTTGGTTTATAATGTATTTGCATGTTGTTTTAACTGTGATAGGATGATAGTATGATAATATGCCCATTTTTGTCTTATGATTTTTACCATCTTGACTTTTTGACATGGTCATTTGTACTTGTTTAGAGTATACTTGCATGATGTTTGAAATGTGCCTGAGTAGTAGTATGATAATATGGTTATTTTATCTGCAAATATGATAAGGTTGTCTTGGTTTTATCTGAAAGGGTAGTAACCACAAAGTGGATCTGGAAGTTTGATTCAACAATATGTGATCCTCTGATTCGGCAAGCTACATCGTCCAGGAAGCGGCCGCAATGGTCATGTGGCGAAGTCATGAATAGATTAGACCATGCTAGAGTTTGATATTCTTAGGTTTTTGTCTGAAATTTGTTATATTGTTTGAGATCTATTGTTATACTGTCTGATATTTATAATTATGGAAATTTTTAAACAACCTGTTTCGAAATTGCAGATTATTTTCTTAAATCTCGACCATTCACAAAAAGTAATTGATTTGAATTTTTATAAAAAGAATAGGACAATCAGAAAGAGGGAAAAAACAGAGAGAAGTATCAGCCTTCGAGAAAGAAAAAATAAGCATAAGAAAACATTAGAAAGAAAAAATAAGCATAAGAAAAGGAATCACAAAAATGAAAAAGTAAAAGAAACGTAAGATAGTAAAAATTGTAAATGCGGTAAGTTTTTTTTTTTTAGGGAATGATTTTCATTCAAATTAAGCGGTAATTGCCGAGAAAAAACAGAAAGGGGGAACAAGTCCCCAATTGAGAGGGACTAAGCCCTTGAGCATATACTACGAGCTCTATGCATAAGTGAGTCAGGTCGCAACTAATTTGCAAACCAACTAATAAAACCAAATGCGGTAAGCTTTAAATGAGAGAGAAATTTATGGGATATGATAGTGATAAATTTGAATCAAGATTTTGGTAAATCAAAATTATCTGCTTAACTTAACAATTATAGAAATATTAGAAAAATAAAAAATTCACTAAAACTAACACTATTAAGAATTCTGTTAAAGGCACACTATACTAGGGGTGAGTTCGAGCCGAGCCGAGCCCGAGCCTAGCAAGTTCGAGCTCGGGCTCGGCTTGAACTCGATCGAGCCCGATAATTCGAGCTCGAGTTCGGCTCGATGGTTCGTGAAGCTCGAGCTCGTTAGACTCACGAGCTCAGTTAGGCTCGATTCAGCCTCAACACTGAGTAAACGAGCTCGTGAGCTCGTTAGGCTCGTGAGCTCGGTTAGGGCAGTATCGTAATTTTAGACGAGCTCGTTAAGACTCGCGAACCCTAACGAGCCGAATGTTTCGAGCTTGAGCTCGGCTCGTTTATTATTCAAGCCTCAAAACCGGCTCAAACTCGAGCTCGAGGCTCGTGAGGCTCGGCTCGTTGGGCTCATTAAAGCTCGAGCTCGAGCCGAGCTCGACTCGGCTCGAATCGTTTCACACCCCTACACTATACCCAGGCATAAATTGGAATTTCCCTATAAAAACAATATTTTCCTCTACTCGGATTGGAGGAAAGTCCACTGCCTTTCACACGTCATGTTGTTAATGATTGAAGTCACCACTGTTAATTACACGGTTGCTACTATTAATTACTCCATCAATTCCAAAAATTTTGCAACACTTATTTTTCAACACTTAATCTATACTTTTATTTCTAAAACATTGATGTATCAATTTCAGAAAACAGATGAAAAATATTAAATTATCATGTGGGTTACATGGTTTATGTTTTATGGACGAAAGAGTGAAAATATAGAAAAAAGGAAATAATGTACTCTATTAATCATTGTGTATAAACATTAGGGGGTTCAAACCTTGTATTTTAATTCACCTCCGGAAATCCGATGACTACTCTGATTCTCACCTCACCAAATTCGGACATGTGGTGAAAATAAAGTGAGACTTGAATCCCCGAGCAAGGAGGAGAGGACTGGGGGTGGGATGCCGCCGCAGCCTCTGCTGATCGGCTGCTACCGGTTTGAAGGGCCCAAAGTAAGGGTGATGAATTTGTTCGGTGATTTTACCCAAAACTCAATGATTTTATTTCTCCCAACCCCAATATTAGGGGCTTCAAACATGAAAATTTTGGAGTGAATTTGTGTCAAATTCACCATTCAAATTCGTGAATATCACTCAAACTCACCACTCAAATTCGACCTCACCGTATTCACGGGAGGTCCGAATATGAACAGTATATAGTGATTCACGTCTGCCCACCCCCTCCTGGCCCCACCCCCCAACGTGTCCTTCACTCCTTCACTGCTGCAATGCTGAAAAGCTGCCACCCACTCAGTCTTCTTGGCTCCTCAGCTCCGGCTCGAATTTGTGAAAAAAAAGAAGATATGTTTGAGGATCTAGTTGGGAGAGGGGTGAATTTTGAAAGTGAATTTTGTAAATTTTTGGTGAATGATTTTTTTTTTCACTATTATGTTTGAAGCCTATCTGAAACCCACTGTCACTTCTAGAATTCGCCTCCAATTTCAGGTGAAACTAAATTTGAGAATCCAATTAAGTTCACATACTAGGCTACGATTTTTGACTCGAGTGTTCCAATCTTTAAGGGAAAACAACGTTCATCACATGATTTAAAGAATTGGCCTCCAATTGTAGACTTGCACATCTTGTGTCGGTACCCGCGCAAAACGAGGTGTTAATACTCGATTTAAAGAATTGGCCTCCAATTGTAGACTTGCACATCTTGTGTCGGTACCCGCGCCTTTCGTCCGCAAAAGACTCCATCATTTGAATTTGTTGTTTCAAGGTTCAATGTTTAACTCAAATTTTAACAAAGATAAATAGTTTTAAAAAATTCGGAAAAAATATATTCAGAAAATTTAGATTTCAAATTATGATACACATATGAAATATTTAATTTTCGGTGTCAAACATTCGTAAAAAAAATCATAGATTAAATACTGTAAAATTGTCAAAACAAATGGTGGAGTCTTTCACAGACGGAGGGAGTATATTATTATACTAGTCCGTATATAACATTTGTCTTAGATGAGAATACTAAATGAAGTACAATTTTTGTTTTTTCCTGAATCATTATTTTTACAATATTTTTGTGTCCTTTTTACGTTTGGACCCTTTTCCTTCATTTCTGTTTACATTTTGGCATCATGATCATTTCTATTCTTTTTACATTTTGGTCATATTCATTTCTATAATTTTGACACGTTATATACTTAGGTCCATAGCTTTTTTATGCATTATTGCTAGTTCTCTCAAAGTTTCTTTAGACATGAAAGATGCGAAATAAATATGGATATTCTATGGTAAAAAAAGGAAACGAAGGAGAGTTCGATGACCTATTAATATAAAATTTTCAAATTTTATACTTCTTTCGTCCTCAATTAATCGATTCATTTGGTTTGACTATTTTATAGTTTTTATTCTATAATTTTTTCATGAATGTATATTTAAAAGATAAATTATTCATACGCATATAATAATTTAAAACAAACACTTTCTAAATATATATTTTTTTTGGATTTTCACTATTTATCTTTGTAAAAAATTGAGTCAAACATTGAATCTTGAAACATAAAATTAATCAAATGATCAATTATTCGAGGATGGAGGTAGTAATTCTACCGAACAAACAATAAGGTAATTTAAATTCCTTAGCATTACTATTTTATTTTAAATGTAAAGGTTTATTTTTTTCATTTTAATTTTTTTCTTATTTATATATTAAAGTGACTTGGTTACAAATTTGAAAATTTAAAAATTTGACATTGCTCCAAAAAGATGACATTGAAATTCATTCAAAGAAATTGGAAATTGGTCATTCCTTCAATAAAATTGGAGATTAGACATTTCTTAAACAAAATTGGAAATTAGACATTACTCCAACAAAATTGGACATTAGACATTGATCCAACATAATTTGAGATTGCACATTGTTCCAAAATCTTAGAAAATGAACATTGTAAATTTGTCATAACAATTTTCGACATTGCTCCAATAATTTTAGAAAATAGACATTTCTCATACAAAATTTGAAATTACATATTCCTTCAACAAAATTTAAAATTGGACATTGCTCCGAAAAAATTGGAGATTCCACATTGTTCTTGGAAATAGATCATTATTCTAACAAAATTGGAGATTGTATATTATTCGGGTTGATCGGGTTTGGATTCGGGTTAATTGGGTTTGGGATTCGGGTCATTTCAGGTTGAGCTTATTTCAGGTCAGGTCGGGTGGTTCGGCTATTTGGGTTCGGGTTGCCATCAGGTTGAGCTTATTTCGGGTCAGGTCGGATTTGGGTTCAGGTCATTTGGGTTTCGGATTGTTGACTTTCTTGGTCAACCCGGGTTGGGTTCGGACGGGTTGCTCGGTTCGAGTCAGTTTTTGACATCCATACTTTTTAGAGTAATGTACCACTAGGGTCCTGTTTTAACTTTTTGTACTAGTAAAGTCCCCGTTTTCAAGTTTTTTCATCATCCATGGTCCTATTTGACATTTTTTGCCTCAATTTTTAAAATATTGCCCTTTTAAATAATTGTAAAATATAAAAATCACCATAACGTTTAACGAAACTTTCAATTTTACCCTCAACTTTTATAAACCCTAAAATTCTACCCAAACTTTTACAAATACTTATAATTCCACCATAAAAATTTTCCCTCCACTTTATCTCACCACCCTCCTATCCACCACCACTGGAAATCTCGTCGGACCGCCGACAGCCTTCGCCGGAATGCCCTCTAAGACACGAAACGCAAGTCTAGACAGTAGATCCGCAGGCCAGGGCTGCGAATCGCCGGCCAAGGGCGGAGAACCGCCGGCCCAGGGCCAAGGATCGCTAGCCCGGGGCCGCGAATTGAGAGCCTAGGGCCGCGGATCACGTACCAAGGGCGGCGATCGGCGGCCGAACGTCGCGAATCGTGAGCCTTAGGCCGTGTATCGCTTGCCCAGTCCGCGAAACGCGGTCCCATGGTTTTTCGGCGGTGGCCCGTGGCGTCCTGGCGGTGGTGGGTCGGATGGTGGTTGAGATAGGTGAGTTGAAAAGAAGGTAGATTGGAGGGGTTAGTTGTAGAATTTTAAAATTTGAGGGTGTAAATGGTATAATAAGAAAAATTCAGTTTATGTTCGCTATTTTTTCATTCCTGTGAAAGGATAAAATGGTAAAATAATCGTAAAAAAGACCATGGATAAAGAAAAAACTTGAAAATAAGACTTTATTAGTACAAAAAGTTAAAATAGGACCCTAACGGTATGATAATAAGTTACAGGACCATGAGTGCACTTTACCCATACCTTTTATGTTATGATTTCTATAGTTTAACGTGTTGTGTATTTAGGTTGTGTAAACTTTACTCTATATCACAATGTAGTCATAGCCTTTTTTTTAATGGATGAAATCAATTTATCGTAGTGAATGAATTTGTATTTTTTTTATTACAAACTATTGATATTTTGTGCGTTTTCACAAGAAGAAAAGCTATATAACAACTAGAAAGCTGGAAACGTAAAGATAGCAGGTGAAACAAGATAACAAAAAGTGCATGCCACAAAAGGGCATTTTTAATTCCTCAGTAGATGTAGAATATGATCAAAGGTTCTTCCAAATTGCCTCATGGCTTGAAACAAGCTTACTTCCGCAGCATCCTTAGGTGAGCTCGAGCTATTGACCTCCTCCTCCAAAACTCCACAAAAGAGCCTTGTCCCTACAAGTAAGCCTGGGAAAAACAAAAAATCAACAAACTCCACCAACAGAAAAATCATCCCATAACAGCATGAAGACCCTGTAATCAAGCACACCATAGTCTGTTGTGAAGTACGAGTGATTGAGGCGGACTTTAAACCTTAACTACTCTGGTCCAAATGCCCCACTACTTCAGGCAGGGAGCGCTGTCGCTTCTCCCTGCCGTTCGCGAGCCGTTTTTTGGTCTACCTCGAAAGCAACCCCACCAATCAACCACACCATCAGACCTGTGGTAAGCGAAAAACCTGCCCTGGTCTTCACGCAACAAGGCCGAGAACCACTCGCAAGAATCACCGGCAGGCGCCATCGATCCATAATTGCCAACAAAGGACTTCAGATTGCTGGCCCTCGTCCAAAACGCAACACACCAAGAGGATAGAACCACCAATCGGCTGGGCAATCCACCAAGACGTAAACGTAAGCAGTGGCAGCCCTTCTTCACGAGCCAACCCGTGTCGGCGACCTGCTTTGTTGGTGACCCACTCGTAGATGAGCGGGCCCCGCTCCAGTGTTCCACCGACAGAGTTTAGAACGAAGCTTGTTAGTCTCCAAATTTGGCGCATTCTTAATGCCTGATTCACGAAACCTTGCCGCAGGGCACATTGATCTTCGACTCCGCAGGAGCCGAGAGAAACGAGAACCCTAGGTTCACCCATTTCACACTTTTTACTAAAAACTTACTAATACCGAATCATTTTACGTTCTTTTTATTCACATATAAAACTCTAATGCGTGCGTGTTTATACCTAGTTCTTTTTTACTTTTGCCATATTAATGCTCTCGCCGAACATCGAAAAATCAAGTTCACTGACTTGGCAAAGATTAGACATTTTAGTGATGGACGAGTCTATTAAATTTCTTTGCACATAGAATCCAAGAATAATCCTCAAATGATTTTATTGATCGTACGACGAAAACTCCACCCAAATTTATTAAATAATGCTATTAATGATTTTGTTTTCATATAAAGCTCACGTGTTTACAACATTGAAGGTTTCAGATTTTGTAAGAATTATATATCATTCCTTCCTTTTTTTTTTGGTTTTTTATTAAAATGATCTATCATTTAAAATAAAATAGTAATAATTAATGAAAAAAATTATTTAATATATATATATATATATATATGGTGGCGGATCTGTGTAGGCGGCTCCCACAATTTTTCTATGTTGACGTGTTTTGACGTTACCAGACGCCATGGAGATATGTGCAATGTGCGTTCGATTCAGAATTCAAGAATGGAAATAGAGGGGTCCTCTGCTTGTAGTCTTTTGAATGACAGTTGCCAAAAAGATCTTCATTCCCTCCATAAATGTTTATATAGTTCATTGTTACAGTGACAATATTGTAATATCTCAATATAGTGTCAGAGGACACATGTCCTTAGTAGATTCGGGTATGAATGGTTCAGGAATGTCCTCAATATGTTCGAGCCAATTCCGGTAATGCCATTGTCTTGTACGGGTTATGATTTATTTAAAATTTTAATGAGACCATTATTTTGAGCTACTGATTGGGCCCCTCGCTAGGCCTTTTTGAATTGAGCCCTTATTTTCAATATAAAGAAAAATTGAACCTAACTTGAAGTTGGACAAAAAAAAACTTAAAATTCAAAAAAAATGAGCATATAAAAATAACCGAAATGGTCGGAGATGATCTAATCGGCCAAGCTCTTCAATTAAAGGCCTGCATGTGAATTGAAGATAATTATAAATATATATATATATTATATCACCTCCAACAACTAAAAGAATTAAGGAATAAAATAATATAAGCACAACTATATATAAAATGGGCAGCCCAGTGGCTTTGTAGCACTCAAGAAGAGAACAACAGATCAAACTCTTCGTCATGGACAATCTGTTCTCTCTTTTTCCTGCGCTCTTCACTTCAATCATCTTCATATCCATAGCTCTCTTTCACAAACTCCGGGGCAAATCCAATCCACTCCCAAATCTTCCCCCAGGACCATGGAAGCTCCCCATCATCGGGAACATCCACAGTCTGATCGGAGCGCCGCTCCACCGCCGCCTCGCCGAACTTGCCTACAGATTCGGCCCTCTCATGTACTTCAAGCTCGGCGAGCTTCCCGTCGTCGTCGTCTCTTCGCCGGAGATGGCGAAGCAGTTCATGAAAGTCCACGACATCAACTTCGCTTCACGACCCAACACTCTAGTCGGAGAGATCTTCTTCCACAACCAAAGCGACATCGTTTTGGCGCCGTACGGAGAGTACTGGAGACAGACGAAGAAGGTCTTCACGGTGGAGCTTCTCACCGCCAAAAGGGTCCAAACTTACAAATCCCTCCGCCATGAGGAGGTGGGCAAGATGGTGCGAGAAATTTCCGCCGCCGCGGAATCGGGAACGCCGGTGAACCTGACGGAACTGATCTTCTTGACGTCGTACCGGATCATTTGTGCGGCGGCGTTCGGGAGGGAAGTGAAGCATGCCAAGAAGTTCATGCCAATCGTGATGGAGCTGGTGGAGTTGACTGGTGGGCTTTCGATTGCTCTCATCTTCCCTTACGCGAAGTTCTTTGAAGTTTTCAAAGGAACCAGGTCAGTTCTTGAGAAGCATCGTGAGAGGGCAGATGAGATTCTTGAAGATATTCTTCAAGAGCACAAAGCGGCCAGGGAAAGAAGAAGATCTGGAGGATCTTCTAATGATGTGGATAAAGAAGAAGAGCCCCTTGTTGATGTTCTGTTGAATCTGCAAGAACAAGGAAACAATGAGTCTCATTTGCCAGATACCACCATCAAAGCCCTTCTCCTAGTAAGTAATTCTCACTACGTGGGTGATACACGTTTTATCGTGGCTTTACCGCGCATGAGGCCGTGGTAAAGACGTTTTACCGCGGCCTTTACCGCGCACAAAGCCGCGGTAAAACGTTGGACGCGGTAAAGTGCCAGCGAGCCACGTTTATCGCGCCGAAAGCGCGTACGGTCGTGGTGACGTCGCCGCCACCGCTTCCAACGCCATCATGGTCCTTTGCGCGGTAAGGCCGCGGTAAGATTTATTTTTAATTTCTTCACCCGTTTTCTTTCTCTTCATTTTCATTTTCATCTTCATCTTCATCCTCATCCTCTCCCATTTTCTTCTTCTTTCTTTCCTTCTTTCTTCTTCTTTCTTCTTCTTTCCTTCTTTCTTCCCATTTTCATCTTTTCCTTTTTTCTTCTTCTTTCCTTCTTTCATTCATTCTTTCTTCTTCTTCTTCTTCTTCATTTTCATTCTTCTTCTTCTTCTTCTTCTTCTTCTTCTTCTTCTTCTTCTTCTTCTTCTCTTTCTTTCTCTATTCTTCTTATTCTTCATATGAATTTCGAATTTCTGAGTTTTTCTGGGTTTTGTGGATGAATTCGGATGAATATTCATCCGAATTCATCCACTTTTTTTTTTAAATTATTTAAAATATTTACCGCGGTAAGCCCCGTTTCGCCAGAATGGTTGCTTTGACACTCAATAAGACATTTTCTCATTGAAAATTTATCATGTGGCTCTTTGCGTACAAAAGAATAATCACATAACTTTTTAATAAGAGAGTGTGCATGTGAGCGTAAAACTGTTGCTAGAAGTTTCTTGATTTTCTAAACTCTTACATAGTTGATAAAATCTATTAATGTTGTACGTGCATATTTCAGGATTGTTTTTTTGGTGGTGTCCATCCAGCATCAACGACAATCGAATGGGCCATGTCGGAAATGTCAAGAACCGAAAAGGTTGATTTTTAAAATAGTTGTTGCAAATTAATATGTCAGAAAAATAGGAGCAACTTGCCATTCTATTATCCAATTTGATGAAAAAAATAATCCTTAAAACTAAGGAATATTCTCTGTGAAATTAAAAAACTAGTTCCTAAACATTACTCTTTATAGCAACTAGCTGCTATAAAGATCAGCTAGTGGCACTCAAGAAGAGAACACTAGATCAAACATGAATTATCTCTTCTCTCTCTTCCCCGCTCTCTTCACTTCAATCATCATCTTCATATCCATAGCTCTCTTTCAAAAACTCCGGAACAAGTCCAATCCACACCCGAACCTTCCCCCAGGACCATGGAAGCTCCCCATCATCGGGAACGTCTACAGCCTGATCGGCGCTCCGCTTCACCGCCGCCTCGCCGAACTTGCCTACAGATATGGCCCTCTCATGTACTTCAAGGTCGGCGAGCTCCCCGTGGTCGTCGTCTCTTCACCGGAGATGGCGAAACAGTTCATGAAAGTCCACGACATCAATTTCTCTTCACGACCCAACACTCTGGTCGGAGAGATCTTCTTCCACAACAATAGCGACATCCTTTTGGCCCCATACGGAGAGTACTGGAGACAGACGAAAAAAGTGTTAACGGTGGAGCTTCTCACCGGAAAAAGGGTCCAAACTTACCAATCCATCCGCCATGAGGAGGTGGGCAAGATGGTGAGAGAGATTTCCGCCGCCGCGGAATCGGGGACGCCGGTGAACCTGACGGAACTGATCTTCTTGACGTCGTACCGAATCATTTGTGCGGCAGCGTTCGGGAGGGAAATTAAGCACGCCAAGAAGTTCATGCCTATAGTCATGGCGCTAGTGGAGATGGGTGGTGGGCTCTCCATTTCTGTCATCTTCCCTTACGCAAAGTTCTTCGCCATGTTCAAAGGGACGAGGTCACTGCTACAGAAGTATCGTGAGAAAGCAGATGAGATCCTTGACGAGATTCTTCAAGATCACAGAACGGCCAGGGCAAGAAGATCAAAAGAGTCTTCTCAATTGGACAAAGAAGAAGAGCCCCTTGTTGATGTTCTGTTTAATCTGCAAGAACAAGCAAACGATGAGTCGTATTTGCGAGATACCACCATAAAAGCCCTTATCCTGGTAATTAATTGTCCAGCCAGTAAAATATTTTTTCAGAAGATACTAGTAACAGTAACTTTATGATTAATTTTCTATGCTTTGCGGCATAAAGTTTAATTTACATCATCAACTCTTTTTGTTAATAAATTTGTGGATTCTCTTACCCTTCTATAATATTTAATAGTAAGGGATCCACATGTTTATCACCAAAAAGAGTTGATGATGTAAACAAATCTTTAGTCTGTCCAAGTATAAAAAATTTATCATTGCTTCTAACGGTCAACAAAAATTTATTGGGAGTTATACATACATATTTCAGGATTGCTTTTTTGGTGGGGTCCATCCAGCATCAACGATGATTGAATGGGCCATGTCAGAAATGTTGAAGAACCCAAGAGTGTTACAGAAGGCCCAAGCGGAGGTGAGGGAGCTTCATGATAGGAAGGGTGGAGTGATACATGAGGCTGACATTCATGAACTAAAATACCTTAACCTAGTCCTAAGAGAGACGTTCCGCATTCACCCACCCTTTCCATTGTTGATTGTAAGAGCAAGTATGATGAGATGTGAGGTTAATGGATATGACATACCAGCTAAGACTATAGTGTTCACTAATGCATGGGCGATTGGGAGAGATCATCGAATCTGGAAGGATCCTCATACTTTCAATCCAGAGAGGTTCGAAGGTAGTCCAATTGATTTCAAAGGAACTAACTTTGAGCTCATCCCTTTTGGTGCTGGTAGAAGAATGTGTCCTGGGATCACATTTGGGATGGCTAATGTTGAGTTTCAATTGGCAAACTTGTTGTGTTACTTTGATTGGAAGCTCCCATCTGGGAAAGGAGCTGAGGAGCTAAATATGGTTGAAGGTTTTGGTGCTATTACCCCAACATGTTGTTCTATCAAAGAATCAAAGGGAAGACAACTATTTGATTACATCATTTTGTAAAATTATTGAATTTTGAAGAACCTTACCTGTTGTATAATCCTTTACAAGAAATAGAAACAAGTACATGTGGACAGAGCAAATACAAAGGACTTGACAGTGATGGAGAAAGGCATTTTGCCATCATCACTTCTAAAGAAAAGGGCTTCATAGAGAGGCAAGTTAAGCAGAACCAAAATGGAACACAGAACACACTGCAGAGCCATTATTGGCTCTTCACTCACTGCTACATTCTTCACCACCATCCCTACTAAGCACAACAGGTTGATGAGTGCAACTGTGGCCAGCATGGTGAACATGGGAGTGGATGCTCCAAACTCCATTACCTCATCCGAAAACCGCTTTGAGACATCTTCATCAGATAACTTAGCAGTGATGACAAATGCAGAATCCGATAATCCGAATGCTTTCAAGATGGTGTCCATGAAGGCCAGGAAATAAGCGCTTGTTCTTTTGTAAAGCCACATTCTTTGATCATTCCACCAGGCCTTCACCGTTCCATCAGACCACAAAAACTCGGCCAAGCTACATATGCACGTGGATGCAATCACGTATGCAAATGGGATGAACCAAACACTTGAAATCTGAATGAAAAAGATGACTGGATTATCACTAGACAAAAGAAACACAGAGATGAGGACTTTAAAGGAATGAAGAGGTGAATGTACCATACCTGTGGAAATAAGGAAATGCCTCTAAGAAGGTAAAGTGAAGGGAAAATGGCGTAGAAGAGTACCGGTAAGCTGTTTATACACCAAAGACAGTAACAGATATACCCAAGTTGTTGCCCTAAGCTAATCTTCCCATTTGCATACCAAGCAGGACTGAACTTTGAAAGAAAGATCTGAAAGTCTCCTTCAGACCATCTTTTGTGCTGGACTAGAGACTGAGCAAGTGTTGTTGGTGCCAATCCTAGAAATGCCTTCCTCTCTGGATTCAGATAAACTGACTTCCATCCATTGCATTGTATGCATAATCCTGTGATCACATCCTCAACTGGGCATCCATATCTCAAACCCATCTGCAAGTATTAAAAAACCTGTCAACAAGATACACACCCAGACACTGGCAGCGACAAACCAAAAGCAACAACTTCAAACAGGGATTTTCTCACATACCTCTTTCCCCCAGTTGGTGTTTTCTTCGAAAGTACAACTCGCGAGGCTTTTTAGCTTTTCTACATAATCTAGTACACTGTTGAATCCTTCCCTCTTGTGTATCTCGTTTTCCATCATAAAGTTACTTTTCATGTCGTTCTTACTGAAGTTTTTTCCACATAGAGTCTCTCTTCTGTGGAAACAGCCAGTCCCAACATACAAAGGGCCTTCATGTCCATCCAAGCCATGGAATTCAACCTGTCAAAACATAATATCACAACATGTCAAATTCGGATTTGGGATCACATTACATGAAGAAAGTATAGAGTAATACCTCACTGATCACTCTGAGGGAACTTCCATATAAATCATTCTTGGTGATGTTTTCAAAGTTCTGAGGGAACTGCACAAAAGCAATCTCATGGCCCTTCTCTTCATCTAAGAAGAAGCAAAGAGCATCTCGGATGGATTCCGAATTGTTCGAGTACATATCACAGTCCAAATTAAGAATGACCTGGCCATTACTGATTTCTGATGACACTCTAATCTGTAAATGAAGAGAACACCACAACTCTAAACCCCAATCCCTCCAGGTATATCAAACCGAGCACTTGCAGAAATGGAGATTATTAGCTTACAAGTGCATTCATTGCTCCTGCTTTAAAATTGTGGGAACGTTGTGGTCTTTTCTCACGAGCCAAGTAAACCAAAGTTGGTAAACAGCAGGCGTTCACATCGCTAGCATTTGGGTCATTCCTATCCACCAGAATCTGGGAAATGTAAAGATTAGCATTCCAACAAACAGGAAAGTTTCGAACTTTATACATTCAATTGGTACTGTAACATACTTGAAGAATAGTGTCATGGTCACGAGAAGAGGAATACGTCTCCCACTGAGAAAATCCTCTGTGCGACAATCGCACTTCTTCAGGAATCTGACCTGACTTGCCTGTTCTTGCTATCCTTTCTACCATCTCTTCGTACATTTCCTGTCAATTGCACATAATTTGCAGATTTCCTGTCATTGGTTGGCACGGCAGTCAAAGGTAAATAGTGTTACTGGGGATGTCTTTGATTCTGTGGAGAGCAACAGTGAATGTGATAAAGGGTGTGTTCAACATGGATGAGGAATTTATTTTGGAAAATTCAGGAATTTGTGTTTTAATTGATGGATGAGATGTATGTGAGTAGAAAAATTTGAGGAAAAAGTGATTTGATAGAAAAATGATAGATTTAAGGTTGTTTTATTTATTGGAATTAGAAAATGTGGAAAATGTTTTTTGGGATTTTTTTTTTCAGTGAACACTACCAAAATGTATACGTTTTTTAAATTATGGATGTGATGTTAAGAAAAAGTTGGTGAGAGAAAATACTTTGATGTTATCAATTTTGTAATAAAATTGAATTTTGGTTAAATCAATTTTACCTATGTCATATTTGATTTTTAATGTCACATAAACATTAAGAATCTATATTATTTTTAGTAGGTTTAGGCCAAGTTCGTTTGCAAGAAAAACAATTCATTTCACACTATTTTTATCACAGTAATATTTAAAGTTAACATTTTTCTTTAATTTTTTATATCTCACAAACATCACATTACATTCTAAAAACATTAAATTTTTTTTTTCCACAATTTTTTTGTGGAAACAAACCCTTGAAAAATACTCCTTATAAAGTATATATATTAAAGTATAATTTCTATATATATGAAGGAATATATTTATAATTCAAAATGATAGAAAACTAAATTATATACTTAAATCAAATGGTCTAAATTAAGACGTATTGTCTTGCGTTTGAATGGTTTAAAGAGAGGGATTTTCAACTTAACCAACCCAAAAGAAAGGGGGAAGTGACAACTTTCACCGTTTTAACAACTGTCCTATACGTTTCTAAAAAATGTTTTCCCTTTTTGATTTAACATTTTTTTTATACATAGGGGGTAGGGGATTAAGGGTGTAGAGACTTAAACACAAGACCTCCACTCATGTCTTTGGGAACTTATCCACTAAGCAAGATGCTTAGGACTCGATTTAACATTTTAATCCTATAACTTATGCTGTTTTAACAGTAAAGTCCTAAAGGTTCTATCAATTTAATGATTTAAGTCTTAAATCTTCTATCGTAATAACAATACAACTATACTAAAGAATAATCTCTGTTTCCTTAGCTTAATTAACCTAGACTTTTCAGCTTTAGTTACTTCAACCCCAAGATTTCCAAAATCATTTTTTCGCTCCAAAGACAGTTTTGTTCATCTTTTTTATTTTTTAAAATTTTCCAATCTTTCCAAAATATTTTCAAGATTTTCTTTAATTATCACTCAAGTCATGTTTCCACTGTAGCCCTTTTTTGAATCAAGAGGAGCCCGGCCAATTTTGGGCTATAATTCAAAACAGCCTGGATCAAGCAGACTCTCAAAGAGAGTATAACAGAATTCTCGAATTCGTAAGACCTCAGTTTATTTAAGGCAATAAGTTGGTTGACAAATAACAATTAAAATCTCGGAGCTAATTTTTATTAACAAATGGTTTGAGTTTTTATTAACAATCTTATGGAGAAAGAGAACTGAAGAGAATTAAACAAAAGAAATAAACCTTACATAAAATACAGGAAAAAGAGTTTCGAGGAATATGAAGAAAAATCTAGAAAATGCAGACAATTTAAAAGTTGAAAAACCAGAAAAGATAAAACAAAAACGGTGTGTTGGAAATGTGGAAAATGTGGGTGTAAATAGGTATCGGAGCCATGTTGGTAAAAATGAAGTTGTTGAAAACTTGTAGACCTAAACTTCACTTTGCCTAAAACTTGGTGGCCTAAGAACTACCCAGAAAGTCTTACTCTTTTGTTAGATTTCCTAAAATTTACGACTCGTCTATGACTTAAGACTCATTCGTGAAAACATGTAAAGTTGTTAGTTGTAGCCTGTAGGACCTGCTTGTGCAAAACCATAATTATAGGACTATTTCGTTAAAAAACGCAAACTATTGGACCATTTTCGTCTTTGTCCGAAAGAAATAAAACAAAAAGGCGTAAAGGATTTTCACCTTGATGTGTCGAAATTCTGGACTCTGTCTCGTAGACTCATCGTCGATCGAGTCGGTGCGGGAGACGGAGGCGAAGTATGCCGCCGGCGATCTCGGTTCCACGGCGAAGCTCTTGCAGAACGGCAACCAGTGTGGGGCGAACTTAGAGGCCTCCAAGAGAGCATAGAAAGTCCTAACAGAGCCGCCGTCATCGGAGAGGTAGACGGCCAACTTCTCCGCCGGATAATCATAAGCCATCACAGACAAAACCGTGTTAATCACCATCACCGGCGGCTCGATCTCAGGATCCGCCGTGCACACAAATACATCCACCCTCGGCAAATCCTGCCCGTATCTAACCAAAAAAAAAAACCGAATCAGCTCAACTCGCTCTGATACAACTCACTGAACTTCAATTCAAATTCAAAATTTCGAAATCACCTTCGCGAGAGGAGTTCTTTGAAAGTGGAACGAAAGACGGGGTTCCATCGGAGGGATTGAGTGGTGACCCAGTAGAACCCGAACCAGAGCTCGGCGGCGAACAGACCCATCCAGATCCATCTTCCACTTTCGCCCTCTCTGGGTCTGTGAATCGCTCTGTAGACCCAAATCAAAGAGATTCCCAGAAATAAAGAAGCTGCATATAACCGGTAGGCGACAATTCCTTTCGCTTTCTTCGTTTCGAATAAAGGTGAGTAGCCGTCGGTTCCCATGATACTAATCGGCGGTTCTCAGCCAAAGATGGCTCCGTTTCTGTTTTTCCTGCTTATGCTGTGTATTTTGGTCAACGGCACTGGTAAGGGAAGAACTATAAAGAAGATAAGAAGATTAAAAACGACAAAATGAGAGAGATAGATGATCTCAACCGTTAATTCTCAAATTCAAATGTCACCATTAGATTAATATCGACTACTTGCCTCACGTTTAACAATGGTTAATCTGGTTTAGTTGAAATTTCATTCAAATTAACATAGTTGTTGTGGAGTTACACACATTAACAAGATTAAAAAGGGGGCATGAAACATATGTGCAACAAGCAAACTAAAATTTATCAAAAGGGATAATAAATGAGTATCTTATGTTATGTGACTCCGATCATACATTGAATAAGTCAATAATAAAGATATCGACTTGTGAGCAAATAGGATCCCTGTATCGTCCTACGGAAAGATGGAGATGATAAATACCAGTCTGTAGCACTCGCGAGAGAATCCAAAGGTAACCAACCACCACCTTACTAGCTCAGAGCTGAAAACTTTCTGATCTATGCATAAGTATCTACCAGACAAACATCCAGCAAGTAACAAGTCTATATATTTATCATATCTTTTATTCAAGGAGCAATAAGAAAGAGCACAAACCATACCATCCGAGTCAATTTGAGGAGAGAAAGGGTAGTGTAGGGAGACTCCGAACCCATACTACCTGAGAGCCAAGTCCTCATTGGTCCGGGCAGGATGAGCTTGAGCTCTCCCCTGCCAGACCGAAATCCTTCGTCCCCCTTCTATTGAGTTCTTGCTCGTTTCCTAACACCACCCACACACACACCTAGTGGTTTTACCTAACTCCTTTTGCCTCCACCCCTGCCTTGTAGCTGCTTATTTAGGCGAGCCAAAGTGATAGTTGGGTCCCTCGTACTACCAAATCCGAACTTCAGCAATACGTCTGCCAGAGATAATTCAGTAAGCACCTGTAGGAGATTTGTTGGAACAAAGGCCCGCCCATGAACATGTGGGATTTCTTCAACAGCTGGAGGGACCACTACTAATGCGGCCTTTTGATTTCCCGACCTCGCCTGGATCAAGCAAACTTTTCTACTTCTCTTGACACATTATATGTTATATGGTGTGTCGGAATTTACCTTTCCTCTGCTAACACAAAATTAATTCATCTAATATTAATTCAAAAGAGAAATTTTGAATGAAAAACTTGGAAATTTTCCAAAACTAAACCCTGTGAAACGATGCGCCGGCTAGTGATCTAGGGTTCATTCCGGCACAAGACACAACCCACAAAAGAAGACTTACTGGAAGAGAAGTTTATGGTAATTATAGGAAACTCAGAGGTGTGAGTGAAGGACAATATTAGCTTGCTGTTTTCCAACAAAGCAACTTTTGTTCTTATCATATATCACTTAATTAAAAATCAACAATATTTATAAGTGAGAGTCTATGTACCACATATGTGGTATTCCATACACCATGAAAATGTCAAATTTACCCTCTTAACAAATATCTACAAAGGGTGTTTTAGTCTTTTAATTTATTAGATTAGTTAGTTGAGTTAGTTAATTAGTAGTATATTTAGGTATCCACATATGTGATAAATAAATGGACTCAACAAAAACTGGAATAATTCCTTAATATATATATATATATATATATATATATATATTATAAAGTTGAATCGAGGGCAATGGGGTTATAAATAGAGTCCGTTTTAATGATTATCTGATCCAAGTAAATTTTCTCTCATCCTAATTACATCCACTACCCAAAATAAATTTTGATTAGTGATGGATTTAGTGAGGGAGAGGAGTTCTGAATAAGAGCCGGACTCCCCAAAATGTCGACCATTTGTCTGATTCATAAAGTTCAAATAGGAACTATGTTTTTATGTGGATATAGGAATTAATGCAAGAATTATGAATGACTAAATTCCGTTTGTAGTCCATAAAAATAATTAATATCCTATTTTTATTTTATTTTAAAAATTTGTCCAGTTATGATCCTGTCCAAGAGTATTATATTTTGTTCTGATTCTTTCCATTCACTGAAACCGTTAGTTTTAATGATTTTTTGCACAATTTTACTCTTTTACCCTTTTTGGACTAATGAAGTGGCATAATAAATCATAGGAAAAAGTTTAACTTAGCCCTCGTACTTTTGTTTTTCTAAAACTTTCACCTTATGTTCTTCTAAAACTCATGTTTTAATCCCTAAACTTTTGTTTCTAAATTTTTTCACCAAGTTTCCACTGCACCGTCACCATCTTTGATCCGTGCTTCCACCATGTCGCTGGTAGCGAACTGGACTGAATTATATTTTGGTAGCTTGCTATCACTGTTCAGTTGAGATGGTTTTGGAAGGAATAATTCTTGTTACTGGGTTTTAAGCCCTGTGAACTACTTACTTTCGCAGTATGTGTTTTATTCAACTTAAAAAATTGAGCATTTATGGAAGTCAAGAAATCTCATTGAAATCTAGAAATCACAGATCGACCAACAAATCTCATTGAAGTCGAAGATCCAGCATGCCGGTGATTAAGTGAATGGTTTGGTTGAGTACGGAGGGCCAGAGAACGACAGTGACAATATGCAGGTGAACTCATGAACCATGGCCCGGAAATTCATCGCATTCGTCATCAACACCGTCATCGGTGCCCGCCGCGACGCTCTAGATCTCTTCTTCAGTAGGACCACGTTGCTTTGATCGGCCACAGCTGAACCCGACAGAATCGCTTTGGATGTTGTGGGCAAAGAATCGGGCTAGGCGATCTGGGCAAAGAATCGAAATAACTCAAAACAGAGTCGAAAACACCCTGCTGTTGCTGAGACGAGTTAGTGCCGAATAAGAAGGCAGAGATGGCGTCGGCGCGTGAGTCATATTCTTCGCTTCCGCCGCTGGAGGATTGAATGCATCCACATCAGCGCCACGTCGGAGCCACATCACATCAGATTTTTTTTATACCATAAACTGCGCATTTAATTCTTTCTTTTTACTGTCACTTGAGCATTTAATTCTTCCTTTTTACCGTCACTTGCGCATTTACTTCTTTCTTTTTACAAATAGCCAACATTCTATTCCAATAACCCACTACCAAAATGCATTAATTGGTATTATAATACTCCTCCGTCTCGAAAATCAGACACATTTCCTTTTACTGTCCCTGTAAAAATTGATCACTTTCCTTAAAAGGAAACTTCTCACTCTCAAAGTTACTAAACTATCCTCACTTTATCTTTACTTTTTCTACCTCGTTTTTTGTGCACTCTCAACTAAGGGGCAATTAAGTAAACATATACAAACATCTTACATTCACCTTAATCTCCGTGTCCAAACAAATCTACCAATCTTTCAGGGACGGAGGGAGTACATTTTAGATGTTGATTGTCGAGTTGTTGTTGTCATGACGGGTCGGTTGACTGTGTGGGTTTTGAACACTGACGGAATCCGCCGGATTCTAGATTCGCGAGACTGGCCAGGCCATGGATCGCCTTAGCTGCCGCCTTCAGAGCAACTACTACTACCAATAACCAAAGTCACAGTCGATCACACTACTTCATTCGATTGACGCCCCGGTGATGTTTGTTGTCCCACCCTTTCGATTCCATGGCGAGCGTATCCGTCCCTCGCCCAATCTTCACTCTCACCCTCACCACCAATGTCCTCTCTTTCACTAAATTCTATTTCTTTCATCTGGCTTGGCTTTTCCACATGGTTGTTATTTTCTCAATTTTTATTTCAAATCTAATCGTCATTCTTCTCTTCGCTGCAGGTTTGAGAAGCTCATGTATTTCCTTCATCTCCCACCAATCTTCTTCTCTGGTTGGTTTTAGACTTACCTTTTCTTGCTTCTTGTATCAACTTTATGCTCTCTGTCTTCTTATATTTCCTTAATCAATTATGGTTGTAAGAACTTCCTATATGCTGAAAAACGTAACAATGATTCTTATTTGCTCATGTATTTCCTATCTACTGGTGAGAAACTTTACACTATGGTGATTTTGCTAAATCTCATATGGCAAACATTGATTCTTATTGCTGAAAAAGGTAACCATAAGCTATATTTATCATGGCAGCTTGCTTTAGGGTCAATTTTTCAAGTTAATTGACAGTTGATGTGTGATTCATTTCATTTACTGCAGGTTGGTTTATTCCCCAATGTCCTGGAGCACAAAGATAATCATCACTTTGAGCGAGGGGATGATGTAGGAGCACAAAGATAATCATCACTATGTGAAATTTCAATTCATTGACAGTACTCTACTCAATCAATACTGGCAAAATCTTGCAAGGTCTTGGCTCTAATAAAAGAGGAATTCTATACTAAGAAAGACCTCTTTCCAGGATTTGGAAGACCATTTGTATTTTATGCTGAGATTCTCTTGAAGTGAGTAAAGTCCTCGTATGTATATGCTTATGCACTAAATTGAGTGCTTCTCTGATTCTTAAGATAACTGGTTGGTAGGGTAGGGCATGATCCCGAAGCGAAAGATTCTGCAGGGGTTGCTTTAAAATGTCCATGGTGGACTTTAGGCTGTGCCTACCAGGTAAAGAACCTTGACATCAGATGTTTCTGTTCATTTAGTTTTGATATATTTGAATCTTTTCTTTACTTTTTGGGTTATCGTCATTTGATACTGCAAAAATGATATCAGAATGTTGCTGACATTGCCCAACCAATGGGAGGATGAGCCGATCGAATACATCAAAGAGAAGATCTCAAAATAAGTGTATGAGTGGCTTGTAGCTAGTAAAGAGCCAAAGCTGTTGTGTGGACGGACCTCCAAGAGATAATCAAGTGCACTTGGATACAGAGTATTTTGCTATTCTTCATAATTAAATTCTTTTGACACTTTTAATCAAAAAAAAAAGAGAAAAAATCTTTTGACAGAAAGAGAGATGCATTTTCTGCTAAATGTGAAACTTACTGAAAATATGGGATCAGATTATTTGAGTGATCATTGGTTAGCCAATTGACAGATTATAATTCACCCGTGTTAATCTCATTGGTCCTTAATGAGAGCTTAACAACAGCTAATAGGTCTATTGACTGTTTGACGTTTTCTGCCTCATTGGTGATATGTTCTCTTAATGGTTCTTATTGTGAGTCTCGTGAGGATTATTTGTGGGTTTCTTGGCTCATTTCCAAATGTTCATGATTTAAGCAGTTTTTCTTTTCTACTACCAAAAATACCTCTCATTATTTAAGCAGTGTATGCCTTGATATGATACTAATTTAGTGTTATGTAGCAGTAAAGTTCCAAAATTACATATTTATGACTTTAGTTATTTATATAACATGTTTTAAAATATTTAATACTTTCTTGCATGTTTTATAAATATCTTGGCAATGCACAGCATGAGAGGCCTCTTGGTTTTCATTAGTGACATCTCAGTTTTCATCGCTTTTCACTTCAGTTATGTAGTAGCTGCATGCTATGCAGCAATTGAAGCTCTCTAGCTTTTCTATATGTTTAAAAAAGGTTGGTTAGTTGCAGAGATTTGATCACTGGCTTTTTATCTTTCTTTATACTTGCACCATTGCCTTTGTTTCTGTTTTTTAACTACTATTAATTTGATTTTTAAAACATGCTTGCGAGTGAATCTCTATAGACCACACAAGGTACAAGAGGGTGGGATGGTCGGAAGGTGGATTAAGGACAATGAAGTTGATGAAGTCGATGGGGAGGTTTCTCAAAGTGGTTAGCAGGATAGGTACACTTTACTAATACTATCTCTTTGTTTAGAACTTCATACTTTCAAACACTTTACTAATACTATCTCTTTGTTTAGAACTTCATACTTTCAAACAGTGAACTCAACTTGATGCTTTCTTATACTACTTGCAGAAATATCAATTGTAATTTATATACAAATGATAAATGAATATTTAAACATTCTAAATAAATGTATTTTAATTTATTTATATAAAAAGATTAACGGTTGTTCAAGTCGAACACAATGTTATCTCCTGCCCTAAAAAATAGTGCGTTTCTTTTTCAGTATTTAATTTATGATTTTATTTTTCAAAATTTTGATATATAAAGTCAAATAATTTAGATGCAAATCATAGGTTAATTTTTGCAACTTCACAAAGTGAAAGCTGAGCTTGCTGAAGTAGAAAATAACCCTGAGGGTTTGGTTTTGAAGGGGCTCCAGCTGGATATTCATTAGCAAATCCACTATTGGCCTAGAATTGACAATAAATGGATTGAATAGCACAATCTTGGAAGAGTTTGTTGTTGTGAGTAAAACAACTTCAACATTTCAGCATGCTATGTTCTATAGATGCTACTTTTATGTTTTTTTAGTCATTTTTTCACTTATTTTGAGTAACCTCATTTGATGGGTTGACATTATTGTGAAGTTGTTATTATCGGTGTAACTTTGGGCTTAAGTTCTATTATGGAACTATTTGAAGCACTAATTATTTGAAGCATCCTTAGTGACTGATGCTATAGACTTAGTCTCCATGGTTCCAGCAGCTCGGTTTTTGCTCCCTCTCTTTGCAGCCTCCTCATACACAAAAGGCCAAATGCCTATTTTTCCATCAAACTCAATCCCTGTAACAACATCGATTCTTGGTCGAGCAACAACAGTTAAGAACGTGACTTTTGTGATAAAACTTTTGCTCTTGCAAGTTCTAAGGGGATCCATTTCTTCAGGCAATAAATAATATCGTTGGGCTCAATTCTTTGGTTAAATAAAACCACTTCTCATCAACATGAACAAAGTCTGTAAAATCATTGAACTTAGGTTCATCAACAATAGACTCATTCTTAATCATGGAAAGACAAAACTTTACCTGTCCTTTCAGGTTCTCTTCAGTTAGATAGGGCTTGATGGCACTAGAATGTCGCATTAGACAACCTTCTTTCACCCTACGATGCACGATGGTTTTAGAGACTCCAAGCTTACCTGATAAAGATCTAATGGTGGTGTGCTCATGTAATGCAGTAGCAACAATTGCCTCAATGTCCAACATTTTTTTTCCTTCCCACCCTTCCTGCCATTTTCCTAGCCATATACAGAGTTCCCTTCTCACGAAGTTGACGTAGAGCCTCTCTCCACAAGCTGAAATTGTTTGACGAACAACAGAGTACTTCAAACATAACAAAGCCATCAAACCTCTCTTTGGTTTCCCGTTTTTATGGCATCCCCGTAGTAAAGCAATACAAACAGCTTGTTTTTCCTCCGTAGTTAACCATTTGGGGGCCTTTTTTTGTTGAATTCACCATTGATGATGAATTCAGTTAGCGCTAAAATATGGAAACAGAGCTCACGAGAAAGTGAGAATTTGGAATAAATACCTCAGTTTTTTGTGCAAATTCGTTTGAACATGTGCAATTCTCAACAATAATTTTGGCTCCATCGTTGAAACTGAGCAAATTCAAGTTAATCCCGTCTTTCTTTTCAGTGAAATTTGGGGTCTTTGCTTCAATCGTACGACTTGACGCCGGCCTATTTTCTTCAGCGTTCTCTGTGAATAAAAGGGTATTTTTGGAAAAAAGAAGACGTTTTACAATTCCCTAAAAAATCGTGTCCAAACAAAGGTAACGATTAATACGGGACAGAGGGAGTAATTAAGAAGTATAAGTTCTCAATTCTAGTTTACTCAAAAAGAGACTTAGTGAACAACCGCTAAAAAACATTAATCAAATGGTTGAATTGAACCCACCAATTATACAACGTGCTGCTATGCTCTGCTATTGACTCGTAATGATACAATTTCTCGTGGTTTAGGTTTTACCCTGCTTTTCCCCCTTCTTATCTTCTATGTTTTCTTGCTCCTCCAGAAACTATTCTTATTAGAGAGTTAGCCTAGGGGACATCTATAGAATTGTTGGCCAGCGTATGGAGGTGGCCTTGGACGTGAAGCGGGAAGAGGCGTTGGTGGAGTTGCATCGGTGATGATGGTTGATTTAAAAAAATCTCCGACGGTTCCGGTGGGTTTTTGCAGAGGAGGAAATGAGTTAATGTCACAATGGTGGTGACATTAGAGAAGATGGTCGTCCAAGGTTGCAAGAAGAAGGTGGTTGGCAGATGATGAACGTATAGGCATTTGTACATTATTAATCAAACCTTTCATATTCTTACGTACATATCAATAAGCCACTGCATCGTTAAAATATTGATCAAATATTGATCCATTAATGTCGTGTTGAGTGTTGAGTGTGTTACCAAGTTAGGGATTAAAGCGCTTAGATTTGTATAGTTCAAGGATTGAGTGAGAACGGATTATATAATTCGGGATTAAAGTGAGTATGTCTACACAATTCAGGAAAGAATTAGGTAATTAGGCCTTTTCTAGCATTTAATAAATAAACGATACACCAAACAATTCGAAGGAGTAGCAAGTATGTGACGAAAAAGAAACATATATAGTATTTTATCTTACATTACATTGGTACAAAAGTATGATTGTATTAATATTATATGAAATACAACACTTAAACGGGTGAAAGACAATACTGATATTTGGTGCATGCATATATAAAATGCACTTTATATATATGATCATAATTAAAAACAAATGTAGTACTTAAAAGTCCACTATATACAAGGCCATAAAGACATATAATTATATCACCGGCCCTAAGTCCTTATTAGGTTGCAAATTAGTCGTTGATTACCTTCCCGTAACTAGCTACAAGTCGATCTTGACCTATGAGCACAATTTCTCATCATGGATCATCGGAGTTGGAATTGGATACCATTCCCGAGTCGCCGTCATTCACTTCTGTGGTGGAAGATTCATCCTCCTCCGCCTTTGACGACGGTGGCACTTCCTCTACCTCGTTCTCCGAGCTGGCATAGTCTTCTTCCTCATTAAAGTAATTCGGGTTGGAATAATCAGGATCAGATTCGTGGTTGTCCTCCGGTGGCTGTTTCTTGGGGTCAAAGCAGAAGAAGCAGATATTTGGTCTTCCATGTTCATTTTCAAGTAGTTTTGTTTCACCTTCCCCCCTTATGAAATCACAAAATACCCAGCCTTGTTTAGTAGGGTACAGATACCACATACTTTCTAGACAAATTTGTAAGTCGTAGTCAGATTCACAAGGTATTTCCGTAATCAAGAAATATTCACAGCCTTTTCTTGATGATTGTCCTATGGAAAAACCCAGAATTGTAAGGCATTGTGTCCGAAATTGTACCGCCTCCGTCCGCAAAAAATTGAGTCATTTTACTTCAGTGCTTCAAAGTTCAATGTTTGACTCAAATTTTAACAAATATAAATAGTTTTAAAAAATATAGAAAAAAATATATTTAGAAAATTTATATTTCAAATTATGATATAGATATGAAATATTAAAATTTAAGTGTCTAAACATTCATGAAAAAAATCATATATTAAATACCGTGAAACTGTCAAAAACAAATGGCTCAATGTTTGACGGAAGGAGTATATGTTTAGAGAAACATTATCATCATTCTCTTGAAGTTACTTGGAAACTTTAGCACTAATAATTTGTTATATGTTCACTTTTTTGGATCAAGATATGTGAAAAAAACTAAATTAGCATATATTGATGAAGTGTGTGATTCTTCAGCTGGTGAGAAAGAAGAACAAGAAGAAGGCAGTATGAAAGTACAGGAGAACCAAAGTCATAATGGATAACTTGGCGAGCAAGGCAAGCAAGTGTGAAGCTGCTAGGAATTCTATGTTGATTAGGAGTAGGATTGCTCGGTTAATATTTGTTAGTAGAGTTAGATTATAACTAGTAGTCCTAAGTACTTTAGTTTTTGGATTGTAGAACACTATAAATAGGCCTAGTTATTTGATCAATAAATCATCTATTCTTGCGGCCAAGAAAGCAATTCTAATTCCTTGCACTCCTAAACCTAACATTGTGGTATCAGAGCCTGGATTTAAGTTTGCGATGGCTGCAAACAACATGAATTTCGTCCCCATAGGACAAATTCCTGTTTACAAAGGAGAATCCTTTGATTTCTGGTGCATTAAGATGAAAACAATCTTCATGTCACTAGATCTATGGGAGATAGTGGAAAAGGTGTTCAAATAGAAGGAGCAAGTGACAATGTCTTTGTGAAAGAAGCAAACAGAAAGGATGCAAGAGCTCTCCAAATAATTCAACAAGGGTTGGAAGATTCAGTCTTCTCTCGGATTGCAAGAAGAACCACCGCCAAGCAAGCATGGGACAAGTCAAGCTGGAGTTTAAAGGATCTGCAAGGGTAATTGAAGTCAGACTTCAAGGACTTAGGCAAGATTTTGAAACCTGCAAGATGAAAAAGAATGAGACAGTGCAGATATATTTGACAAGAATTTCAGATATCATCACCAAGATGAAAGGCTATGGAGAAGAAATCACAGATAAAGCAACCGTGACTAAAGTTTTGAGAAGTCTTACCTCTAGATTTGACCATGTTGTAGCAGCAATTGAAGAATCAAAAGACCTGTCAACACTCTCTTTTGATGAATCGGGAGGATCCCCGCAGTTCATGAAGCCAGGATGCTCGAAATTCAGAGAAGGAAGAAGAGAATGCTTTTCGGACTCAACAAGACAATAGAGGGAGATTCTTCAATAGAGGAAGAGGAAGAGCATTCTTCGGAGGAAGAGGAAGAGGAAGATTTAGTGGAAGATCTTCCATTCGGTGTAGCTCTTGCAAGAAAACAGTCATCATGAGGATGACTGGGCAAACATGAATGCCCTCACCGTGGAAAGAAAGGTCACAGAGAACAGGACTGTTGGAATAAATCTGGAAACGCCAACTATGCTGAAGAAGAGTCAGAAAAGGAAGAATACCTATTCATGGCACCCACAAGAACTAACCCAAGTAATGAAGAGATCTGGTATTTGGACAATGGATGCTCTAATCATCTAACAGGTTCAAAAGACAAATTCAGAACCTTGGATGAAACTTACAAGTCTCAGGTGCGTTTGGGAGATGACAAAATAATTAGGATTGAAGGAAGAGGTGAGATCATGATTCAACAAGAAGGAAAAACTAAAATCATGAAAGATGTTGACTATGCTCCTGGACTAGCCAATAACCTCATCAGCATTGGTCAGTTGGTAAGAGCAGGCTACAGTGTTTTGTTTTGCAAATCAAGTTGTGAAATCAAAGATCAGAATGGTGACATGGTTCTCAAGACACAAATGACTGAAAACCAAATGTTTCCAGTCAATTTCTCAAATACAAAACAAGCAATGATTGGAAGAAAAGAGTTGGAGTCCACACTTTGGCATCAAAGGTATGGACACCTTAATTACAAATCATTACAGCTCCTGTCCTCCAAAGAGCTGGTGAAAGAACTGCCACAAATCAAAGAAGAAGAAAACCAGGTCTGTGAAGGGTGCTCATTTGGCAAACAAACTCGAAATATTTTTCCCAGAAATCAGGCAAGAAGAGCAACTACCAGAATTGAACTTGTCCATGCTGACCTCTGTGGTCCTATGAGAACACCATCTCTAGGAGGCAACAGGTACCTATTTCTAATCACTGATGATTATACTAGAATGAGCTGGGGATTTTTTTTATCTCACAAATCTGATGCATTTGAAGAGTTTGTAAAGTTCAAAGCCTTTACTGAGAGAGAAACAGGTGAGAAACTCAGGACTTTAAGAACTGATAGAGGGGGAGAGTTTCTATCTAAAGAATTCATAGCCTACTGTGAGAAAGAAGGCATCAAACATCAACTCACAGCACCCTACACTCCACAACAGAATGGTGTAGCTGAGAGAAAGAACAGAACCACCATTGAGATGGCTAGATCCATGATGAAGGCAAAAGGTATGTCTGATGAATTCTGGGCAGAGGCTGTATCCACTGCAATATACATCCTGAATTTATCCCCCACTAAGGCTCTAGAAGGAAAAACACCATTCGAGGCCTGGCATGGATACAAGCCAACTGTTTCTCACCTGAGGGTCTTTGGATCATTGTGCTATGCCATTTCAACAAACAAACACAAATTGGATCAAAGAACCAATAAGTACTTGTTTGTTGGATATTGTTCGGATTCAAAAGCTTATAGGTTGATGGATCCAGAAACTAAAAAGTTGATTGTCAGTAGAGATGTAAAGTTTGATGAAAGGCAAACTTGGAATAAAGAAGGTGGAGTTTGGATGGTCAGCTGGCCTGAAGATTTGCCTACACAAAGCTATGAATCTGGAGAGGATAAGAGCACCTCAATGCAAGAAGATAAAGAAGTTGAATCTGAGAAAGAAGACAATACAGAAACAGAAGAAGAAGAGACAGATCAAATTCTGTATAAAAACACAAGGAGATCTCAAAGAGCTAAAAACCCCCCCGCCTATTTATCTGATTATATAGCAACAATGGCTATGTATGCAGAAGCACCAACATCAGTAGAAACAGCCCTGCAGATGGAAGTATGGAAAAAGGCTATGAATGAAGAGATTGAAACAATTGAAAAGAATCATACCTGGAGTCTAGTGGATCTACTAGAAGGGAAAAATGTCATTAGCCTAAAGTGGATATTCAAAACCAAGATGAATCCAGATGGGAGTATTCATAAACACAAGGCTCGGTTAGTTGTCAGAGGCTTCACCAAGAAGTCGGAATTGACTATGATGAAACTTTTGCACCTGTTGCAAGATTTGATATCAGTGAGAGCAATCATGGCGTGTGATTCAGCATGATTGGGTGATTTATCAGTTTGATGTCAAGTCTGCCTTTTTAAATGGAGATCTAAAAGAAGAAGTATATGTTGAACAACCTACTGGATTTATTGTGGAAGGGAGAGAGCATCAAGTCTACAGATTAAAAAAGGCCCTATATGGTTTGAAACAGGCTCCCAGAGCCTGGTATGGGAAGATTGATCACTTCTTCTCTGTCAATGGTTATGTTAGAAGCCCTAATGAGCCTACTCTCTACAGCAAACAAGTAAAAGATGATGGTGTAGTACTGGTAAGTTTATATGTAGATGATATAATCTACACTGGTTCCTCACAAAGAACTAATTCGGGCATTTCAAGATGAGATGAAGAAGAGTTTTGACATGACAGATCTGGGAAGGCTCAATTACTTCCTAGGTTTGGAGGTGGTACACCACAAAGAAGGTATATTTGTTTCTCAAAGGAAGTATGCAGTGAGCTCTTAAAAACATTTAATATAGACAATCGCAAACCAGTGAACACACCAATGAATACAAATGAAAAATTAACCATTGATGATGGCACTGGTGAAGGTGATGCAAGGAAATTCAGGAGTTTGATTGGAAAGCTTATCTATCTAACTCACACACGGCCTGATCTCAGCTATTCTGTTGGTGTAATCTCAAGATTCATGCACAAGCCTTCAAAGCAGCATCTAGGAGCAGCAAAAAGGGTCTTAAGATACATTGCAGGGACTGTTGAGTATGGAATTTGGTTCAGAAAGTCAAAAGAGCTCAGACTTGAGGGTTTCAGTGATAGTGATTGGGGTGGAGACCAAGTAGAAAGGAAGAGTACAACAGGACATTGCTTCAGCCTAGGCTCAGGACTAGTGTCATGGACTTCAAAGAAACAAGTCTCAGTTGCACTCTCCTCGGCAGAAGCAAAATATGTAGCTGCTACTACTGCAGCTTGTCAAGCAGTATGGTTGAGGAGGCTGTTGAGTGATCTGGGTGAAAAACAAGAAGAGGCCACATTGATTTATTGTGACAGCAAGTCTGCAACAGCTATTGCAAGAAACCCTGTGATGCACAGCAGGACAAAACACATTGAACTAAAGCATCACTTTATTAGAGATTTGATTGGTCAAGGACATATTAAGCTCGAGCACTGCAGCACTCATGATCAGTTAGCTGGCATCTTCACTAAGGCACTGCCTACAACTAGGTTTGAGCTGTTAAGATCACTTTTATGTATAACCAGCTTCGAATCAAGGGAGAGTGATGAAGCATGTGATTCTTCAGCTGGTGAGAAAGAAGAACAAGAAGAAGGCAGTATGGAAGTTCAGGAGAACCAAAGTCATAATGGATAACTTGGCGAGCAAGGCAAGCAAGTGTGAAGCTGCTAGGAATTCTATGTTGATTAGGAGTAGGATTGCTCGGTTAATATTTGTTAGTAGAGTTAGATTATAACTAGTAGACCTAAGTACTTTAGTTTTTGGATTGTAGAACACTATAAATAGGCCTAGTTATTTGATCAATAAATCATCTATCCTTGCGGCCAAGAAAGCAATTCTAATTCCTTGCACTCCTAAACCTAACATATATATATCTTGATCCACAGAACACATCGAAAAAATATGAAGTTGTAGTTTCCAATCAGAATGAATTACCTTTGGGGATAAATTCGCAAAGGATGATGACGATGATGATGATGCAGAGAAGCAGAAGAAGACGGATCCATCTACCACCACCTGCAGCAGCTGCCTTCATAGATATATACCTGTATGGTAGAAGTTTCAGTCATTAATGGGTTTTTATCACTTCATCTTTAGAAGGAACAACTAGAACTAACACAAGAGATTGAAAATCAATTCTACAACTCCATCCAAACCGGTGGTCAGGCCAAAGCACCAGCAATTTCCACCGCTTCGCCGCCGTCCCCAGCCAAACTGCAGTCACCAGTGCTGGCGGCGTTCGGTCCAGATAGACGATGATCAAGACGGGGTGAGCCTGTCAGGAACACGACGGCCAGATTTGATCCATCCGTACGTCAGCCATCATCAACCGGACCCGACAAGGCTAAGGAGTTGTTCCGGGAAGAGGTGGCGTGGGCTGGAATAAAGTATCTAGAAAAGAAGAGGTCAGAGATGTGGCCGGCAACGCAACTGTTGTTGTGATCATAAATCATCAGCTGGCCAAGATTTATAGCATTATTGCCGGTTGGACTATATGCATCTTGCCAGTAAATTCGACGATATACTCGATTTAGTTATATCGAATATGTCATAACGAATTACCAGTTTATGTTTGAATAAAATCTTGCTGCCGGCAATGTAAAAATTTCCAAATCTTCGTACATAGAAACACTACATAGGAGTATTTGATTAAATGTTTGCGGTGCCCCTTCCTCCACTAAATTGCTACAATATTTCTGGTACATCCGAAATATCTCCGATATACCGGTACTATCTCGTACTGTTAGCAAAATGGTACGATATTTTACACAATGCTATTAATGTCATATTGAGTGTGTTACCAAGTTAAGGATTAAAGTGCTTTAACTTGTATAATTCAAGGATTGAGTGGAAACCGATTATAATTCAGAGACTAAAGTGAAAGCGTCAACATGGTTTAGGAAAGAATTAATTAGGTAATTAGACCTTTTTTAGCATGTAATAAAGAAACGATTCACAAAATAACTTAAGATCTAATGGTTCTCTCAAAACTTAGGGTTTCACTCTGCTTGTGGTGCTACCATCGCTGGGTTTTCTTTGGCGCAACTGGCGATTGGCGTTCGTCATCATCCGGCGTATGATCCATAGATCCTACTCGAGCTGCTCCTTCATTCAAGGGGTTGTTGGGCGTCCATACATGAGCCCGGTGGGAGTTGTCTTCGTTGAGGTGGTGACGATTCGTTCGCCATAGCTGGGCCGCGGGCTCGTTCGGGGGGAGGACCGTTGGTGGCTTGTTTTTCCGGTGCGGTCCGGCCAAGAGGATGTCGAGGTGGTACCAATTTTGGGGTGGGTCGCTGGCCTTTGTAGTGTTATGGCTGCAATTTATCGAATTCACGATGCCCAGGAGTTGCCGGTGTCCACACTCTGTAGGTGGTGCAGCCGGTGTTTCGTGGGGCAGGTGAAGGTTCGTGCATGGTTGGTGCGGTGGCCGGTGATGGTGTCCTTATTTGGCCATGTAAGAAAGTTTGATTCGTTTGGCACGGTTAAAACCGTCTCATATTTTCATTCTAAACCGTATTAAATAACCTAATTTGTTGTAGTATATAAATCAGGGATTAAATTGAGTATGTCAACACAGTTCACGAAAGAATTAGATAATTAGCTAGGCCTTTTTAGCATGTAATAAATAAACGATTCACCAAATAAATCGAAGGTGTGGCAAGTATATGACGAAGACATATACATTATTTTATCTTACATTGCATTGTAAAAAAGTATGATTGTATTATTATTATTATATGAAATTCAACAACAAACGGGTGAAAGACAATACTGTTATTTGGTGCGTGCATGTATAAGATGCACTTTATATATCATAATTAAAGACAAATATAGTACTTAAATGTCCAATATTATATATAAGGCCATAAAGACAGATATAATTATACCATCAGTCCTAAATCCTTATTAGGTTGCAAATATTAGTCGTACCTATGACTATAATTTCTCATGGATCAACGGGGTTGGAATTGGTTCCCGTTCCCGTCACTATGTACTTGAGGAACTTGTTATAGCGGTCAATTCGCTATTCTTTCCGCTATTATCATAGTGCAATAGTCTCTATTTTTCCGCTAACTCTGAGGGTGCTAGTAAGAGTAGAATAACAACTTTTCCGCTATTATAATAGCAGAAAGAATAGCGGAATGACCGCTACAATATTATTTTATGAAATAAAAAAAATTCGAAACTCATCATCTTCAACACAAAAAACATAAATTCAATTGATTCATATCTTCTTCATTTCATCATCAACTAAGAAATTCAAAAGAAAACCCAAAAATTCATCTTAGATTCATCCGAAACCTTAAAAACAACTCAGATTCATACAAAAACAACTCTGAAATTTAAAAGAAAATCTAGATTTAATTTCAACTTCACAGGGAGTAGAGGAAACTTTGGGGCTAGTTCACGAAAATAAATTTGGTTTGAGTCTCTCACCGCGACTTTCACAGGAGTCCGTTTATTTACCACATATGTGGAAAAACACTTACTTAAATGTATTACTAATTAACTAACTTAACTAACTAACCTAATAAACTAAAAGACTAAAACACCCTTCATAGAGATTTATTAAGATGATAAATTTGACATTTTCATGGTGTGTGTTTTTCCACATATGTGGTAAATAGACACCCACCTTTCACGGCATTCACAAGTTTTGCAGATGCAAAGAGACAAGGGGGATGAATTTTCTGGGTTTTTTATGTGTTTGGTGGATGAATTTGGGTTTTTCTGGTTTGGTGAATGAATCTGGGTTTTTTCTGGGTTTGGTGGATAAATTCGGATGAATCATCCACCATTTTTTTAATTATTAAAAATGTTTACTATGGTTGTGGCCGAAGTGAATCGCAGTATTTCGTTTTTTCCACGGTGTTGGGTGGAGTAAATTTTTTTACCACGCCCATTTTACTCCGGAAATTACCATGGCTCATCCCGTAGCTGTTACTACGGCTTTACCGCGGAGATGGCCTTGGTAACCAAAGTTTACTCCACGTAGTGAAGGGTAGCAAGCTTTTAAGAAAACATGAACAACAACAAAGTTTCATAAGTTATGAGTAGGAGAACAGCCAACAAACTATAGTACTAATTAAGAAAGATAGGCATGTGCTGCCTCTATAAGTTCAGGGGCCACCGAAACATGAGATGGGAGAGTACCTTCTCTAGCCAATCGTTGCTTGTTTAAGTGTGGTATGCGATAGTTATTGCCACCGTTAACCTTCATTACTTCAGTCATACAGCGTTGCAAAGTTGCAAACACATTGTTTAGTTTCTCACTGCATAGCTCGTCAAATGATTTCTCCACGGCAACAACCAGCTCATCAACATTTTTCATGTATTCTTGTTATTGAAGGGACTGTATTGCACGGAAGTATCCCAAATCTAAAACATTTATATCAGGACTATTAGGAGGTTGGCAAACTACCTTCACATCAAGTCCCTCTCTTCTAACAGCTTCCCCAAACATTACATCATCAACACTTATATGTGGTCTTGCATTATCTTGTTGAATATAGATTCTTCCCAAAGATGTTGTGTGAGGCCATTTCAACTTGATTGCAAGTAGTAGCTTCTCGATCTGATGCTCTGTAAATTTCTTGCATCACAGCTTGGATTGCTTTTGTATCAATTGTTCCCGCCTCTCTATTTTTGCTCGACCTTTTAGCTGGCGCCTTAAATGTAAAAGAGAAGATTCCATGTTTCCCATCAAACACGGCCCCGGTTTCTGGATCATTCACTGGCCTAGCAACAACAGACAAGAATATTACATTGGTTATAAATCGTTTAGATTTACAAGTACTGTATGGATCCAATTCCTCTGGAACCAAATAATACTTCTCCGAGTCTTTTGTTAGGTAAAACCATTTTTCATCTATGAATGAAGTTGTACATACTGCTGAATCTTGGGCCATTAGCATCTGAGGGACTTTCTACCATTGATAAGCAAAATTGAAGTCTGGCTTTTTTATTTTCCGCTGTTAACAGGGGCTTCAACGAGTTGGTGTGATGTGTTGAAGTGTGTGATTCTGAAGCTGAAGGTCGTATTGGCACCAACCAAGACTTGAGCTACAAGTCAGCCAATAAGTCTTAGGTCAGTAGGAATCCTAAGTCTATAAGGTTAGGTTAACAGTAGTAGATAGATATCTATTAGGATTCTATTTGTATGCTCTATATAATGGCTGTATAAACTCAATAAAGGCACGCAGCTTATCAACCAATTCTGGTTATTTATCTTCTTTGCTCTACCTTACCCTAACATTGTGGTATCAGAGCTAAGGGTGAACACCAGGATGGCAGCAAGCAATAGTGGATCCTTGACACACATACCAGTATTCAGGGGAGAATCCTTCGATTTCTGGTGTGTCAAGATGAAGACTCTCTTCTTAGGTCAAGAGCTATGGGAGATGGTGGAGAGCGGTCCATCAGAAAAGGAGGGAGAGTCAAGCAATCGTGAAAACATAAAAAAGGATGCTAGGGCTCTAGCCATGATACAACAAGGAGTGGATGATATGTTCTTCTCTCGAATTGCAAGAGCAGTAACAGCAAAACAGGCCTGGGATATCTTGAAGGTTGAATTCCAAGGTTCAGCAAGAGTGGTTGAAGTGAAGCTTCAAGGGTTAAGGATGGAGTTTGAAAACTCCATTATGAAAAACAATGAGAATGTTCTGATGTATTTAGCAAGAGTATCAGATATAGTGAGCAAGATGAGGAGTTATGGTGAAGAAGTTAAAGAAGCAACAATAGTAAGGAAAGTTTTGAGGAGCCTTCCATCAAAATTTGACCATGTAGTAGCAGCCATAGAAGAATCTAAAGATATGGGTTCCTTAACCTTCGATGAGCTGATGGGATCATTACAAGTACATGAGGCAAGAATTACAAGAAACTCTGATAAAGATCAGGAATCTGCTTTTCAAATTCAAGGAGAAACTCTGAATACTCAAGGTAACAGATGGAGAGGACGTGCATCATTCAGGTCTAGAGGTAGAGGAAGGTCAAGAGGAAGATTCATCACCTGTTCTCATTGCAAGAAACCAGGTCATCATGAATCAGACTGTTGGGGCAAACATGAGTGTTCATACTGTAAGAAGAAAGGTCACAAGCAGGAAGATTGCTGGAATAAGCCAGCAGAGGCAAATTTTGTAGAAGGAAACACAGAAACTGAAGATTATCTGTTCATGACACTCATGAACAAAGATTCTCAAAGCTCCAATATTTGGTATTTGGACAGTGGATGCTCCAATCACCTCACAGGTTCAAAGAGCAAGTTTAAAGAGTTGGATTCGTCATATAAGTCTCAAGTGAAACTATGTGATGACAAAGAAATCAGAATTGAAGGTAGAGGTGATGTAATTGTCCGTGCGAATGGCAAAGTCAGACTTATAAAGGGTGTGAATTATGCACCAGCACTTGCACACAACCTGATCAGCATAGGACAGTTAGTTAAAACTGGATTTAGTGTTATCTTTCACAAATCCAAGTGTGAGATCCGAGATATGCAAGGGGAAATGGTGATACAGGCTGAAATGACAGAAAACCAAATGTTTCCTGTCACCTTGGCATCAGGAGAACAAGCCTTGATGAGTAAACAGGATGAAGAGGCAAGGTTGTGGCATCTCAGGTTCGGCCACCTGAATTATAGATCTTTACAGATGCTGACTTCAAAGAATATGGTAGAAGGACTTCCAAAATTGAGAGACCAAAAGCAAGTTTGTGAAGGGTGCATTCTTGGAAAACAGACAAGGAGGTCTTTTCCAAAAAATCAAGCAAGAAGAAGAGAGGAGAAACTGGACCTTGTACATGCTGATCTATGTGGCCCAATGAGGACAGCATCACATGGTGGAAGTAAATACCTATTCATGCTCACAGATGATTACTCGAGGATGAGTTGGGGGTATTTTTTGGCACACAAGTCTGATGCTTTTGAGGTATTTAAGAAATTTGCAGCAAGCACAGAGAGGCAAACTGGTTTGAGGTTAAAGACACTAAGAACAGACCGAGGTGGTGAATTTGTGTCAAAAGAATTTAATGACTATTGTGATGAACAAGGAATAACAAAGCAACTAACTGCTCCCTACACTCCAGAACAAAATGGGGTGGCTGAGAGGAAAAATAGGAGTGTAATTGAGATGGCAAGGACTATGTTGAGAAGTAAAAGATTGGCGGATGAGTACTGGGCAGAGGCAGCTGCAACTGCAATTTATTTGCTCAACATGTCACCTACAAAGGCTCTTGAAGAAAAAACTCCATTTGAACTATGGTATGGTTTCAAACCCACTGTTTCACATTTAAAGATATTTGGTTGTACATGTTATGTTCTCACAACAGCACCTAGACACAAACTAGAACAGAAGAGCAAGAAATATTTGTTTGTGGGATACTGTACACACTCAAAGGCATACAGGATCATGGATCCAGAAAGCAAAAGGCTGATTATAAGTAGAGATGTGAAGTTTGTTGAAGATCAAGAATGGAATGACAAAGAGGAAACATGGCATCAAGTGGTGACTCAGGAAATAACAGGAGAGAATGAAGACATCACAGAAAACATATCAGAATCGGAGAGTGAAGAAAGGGAAGAAGCAGATACAGAAGACTCACCTGAAGCTTCATCACAAAGACCTCAAAGAGTTAGGCGGCCACCTGCCTATCTGTCAGATTATCGTGCCATGTATGTTTTTGATCCAACTTCAGCAGAAGCTGCATTGAAAGAGGAAATCTGGAAGAATGCAATGGAAGAAGAAATAAGGTCAATTGTCAAAAATGAAACATGGAAATTGGTAAAGATCCCTCAAGGTAAAAATATCATTGGCCTTAAATGGATCTTCAAAACCAAATTTAATGCAGATGGGAGTATAAATAAGCACAAGGCAAGACTGGTAGTAAGAGGCTTCAGTCAAGAACAAGGAGTTGACTATGATGAGACTTTTTCTCCGGTAGCAAGGTTTGAGACAGTAAGACTACTCCTGTCAATAGCTGCACACTATAGTTGGAAGGTTCAGCAGTTTGATGTGAAGTCAGCATTTCTTAATGGAGATTTGAAGGAAGAAGTTTATGTGGAGCAACCCATCGGTTTTATTGAAAAAGGAAAAGAAGATTGTGTGTATAAGTTAAGCAAAGCTCTATATGGATTGAAGCAAGCACCAAGGGCATGGTATGACAAGATTGATAAGTTTTTTCTGGAAAAAGGTTACACCAGGAGTGAAAATGAGCCAACCTTGTATTACAAGGTGGTTAAAAATGAAGGAATGATGATGGTCAGTTTATATGTTGATGACATGGTATATACAGGGTCTTCTCAAACATTAGTTGAAGATTTCAGGAGAGACATGATGAAATCCTTTGAGATGACAGATCTTGGGGAGCTAAAATTCTTTCTTGGTCTTGAAATTAAACAATCTGATCAAGGAATTTTCGTGTCTCAAGGCAAGTATGCCAAGGATTTGCTTCAGTCCTTCAATATGGAAAAATGCAACTCAGTATCTACACCTATCAATACAAATGAAAAATTGAAGCTTGTAGATGGTACAGGGGAGGCTGATGCAAAGAAGTTCAGGAGCCTAGTTGGAAGATTGATCTACCTCACACACACACGACCAGACCTAAGCTTTTCTGTTGGACTGGTTTCAAGGTTCATGCATAAACCATCAAAACAACATCTAGGAGCAGCTAAGAGGATATTAAGGTACATTGCTGGAACTAGAGACTTTGGAATCTGGTACAAAAATGTTCGGGACACAGGCGAGAGGTTATACAGATAGTGACTGGGCTGGAGACCAATCTGACAGGAAGAGCACCTCTGGTAGTTTCTTTCATCTCGGGTCTGGCCCTGTTTCATGGATGTCCAAGAAGCAAGCCACTGTTGCTCTTTCCACAGCAGAAGCTGAATATGTGTCAGCTACCTCAGCGGCATGTCAAGCAGTCTGGTTAAGGAGGATCTTAAAGGACCTTGGAGAAGAACAGAAGGAGGCTACACTGATCATGTGTGATAGCAGCTCGGCAGCAGCAATTGCCAAAAACCCAGTCATGCATGGAAGGACAAAGCACATTGAGCTGCGACATCACTTCATTAGAGATTTGATTAACAAAGACCAAGTTAGGTTGGAATATTGCAAGACAGAAGATCAATTGGCTGATATTCTGACCAAAGCATTGCCAGTTGGGAGGTTTGAAGAACTGAGGACCAAAATGCACATCAACAGCTTCGAATCAAGGGGGAGTGTTGAAGTGTGTGATTCTGAAGCTGAAGGTCGTATTGGCACCAACCAAGACTTGAGCTACAAGTCAGCCAATAAGTCTTAGGTCAGTAGGAATCCTAAGTCTATAAGGTTAGGTTAACAGTAGTAGATAGATATCTATTAGGATTCTATTTGTATGCTCTATATAATGGCTGTATAAACTCAATAAAGGCACGCAGCTTATCAACCAATTCTGGTTATTTATCTTCTTTGCTCTACCTTACCCTAACATGATGCGTAATCACGCCTTCTTGAAATCGCCTACCGACTATAGACTTTGAAATGCCTAGCTCCTTTGCCAACCTCCTTATGTTTGTTCTTTTACGAAAATCAATCCTCATCATCTTCTCCAAATCAATGATCAGTTTTGGACATCCCGCTGCAGCCATGTTAGTACTCAGATCAATTGCACCGTTTTAATTCAACTGAATCTTTGCTTTCTCCCAAAGACGCCAAACAGTGGTACGAGACACCAAATTCTTCACCTATAGCAGATATAGCTCCTCTCAGTGGTCTTCCGTTCTCTTTGCAAGTTTTGGGAAAAGATAAAACCAATGCCGCCCTCTGCTCCTTTAACAACCCTTTTTTCTTCACAAGTCCCATATTATCACTTTAGCTAAACAAATGAGAAGATTCAAACAAGAGTAAGTTGAAAACATAGTACAATAACCATGAAAAAATTGCATAAGCGTGTGCACAACATCTACAGCTTCAAACCAAATTTAATTCATCTGACATTACAAATTTACAACCATTTTGTTTTTTTTTCGTGTTTGTTTCCAATCATACTTCTAATTTACTTTTCTTTCTAATTAATTGACAGCAAAAGACGTTACAACCGAAGAAGAAAGAACCCAGTTGAAGATCAAGCAAAAAAGCTTCTAGTCAAGAAATTAGCTTGCTTCACAAGAACTTTTTGCTCAACGAGAAATATTATAGAGGATGTAAAACCTGATGCTTTGCTGGGCCAAAGTTTATCTCAAATTCATCCGTTCCTTTCCTTCTTCATCTCATCTGTTGGTTGAAACATGTTTCTATTTTTTTTTTTTGAATTTTTTGGATCGAATTTTGTGAGTTTCTTTTTGTCTCTGCGGCTAAAAACAAGTTCTGAATTGGCTTGGAATTTGATCAAGGTTTTGATAATCTGATGATTAGACGTTGAGAGATAAAGTAGATTTGTTTCTCCCGACATATGCTTGTTGTAAGCAGTTTAGCGCCAGCTGGGCAAACTTATTTTCATCATTTTCGTTTTAAGAATGGGAGGGGGTATATTTGTCAATTTTTATCTTATCTACACTCACCTTAATCTCCATGCCGAAACAAAAACGTTTCAAAAATAATGGGACAGAGTGAATATTTTCTTTCATATTCTAAAATTTATTCACCACCTTGAATTCCACAACATTACATAGCTACTTGTTCATGATGTGAAGGTTGATCATATTGATATGAATATCAAATACAGCACTTAAACCGATAAAAGACAAATCTTATTTAGTGCATTTAAGATGCACTTATATTATACTAGGTATTCATAAAGGATAATATATATATATATATATATATATATATATATATATATAATTGTACCAGTGATCCTAATTCTTATTAGGTTTCAAATTAGCCTTTTATTACCTTAGTGGCTACAAGTCAAGCCTTGACCAAATCTTACCGTTATTGCTGTTGTAAACTGGAATTTCTTTTTTTTTTCGACTGGGGATTTAATTTCCAGCGAGAGGAAAAGGTCAGGACCAATTTGCAACAACTAAAACATATGTGGTAATTTGCAAGAATATTACTATAAAGGATTCGGATCTCTGAGTATATTTTGTCATGGATCATTGGGGTTGGAATCGGAAACCTTTCCGGTGAGCTCCGGCTCCGACGCTGGCAATTCCGGTCTCTGTTTCTTGGGTTTCAATCTTTGTTCTCCTATTCCTTCCTTACCATAATCACAAAATGCCCAACCAGCTACCTCTATATCGTCCTCGAAATTTTTTCACCATGTTTCCACGGCACCATCCCCATCTTTGATCCGTGCTTCCACCATGTCGCTGGTAGCGAACTGGCTGGTGCTGAGTATTGTTTTGGACTGAATTATATTTTGGTAGCTTACTATCAATGTTCAATTGAGATAGTTTTGGAAGGAATAATTCTTGTTATTGTGTTTTAAGCCCTGTGAACTACTTACTTTCGCAGTATGTGTTTTATTCAACTTAAAAAATTGAGCATGTATGGAAGTCAAGAAATCTCATTGAAACCTAGAAATCACAGATCGACCAACAAATCTCATTGAAATCGAAGATCCAGCATGATCGCTAAGGTTAAATTTTAGATGATAAATTTTGAAATAAAAGTTTAAGGAGTAAAATAGTAGATTTAGAGAAAATTTGGGTTAAAATTTTAGGGAAAGAAAAGTATGATCGCTAAGGTTAAGTTTTTCTTAACACTATTATGCCACATCATCGGTTCAAATGGTATAAAGGTAAAATCTTGAAGAACCGTTGAAATTAACTGTCCCAGTTGACGGAAATGACTAAAACATGACATGAAACTCTTGGATAGAATCATAGCAGGACAAATTTTTAAAATAAGACCAAAACAAGACTTTAATTATTTTTACGGGACTGCAAATGGAATTTACTCTAAGAATTACTATATTTTAATATGGTTAAGTTGTAAATAACACTTCATTTTGTGGCTACAGTAAAACCCAAATTAGCCTAATCTCACTATATATTTACTATGAATGAATTAACATTTACATATTCTAAAAACTACTAATCATGAATCAATTAGTTAAAATCCCTTGAGATTTTAACCATCAACATATATCTCAAGGTTGTTCTTCATACATACTTAGTATAAATTTAATTTAGTCCTCATCGTGTTTGATTGCATGTTCTCTTCTAGTGGACTAGCGGTAGTATGGCTTCCATGCTCACTGATTGCCCATCTTTTTGTTACAAAAGGTACATACTTCTTTAAAATTCTTTATGACACAGGACATGCTAAATTTTAATTATGTACTAATATAAGATGTTTGCCATTGTTAACTTGTTGCATGGCTTCTTCTAGAGTGCCCATGGTGCCTCTGCCTTCCTTCACCTACCAGGTTCGCATCAATGCAAAATTTCAAGGAGACTAATATGAGAAGCAACATTCATTTACAATTGTGGGTACGAATTTAAACATATACCGTGTCATTAAGTTCACACATCAGCTTCAGTGTATTGGGTATTAATTGAATAGGAGAAGTGCAAAAATTAAACTTGGGTGCATTGTGTATTTCAGGGATATATTTGATCAGGCTGAGCATGAGATGAATATCAGACAGGTGTGTGGCTATTTTACTGAAATTATTATTGCTGCCTTTTACTGTTTTACGGCAGAATTCACAATTTTTTGGTTCGTCTCTGTTTTTGTACTATTCTTTCATGTTCTGTTTAGGCTACTTATTGCTGGGTAAGTGTAGGTTGAAGTGAACTAATATGAGTTTAGGCATGGTTTGTCTTAAGAACACAAATAAAATGTTGGCAGTTAAATAAGTTAGTAGTTTCTTACGTACTTCTCTCACTGCTTTAAAATGTGTTGTCGTTGATTGTTAGTGCCTGTTATTAGGAATATTAGGACTGATTATTACGACCGTTGTTTAGGCTATTAATATTCTTTAAAACAAGTCCTGTTGATAAAGTTTTTTACAAAATGTACCCACCCTTGCATCATTTACAGTTGTAGGGTTGCCAAATCTTATTGGGAGTCTCTGCTACTTATCTTGGGTAAGCATTATTCAGTACTTCATTTATAGATAAACCTGTCAACACTAGATTGCAAAAAGGTTCAAACAGCTCATTATTCTTTCAAACTTCTGCAGAACATTTATCCTCAATCTGTAATTCAGTGATGCAAAGAGTATGCGTGGAAGTATCATGGAAGTTTTCAACATTATTCAGTACTACGTTTATAAAGAAACCTGTCAACATTAGTTTGATTTTCTACATTCTCCTTGTGAACCTGTTGCGAGTCCTTCTCTCTGTCATACCGTTGCAGGGTCGTGGCTTCTTCAGGTTTCATAAGGGAATGGGTTAATAGGGTGTCATCTTCAGTCCTGCTCTTGTGCGTATGCTGGATATGGTGATTGTATGGTGCTGTATTTTCTGGAGGTGTTCTTCTGCAGGTGTTTTTTTCTTCATTTTATTTTGTTCCTTGTTACTAGTTACCCTCTTTATTTGTACATGTCTAGTCTGTTGCTTGATCCATCACCTCATGGGTTTCAAGCTTTGATATTGTATCTTTGTTTCCCTTTTAATTTCAATGAATCAAGTTTGCCCCCAAAAGATTGTAAACTTCTTGTTCCTGTAGTTTATAAATTCTGTTGATCCAAAATTAAAAAAATGGATATTTTTTTAATTAGATGCAAAAAGTTTCCTATGATTTATTCTGACATAAATGTCATGCCAATTTATTCGGGAAGTTGCTATTGTGACACAACATAAGTGTCAATAAAAGTGTTGAGTGTTGTCAGAACAACCTATCACAAAGCTTATATTGTTGCGATGCAAATAAATCACACTATTGTATATAAAATGACAATTCTAAGCGTTACAATAAAAGTGTACTAGCGTTTTGTTTATATGTCACATAAACTTGGAGCACTGACTATAGTGTCACATAGATGATGTCGTTTAAAATGTCACATTAACACTTTTATGACATTTTTTCATCAATTCGTGACATATGACAAACGTCGCAATAAGTCTTTTTTGCTGTAGGGGAAAGACAATATTGTTATTTGGTGCATGCATGCATAAGATGCACTATATATATGATCATAATTAAAAACAAATGTAGTACTTAAAAGTCCACTATATATAAGGCCATAAAGACATAATTATACCGCCGGTCCTAAATCCTTATTAGGTCGCAAATTAGTCATTGATTACCTTCCCGTAACTAGCTACAAGTCGATCTTGACCTATGAGCACAATTTCTCATCATGGATCATCGGAGTTGGAATTGGATACCGTTTCTGAATCGCCGTCATTCACTTTTGCGGTGGAAGATTCGTCCTCCTCCGTCTTCGACGACAATGGCACTTCCTCTACCTCGTCCTCCGAGCTGGCATAGTCTTCTTCCTCATTAAAGTAATTCGGGTTGGAATAATCAGAATCAGATTCATCGTTGCCCTCCAGTGGCTGTATCTTGGGGTCAAAGCAGTAGAAGCATATATTTGGTCTTTGATGTACATTTTCATGTAGTTTAGTTTCATCTTCCCCCCTTATGAAATCACAAAATACCCAACCTTGTTGAGTAGGGTACACAACCCGCATATTTTCTAGACAAATTTGTAAGTCGTTGTCGACTTCACAAGATGTTTGCGCAATCACGAAATAATGACAACCTTTTCTTGATGATTCTCCTGCGGGAAAATCCAGAATTATAAGGTGTTGTTCTTGAAATTGTACTCCCTCCATCTATTTTTAATAGTTACGTTTATTTTTCAGCTTCTAATCTATGAATTGTTTTCTTCAAAATTTTGATATACAATGTCAAGTTAATTAAACGTAAAAGTAAATCAATGTTTCTAGTTTCTGTTTTTTTTCATATTTTTTTGACAAACTCTTTCAAGTAAAAAATTGAGTCAAACAAAACATCAAAAGTCAAACGTAACTATTAAAAATGGACGAATGAAGTATATGTTTAGAGAAATGTTATCATCGCTCTACTGAACAGTCACTTGGCACTCTAGCATTAATTATAATTTATCAAGTGTTCACTTTTATGGAACAAGATATATGAAAAAACTAAATTGGCATATATACACTACGTACATGCTTGGACCTCGGTAGCGGGCCTAGTAACGAGGAGCCCGCTCCCCAAAACGCCCTATGACAGACGAAAGTGGGACGCCCGTTACTCAAAGTGCCACCTTTTCATTTCGGTAGTGGGCTTAGTAATGGGCCAGCCCGCTACCATTATGGTAACACGGTATTGGCTACTTTGCCTGCTACCACCGTATTTAAGAATGGTAGGATGGGCAGAAATTCAAAATGGTTCTTGAAACTGATTAAAAATAGTAGCGGGTTTTGTGAGGGGGCGCTACCATTGAGGTGGTAATGGGCTTGGTAACGCCCAGCCCGCTACCACTTACCTTTTTATGTCTAGACTATGAATGGCAGTGGGTCGGAGTCTCCGCGGATGATGCTCATCCACCTCCGTCATCCGCGATTTTTTATCTCCACGGTTTACGGGTTTTTCTTAAACGGATGTAATTTTCCTCCACCTCCACCATCTGTGGTTATTTACACATCCACAGGGTATCCGCGGGTACTTTAACATCAACATCAACTACTTAAACATAATTAGAGATGTAACATAACAACATCCAAGTCTAACTACAAGCTTATATCACTATCGAAATGAAATTAACTAGATAACATAATTCCCCTAATACTATTTCCAATCTTTTATATTACATCCAAGATATCACATCAATCTCACATACGACTTCTTTGTTATATCCACCCTAAGATATGAAAAAATAAACTTCCAAAATCCATTTTATCGAAGTAAATTAAAAGCGGAAATATATATATATATATATATATATATATATATATATATATAACTGAAGTACCAAACTAACAATCATGTGTGCTAGAGTTAGAGACTAATATTTGGTAATTGGGTGGACTTGTCAGGTTGGGTTTAAGTTATTGATGGGTATAATTTGTTTACCTGCAAATTCGCGGATGGTGGAGCTCCACAGTGCGGAGGGGTTAAATCGATCTCCACCTCCACGAACCCTAGCGGGTTAGAAAATTACACCTCAGCAAACCCGCGGATAAAATACACTGTTTAATCCACAAGATGCGTTGCAGATCTCCGCGGATTGCGGTTTATGCCAACCCGCTATCATTTGAGACTCCTTTCTCTTCCCCATTCTTTAAAAAACTCTCCCTAAAAATTTCCATTAACCCGCCACTGCACCAGGCCACTGGAGATGATTTTGTTACTGTTTCAACTCCATTTTATATAGATCCGGAGCATCGGAAAAAAGGTATGACGATTTCGTCCTTTTTTTTGTTTTGGCCGGTTAAAAACAGAGTTTTGGGAGTTATATTTTTACCCAACTGTTTTTGGATGTTCAAAGGAAACCACCAGAAAAAGCCGTCCATTGCCGAGTTTTGGCCGCCCATTTCTCCTCAGCCACCATAAACCAACGTAGCAAGGTAAATTTTTAAGCTTTTTAGTTATTTGGTGAATTTTTAGAACTTAATGTTAAATTTTTGTTGTTACGTGTTAATAATTTTAGGTATTAATGATGAGTTTTTGCCATTATTTTATTTTCTATTTTTCTTTTCTGATTTTCATGGTTTTAATTTGTAAGGTTAATGTGTTAATAATTTGTGCTAATTTTATGTTGATGAATTATGTGTGTTGGTAAAATTAATTTGTTTATTTTATTTTTGGATAAAATTTGAAATGTTTTTGAAAGTTTTGGGTGAAATCGAAAGTTTTGGGTCAAATTGAAGGCTTTGGAAAGTTTTGGGTGAAATTGAAAGTTTTGGGTCAAATTATATTTTGGAATGAACTCTGAGTCAAAATGAAAAAGTTTTGGGTTAATTTGAGAAATTTTCAAAATTACATTTGGGAAACAATTGTGGGTGAAAATGAAAAATTTTAAAAGTTTTGGGTCAAATTATATTTCATAAAAATTGTGGGTCATAATGAAAAAGTTTTTGGTTAATTAGAGGAATTTTCAAAACTTTTTTTGTAAATTAAAAAGTTTTAAAAGTTTCGGGTCACAGTCATATTTACAAAAGTTTTGTTTCAAATCAAACGTTTTTAAAAGTTTTGAATCAAAGTTATGTTTTTACAATTCTTGGATCAAGATGAAATTCTTTTTAAAGTTTTGGGTTAAATTGAAAACACTACGTCGAAAAGACAAGCATCACTGTGGGAGAGGCTGCAGTAAATGCCGCAGTAGAAATGCGCGCAGTATGAACAAGTACTGCGGCTTTAGCAACAGTACATGATTTTAATTTTTTTTTAAAAAAATTAAAATTTCATCTTCATCCATTTCCCAGAAATCACTATCTTCATCCATTCCCATAAAAATATCATCTTCATCCTTCATTGGCACAACACTCCATTCCCTTTTTTTTTGAAGAAACTCATCTATTATATATCAAACCAAGAACAAATTACATATATATTTTTTCACAAAAAAACTCAGAAATCATTCTTTTCATTTTATTGATTTAGATGGGTTTCTAACTTATATTTGGGTTAAAACCCGAAGAGATCCAGAGAGATACGACGTCTTTCCCTGAGATCCGGTGAGATCTTACGTCCTTCTTCAAGATCCGGTGATTCCAAGGCCCTTGATCTGCAAGGTCTGACAAGAAGAAGAAGAAGAAGAAGAAGAAGAAGAAGAAGAAGAAGAAGAAGAAGAAGAAGAAGAAGAAGAGGGAGGAGTGGATCTAATTGAAGAAGAAGAGATCGGGAGAAAGAAGAAGAAGAAGAAGAAAAGATCTTGCGGAAGAGGAGAGGAAGAAGAGAGAGGAAGAAGATAGAGGAAAAATAGAAGAGGAAAGATGAAGAAGAAGAGAATAAGGGGTGGAGTGAATTTTTTCGGTTGAAAATGAATGAGATCTCGTTGAAAAAGAGAGAAAAAAAAAACTTTTACTGCAGCCTTACCACGGCTATGGCCTCAGTAAATTGTTTACTGCGCCTGTTTACTACACTTACTGTGCACAAAACATTTACTGTGGCCCTGGCCGCAATAACGGCCACAGTAAATGTTCTCTTCTCTACGTAGTGAAAATATGAAAAAATTATGGACTTATATGCCTTTTCATTAACTATTAAACTTCTTGGAAGGATATGACGTCTCCTCTGCGAGATAGCGCCCACGAGTCAGGACGTGATTCCATGGGCGGGGGGGGCACCGGTAGCGGTGGTCGTTCAAGGTGTTCGAGACGCCCAACATCCACGGTGCTGATTACTATTCGCTGATGATGGTGACGTCGCAGCAGCAGCCTCAGTAGCGGCCGCACAACTTCGTGTACGACCTGAACGAGTTCAAACGGAACAATGAAACATTTGAGCCATTCAGTTTCGGTTTCAACAGAACACTGTCGGGCCAAGCGGAGCAGCGGTCGCCGCCACGTCAGAATTAGGGAGACGACGATTTCGATTTACCACCCTCGTAGGACACTTGTGTAAAGGCAATTTGATTTGGGATGTTTTACATTTGGTTAATTTATAATATTTTTTATTTATGATTTTAATTCAAATTTATAAATATTATTAATTATAATATTATTTCATTTATTAAATGTTGCAGAATAAGAAAATTAAATGTAAAGAAAATAATGGTAGCAGGCTGGTATGCGGGTGGGGCGGTACCAGTTGTGTCAGCTGACAGCGCCCACATGGCTCTACCCGGGGCTTTCCGATAACAAGCCCCTATCATTTGGTAGCGGGATAGTAACGCCAGTTTTAAAAGAAACGCTTTAAAAGTACCGGAAAAGGTGGCAGACAATCTCGCTACCGTGGTAACGGGAAAGGTAGCGGATTGCCCCCCTACCCTACTCCCATTAAACACGCATGGTAACTTGATCCACAGAACACATCAACAAAATATGAAGTTGTAGTTTCCAATCAGAATGAATTACCTTTGGGGAGAAATTCGCAAAGGAGGATGATGATTATGTAGAGAAGCAGAAGAAGACGGATCCATCTACCACCACCTGCTGCCTTCATAGATATATATACCTGCATGGTAGAATTTTCAGCCATTAATGGTTTTCATCACTTCATCTTTAGAAGGAACAACTAGAAGAAGAGATTGAAAATCAATTCCACAACTCCATCCAAACCGGTGGTCAGGCCGAAGCACCAGTAATTGCCACTGCTTTGTCGCCGTCCCCAACCAAACTGTGGTCACGTTGTTCGCCGCAGATAGAAGATGATCAAAGAGTAGTGGCAGAGCTAGCATATAGTTGGGGTGGGCCATGGCCCCTCCCAAACTATTTGTAAATTCATATTATATGGTAATATTTTTATATTATAATAATTTCATATATATATATATATATATTAAAATTATAATTGGGGTTCATTAAATAAATTAAATTATCAGCATTCTTATGATGAACCTGATTGCTTGATTAGATCCATAAAATTAGGAAAATAATATGAAATAGTAATTAAATAGTTTGATGAGGTAGATGTTAAATTAAATGTAAGATTTTATGTAGTTTGATATAATTAATGTGAGTGAAAATTATACAAAAATGATATATAAAAAGGAAAGTTTAAAAGGTGGTAATTAATTTTGAAGGATAAAAATTTCTTTTAAAAACCGTATGTTAAAAAAATTTAATTGACCCCCTATAACTTAAAAACTTGGCTGCGCCACTGATCAAGAGGGCGTGAGCCAGTCAGGAACACGACGGTCTGATATGATCAATCCGTACGTCAGCCATCATCTACCGGACCAACAAGGCTAAGAAGCCAAAGTTCATTCCGGGAAGAGGTGGCATGGGACCTCCTATAACTTAAAAACTTGGCTGCGCCACTGATCAAGAGGGCGTGAGCCAGTCAGGAACACGACGGTCTGATATGATCAATCCGTACGTCAGCCATCATCTACCGGACCAACAAGGCTGGCTAAGAAACGGCGGCCAAAGTTCATTCCGGGAAGAGGTGGCATGGGCCGCAACAAAGTAACTAGAAAAGAAGAAAACTCAGAGATCGAAATTGTGGGTGAAGAAAATTACTAGCTTGTTATTGGACAGCAAAGCAACTTTTGTTGTGATCATAAATCGAGCGAAACCTAAAATGTTTATAGCCTTGTTGTTGGTTGGACTATGCACCTTGCCAAAAATTGGACGATAAACTCAAAACCTTGTTGTCGGATTATGTTTGGATAAAATCTTGCTGCCGGCTGCCTCTATCATGAAAACTTGTTGCTTTTTATTTTCTTCATTTAATTTATTATTTTATTTTATTTTAATTTTTTAATTAATATATAAAATCAAATAATTTAAATGTAAATTATAGATTAATAATATCCGTAGTTTCTATATATATGTATATGTATATTTTATTTTTTAATGAATTCTTTGTCGTAATTATTTAAGTTAATTAACAAAACAAATAGGTACAGGATACGGTGCGCCCACGCTTATCGTGGGCCTCCGTGCGCCACTTTCACGTTATTTACAAAATTGCCATTTTCATTCAAATTCGTCTAAGTACGTTCGCCAGTAATTATGATGCTCCTGCGTATTTTAAATAATGCGCATTCGTCTCCAAATGATGCTCCTACGTACCTTAATGGTGTGTGAGCTGGAAATTGAGAGCATTAATCTTGTCATGAGAGCGAGTGCATCATATTTTGTAATGGAGAGCATCATAATGCAACAGGGAGTGCATCATAGTGGTTACCAAAGACATCATTTTGAAAGGTTAATAAAACGAGTGTAACATTTGCCATGAGAGCGAGTGCATCATATTTTGTAATGGAGATCATTATAATGTATCGTGAATGCATTATAGTGTTTTACCGAATGCATCATTTTGAAAGGTTAATAAAAAGAGTGTAACATTTGTCATGAGAGCGAGTGCATCATATTTTGTAATGGAGAGCATTATAATGTATCGGGAATGCATCATAGTGTTTTACCGAATGCATCATTTTGGGAGGTTGAAGGAAGTGTGTGCTTCATTAAGTTATCAGAACTAGTGCATCATGTTTGTTACGGAAAAACATCATTATGCATCGCAAATGCATCATTGGGTAGAACAAAAAGGATCAATGTGGGGTTGTAGAACAAAAAGCATCATTAACTCGTCAAAGAGAGTGCATCATATTAATGTTATGGGAGTGCATCATAGTGTATCGGGAATGCATCATTCTTCTTCGTATACTTCTTCTCTTTAGGCGCTTAAGGTGCGCCTACAGGCGCACCGTATAGCTGCTCAAACAAATAACCCTTTTTCGGACATTTGTTATATGCTGCATAAAATCCAAAAAATGTCATAAAAGTTGTATTCTGACATTTTCACAAATGTCACTAAAGTTGTATTCTGACTAACAATGGCAAGTTATAACTTACCCCTTATCGACCAATTAATTTGCAGTCTTCGGGCTTATTACTACTCCAACATTAGCTACAAAGTCTGTATAAAGGTAAACATAGATAACTTCAATTTCAGAGGCGCATGTTAGATTACTGCAACTTAGAAAGCTATTATAACAAGCGGTAGTAATTCAAATTCTGAGTGAAAAATGGGTCGAAGGATTAGAAGACTAACCTCAACTATAGATTAAGATCCAGCTTCTTGGTTGTAGATTGTGTAGGTTCTGAGTAGCCCACCTGCTAAAACAGTAACTTAAGCTACATATTGCTTTCTAGCTAGTATAACTCCTCAATAAAGTACCAATTATATGGTGCACATATGTGTAGGTACACATAGCAATATATAGAGAAAGTATGTATGGATAATTTAGACATTTAGTATTTTTTAGTGGATTTGGGCTGAAACTGTTTTGTAAATTAGGCAGCTAATCTACTATGTGTACCTACACATATGTGTATCATATCAGGACTCTCAATAAAGAAATGACACCCAGATCAGGACATGATGAAACTAAAAAAATGCACGGAAGAACCAACACTAAGGTGAAGAACTCACGAAGACGATCAATCATTGATACAAAGATATAAGCAAGAGGACTTAAATCAATGAACGTTGTCCCATTAAATCATCAACAAAAACAATTGGATAAGAAAAAACAGAAGACCAAACAATTATCAATAGATCAATCCAGTCCAGGCGGCCGACATATTTCACTACGTGGAGAGGAGGGCGATTACTGCTGCCCTCAACGCAGTTGGGCCGTGGTAGCTACTGCGGCGAGGGCCGCAGTGAATGCTGTGGTAAAAACGGCCATAGTTTCTCGAGCACTGTGGCTGAGGCCGTGGTGCGTGCTGCGGCCTCACTACGCAAGAGGCCGTAGTAACCATTTTCAATAATTAAAAAAAGGTGGATGAATCCGGATGAAATTCATCCACCTTTTCCCAGAAATGCCTAGAAACCGGCGGCCAAGGAGGAGCAAGTGGCGGTGGCGTTGGTGGAGCGGCGAAGAAGAAGAAGAATGGAGATAATAGAAAGAAGAAGAGAGAAGGAAAAGAGAAAGAGAGAAGAAGAAAATGAAAGAAAGAAAGAAACCAAGAAGAAGAAGATGTCTAAAAATAAAACATTTATTACCTCAAAATCTAGCAAAAGATGATGTCTAAGTTCCCCGAAATCTCTCGTGAGATTAGTAAGAAGAAGAGAAAGTTAGAGAGAAAAAAAATTGTTAAAGGTGTGAAAATGAATGGGTTGCTCGGGGAGGTATATATAGGAGATATTTACCGCGGTCAAATTCGCAGTAAACGGCCGCAGTAAGTGGGGTAGCTGAGGCCTCGTGGGAAACGAGGTCTTACCGCGGCCTCTACCGCGCAAACGGCCGAGGTAAAATGGCAGCGCCGGCGGCCGCGGCCATTTACCGTGAGCTGCTTTTTACCGCTGCCATTTGCGCGATAGAGGCCGAGGTAAAAGAGGTTTCTTCTACGTGCGACCGGCCTTGTTCCTGATCAAGACGGCTGCCGTCATGGTGGTTCGGCATAACTAGAGCTTATATTTTCGATTTCTTGTATCAGTTCTAACAATGGATGCGGCTAAATGGATCCGTCTTCTCGTTCTCCTCTGCATCATCATCACCGTGTGCTTCATCTCCAAAGGTACGTATATGGAAACCACAAATTCATGATAACTATTCTGAAATCCGATTACAGATCCATAACATAGATGCACCTACAAGTACTCATAACTGGGTTTGTTTTGCGTAGGATCAACATGGCCTAAAGACCGCTGCCATGAATTCTACCCATCGGGAAGTTGTGAAGAGCCTGAAGGCAGCTTAGAGCGTGTAAGGGCGGTCTCCAACAGATGGCCACAGGAACCCAATTAGAGGGACGTATTTGGGCATTCTGTGATTATAACATAGATCCAGAAGCAAAAGAAGAAGAAGGATATTATTGTTACTACTGCTTTAATCCGGCAACGGAGCCGAAGGAAGATCGATGAAAACAAGATTAAATAAATGATATGTTGTATTTGTAGGTTGACATGTTGTGTTTTTGGTTTGAAGATGAATAAAAGATGTTCAAGATGTAAGTTTTGGTATTAATTCAGATGAATTTGGATTTTTATATCATAAAATTAATTGGTTGCGGCTTGGTAGCGTTTCTTTAATAAGGTAGCACTCGATTTAGTAACGGTTTGGTAGCGGCTATTTTAGCTACCTTGGTAGCGGTACCGCTACCAACCCCCCATTATAACTCCTGTAATTGTTGTTTACTTCCTCATATTTTTTTGATGAAGTTTAACCATTATCTATAACCCATTGTTTCGCCCGATGTTACGATTTTATCAAATTTTTATAAATTTTGCAATCTACACTGTTGTGAATCCAGTTTCCCGAGCTCACAACTCCCAGAATCTTTGCTTTTGAAAACAAGTTTTAGCTTTGAAAGAAGAAAAGAATTAAGTTTCAAAATACCAAATTAGAGAGTCCAATGTCCTATTATACAGTTTCCCAAGGTTTTAATAAAAATGTGTTACTGGAAGAAATAAAATAAGACAAAAATAAAACACTAAACCTATTGTGAAACCTAGTAGTATCTAAACTGTCTTCAAGTCTCTCCTCAGCTCAATCTTCCAAATAGGCCTTCAACTCTAAGCCTTCCTTCTTGATCTTCTATCCAGTCTTCGTGAAAGCCAGGTTCACTTCAAGTTATATTAAGGGAAATGAGTATTTGTGCAAAAAGAATAATTAACTAACATAAATAACTTGTAAGAGAAGAAAAAGAGAGAAATGTTCAGAATTACTTGCAGTGGTGGGTTGTGTTAACAATCATTTTTTCCTAATCGACTAATTTAATTTTTAAGGACTTATTCGATTAATTTAGTTTTGATTCTGACTCTATTAAATGAAGGGGGATTGAATTGAACACTTTAAACCTTAAGCATGGTGAGGGTGTCATTTGCCACCTTTTTCCTTAACTCACAAGCATACACGAAAGTTGTTTCTGCGAGATAGTTCTCCTCCATTGTCGATCTTCTAGCTTCACCCAAACTCTTCAACTCCAGCCTAACCCTAGCCTGCATCCATTCCTATAAATAGCACCATTGTTCCATTGAGTAAGGGATCCGAGAAGGAAGCCAAAAAATCTTCTCTCGGTAGAGCACATCTCAATCAAAATCCTTGCTGCCCTTCTCCACCTCCACCGTTAGCCTCTGTCGGAGCCTCCATCAGTCTTGCTGCACTGTCAACACATCCCGCATCTACCGCTACCCGCCTTCGCACCGTTCTAGTCGTCGAACCACATCTAAGCTGCAACAGCAGCAAAGGAGTGGTAGACCCGAGCCATTCAGCCACCCCAGTGCCGCCAATCGCTCTGCCGTGGACCGGAGACTATCTCTAATGCCTCCCCAGACAGCGAAGCACCAGTCCCAACCGAAACCGCCGCCGAATGCCTGTGTCTCCGACGAGATCCTCAAGAAGGGAGCCGAGCCCTGCCCGACATTTTCCATCGCGTGAGCCACTATAGTGCCGCACCGAAGCCGCCTCTTCCACCCTCATTCGCCGGAGCACCTGCTGCAGCACAAGTCATCGCCGCCTGTCGCCGTTCACCGTGAAATCGCATCACCCAGCCGCCGGACTTGTGAGCTCCGTCACGACTTGCAATTGCAGAACACGAGTTGTGTTTTTGTTTAATAGAAACCAGGTAAAAATCTCTTTTGATCCTTGCTTGTTTTTTTTTATGTTATTAAAGTCTCTAACTTCTTTTCTTTTGCGTTTTTACAGGTTTAACAAGTTTTAACTTTGTTTTCTTACAAAAAGGCCACTTTGGACAATTGTTTATTTGTTCTTTTCATGACTCCTAGTTTTCTTTTTCCAATTTTGTTCGTAATCAATTTGTTTGTTATAATAGTTAATTCGATCATCTTTTAATTTAATTGTCACTATTCTCCCTTTCTCAAATATTCATGAAAAATTTCCTAAAAATATATTGATTGTGGTTTTATTTATTGACATTGATTATTTTTCATTATTTTTGCTAACATTCTCATCTCTCATTATTTTCACTTACATCATCATAATAATTATAAGTTTTTCGTTATCATCATTGAACTGATTCTAGAATCTTTTCCATAATTGCCTTTTCTCTGGTTTTCACCATTGAACTTAAAATCTCTGGTTTTCGCAGAATTGCCTTTTCTAAATTTCGGAGTAAAAAATTGGGGTTCCTTAATTTCTCATTTTCTAAAAAATAAAGGTGGCGACTCCCTCGATTTTCTCAAAAATTGGCGGAAAAGCCCCCGACGAGCGGCCCTCCCGCTCACAAAGTTGCACCCTTGTTAGGAAGGAGAGTCTTCTCCCAGAGGTTTGTGTCTGATTTTCCAGTAAAAAAGAAACCTTTCCTAAGTCGGCAAGGTTGCCCATCTTCTAATTTTTGGCTCCATCGGTCACACTTCCATGCTCTGTGTAATAATCATTTTGCAAAGCTAAAGCTCCGGAAGAGCTTCCTCCCTCGCAACAGTCGTCACTTGTCTTCCACCGTTGAAACTCGCAAGTCTCCAACACAATCAACCCAACAATTGTCATGAGTCCTTGCCGCTGCTGGGATAAGGTTCCAGATGCGGTCAATCAAATAAATCGATCTGCTTCTAATCATGTTGATCTGTTTTTTTTCAATGTTGATTAGCAGCCTTATCATGTTGATATGCTTCTGTCCAATGTTGATCACAAGTCTAGTCATGTTGATCTGCACCTTTCCAATGTTGGTAACTAGTCTTGTAATGTTAATCTACTTTTGTCTAATTGGTAACTAGTCTTGTAATGTTAATCTACTTTTGTCTAATGTTGATCTGCTTCTGTCCAATGATGATCAGGAGTCTAGTCATATCGATCTACTTCTTTCCAACGTTGATTACTAGTCTTGTCATGTTGATCTGCTTCTGTCCAATGTTGATCAACGATCTTGTCATTTTGATCTGTTTCTGTCCAATTTTGATCATTAGTATTGTCATGTTGATATGCTTCGCCAATGTTGGTCACTTGTCTAATCATGTTCATTTGCACCTTTCCAATCTTGATCACTAGTCTTGTCATGATGATATGCTTATGTTCAATGTTTATCGTAGTCTTGTCATTTTGATCCACTTCTTTCCAATGTTGATCATTACACTACGTAGAGAAAAATTCATCTATGCGGCCAAACCCGCAGTAGAGCCGCAGATAATTCTTTGCGGGAGAGGCCGTAGTGCTTCCGCAGATTCGTTTTCCACTACAGTCATGGCCGCAGTAGCTCTGCGGCCTTACTACGGCCATGGCCGCAGAAACCCGTTTGAATAATTAAAAAAACGTGGATGAATCCGGATGAATGTTCATCCGAATTTGTCCAATGAAACCCAGAAAAATGCAGAACACATTGCAAACAAAACGCATTTTCCGCTAAATGGGGTGTGAGAAGAAGAAGAAGAAGAAGAAGAAGAAGAAGAAACAAAAGAAGAAGAAGACGAAGAAGAAGAAGAAGAAGAAGAAGAAGAAGAAGAAACAGAAGAAGAAGAAGAAGAAGAAGAAGAAGAAGAGGAAGAAGAAGAAGAAGAACAAGAACAAGAAGAAGAGGAAGAACGGAGAAGATGAAGAAGAATTGTGCGGTGGATGAAGATAAAGCAGAGTTAAAACCCTAAAAAAAAAATTTACTGCGGCCTTACCGATGTGGACATTACCACGAAGGCGCCAACAAACTTCAAGACTTGGGCATTCCATTGGAGAAGTGATGCGGATCTGTGCTCATCAAAAGATGGAGCAATGGACTTCATATTGAAGCTCTTTTCAAGAGGAGAAAAATGGCTTTTGAATCACCTCAATCGGAGTTCCAGAGCTCAAGTTATTCAGAAAACAGTGAAGTTCCGCATACCCAAGGCACTTTGGCGAAGGCACTCTGGCGAAGGCACTTTGGCGAAGGCACTTTGGCGAAGGCACTTTGGCGAAGGCCCTTTGGCGAAGGCCCTTTGGCGAAGGCACTTTGGCGAAGGCACTTTGGCGATGGCACTTTCTGGCGAACCCATGGCCTCTTCCGCGAACCCATGGCCCCTCCGGAGAACCCATGGCCTTGGAGAACCCCTGGCCATGTGCATGTTTGGTGATTTGAATATTCCCTCCATTTCTTCATAAATCCCATTTATGAAGAAATGGGAGGAATAGTCGATAGCCTACAATTGTCTTCCATCCATCTCTTCCATCTCTCACCTCACCCACCATAATTCAAGGGTCTTTGTCCCTTGTCACGTCACTCACCATTTCCCATACCATCTCACCTCTTTATATAGAAGGCATGTAACCATTGTAATACGCAGAACATATTTATAAGAAATCAGAAATTCTCCAAGTGAGGTTTTGGCTTTCTTGTTCTCATTTCTTGCATTCCATCTCCTTAAGTGATCCGTGCAAGAGGATCCAACATAATATCTAGTATTGTTTGAACTTGTATTCAAAAGGTGCTAGATCCCATCCCCTTCCCCAGGTATTTTCAAGGGCATTGCCTCACCTCGTAGTGAGGAGGTTCCCTTGGCCGAATCTGTTATTTCCTTGTTTCTTCCCCTGTTTCGTTTCCTTTCTTGCTGGAAACCGCCTCCTTCGAGCTAGATCCGAGTTCGTGATCACTTACCCCCCCTGTGATCACATCAAGTGGTATCAGAGCCAAAGCGCTCATTGGAGGTACCGTATCAGTTGTTTGTTTTCTTCAAGTAAAACCATTGCCTTCTTTCTTATACTTGAAGAAAAACGTTTTGTTGTTGTTCAAAAGAAACCGAAAATATTCGTATTTGTGCGTGGTTCATGTGACTAGAGCAAAGTGCATATTTGAATATTGATTATTGAAGTTGTGTAAAAAGAGAAGTGGTTTCGAATTTGTTGTAGAGAAAGTATCATCTTGTGTTGATTAAGTGCAAAAGAAAAGGTGGTTGAAGAAAAAGAAAATGATGAACAAGTTCATGTGTTCTTGAGTGTTCTTGGTGTTCTTGAGATGTTCATATGAAGTTCATACCAAACTCATATGAATAGTACTTTTGATCCAAAAATATTTTATGAACTTGCACCAAAGGTGTTTGTGTTTATAAAGAGCCTTTTCTACTTCGCTCCTAACATCTTTCAACCCCCACCTCACCTTAAACTCTCAAAAGCTAGTTTCGAGTAACTAGCTATCTTTCTTGAATTGCAAGTTTCGGTTTTCACTAGATATTATTGCTTGTTCCTACTTGTGTGTTTGCATTTGATCTAAAGTTGAGTGTGATTGATGTGGACATCAGCCCCATTTTTGTGACAAGGCGCGACCTTTCTTCCAGAGGGTCTAAAGGGCCCTTGGCGAAGGCTCGGATGAGGAGGAAGCCACACTCTGGGCACCGGCGAGGCCCCAAGGCAAGTCCGTGGTCGCAATGTTCTTGGCGCACCCATGCCCTATTGGCGAACCCTTGGCCTTTGGCGAAGTCAAGCCTCAACGGCGAACCCGTGGCTATTGGCGAGCCCATTGACCCTGGCGAACCCATAGTCCTTTTGGGCGAACTCAAGGCCATTTGCGAGGCCATGGCTCTTTGCGACCCCCATGGTCGTTGGCGAAGACCCTGTGCCTCATTTCCAGAAGCAAGCGAAGCCCAGGTGTTCGCCAAGCAGAAAGGGTCTCCATACGCAAGTCAGGCGAACCCTTCAACTTGTGCAGAGGCCCTCTTCTTCCCTTTTCCCGCCGAAAGCAATTCATGGGGAAATGGGAGCCGCAAAGCAGTGTAGCCTACAATGTCACATCCGCTGCCACCTCTCATTTCGCCTACCATAGATCCAGAAGCTGTTCCCTTGTCAAGACATCCTTTATTATTTACTTCTTTCTTTCTCCTTCTATAAAAGGAGGTTGTAACCTAAGTATTAGGTAGAACTCATTTTGTAAGAACACATATTTACGGAAGTACGCATATTGTTCTTCGTGGGTCTCAAATCTTGCTCCACCAATCCATTAGTGATCCATTGCAAGAGGATCCAATATAATACCTAGCATTGTTTGATCTCGTAGTCAAAAGGTTCTAGGTCCCATTTTCCTTCCCTGCATTTTCAAGGGCATTGCCTCACCTCGTAGTGAGGAGGTTCCCTTGGCCGACTCTGTTTCCTTTGTGTTCTTCCTCTGTTTCGTTTCCATTCTTGCTGGAAACCGCCTCCTTCGAGCTAGATCCGAGTTAGTGATCACGAACCCCCACCGTGATCACATCAGTTGGTATCAGAGCCAAAGTGCTTGCTGGAGGTACCGTATCAGTTGTTTGTTTTCTTCAAGTAAAACCATTGCATTCTTTCTTACACTTGAAGGAAAACGTTTTGTTGTTGAAGAGAAACCGAAAATATTTGTGCGTGGTTCATGTGATTCGAGCAAAGCTCATATTTGGATGTTGTTTATTGAAGTTGAGAAAAGAAAGAGACATTTTCGGATTGGAAGTTGAAAAGAGAAGAAAAGTTGTTGTGGTTGTGCACAAAAAGAACATTTGAAGAAAGAAAAAGTTTGAGTGTTCTTGAGTGTTCTTGAGTGTTCATATCAAAACACATCCGAACAGTGATTTGATCCGAAAATATTTGAGGAACTTGAACCAAAGTGTTTGCGTGGATAAAAGAGCCTTCTCTCATACATACCTTACTTCACAACCCCCATCTCACCCTAAACTCTCAAAGCTAGTTTCAAGAAACTAGAACTTTGTGCTTTACTTGTTTCGGATATTGCTAAGATTTCATTGGATATTCTTTGCATGTTCGCATTTGATCTTAATCGAGATTGGTGGTAAGTTTTGAGGCTTGAAAGAACCGTTGTGTTCTAAACACGAGAGAGAAGTGGTACTGAGTGTGTCCCTAAACACAAACGAGAGACCCACCATACACGTGAGAAAATGAGTGGTACTGACTTTATTGTCTAAATGTGTAGGTATACAATGGCGCGAACCCTTAAGTTTCGAGGGGATGATGACCTTTTCGGGTTTGAATCATGGGAACACCATCTTGAGGCATTCTTTGCTAAGAGAGGTGTTCACGAACTTGAAAAGCTTGACATAGCGCTCGAGCCGCTAAGAGGCGAAGCCTGGTATTGGTGGTGTGAATACGCCACAAAGAGAAGTGATCGAGGGTTAGAGTTCATACCCTCTTGGGACCGCTTGAAAAGCGTGATGAGGCGGCGGTATGACACCCAAACCCCATCGCCCACTTGACCCCAGCCCCTACCCACAGATCGCGACCCCCCACCACTCATAGTTCATTTCGGTGTCCCACATCCGACCCCACTATCACACCCGAAGGGACTGCCACACCTTCAAGAGCCTGCTCACCCCCTTCTCCAAAAGCGTACCCGAACCCTCCTTGTGAACCAATCACTTTGAGAAATCTCACTCGAGAAATTAGAACAGACTTCGAGGAGCTGGGAAAAGGTTTAAAGGAAATAAGAGATGAAGTCTCACAAATGGAAGGCCTTATGAAAGAATGGTGTGAGAGTGAGAAACAGAGAAAAAGGGAGAAAAGAAAGAAAAGAGCTCTTCCGAGCCAAAAAAATGAAGAGAGTGGAACACCCAAGCTTTCAACCAAGATCAATGAAGGACTAACGCTTAAATCTTCTAATGATTGTTGTTCTTCTTTGAATATGCCAGAAATGATGACAAAGAAACTTTGGGGTGTTTACAAGAGGAAGAAGACGCCTCGGTGTCGGAGCAGAGCCTCCTCCCCTAACTTGGGGAGAGGTAACATACCATTTCCTCCTAGTGATGAAACTTTGCAATTTTGTGACCATGAAATGATTTATGCTAAAACTATCATGTGCATGCCTACCTTAGCTAGGAAGCACTCATACATTTTGATGTGAATATTGATGGAACCATGGTCATGCGCTGCGCTAAAATGGCTGAACCCACCCGAGTCTATATGATGAACATGAATGGGCTATGCATGTTGCGAACGATAGGAAAACTTGCTAGGGTAAGGTTCATACATGACCCGGCACATGTAAAAATAAATTGTTTAGAAAAGAGCATGCCATGAATTCTAGTTTTGGAAATCATGTCGAAATTGCATGCTATCATGTTAAATTTATTTTCGGCCAACAAGAAAGCTTTAGGCATAGGGCACGTGTGTGCTTTCATGGCACAGAGCAAGAAAGAGCGGATTGTTCATCTTGCCCCAACTTGGTGCTTCCTTGTTTGCCATCCATGAGCTAGGTACCATATGTTCCGAGTATAAAAATGCCCATCACCTAGCCATGTATGTAGCCACCGAGGACACCCCACATTGTGCCCCTTTTCCTAAATAGTTGGAATTGTATTGTAAATACATTCAGGTTTTTGTCATTGAACATAATACATATTAGAGTCTTTACAATCCCATTTTTGATGTGGGTACATCTGCATGACTTTGGTCCACTAACCCTTAACGCCTCTTCCAGTTTGTTGTGGTGTCTTAAGATTTGTAGAGACAATTTCCTTATGAATCCGAGGACGGATTCTTCTGAAGAGGGAGGGTATGATGTGGACATCAGCCCCATTTTTGTGACAAGGCGCGACCTTTCTTCCATAGGGTCTAAAGGGCCCTTGGCGAAGGCTCGGATGAGGAGGAAGCCACACTCTGGGCACCGGCGAGGCCCCAAGGCAAGTCCGTGGTCGCAATGTTCTTGGCGCACCCATGCCCTATTGGCGAACCCTTGGCCTTTGGCGAAGTCAAGCCTCAACGGCGAACCCGTGGCTATTGGCGAGCCCATTGACCCTGGCGAACCCATAGTCCTTTTGGGCGAACTCAAGGCCATTTGCGAGGCCATGGCGCTTAGCGACCCCCATGGACGATGGCGAAGACCCTGCGCCTCATTTTCCAGGAGCAAGCGAAGCCCAGGTGTTCTCCAAGCAGAAAGGGTCTCCATACGCAAGTCAGGCGAACCCTTCTAGTTGTGCAGAGGCCCTCTTCTTCCCTTTTCCCGCAGAAAGCAATTCATGTGGTAATGGGAGCCGCTAAAGCTGGTAGCCTACAATGTCACATCCGCTGCGTCCTCTCATTTCGCCTACCATAGATCCAGGAAGCTGTTCCCTTGTCAAGACATCCTTTATTATTTACTTCTTTCTTTCTCCTTCTATAAAAGGAGGTTGTAACCTAAGTATTAGGTAGAACTCATTTTGTAAGAACACATATTTGCGGAAGTACGCATATTGTTCTTCGTGGGTCTCAAATCTTGCTCCACCAATCCATTAGTGATCCATTGCAAGAGGATCCAATATAATACCTAGCATTGTTTGATCTCGTAGTCAAAAGGTTCTAGGTCCCATTTTCCTTTCCCCTGCATTTTCATGGGAATTGACTCACCTCTTAGTGAGGAGGTTCCCTTGGCCGACTCTTTTTCCTTTGTGTTCTTACTCTGTTCTTCGTTTCCATTCTTGCTGGAAACCGCCTCCTCCGAGCTAGATCCGAGCTCGTGATCACTCCTCCCGTGATCACATCGGTGATCAAGTTAAGAGAACTTGTGAAAACCTTGAGTGGAGAATCAAGAGTGAAACCGTGTGGAGTGCTCACCTAAACACGTGAGGAGAAATGAGTGGTACTAATTTTATTGTCTAAGCGTGTAGGTGTGCCAAATGGAGGAAGAGAACCTACATTTCATTGGGTTTCATCCCTTGAAAGGAAGGCGCAAACTTGAAGATGACTTATGGCAATGGATCGAAGAATTGGAATACCACTTTTGGTATTACCAATTTCATAAAGAAGAGAAGTTAGACCTTGCCATAAGGTGTCTAAAGGGAGAAGCCAAAAGATGGTGGCGACAAGATTTCGCTCAAAGAGAGCACTACAATGAAGCCTTCATTCGGACTTGGAGCGGATTGAAGAGGTTACTAGTGGAAATATATGGTTCACCTCGAGAAGAGCCACCCTCTCCGTTCCACTCCCAAACAAGAAGGTCCCCCTCTCGGCCTACATCCTCCACCCACATTCGGAGCCAAAGTCGGAGGAGACCGAGCCCCACACCCCCACAAACACTATCGACCGAGCCATGTACTCCACCACCCAACACTTGCCCCACCCAAACTCCTTCCCCAAACCCAAGCCCTTACCAAAATTCAAGTGAAGATCTTTCTCAAATGATTGAGAGTCTGAAGAAGGAGTTTGAAGAATATGAGAGAGAGAAAAAGAAAAAGAAAGAGAGAAGAAAGGAGAGGGCTCTCCTTGGCCAAACAAGTGAAAAGAATATTGCACCCGGACCTTCAACCCATCTCCAAGAAGAATTAACCATTTCATCTTCTAAATCTTGTTATTCTTCTTTATTTGTGCACGGGTTTGAAGGAGAGAACGCCACGGATGCGCAATACCTTGAAGGAGAAGAAAGATTTTCGGCTTTGGCGGAGGACCCTCCATCCCCTAACTTGGGGAGAGGTAACCTACTCTTTTCTTTTAGTGATGAAGTGAATAGGCATGAATGTGAAACCTTATTCGAAAATGAGCATGCATCTCAACCATTGCTTAATTCTCTCAACCATGATAAGTGTAACATATTCGAATTCCCTCTTGAAAGCATGAAGCATGATGATTCGGTTGACCATGAGATGTATGTACATGATGCATATCCCATATCACTCACCCCTAGCCATGAATTCTCTTCAATGCATGATCATGACTCCTTCTTTTTAGATAATGAGAATGCATGGCCTAGGCTTACGTTTGACCCCGGGATTGACCTTGAGCTATGTGTAAGGTTGAAGTGAAGAGAAAGGGCGGATTGTCCATCTCACTCCTTCAAACCATTTTTGTGATTTTCATGTTTAAGCTTTAGTTCACTAACCCCCTAATGTCCTCCAAGTTTGTTGCGGTATTTTAGTTTTTGTAGGATTCGCCCCATTTAGATTCGAGGACGAATCTTCTCAAGAGGGAGAGTATGATGTGGACATCACCACGAAGGCGCCAACAAACTTCAAGACTTGGGCATTCCATTGGAGAAGTGATGCGGATCTGTGCTCATCAAAAGATGGAGCAATGGACTTCATATTGAAGCTCTTTTCAAGAGGAGAAAAATGGCTTTTGAATCACCTCAATCGGAGTTCCAGAGCTCAAGTTATTCAGAAAACAGTGAAGTTCCGCATACCCAAGGCACTCTGGCGAAGGAACTCGCGAAGGCACTTTGGCGAAGGCACTTTGGCGAAGGCCCTTTGGCGAAGGCCCTTTGCGAAGGCACTTTGGCGAAGGCACTTTGGCGAAGGCACTTTGGCGATGGCACTTTCGGCGAACCCATGGCCTCCGGAGAACCCATGGCCCATCAGAGAACCCATGGCCTTGGAGAACCCCCGGCCATGTGCATGTTTGGTGATTTGAATATTCCCTCCATTTCTTCATAAATCCCATTTATGAAGAAATGGGAGGAATAGTCGATAGCCTACAATTGTCTTCCATCCATCTCTTCCATCTCTCACCTCACCCACCATAATTCAAGGGTCTTTGTCCCTTGTCACGTCACTCACCATTTCCCATACCATCTCACCTCTTTATATAGAAGGCATGTAACCATTGTAATACTCAGAACATATTTATAAGAAATCAGAAATTCTCCAAGTGAGGTTTTGGCTTTCTTGTTCTCATTTCTTGCATTCCATCTCCTTAAGTGATCCGTGCAAGAGGATCCAACATAATATCTAGTATTGTTTGAACTTGTATTCAAAAGGTGCTAGATTCCATCTTCCTTCCTAGGTATTTTCAAGGGCATTGCCTCACCTCGTAGTGAGGAGGTTCCCTTGGCCGAATCTGTTATTTCCTTGTTTCTTCCCCTGTTTCGTTTCTTTTCTTGCTGGAAACCGCCTCCTTCGAGCTAGATCCGAGTTCGTGATCACTTACCCCCCCTGTGATCACATCACTTATCATGCGCCAAGGCCGCAGAAATCTTATCGCGCCAAGAATTCACGCCATTTACCTGCGTAAATGGGCTTATCATGCCCAAACCGCAGTAAGGGTCATGTAGTTTTTGTCCTCCCATGTAGTGTTAGTTTTGTCATGTTAATCTGCTTCTGTCTAATGTTGATCATTTGTCTAGTTTGTGTGATTGCACTCGGGTCCTCAACTTTAAAGATGTCGGCATTTAGGTCCTTCAATAGATTCACATCAAGTTCATTCCGTCTCAAGACACAACCAAGAGATCTTTTCCAAAAAGTACTGAAGGGGAAGGCGTAGCCATGAAAGAAGGAAACTCACTGCAGTTGTATGAAACTCAGGAGCTCTGGTTCAAGACAAGACTAGCTTAATTATCTTCAGGAAGCTAATGCACGCCAGCAAATTAAGCAACTTTTGTAATTCCGATTTGCACATATCATACGAATTGAACGCAACAATATTTTTAGCCTCATGCCTGGTTGTCTTGTTTTTCATGTCGGCTAATTCAATGCTATAATCATTAGAAACTTATCGAACATGTTAAAGGAAACATTGTTTGAATAAAAATTTGCCTAGTAGTATAACAATGTGTGTAGACGAATGCGCAACGAAGTGCGAAATAGCAAGAAAATGACAAAATTTATGTCGTTCGTTCAAGACGATCTACATCCACAAATAGGAGCAAGAGAAATTTCACTATGAGAAGAGAATTATAAGAGTATAGTCAGAATGTCTCACAACTCTTAAACCCACTTATACCGAAACATTATGAGATTTTTCTAATACTAGCTCCTCAAGGACAAGAGCTAACTAATTTTATTTACAAGCAAAGCAATGCTTCAAGTATTGTGGTTTTGCAAGATGATGAAGGAGGCAATTTATAGTCGTCAATTATGGTATCTCTTATAAATACTTATGAAGTCTTCATCATGTTCTTGAAATAACTAGTCAATGTCATTTTCTTGAAATGACTAGTCAATGCCCATACATTTGACAAGACATGTCAAGCCATCATTCTTTGACAAAAAATGAAAACTCATGCCCTTCACAGCATTCATGTGTAAGAATGTAAGAAACTAAAGCAGTAATTCACACAATGATATACAATTAAGCACTGAATTTACTAAACATTGGCAATTTCAGATTTAATTTCAGATTATCCAACCATCACTTTTTAACCATTTTCTAGTATGGAGCGAGAATCTTCACAATAAATTTATGCTGATACCCTAGAAGACTGATCAATAATCAGATAAAGAGATGAGATCATTGATTTTAAGGACCAAGGATATAAGTTTTTATACAATATCAAAAAAGATTTACCCTAAACAATGAAATAACATTTTTTTACTATTATTTTCCTACTGTTGGACCGTCACTATGGCTTCAAAGAATACGTAGTATCAATTAAGTACCCTATGTTCATGTTTTTGGTGGTGACAAAGATAAAGAAGAGAGAACAAAAAAGAAACATTGTTGATTTATGAAATGAAATATTCTACATATTTAGTCTTGACCTAATTTGAATCTAAATAAAACTCTTAAACAACAAATCTAGTTGTTGTTCGCATTTTATAAAAGAAGTTAAAATAAAACTCTTACCTATCTGCAAGTCCTAATCCTAATCGCTAGAAACTCTTAAGTAAGAGTCAGCATATAGATAACATAAAATAGATTCCTAAACGAACTAGAAAATTGATCTAAGCATCTATCATGTGTGTGACTCACGCAATCTTGCTTTGCTTCGTCCTTCTCTGTTGCAGCTTCAAGCACACATCTTCAACACCCTAGGTAAATTTGGATGTCAACACTATAACTCAGCACGTTTTGTCACCCCACCACCCCTGGAAGCTGGCGGAAGCGTCGTTGTTGCGGAAGTCGAAAGTATCGGCTGTGGGTGAATGCGGAATTTCTCTTAAAAAGGGTTGTGGACCTGAAACTCGTCCCTTAAAACGTTTTCCTTCGGGTTTTAAGATTAACACGTGTTTGCAGTTTTAAGATGTCTTACTAGTCCTAAACCTACACCCGAAACACGTTTAGGGTGGCTCAAACTCCAACCGCAGCTCAAGCGGCTATAACATAATAAACTACAATTGCTCCGAATACGTAGGGTGGCAACAATTTTTTTAAGTAACTTTTGCATTTTGATAAAGTTATTTACGGATAGTTTTTAACGTTTAGTTATAACTATTTGATCTGGACCAATAAAAAATTATGATATGGATTAAGATATTGATTTACTAGGTAAAACAACTTGAAACAGTTATTCCCAAACAATGTCATAATTAAGATATGGATTTACTAGGTAAAGCTCCATAGTATTCACCATTGTGGGCCCCAAGTTTATATTCAAACAAAGGATATATATCAGCAATGTGGCTATATATAAATATTGTTGGCTTTGCATGATTTATGATCAGAACAAAAAACTGCAAACTGGTTTGTTCATGATAACAAGCTAGTACTGTCATTTACCCAAATCTACTCTGAGTTTCCTATAACCAGAATCTGTTCTTCAAGTGAGTTTTCTTCTTTATGCTTGCTGGGCTTTGTGCCTGATCAGAACGGCGGCCGTCACGGCGGTTTGGCATAATGACAACTTATATTTCGATTTCTTATACCAGTTCTAGATCGTTACTCCTGCTAAAGATGGCTGAAAAATGATGTATATATGCAGGTATATATATCTGACAATGGATGCAGCCAAATGGATCCGTTTTCTGGTTCTTCTCTGTATCATCATCATCGGGTGCTTCATCTTCAAAGGTACTTCCATTTCCCAAAAAAATTGGTGCATTTTTTCTCGATGAGAGATTCAAATTATTACAGGAAAGAAGTCATTAACAAAATAAAAAATATATATATTTAGAAACTACAAACATTAATCATAACTTTTTATCTAAATTATTTGACTTTGTACATCAAAATATTGAACAAATAAAATCATACATTAAATGTTGACAAAACAATATACCATTTTTTAGAGACGGAAGTAGTTAAGCCACAAAGTCTTGAAAATTGCAGTTAAGCCACGAAGTTTTGAAAAGTTTACAAAATTAACCAAAACTTCTTCGAATTGCCCTTTTTAACCCCAAAGTCTTTGAAAATTGCAATTAAGTCACGAAGTTTTGGAAATTTTTCAAAGTTACCCAAAATTTATTCAAATTTTCCATTTCAACACCAAAGTCTTTGAAAATTGCAGTTAAGCCACGAAGTTTTGAAAATTTTGCAAAGTTACCAAAACTTCTTCAAATTGCCCATTTCAACCCCAAAGTCTTTGAAAATTGCAATTAAGTCACGAAGTTTTAAAAATTTTACAAAGTTACCCAAAACTTCTTCAAATTTTCCATTTCAACCCCAAAGTCTTTGAAAATTGCATATACGCCACGAAGTTTTCCAAAAAAATCCAAAACATGCATTTGGAAAAAGTTTTCCATTTCAACCCCAAACTTTTTAAATTTTACAAAAAATTCCAAACTTTTTTAAAAAATCCAAAATTCACATCACATATCCACAACAAATTTCATATTCATCAAATATTCACAACAAATTTCATCAAAAATTATCAAAAATTCTAAAATTATCACAATAAATTCTCAACACATTTCAACTAATTCCAACAAATCCATAAACATCCTAAAAACTCAAAAATATCCTAAAAATCATAAACACCCTAAAAACTCAAAAACAAACCGAAAAAATTGGAAAAAAAACTTACCGGGAGAGGGAGGGATGCGTCGGTTGCGGCGGCGACGATGGAGAGGGATATCCCTAAGTTTGATTACGTGTGGAACCAAATACTTGTTGTAAAGGATTTGTATAGTATATCAAAAACGCGATGCGCTCCAACCCAAGCCTAGCGTCGTTGCTGCTTATTCCATGGTCGACGCGCGCCTGTTCCTCTTGCCAACGTTCATGCTCGGATAACGTTGCCTGTCTTGCTCGTGCATCCCTGGGGCTTCCTATTTCTTGGAACCAAGTACTTGTTGTAGAGGATTAGCTAGTATATATAAAAAATGCAATGCGCTCCAACCCAAGCCTAGCGTCGCTGCTTTTATGCCATGGTCGACGCGCGCCTGTGCCTCCTGCCAGCGTTCATACTCGGACAACGTTGCCTTGTCTTGCTCGTGCATCCCTGAGGCTTGCTATTTCTTGCAGTGCCTATGTGCCACTAAGGTGGTGAAAGTGGAAAAGCTCAGAAGGACGTTTTTGGTTGACTGGCAGTGTTCCTCCCTCTATTCGTGCGCCAAGTTTTCCTCCCTGGGCGCACCGCTGATGGCTAGGGTTCCTTACCCCACTTTTTCCATCGGTGTGGCTGGGTCCTCTTCTTGTGGCGCCTCAACCTATTCAGAGGGAGCTTTCTTGGGCATGTCTCCCCATCTGATGGTGGCTCTGTTTCGTCACCGCCGCTCTCCATAATAGGGTGGCGTCTCAAGTCTAATTAAAGGTTTTCGTCTCCTAGGTCATACGATCGATGCTGAGCCAGGTCATGAAGGCATAGAGGTTTTCTAGCCTGGTTTGGACCCCCCCCCACTGTTAGAAGATGCAGCAGCAAAGGTGGATCAGTGTTTAGTGGTTGCGGTGGAGGACCATAGTTTGGTGTGGCAGGAGGAATTCCCGCCTCACCCGGAGATAGGACTCTCTAGGTACGGAGCAACCTCGAAGTGAGGACCCCCTGGTTTGCCTTGTTTTCTGTCTTCTTGTCCTCATGAGTGTTTTTTAAATTTCATTGCTTTTTTCACTACGTAGTTAGGGGAGTTTGGTAACGGGAATAATAACGCATCCCCACGTTACCATCATATTTAGCTATTTTGAATTAAAAAAATATATATATTTAAAGCGACGGTAGCGGGCTGGTAACGCCCCTACCTGCTACCACACTAACTTTTTTTGGAGTAAAATCCGCGTAGGGTCCCTCTTTTTAAGTTTGCGACCTATTATGGTCCCATTTTAAGTTTTTGCTTCAATGTGATCCTATTTTTAAGTTACGACCCATTGTAGTCCTTTCCGTCAAATTTTGCCGTTAAAATGGACGGTTGAGGGTGAAATGACATTTTTACCCTTAGTTAATTACTTCAATACACTCGGTGTTTTTAAATTTAATCAATTCTACCACAAAGTTTCCAAAACTTACACTAAGTGGTTTAACTGAAACCTATGAAACTAAGTTACCTAAGTAGTATAAGGAATAAAGAAAAGGGCTGAAATTGTAGTTTACCCAAAAGAAATTGAAAGGAAAGCTTCTTCTTCTTCAACGCGTGCTTGCAAGCAGACGGCGGAGGAGACGGCGGCCGGCGAAGGAGTTGTATTTCCGTCGGCGCCAACAACCACTCCCATTAGGTCCGTCTCATCTCCGTGATCCCGAATCTACCTTTTGTTTCACCCGACCGACGCTGAACGGGCAAATCCGCGAAAACCGCCGCGCATTTTGACGTTTAACCGCTTCGATCCGCTCTTCCGCCAACATTCGGCCGCTCCCACCACCACCATTGGAATCACCGTCCGACGCTCCACCATCAAGACCTAAGTCCGCCGCGGAAAGTCACCGGACACGGGCGGCCGCTGACGCCGCCGCCGAACCTGCATTCCGGCGACTGTGAGGAAAACGAAGAAGAAGAAGCTGACTGTCTTTCGGGAAAATTACAACTTTGGTCCTTTTCCCCTTTACTCTCACTTTGTGTCACTTAAACCCCTTTATTTATCCATAGTTTCATTCAAGTCACTGTTTCAAGTTTGAAAATGTGTAAATTTTGAAAATGTTGGGGTAGAATTGATTAAATTTAAAATTTTGGGGTGTATTTTAACATTTATTTAAGGGCAAAATCGTCATTTACTCTCTTCCGTCCAATTAAACGACTAAAATAGACTTTAAAGGACTACAATGGGTCGCGCAACTTAAAAATAGGATCACATTGAAGCAAAACTTAAAATGGGACCATAATAGGTCGCAAATTAACTTAAAAGAGGGACCCTACGCGGATTTTACTCTTTTTTCGCCTCCTTTTGAAATTGTCTGAACAGCTGGAATTTACATTTTAGAGGCATGGTAGCAGGTTGGTAATGCCCCCACCAGCTACCAAGCCCCTTCTTCCCCACCAACACATTTCTTCCCACACTTAACGAAAACCCGTCCCATCTTCTTCTTCCCTCTCTCGCCGGATCCAGCAGTTCCACCGCCCTCTCAGGTGGAATCCTTCGTCTCAACAGCTAGTCTCTCCTTTCCGTCGCGCTGATGAGTTTCGAATCCATCAAAATTAAATTCCTACTCGTGCAACGAATAACTGTAGGCAATGGTGAGTAAAGTCGAACCCACAGAGATTAGTCAAATTATTAAATCTGAATTTGAAACAAGTAAAGTAAAAAGGGGGATTTTGTAATTAAGTACTATATCTGTCTAGGGTTGATATTCCACTCCAAACATCTGGTTGATCATTAAAATAAATATTTCTTCAATTCAAGCAAATAAATTGGATTCTTCTTACGTCAATAAAAAGAAACCGATAATTCATATGTAAATTAACCGGAACAAGCATCTAATTAATTCCTTAATCCTGAGATAACATACTTTGAAATGAAATTTCCATTTAACCTTGGAATTAGCATGAAGAATGATGATCAAATTATTTTATTCGAGAAAACCATCTAGAAGCTAGTAGGATTTAATTTACCCTATTTTTTTCCTATGAATTAACAAGATACACAAGCGGTCTCAAGTCAATTCTTTCACACAAGTGGTTAAAAGAATTAAAGCAAATTTCCAACTAGCTAATTCAACAAACGTGAACCAATCCATTGCAATAATAAGAACGAGAAAGTAACAAATACTTCAAATTAAAGAAAGTTGAAGCACCAAATCAGTTCTCCCAACTCAAAATGTACTCAAAATGCTTGGAGATGGAAATCTTTCCCGGACTAAACTAAATGCTAAGCTAAGAGAACAATATGAGAAGAAATAACAAACCAAGCAAATTGGCTTAAGTTTGGCCTAAGGTCTCACTGCCATGCTATGTCTAACCTATTTATCAGAAACAAATCCTAATCCCTGTAAGACTTGAATTACTAGTCCTTCACAAAGTTGCCTACTTAAGAGTTTTGCTTCAAGCAACTTGTCTTCAACCCTCCACGTGATTAAGCACAATAGGAGCGTCAATTGATTTCCTCTTTACCAACTAGCATCTCTTCTTTTCTTTGTATGCAAGTAACTTTCCTTCTAATCTCTCAACAGCTTTGCTCAAGGTCCCGTAAGTCTTTAGAAAAATTCAATTCTATCCCCAAATTCATCTTTATCCACCTTTTAACCTGAAAATAAATAATGAAATAAATCCAATTATTTTAGCACCAATCCTGTAAATTATGGGCAAAATTAATATCAAAATGTCTGGATATAATCGAGTCTATCACGCGCTTTCCTCCAGCCTGGCCTCTCATTTATCTGTCGATGTCCGCAATGTGTCTCAAATCAAGAAAGGTCAGCAGTTAGTTTGGCATAAATACTTGGCCTCTCATTTTTCTGGGTGCTTGGAAAGTTGCTGCTGTTTATACTCTGTTGTGGGTCCACTTTCCATCTTCTTTGCATATGGGGTTTCTGCAATAGGCGTGGCTTATTCTCACTTGCACCTTGGCAGTGTTGTTTTTATCTGCAATGCATTACTTCGTCGGCATCTTATGGTCGAACCATTGTGGTTGTTGTCGGTTAACTCCTCTTTCCCAATGAAAATCTCTTCGTTGTTGTGCAAAAAAAGGGTTTTGGGGTATGAAGTTTTTCTCACTTCATCGGATGATCTTGTACATGTTTCTAGGTTAGAATGAGATGAGATTCTGGATTTGATTGATGAATTTTGATGAATTTGGGTTTATTTTAATTTTATCAAATAAATTGGTAACAGGCTGCCAGCTACCAAACTCGTTACCATTGGTAGCGGGCTGGTAATGGGTTTGGAAGAGGTGGCGGCCTAATTAGTAACGCCCCAGCCCTCTACCTGCAGCCATGTTACCATTGATAGCGGACTGGTAATGGATTGACCGTTTCCAAGGGTCCAGCAAATACGTAGTGTTTTCGTCTCTAGTAGTCTGTCTGGTGTATGTGCTAGCTCAAGTTGGTGCTTGCTATTGGTGGTATGGCCGCTTTGACGACACTTGTAGTGGCGGATCCATAAATTTTATCGAGTGTTGTCTATATTATATAACCATTAATTTCATTTAACAAAATTTATTTTTTTTACCATTGTCCTCTAAGACAATTTGGACTTTGATCGAAAAGGATCACAAATTGTATTTTTATTAATAAAATCAAACAAATAATTTTCAAGGTAAGTTATTAAATAATTGATCAAAAACTAGTCAATGACTTAATTCAAACAGTGATTGTAACGAAATTTGTAACATAACGATTGTTTTTAGAGGGAAAAAAATGTAAGTTAAGATATTTGAATATAGAAATTTTTGAAAAAGGGACTTGTTTAGAACAACGATCAATGTTAAAATACTAACAACGGAGTTTACTAAAAAATTTACATCACTTTTGTGCACATAAACTTTATTATTTTCTTTCATTTATCTTATTTTCATCTTCATTAGTTGTCCAATAATAATAGTGGTGTCCATATTAAGTTTTTTTTTGTGGTGTCTAAAAAATATCTATAACTTAATATCTTTTTGTATTTATTGAGTGGTGTCCATTGACAACACTCAAGATGAGCTAGATCCGCTAGTGGGCACCTGCATGGTAAGGGGGCATCTTGCTCCATGTATATGGATGCTGTTGTACGATATTCCCATGCACTTTTGGTGCATTTCAGGTCACACTTTAGACGTTGTTGGAGCTTGTCATGCCGCCATGGCCTACGCTTGCTCCGAATGCTTGGAGTCCCGGTGTCTTTCTAATGTTTATTCCATTTCTGGTTGTTCCTTTAAGGGGATTTGATGTTTTTCTAGACTTTTCCTACTGGCTTGTGGCTTTTCTTTTAGGATTTTTGCTTTCAGTATGGGCCGATCCCATCTGCTACGCAATTATATTTTCGGTGATTAATCATATTGGTTTTTTGCCATTAAAAAAAAAAGGAGTTGCTCGATTATTACAACTGGGTTTGTCTTGCATAGGATCGACATCGCCTAGTGACCGCTGCCATGAGTTCCACATTGCGGGACCTTGTGAAGGGGCTGAAGGCAGCTTAGAGGACTGGTGTAAGGAGGTTCTCCAAAAGATTACCACTGGAACCGAGTTAGAGGGACGTGCTTGGGCATTTTGTGATTATAACATAGAACCAGAGGTAAAAGAAGAAGAAGGATATTACTGTTACTACTGCTATGATCCGGAAACGGAGCCTGAGGAGAATCACTACTCTACAGATGGAGGGGAAGATGATCTCGATCCATGAGAAAATCTACTCACATGTCCGAATCCTTTAATTTACACCATGTTGCAAATTTCCCCTTACTAAAATGATTCTATAAACAGCTAATTTGCAATCTATAAATTAAAGGTTTAGGACCAGTAGTATAATAATACTTTATCCATATCCCAAAAGTACTATAACATTTATATTTACATTTAAATTTAATTTTTATTTATACTCCCTCCGTCCCAAAAGTAACGCAACAATTGACTTTTGATGTCAATTTGACTTCAGTTTATCTATATTATTTTTAATGAAAAAAATATCAAAAAAAATACATTCATAAAGTTAAGACATCAAATTTTTAGTTGTATATAAAAGTTTCAAATTTATAATTTAAATTGATAGAGAAATAAAAACATAGATTAAATACTGAAAAAACAGTGTTGCATTACATTTAGAACATAGAGAGTATAATATTATTTAGTAGAAAAATCTTTAAAAATATATATTTAATTATAAATTAGAGTCATCAAAATATTATTTCCATATGAAAGTTTTAAATTTATGATATTCGTTTTGAAAAAGGATGACTATTCATTCAATGGCGAACAGTTTACGACTAAAGAACAACCTAGTCGGGGACGAGTCCCCGAAAAATCCTAGAGGAGCTCTAAGCATAAGGCGAGCATAAAGAAACCTAAACACCAAATAGCTTAAGGCTAAAAAGTAGAAAATTCCATAATAGAATAAAAGAAACAAAAATAACCTAGTAAAAGATAGCAGGAACATTAGAAATATAGAACGTAAGCACAACCAATGAATGATGAAAATCATCAGATAAAGCCCCAACTCACAACATCTTTCAAAATGCCACTCTGCTTGAGACATCAATATACCCCCAACATACTCAATCGAACACAAGGCTACCGACCAGCTCTACCAAAGCCACGACAAACGGGTCATTAAGAGCCTGGACCCTGCAAAGAAACGTGAAAATAATCAGCAAACCAAGAGCCACACCTACATAGAGAACATCCAAAACGAGTTGCACATCTAACCCATTATCCAATGTACCCAAGTCAATTAAGATAGTCGAGTGTAAAGGGAAGACTCCAAACCCCCTGCACTCGGAGCACTGTAGCTTACTGCTTCAGGTAGGGAGAGCTCACGCTCGACACCTACTCCTTTGTGGAACCAAACTAGATCCTCCTTCAACCACATCCGACGCTAGTGTCCCATATCGACGAAAACAACCAAATCGACCTTTCCAACCAAAAAACCTTTGGTTGCCCAATTCTAGTCCGCAACCATCGGCCAGAGAAATCTTCGGCGGCAACAAGGCTTGTCGCTCCAAGGCCACCACTCTCCTGGAGTGCGCACGTAGTTCAGGGCACCACTATATCCCCCAAGCCTTTTCCGGAAAAGACGACAGTCCCGGCCGATGGCAGATCTAGACACTGCCGGAAAAGTAAGGCCCGAATAGTCGTTGGACGGCCAGCAGATGTAGACGCCAGACCCGGCCCAATAAAGCTAGATCGGACCAATTTCATCCCTACCAAGAAGCCAAGATCAAAGCATAGAGCCTCTTGATCCAGCGGGTATAAATTGGCGCTGACTAGGAAGCATACCCAAGCCAAAGCAGTGCCGCCTTTTAGAGGGGGAGAGTGCCGGTCACCAGGCCCTTCTATGTGGCGTTGCAAGGCCTCTACAAGCCCAACATCGGAGGACTAGAAGGGAAGCAAAGCCAGGGATACAGATCGTACTCAATTCCATCTGAGAACTAGGTGTCATCGAGGCAAGATAGTATCGCAAGCAAATAGCCCGAGCCAGCCACCAGAGGATCATAGATGTCCATCATAAAAACCGAAGCGGCAACGCCGCCGGAGATGAAACTTAGAGAACCTCGGAGCCATTTAAATTTATGATATTAATAGATATACAAATAAAAATATAGATTAAATATTAAAAATAAATGTCATGAAACTCTTAGGATAATGGGAGTATATGTCTTTATGGTGTCGTATTAACCATCTTACAATTAGAAACATTGTATCCGGAACATCTAAACTAGTGGTTAAGCTTCTAAGGACATAAGGTAGAAGTGTTGTATTCAAGTCTACACATCTCAATCTCCTCCCCTTTCTATATATATAAAAAGAAAGAAACATTATGAATAGTAATGAATATTATTTGGATGTTTTTATAGAGTTTGGTGAGTTGTAGGTTTTATGTTGTGCTCCTAGAATCCATTGGTTACTTTTAATTGCAACATTAATTAGCCATTCATTTATTCTAATTTTCAATTTAAATCCTCTGATATTGGTAAAACTTGCATTCTAATCATTTTATTTGTAATTTATTTTTAAAATTCTTAATGTTTTGAAATATGAATTTGTTCTTTTCCAAAATGATAGGAAAATGCTTGAAAGTTTTGTTAAACATAGGTGAAATTTAGTTAGAAAAATTGGAGGGAAAGATTGATTTGAAAAATTCCAATTGGTTTTTTTGAATGGAGGTGAGATCGAAAATTTGGAATGAAAGATTCATTTGACAAATTCCAATTGTTTTTTTTAAATAAATTAGAAACATACTTAAAAATTTTTCAAAATGAAAGTGAAATTTATGAGAAGAACGTGTTGATTTAAAAGATTCTTGTTGTTTTCTTCACACAGTTTTTTTTTTTTTTTGTAAAAGAACAAAACCTTTAACCCACAACAAAAAGCGAGTTGGTGCATCTTACAAATAAGAAATTGTTATGTTTTTAACTTCACAATATTATTGATGGAAATAATGCTACCATCTTTCAATTATTTTCTCCTTTTATTAGAATCGGCTAATGTGATTATTTAGAGTTAGCCATTTGGCTTTTTTTGCCAATCTCCAACGGAGTGCAGATCTGAGGCAAGTGATTTGAGGCAAGCGTGACAAATTAACAAATTAGTTTGAGTTATTTTGCGGTAATTTCTTACAATTTAGGCAGGTTCAGCTCTTAAAGGCTGGCCAGACCAACCGTCATTGAACATTGAAACAATAAAATCAAATATTACAAATTTTGTTCGATAAGCAATAGAATCAAACTCAATTCGGCTCGAACTCAGCTTCAAAATCTTAATTCTGCTCAAACTTGAACTCAATTCGATAATACATTGTTCAATAACACATAAGGCGAATTTGAGTTCGAGTATGTTCGATAACTACTCAGCTCATTTACTGTCCTAATAGCTACATCACTTACGATTGTGATATCTCAAGCTGCTGTTGAGAATATTATCAGCGGACTACAATCTCATGTTTCATGTCTGTGTACTTCCGAGAATTTGGAAGAGTGTGAAGTAGCTATATTAGCAATAGCTAGATTTGTTGGTTTTTTTGCGTGATGAACAAAGGTGAGGAATAGATGACACAATAATATGTGAAGAGATAAACCTTTCTTTTGCTTTCTTTTTGATTGTAGAGAAATTAATACAATATATAGGCTAAGTCCTGATCTAATCCTAAATGATGTAGAAATCTTGTAGACAAAGATAAATCCTAATTCTAAATGTTGCAGATAATATAGAACACTTATAAACTTATAAATAATAAAATTCCTAATTTAACTAAGAGTCTTTATTTCTCTTTTTTCTTTTCTTCTTTTTCCTCTTCACGTACAACTCCCGTTGGTTCCTAGCAAGCCGAGCTTCACAAGCCTCGAGTGGTTTTGAAGCTCGTATATTATACGAGCCGAGTTTGAGCTTTGGAGGCTCAGCTCGATGAGGCTCGCAAGCCGACGAGTCTTATGAAAATACCCATAATCCCCTCATATTGTACAAGTAAGAAAATTTTTAGCTCCACAAGCTTGGTTCGAGCTTGATCGAGCCGAGCAGAAACGAGCTTACCCAGCAATCATATCTGACCTCACAAGCTTTTGAGCTGAGCTCGAGCCAACAAACCTCATGGAAATATATACCCATAATACTCTCATATTGTACAGGTAAGGAATTTTTGAACCTCACGAGCTTGGTTTGAGCATGATCTAGCCAAACTGAAACGAGCTTACCCAGCAACTATACATATACATATATATATATATATCTAACCTCGCGAGTTTTGGGGCTGAGCTTGAGCTTTTCACGAGCCGAGCTCGAGCCCGATATTAGGTGCAGATAGAATTCGAGCCGAGCTCGAGCCTGTTGAATATATGTTCTTAAGATACTGATTAGTCACAAAAATAAAATAAAATAATAAAATAAAAATATTTAATAAAATTGTTTGTTTACCATGAATATTAGAAAGTTATGTTACTAGTGGTTAATGTCAGGTTAATGCTAAGTTAATAGGTCAATCTAATGCTAGAATTGAATAGTCACTTTTCATATATAAATATGATGGAAGATTATGAATAATTTAAGCTCCATATAGAAATTCACACAATATAGACAAAGTTTCTACAATGCTCTCTTTCACATATCTTTCCCTTTCCATTTCTTTTATTCTTTTTCATATCTTCTTAAAAACACCAACAAATTGATATCCAGACATGTTGATCTTGTGGAACCAAGACAAAAACCACAACGCATGGAGCCCAAAACTCCAACAACACAACACATGCAGGCCAAATCTCCCACAACACAACATATGGAGGCAAAAGCTCTTACAACATAACACCTGGAGGCAGAAGCTCTCACAACATGACACATGGAGATCTATAACAAATAAAGTCACAAGCAAGCTACAAATTAAGGCACATGTCATAGGCCACAATCACAACCAAACTGAGGCAGAAGCCAAAGCAACCCAAGCTAAGGTAACGAAAGTCCAGGATGAGGAGGAGTTTTTTTTTTGATGAACATGCAACTTCAAGAAGAAGGAGGAGTGTTGAAAATATGTTGTTGAGATGCTAATCAGTCACAAAAATAAAATACAATAAAATAAAATATTTAATAAAACTGTTTGTTTACCATGAATATTAGAAAGTTATGTTCGTGGTTAATGTCAAGTTAATGCTAAGTTAATAGATCAATTTAATGCTAGAATTGAATAGTCACTTTTCATGTATAAAATATGATGGAAGATTATGAGTAATATAAGCTCCACACAAAAATTCACACAATGTAGACACAAAGTTTCTACAATGCTCTCTTTCACATATCTTTGATCTTTCCCCTTCAACTTCTTTATGTATTTTTCATATCTTCACAAAAACCAACAGAGTCGAGCCAAAATTTCACGAACTCGGACCCGAGCTTGTAGGGATTGGGTATCAGCTCGGCTCGTTCTCATCCCTGCAGTCCTAATATATGTACCAGCTAATGCCAGCATATGTTCAACTCTCAATTCATGAATTTGTACTGTCCCTTTTAAAGATTGATATAGACGTGCCTCGGTTAAAAGTACCTCAAAAGCTGAGTCATTGCCTCAAGCTCTAAAATGAAATTTTATGAGGCTACTTCTCCTTATTATAGTCTTGGATGTAGACAATTTCTCTTCTTTCGCTTCCCAGTGGGATGAGATCTGTTTTGGCAGCCGCCACGTGCCTGTGAAGTTGACGCGTGTTGGCATTGCTGGATGCCATTGGGATTTGTGCGATACGCGTTTCTCGGAATTCGAGGAAGGGGTTGAGTTTGTTCTGTTCTTGTCTCGTTTTGTGAAAGTGATTGCGAAGAGACGTCCCTTTGACTTTCGCCATAAATGTCTTATATAGCCCATATTAATGGTGGCAAAGTCGTAATATTTCAATATAGCGTTAATGGACACGTGTTTCGTGTCTCCGGGTATGTTTCCTCGGGAATATCTCGTGTCCTGTTCGAGTAAGTTTTCGTTAGGTCCGGGAATGTCACTGTTCCATTAGGTTTTAGTTATTAACACTTAGGTTTTTAATGGGGCCCTTATATTGGGCTGCTGACTGTGCCTTTTGCTAGGCCTTCTTGGATGATTGGGCCTGGCGGCCATCAAGTCCCCCAGTTGTCATTTGGCCGACTGCAAGGAGTCCGAATATGTCAGCGTACCTTCCCGGACTGTCATGGTTCAAGTTGGCAATAGTCCGGGAAATTTGAATTGGGGATTTTATGAATCCTCTTATTGACTTCCTTGGACCAAATTCCTCGAACCACAATGGTCCGGGCTTTTGAAATGAGGATCCTTATGGTCCGGTCTTGAAATTGATTTTCATTCCCTTTGAAATCCTCGGACCACAATGGTCCGGGCTTTCGAAATGAGGATTTTATCCTCCCATTGAAATCCTCGGACCACAATGGTCCGAGATTTTGAAATGAGGATTTTCTCCTCCCTTTGAAATCCTCGGACCACAATGGTCCGGGCTTTGAAATGAGGATTCTCATCCTCCCATTGATTTCCTCGGACCACAATGGTCCGGGATTTGAAATGAGGATTTTCATCCTCCCATTGATTTCCTCGGACCACAATGGTCCGGATTTTGAAATGAGGATTTTATCCTCCCTTTGAAATCCTCGGACTACAATGGTCCGGGCTTTCGAAATGAGGCTTTTGAAATGGGGATTTTATCCTCCCTTTGAATTCCTCGGACCGCAATGGTCCAGGCTTTGAATTGAGATTTTCATCCTCCCTTTGAATTCCTCGGACCGCAATGGTCCGGGCTTTGAGTTGAGGATTTCATCCTCCCTTTGAATTCCTCGTACCGCAATGGTCCGGGCTTTTGAAATGGCCTGAGAAAGCAGTTCCATCGCGGTTGATGCATTAACTGCTACTTTTTGATCAGTGGTGGATATGCATCGCTTTGTGACGGTTCGCCTTCCCGGACATCCTTAAATAAGGAACAGTTCTAGAGTTGCTATCCACACCTCATTCTTGCTTCCTATGCTCTCCCTCATTCTTCCTTCCTTTGCTCTCTCTCTCTCTCTAAGCTATTCTCATTTTTCACGACGGACAACCCATCGCTCAAGGAGGCGATCAGCTTTTTCCAGAGGTGGAGAAGTGTTGAGAAAGTTGCCCTGCAGGAATACCTAGCATCATTTCTCATCCAAGAGACCGTTACTTTAGGCAGCCAAGAGGGAGCTTCGCCGTAGAAAAATTCTACCGCCGATATCACTCTGTCGACGACGCGGCTGTGAACCTCTCACCGGTAAACCTTAGATCGCCCATTCGTCGCAGCTTTCTCTGTCCGATTTCTCGAGGTATTTACAGATGGCCTCTTTTTTTCCAATTCCTTCCTCTGTTCGTCCTTCGGGTAATCTGTTAGAAATGAGTGAACCCGTACCCGAAGGATGGTGGTCAGAAGTTGACTAGTTCTGGAGCAAAGCCACTCCCGAAAGTGTAAAGCGCTGGCAACGCGACTTCTTCCTTCCCCGTACCACAGCCATTAGAGTTCCAACGCCTGAGTGTCGTGTATACGAACCGGGCGTTGGTAGGTTAGTCATTTTTAGGAGCCAATTGGAGTGCGGGCTTCGGTTTCCCCCGCACCCTTTTGTCCAAGAATTAGCCGAATCCCATGGCCTGGCCATCAACCAGCTAAGCCCGAACACCTTCTGCCATATCAACGCGTTTCTCGTGTTGTGTATGGTGTTCGGGGTGGATCCCAAAACTTCCACTTTCCTGCAGTTCTACAAAATCGTCCCGAACCCAAGGAACTGCTTATACTACTTCGGGGCTAGGTGAATCCCACAAGGAAGTTCAACCTCATATGGGATCTGCCTTCAAGCAGGAAAGGGTGGCACAAGAAGTTCTTCTTCCTGAAGCCCGAAGCATTGTGGGACCTTCAAACTGTCCAGAAGGTTGGAGAACTTGTGGACGTGAAGGACCCTTCTCGTTTATTGGAGTTGGAAGGTGCTCGGGAGAACTACGAAGCCTTCCGGGGCAAGTTGCGGAAACTGGTCGACTGGTTCGGGGATGACCATCTCGAACCATTCCCTGTCCCGATCAATTGGATCCTCATCACCTGAGGACTTTTATCCTTCCTAGGGATCATTCAAGGTGACCTGCGGCTACTTGGAATCAAGGAAAGCTCCCCATCCCCCCAAGACTTGGCTTTGGTTCGGCGTCTGCGGGGCGAAATCCCGCATGTGGCCTTTGTGGAAGGTTCATACTCTTTCCTAGACTAATTTGCATTCCTTTTTTGTATTAATTAATTGTTCCTTTCTTTGCAGAAATGGCTTCAAAGATCGACCTTCAGGGCTTGTTCAAGGGCTTCAAGGCCAAGCCAACCGAGGAGTCCTCAAAGGCAGGTCCGGCTGCGGAACCGAAGAAAAGGAAGAGGGATGTTGCAGACGCCCTGGAGGTTGCTGAGTCCGGCCCTTCCGAAGTCCGTTCACCAGTTCGTCTGGAAGAGACAGACACAACTTTTGAAGACCTTGTGGATGCCTATGATCGGGTTGGTCCTTCCCCGGACAAGAGGAGGCGTCTCCGAGGGAAATACAAGGCCACGCCGGTTGCTGAAGAGTAAGCTCCGGGAGTCTTGCCCACAGATTTTTACCTAGGTAACCAACACTTATCCTTAGAGAATAAGTGTTTCTGGAACATCTTCGGGAATCTTTCCCGAATGTTCGGAGATGACCCTGTTCACGAAGTCATCCGGACGCATTTCTGCTGTATAGGTCCAGGCTGGAAAGAGGCCCAGGAGAAGGCACGGTAGGAGCGGGATGCCGAACTCGCATGGTACGGATCAGACTTGATCCCCCGGGAGCCGAAGTGTCTTATCCATGAGGACCAGAACCTCATGGATGATGAAGATGCCAAAGAGATGGCCCCGGAGATCTGGAAAGGGATATCAACTGCCTGGACCATGGACTGCCTTGAGCACCAGTTCCCGGATCTTGCCATGACAATGGCCCGTATGCACGTCTTGAGTGCGCAGGTCAGTTTCTTTTTGATTTTTGCCAAGTTATTACTGCTTTCTTTATGCTAATGCCTTTCCTTTTGCTTGTTGTAGACAACTTGCCTAACTGGGTGGGCTTCTCAAGTTGTCCATAAGATGGAGGAAGCCCGGAGTAGCTCTGAACAACGGGCTACTAAGGCAGTGGCCGTAGTGGCGAAACTCATTCAAAGAGTTTCTCACTACGAGCAATTACTTCGGGCTTCCTGGACATCCAGCTCTTCAGCGTTGACTCTCCCGGAGGATGTCCATGGTGAACTTCCTGACCCTTCTACCGCGTCTCAGCTTGCCGAAGTCGAGGCATCTGCTTCGAGGAAAGTGGAAGCTCGAGAAGCGGAGAGACCTTGAGGTCAATCTTGAAAATCTCAAGAACCACACCGACCAAGACATCAAAACCACCGGAAGAGGTTAAGTCGACCAAGGAAGAGACGGCGACTATCCGGAAAGAGAAGGAGGCGTGGAGGAAGTCGTTAAGGAAGCGGTTCAAATGGTTGTCGAGAAATTCGACCAAGGCTTCTGCCTCGTCCGTAGACAAATTGTCGAGCGGAACCCGCATGCTGACCTCTCCGGGTTAAACAGCTTAGGAGGAGCGACGGTGGATCCGTCTTGGTGCGGTGAGGAGTTCCCTAAAAGCTCGGATCCCGCTCATCCTAATGAATTTAGCTTTCCTTAGTATGTACTTTTGTTTCCTTGGAAGGTACTGGGAATTGTAATTGTCCTTCGGGATTTATCAATGAAATCTCCGGGATTTTTGAACAGCTTTGGTCTCAAAACATACGCCTTTATCTAACTAACTCCGCTTATACATAGTACTTTCAAGTTTTTTCGAATGGAACGAGTTGGAAAATTATATTCCTTCGGAATCTACTAATTTGTAAACTCCTTCCTTTCTTCAGCTATTACTCTAAACGGGCCTTCCGGTTGGGCGGATAAGCCTCCTTTTGGTCTTCGAGAACTAGTTTAGTTTGCAGTAGGACTAGGTCTCCAACCTTGATATTTTTTGTCTTGACTTTCGAATTTTCCGAAGCCGCGATCCTTTGCTGAAATGCCTTCCTCTCGGATCTCCGCCTCTTCTCTTTGCCTTCGAGGAGATCCAGGTTCGTCCTTAGCCCTTCTTCGTTGGCATTTTCCTCAAAGATTGTAACCCGGAGAGACGGGTTGGTTACTTCAATGGGGATGAGAGCTTCAGATCCAAAGGCCAAGGAAAACGGCGTTTCCCCTGTTGACCTGCTGGGAGTGATCCGGTAACTCCATAAGACGTGCGGGAGTTCCCCGGGTCACTTTCCCTTAGCACTCCCGAGTCTTTTCTTTAAACCGTCTTTCAAGGTTCGGTTAGATACTTCGACCTGCCCGTTGCTTTGTGGGTGTGCGACCGGAGCAAAGTGAAGCTTGATGCCGAACTCTTCGGTAAAATCCTGGAATCCTTCATCTGTGAACTGTGTCCCGTTGTCGGCGACCAGCACTTTCGGGCACCCGAACCTACAGATGATGTTCTTCTAGACGAACTCCCGGATGTTGCCCGATGTTATCGAGGCCAACGGTTCGGCTTCTATTCATTTGGTGAAGTAATCTACGGCGACAACGCAATACTTCACTCCTCCAGGCGCCTTCGGCAATTCCCCGATCAAGTCAATTCCACACACGGGAAAGGGTATCGGATAGTCCGAAGATGTCACATACTCCGAGGGTACTCTTTGAATTCAGGCATGTTCCTGTCACTTTTTGCACTTGTTGACTAACTTCTTTGAATCTTCTTTTAGGTTCGGCCAGAAGTAGACTTGCAGAGTATAACTGCTGCTAGCGCATCCGATTTGATATGGGACCCGCAGGTACCTTCATGGACTTTCCTCAAGTCTTCTTCTATTTCTTCTTCGTCGATGCACTTCTGGAGGGGCGAAGAAAACTCTTTCGTACAGCTGACTCCTACTACCACGAACTTGCTGGATTTCCTTCTTACATGTTTCGCCGCGACCGGATCCTCCGGGAGTATTCCTTCGGTGATAAATTTCCAGTATGGTGCTCTCCATCCCGAAGAAATGCTGAATATCCGGAGGTAACTAATGCATGGTTTTCCCTTTCTTCTTCGTAGGATGCAGACTATGAGAGCAAGTCAGCTTCGGAATTAAGAGTCCGTAGAATCTTCTCAATCGTCAGTTTTTCAAATTGTAAGGCTAACTTCTTGACAATGTTAGCATACTTTTTGAGGCTGGGCTCTTTGACTTCGTACTCTCCGTTTGTCTGCTGAACGAGGAGGTTTGAGTCGCTGCACGCCCGTAGTGACCGAATTCCTGCTTTCTGAGCTAATTCCAATCCGGCAACCAAGGCTTCGTATTCGGCCGCGTTATTCGTGACTGGAAAGGTAAATTTGATTGACCGAGTAGCTTTCATGCCTTCCGATCCTTCAAGCACTAATCCCGACCCTTGTCTTTCTGCTCCCGATGCGCCGTCTACATAAAGTGTCCATACGGGACTATCTTCGACTTCTGTAAGGTCGCCTTCGGGTCCTTGAGGTAACTCGGCAATGAAATCTGCCAGAGCTTGCGCCTTGATCGCTCTTCTTGGTTCGTACCGTATTTCGTATTCGCTGAGCTCGATACACCACTTCGACAATCTCCCCGAATGATCCACTCGCTTTAGGACGTCCTTTATTGGGATGTTACTTCGGACCACTATTGAGAATCCGAGGAAATAGGGTTTCAATCTCCGGGCTGAGAGGACCAAGGCGTATACTAACTTTTGGATCATCGGGTAATTGAGTTCGGCTCCATGTAAAGACTTGCTAACATAATAAACTGGCCATTGCTTCCCTTGGTCGTCTTCCTGGACAAGAACCGAACTTACAGCTTTCTCTCCCACCACGAGGTATACGATCAGGGGCCTGTCTTCGGTTGGTTGCCATAGTGTGGGCATCTCCAACAGATAAGCTTTGATCTCCTCCCAAATTTTCTCGACAGCTTGGAATTCCATTCGAATTTTGCCCGATCTGCACATGCTTTTCTTCCTTTGATTTCTTCTCCCCCTTCTTCACCCCTATTCGTCCGGGTTCTGCGCCCTCTTTTACTAGGAGTTTGAAGAACAGGCGACACTTGTCTCCGTATCGAGATATGAAGCGGCTTAGGGCCGTAATTTTCCCGAGCAGCCTCTGCACATCTTTGACGGACGAGGGTGTTTTAGAGTTGAGTAGGGCTTTGATTTTAGCCGGATTCGCATCGATGCCGCGTTCGGACACCATGAATCCCAGAAACTTTCCTGCAGTTACTCCGAATACGCACTTGTCCGGGTTCAATCAGAGCCCGTACTTCCAAATCCAGCTAAAAACTTCATCGACATCCCGGATTAGATCATCCCCCTCTTTGCTCTTTATGGTGATGTCATCGACGATACTTCGAGAATTCTTCCTATTTGGTCGAGAAGACTTTATCCATTAGCCTCCGGTAAGTCGCTCGGCATTTTGAGCCCAAAGGGCATTCTGATGTAGCAATGTATACCAGAGTCACTGATGAAGGAAGTCTTCTCCTCGTCTACCGGATTCATCCGGATCTGATGATACCCACTGTAAGCATCAAGGAAGCTAAGTCGTGCATGTCCGGCTGTTGAATCCACAAGTCTGTCGACCGGAGGTGTAGGATACGAATCCTTTGGGCAGACGTCATTCACATTTTTGAAGTCAATGCACATACGTAGTTTGTCGCTATCTTCCCGATATGCTACTACGGGATTACTCAACCATTCAGGATAAGATACTTCTCTTATGACTCCCGCATCGAGTAGCTTCGAGATTTGTCTCTCGATGAAAATTCTTTTGAAGGGGGCATTGTTCCTCTTCTTTTGTCTTATGGGCCTGTGTTGTCCCAAGTAGGCTACCAAAGAGGGGGGTGAATTGGTTGGCCACAAAAACTTTTCGAATTAACAAAATCGAAAGTACTGACTCGATGTCAACCCGTTTAGAAATACGAATTCTAGCAAGAACAAGAACGACACCAGAATTTATAGAGGTTCGGTCTGAGACCTATGTCCTCTCCTAAAGTCCACAACTTGAGAGTTCTTCCACTATACTTTAAAAAGGTTAAGGTTACACCAAGAAAAAGTACAAATAGTTTTTCCCAAGGCTCAACTACAAATCTAACTATGGTTTTCCCGAGGCTCACCAAAAAATCTAACACACACCCAAAATAGTTTTCCCGAGGCTCACAAATAACCTAATACAAATCTCTGTTTAGTTTTTCCGAGGCTCACCAAAACAAACCTAAGAACTCTTTGATTTTTACGAAAATCTAAACCTGTTGAGGTTTTATCGAAAACACACAAAACGAATTTTGAAACCAATTTTTCTCTCTCGAAAAATAACTCAGAAAAGCTAATATGGAGATGAAGCTTGTTCTTCAGAAGATCAGTGCTGGAGAGCTTTGAAACAACTTGCTTGCTGATGATATGAAACTTGAATGCTTGTCGAGAGTAGTGCATTCTTCAAAAATTCAAGTCTGTATTTAAAGACGAAGTAGAGGAGCGTTCTGGAGCGTCTTCTTCAACGTCTCTTCTGTTTTGAAATCCAGATTTTTCGCCAAGGTTGTTTCCTTCAGAAGCTGCTGATCGTTTGCAACGAAAACAAAAAGAAGAAGAGTGCTAACTGAACTCATCTTTCTATCAGACAGCTGTTAAACCTATTTACACAAAATGGGCTTTATTTGAAATTTAAAACCGAGGCCCAATCGAAGTTCATAAGTACAATATGACTAATAGATAAAATATACCAATCATAACACATACTTTTCTAAACTTTACAAAACTTCCCAATACTTTGTTATCATCAAAATCTTCAAAGTCAACAATCTCCCTTTTTTGATGATGACAAAACTTTTTAGAGGTTTTGAGAAATCGTTTGAAAATCTCCCTCTTAGTAAAACAAATTTTTGAAAATCTCCCCCTTAGTAAAACAAACCTATATCATAGGCATAAGCAAGGAGTCTAAATATCTCAGCATATCAACACTAGAAAAAGCTCTTCTCACAGAATAAACTCAACTCATTTTCTCACCCTATAAGCTTACTCTATTACCTCATAACTTCTCCCCCTTTTTGTCATAATAAAAAAAAACAGATAGTGCAGCCAATTTAAAGCATAGTAGGAATATCCAAGTAGCAACATTTATGTACAGTCCCAGATTGTTTGAAAAAAAATCAGTTCTGATTTGCTTAAAGAAAACAACACAGAATTAAAAGCTAACAAGGTTGATTAAGAGTTGTAAGGTGATTGGGGAGGTGTGGTCCAGGATTCTGTTGGCTCAGCTGGAGGGACTTCATTTTGAACAGGCTCCTCTCGAGGTATGGAAGGCATTGTCTCAACGGGTTGATCTGCTATCTCAGTATCTGCAGCAGCTGTCTCAACGGATTTGGACGCCTTTTCCTTGTTAATTCTTTCCCTGTTCTGCTGCCTAGCAACCCTAATTGCACTATTCTCCCGCAACTTAGTCAAAGCCAGTTCATGTTTGGCTTGAATCCTTACCCACTTGCCGTTGACTTCCTCCTTGAAACCACTTTTCTTGACTGTGGCTCGGACAAGATAAGTAGAATTGTCCCAGTTTTCCATATTCTGATCTGTTCCAGCAACCTTATGCTTTTTAAGCATGTCACTGATGAGGTCAACATAGGGCATATGCTCCTTATGTCTCCCTTCAACTGAAAGACCAAGCAGTTCAACTACACGTCTACCAAAATCAATGTCCATTCCTTGAACCATTTTGAACATCAAACAGAGATCACGCCATGTCACGAGTTGAGTTCAATCTTTAGGGAAAAGAATAGCAGCAATAATCCAATGCAACACTCGATGACTCAACTCTGTGAACATCATACTAGTAAATTGATATGGCAAGGAATCAAAAGGAATACCCAGATCTCCAAAGAAGTAGACAAATGCTTCATTCCTTAAATCTGGAGTGTCAGCTACTTCATCTACAGAGTCTAGTACTCTTAAGGCAGCAGAGAATTCCTTATGCAAAATTGTTAAGGTCTTACCTTACACTCTTGACTTGATGGACAATCCATCTGAAGCTACTCTAAGTGTGGAGTAGAACTCTGAAGCCAAATGTGTATATCCTTTTGCAGGTGTAAACATGAATGGCATCAACCCATAGTGGTCCAGCCATACTCCTACTTCTTCTACACCAAAAGTTGCAAGAAGATCCCTAGTAATGTATGAGTGCGTTGAAAACTTGGAGAACTTAGGGTTTACCTGAACCGCTCGATAGATTGATGGTGCTGTTCCCACTGCTTTCTTCTTTGCTGGCGTGACTCGTGTCCTGGGTTGAGAGACAGATGGTGAGGTCTTTTTCCGCTTCACAACAGAAGGAGAGGCTGATGGATTCCTCCTTTTTGGGATAGAAGGAGAGGATTTCACCATAATCCTCCGCAAGCCATCTCCCCTTTGTCGAGTTTTGCTCGAGACAGGGGCTGTACTCTGTCGCTTTCTCTTCTTTAACCCAGCTAGAAAATCTGCAAGCGTTACCTCAAAGCCACCATCCTCTTTTGAGGAAACACTCACCACGGATTGAGATGACGTACTGCCATTTGGAGTCGCAACCGGACTGAATTCCGGCATTGCTAGTGGTGGTGCTGTTAGGGTTTTCCCAAGTCCGACTCCTAGCCGAGCTAGGTTCTCTGCAACTCGAAACAGAAATTCTTGATCTTCCAAGGCTGAATCTTTCGTTTCCATAACCATATTCTCCGATCTCATCAGGTTGAGATCAATCTGAGTTCCTGAGACAACTGGATTTTCTCTTGCCTGAAGACGAAAATCCCCTGCACTACTAGAACTACTCGACTGTTCCGAGCGATCGACTGGCGGCTGAGAGAGTTTTAGTTCAGCCGATTTCTGGTTGGAGGAGGAAGACATGCCTTCTTGATTTGGGGGTTTTTGGCAATAGGGGAGAGGAACAGTAAGGGTTTTGTGAAACCTGATTTCGCGAAGGCTTAAGAATATGTTTTTGCAAATAAAACCTTTCTACTTCCGAAACTCAAAATACCCCTTTTTCAAACCTAAAAAAAACGTTTGGCATTTTCTAAAAACTTAATTAATTAAAAAAATCTGGGAACATTCATATACACATTTAATCTAAGAAATTTATGTTATGCAATTATGAAATTAATTTTCACATTGCTTAACATTTTTCCTTTTGACAGACTCTCAACGGGTTTACAGGAACATACCTGTTTATCACCTTGGATTGCTCATGCCCAATTCCCTTCTGATGTATGTGAACCTTTCTTCACTTAGTGGTTTTGTGAAGATGTCTGCTAGCTGGTGATTTGTATCAACAAACTCAAGTAGAACATTTTCATTAGCAACATGTTCTCTAATAAAATGATACCTTACCTCAATGTATTTAGCTCTAGAGTGATGAACAAGATTTTTTGCTAAACATACCACACTTGTATTGTCACATTTAATGGGAACTTTTCTAAAATTGAAACCAAAATCCTTCAATTGTTGAACCATCCACAAAATTTGAGCTACACAACTTCCTGCAGCTATGTACTAAACCTGTTTGTTGATAAAACAACTGAGTTTTGTTTCTTTGAAAACCAAGAGACTAGACAACTTCCCAAGAATTGACAAGTTCCACTTGTAGATTTTCTATCTACTTTGCTACCTGCAAAATCTGCATCTGTAAAACCATGAAGCTCAAACAATGTATCGTTTGAATACCATAAACCAAGGGTTAGTGTATCAACTAAATATCTAAAGATTCTTTTGATGCAATGCAAGTGAGATTCTTTTGGATTAGATTGAAATCTTGCACAAAGACATACACTAAAGAGAATATCAGGTCTACTTGCAGTAAGATAAAGTAGAGAGCCAATCATACTTCTATAAAGTTTCTGCTCAACCTGTTTACCATTCGAGTCTTCATCCAATTTTACCGTTGCACTCATAGGTATGGGGCTAGGTTTTGTTGTACTGTAACCAAACTTCTTCAAGATATCTTTTATGTACTTGGCTTGGCTTATAAAGATCCCTTCCTTTGATTGCTTTATTTGAAGTCCAAGGAAGTAGCTCAGTTCGCCCATCATACTCATCTCGAATTCTCCCTGCATTAACTGAGAGAATTCCTTGCACAAGGATTGATTAGTTGCACCAAAGATTATTTCATCAACATAAATTTGCACGAGCAACATATCCTTTTCGCAAGACTTAATGAAAAGAGTGTTGTCAACTTTTCCTCTTGTAAAACCATGATCAACTAAGAAAGTGCTCAACCTTTCATACCAAGCTCTAGGAGCTTGCTTTAAACCATAAAGAGCCTTTTTTAATCTGAAGACATGGTTTGGAAAGTGAGGGTCTTCAAAACCTGGAGGTTGTTCTACATATACCTCCTCTTTTATAAACCCGTTTAGAAAAGCACTTTTCACATCCATTTGAAAAAGTTGAATGTTCATAAAACATGCAAATGCACAAAGCATTCTTATTGCTTCAAGTCTAGCCACAGGAGCATAAGTTTCATCATAATCTATTCCTTCCTCCTGTGAGTAGCATTTGGCAACTAACCTTGCTTTGTTTCTAGTGACAACACCATTTTCATCAAGTTTGTTCCTAAAGACCCATTTAGCACCAACTATTGAATGGTCTTTTGGCCTTTGTACTAATGTCCATACCTCATTCCTTTTGAATTGATTCAGCTCTTCTTGCATAGCGTTTATCCAGTTTTCATCTTGTAGTGCTTCATCTATTGATTTGAGTCTTGGTTTTCTGGTACTGTCTCAACAGGTTGAGACGTGTTTTCTGCATTGCTCTCTTTCTGAGTATCAGCTGGATTATTTTCCCTTTGATGTGCGTTTTCCTGATCTTTAGAAACATCATCTTCTTCTTTGACAGCAATGTTAGTTTCATCGAAAACAACATGTATAGATTCCTCCACTTTTAAAGTCCTTTTATTGAAAATTCTAAAAGCTCTACTTTTTAACGAATAACCAAGAAAGATTGCTTCATCATTTTTTGAATCAAATTTCCCTAGATTCTGTTTATCCAGATTCAGAACAAAACATTTACAACCAAAAAAATGGAAATGAGAGATATTAGACTTCTTACCTTTCCATAGCTCATAAGGTGTCTTGTTTAGGATAGGCCTAATCAAGACTCTATTGAGTATGTAGAATGAAGTGCTTGCAGCTTTCGCCCAAAAGTATTTAGGAAGAGAATAATCATTGAGCATTGTTCTTACCATTTCCTCGATGGTGCGATTTTTCCTCTCTACCACACCATTTTGTTCCGGTGTTCTTGCACGAGATAAGTTCGAGATATGCCAAGAGAGATACAAAAAGATTCCATTTCAGAATTAACAAATTCTCCACCATTGTCACTGCGTATAGCAACAATTTTCTTACCTTGCTCATTTTGAACTTTCTTGACAAAGTTGACAAAATTCTCACAAGTCTCACTTTTCTTAGCAAGAAAGAATGTCCAGGTATATCTTGAGTAATCATCAACTATAACAAGGCAAGAATGCGTTTATCTCCAAGACTTGTAGTCGAGATGGGACTGAAAAGATCCATATGTAGAAGTTCTAGAACTCCTGCAGTTGTCACAACCTGTTTAGACTTGAACGACGCTCTTGTTTGTTTACCTTTTAAACAGCTGCGCATTCTTTATCTTTGTCAAACTTGATCTTCGGCAGTCCTCTCACTAGGTCTTTCTTCGTAGTTTCAGTAATTGTGTACATGCTCGCATGACCTAATCTCTTATGCCACAACCAACTTTAATCTTTGTTAGAAGTAATGAGGCATTTTACATTGAACGAAAATAGATCATCTAAATCAAAAGTGTATACATTTCCACATCTTTTTCCAATGAACTTAGTGTTGTTGGACGATTTGTCTATCACATGACATTGATCCGATTTGAATATGACATGGTAACCACTATCACAAAGTTGACTAATACTTAATAAGTTGTGTTTTAGTAACAAGTAATACATTGTTTATAGCCAAGAACCAATCTTACCAACCTTACCAATACCGAGTATTTGTCCTTTGCTATTGTCACCAAAGGATACCGTTCCTCCTTTCCTTGGGGTAAAGCTGAAAACTTACTTTTATCCCGGTCATGTGTCTTGAGCACCCGCTGTCCAAGTACCATGTGTGTTTCTTCAGACCTCGATTCTGCAGAGCTATAAGGCACGCCTCAACAAAGTTGAGAGATTCAGCTCACTGTCAACAGGTTGACAGCTCTTGAATGTGATGCTTTCTTCACCATCTGTTAAGCATAGGTGTGCCTCTTCCTCTTCATTTGTGGATGAATCCTCTGAATTTGAACAACTATCACTCCAAGCGGCCATTCACTTCAATCCAGGTTTTCTTTTCTTGAAGGTTCTCTTTTTGTCCGAGTTTCCTCTTTGTTTCTTTGAGCTGCTTTCGCTTCTTTGGGCAATCGAATCGCATGTGTCCTCTTCCACCGCAGCTTGTAACAGATTGGTGGTTTGAAGGGGCTGCTCTTCTTGTCTTTCATTTGTTGATACCTTCCTTTATACTTGAGCAATTTCTTGATTTTTCTTGCTATCATAGCCGCTTCATCACCGGTCTCTTCCTCATCTGAGGAGCTTTCTTCAGACTCTTTTGCCTTCAAGGCAATTGATTTGTTCTTCATGTTCATCTTTTCATCTTCTCTATCCTTCATTTCATAAGTCATTAGTTTTCTAAATAATTCATCAACACTAATGGTTTTGATACTACCTCCTTCACTTATTGCCTCCAAGGTGCTTCTCCATGATGGTGGTAAGCTCCACAGTAATTTTTCTTACCAATTCTTCACTTTTATAGATCTTACCATATTGTCGCAAAGGTGTGATTATCTCATTGAACCTTCTGTGCATGTCAGCAATAGTTTCCTTTGGATCCATGGCAAACATTTCATAAGCTTTAACCAACATGAACATCTTGGTTTCTTTGACTTGATCCGTTCCTTCGTAGGTTACTAGAAGCTTATTCCATATCTCATGTGCACCGTCACAGCAGAGACAATATTAAAAACATCAGAGTTAAAGCACAAAGAATTACATTTACCGCTTTTGGCGTTCAAGGTGCATAGTTTGTCATCCACCGTAGTGTAATCCTTGAGAGGTTTCGCTCAACTATTCCATCAACAGTAACAATGGTTGGAATGTGAGGTCCCGCTTTAATGATTCTCCAAAGATGATGATCTTGTGCTCGAAGGTGATTTTGCATTCTTGTCTTCCACCAATTGAAATTTCTTTGAATCGAATAGTGGTGGTCTAGATGGGTTGTATCCTTCAAGGATCATGTTTGGAACCGATGCCATTTGATCTTTGGATTTGAAACCGAGAGGTTTTGTCACGAGATCACCGTGATCTCGATACCAATTGTTGTCCCAAGTAGGCTACCAAGAGGGGGGTGAATTGGTTGGCCTTAAAAACTTTTCGAATTAACGAAACTGAAAGTACTGACTCAATGTCAACCCGTTTAGAAATGCGAATTCTAGCAAGAACGAGAACGACACCAGAAATTATAGAGGTTCGGTCTGAAAAAGTACAAATAGTTTTTCCCAAGGCTCAACTACAAACCTAACTATGGTTTTCCCGAGGCTCACCAAAAACCTAACACACACCCAAAATAGTTTTCCCGAGGCTCACTAATAACCTAACAATAAACCTGTTTGGTTTTCCCGAGGCTCACCAAAACAAACCTTTAAACACTTTGATTTTTATGAAAATCTAAACTCGTTGAGGTTTTATCGAAAACACACAAAACGAATTTTGAGAACAATTTTTCTCTCTCGAAAAATAACCTTAAAGCTAATAATGAGATGAGGCTTGTTCTTCAGAAGATTAGTGCTGGAGAGCTTTGAAACAACTTGCTTGCCAATGATACGAAACTTGAATGCTTGTCCAAAGAAGTACGTTCTTCGAAAATTCAAGTTTGTATTTAAAGACGAAGTAGAGGAGCGTTCTGGAGCGTCTTCTTCAACGTCTCTTCTGTTTTGAAATCCAGATTTTTCGCCAAGGTTGTTTCCTTGAAGTTGCTGAACGTTTTCAACGAATACAAAGGAAGAAGAGTCCTAACCAAACTCATCTTTCTATCGACATTGTTAAACCTGTTTACACGAAATGGGCTTTATTTGAAACCGAGGCCCAATCCAGAATAAATCGAAGTCCATAAGTACAATATGATTAATAGGTAAAATGTACCAATCATAACATATACTTTTCTAAACTTTACAAAACGTCCCAATACTTTGTTATCATAAAAATCCTTAAAGCCAACACTATGAACATAGCGGGAGCTCGATGCACCCGAGCACTGGCAACTCTTCCGGACCAACTCCATAAGTTGTTGTTCTGACTGGAGTTAACCTGCTTGCCTTCAACCTTAGTCCTTTGTATGCCTCGGCGAATAGCACATCGGCATTCGACCCGTCATCATAGAGGATCCTTCTGACGTGATGGTTCATATCCTGAGGGTGATGATGAGTGGGTCGTAGTGCAGGAAACATACCTCTGTCCCATCTGCTCGTTTAATCCTGGTGGCTGGATCCCCGTAACTCATTGAAGCTATTTCCCTTGTCTTTCTCTTTCTTGCATTGGACCCGAGGGTAGCAGTTATGGTGTGCAAGACTCCGGTCGCCGAGGAGGTGACTTTCTCCTTTGTTCTTTTCTGGACCGGATGTGTCCTGTTGGACCTTCCCCTTTCCTCGGGAAGTTCCCTCTTCAGAAGGCATCTTCAAGTACTCCCTCAGGGAACCCTTCTTGATGAGGGACTCAATGTACCTCTTCAACTGGTAACATTGTTCCGTATCATGTCCGGTATCCCTGTGAAATTGACAGTACTTGGAAGTATTTCTTTTCGCTTCTTCCGGCATGGCCCTCGGCCAACTAATGGTTCGGCTTCTCTGCCTTTGGAGGGCAGCAAGGATACTGGTTCGGCTAGAGTTGAGAGGTGTGAAATTCGGGCTCCTCTCAAAGGGCCTTTCTGTCCCCCAGCTTCCTTGTTATCCGACGCGGTTGTGGTTTTGAGTTGTCCCTCCTCTATTCTCTGTTGTCCCGGATCTCATGCTTCCCCTCTCTTTGGGACAACAGTTCGTGTGCGATCATGTGTTCCTGGGTAATGGCGTACATTTCCTCGACGTTGGTAAGATTTTTCCGGGACAGCTCATAAGCCAATCTGGAGTTCGGGAGCAGTGCCTTTGTAAATGCCATTATTCGGATGTTATCCGTCATATCTGAAGCATGCACTACGTCCCTGTTGAACCGTTCAACAAATTCCCGAATGCTTTCATTCGGTTTTTGCTTGATGTCGAACATCTGAATAGCTCTCTTGGTAGATATTTTGCACCCAATGAAGTCGGTGGAGAATTTGGTAGCCAAATCCCCGAATGTGTTGACACACTCGGGAGGAGAGATCTGCTGTGCAGAGGCCGGACCTCCAAGCGCAACCGACGCATTTGCACAGTGGCTGCCTCATTGGCACCTTTCAGCTCCATTGCTCATTTGTATTTTCGGATGAAAGCATCCGGATCTCCTATGCCACTATAGACCTCCAAAGGGTGGGGTAAATTGAATGTCCGAAGCATCGGCTATCCCGGATACGTCTTGTAAACGATCCGTCCTCCGAAGTCAGTATCAAACTTGGTTTCGGCCTGATGGAATTCCTTTCCACTTGCTCTAGGCGATGTAACATTTGCCTGATAATCTCGTCCCGTGGGTCCCCAATTATCAACCTTTTGGGTCTTGGGGATCGCTCCTTCGGCTCTCTCTGGGATCTGGACCTCCGCCGGCTTTGGAGGGCTAGGGTGTCCGTCTGCTGTGATTATTGCTCGTTTCATGTCCTCCGGGATCTTCCAGGTGACATTTGTTGTTACGTTCTTCCCGGAGAACCGCCCGCATCGCATGGACCAGGTTCGGGTCAAGTTGGCTGTCACTTGACGAATGCCGGAAGTCGGCCGTAAGAGGTCGCTCCATGTGATGTGTCTTCAAGAGCTCGAGACCGGGATCAGCTGTTCGGCCGTCAGTCGATCCACCTCCTTCCGGTATTAATGGGTGGGACTGTGAATGGCCCTCAAGCCCCTCTGAAGGGACTTGAGTACGCGGGCATCCACGGTTCCCACAGACGGCGCCATTTGGTGGCGGATCTATTTGGGCAGCCGCCACGTGCCTGCGAAGTTGACGCGTGTTGGCATTACTGGATGCCATTGGAATTTGTGCTATTCGCATTTCTCGGAATTCGAGGAAGGGGTTGAGTTTGTTCTGTTCTTGTCCTGTTTTATGAAAGTGATTTTGAAGAGACGTCCCTTTGACTTTCGCTATAAATGTCTTATATAGCCATATTAATGGTGGTAAAGTCGTAATATTCCAATATAGTGTTGATGGACGTGTCTTCGGGTATGTTTCCTTGGGAATATCTCGTGTCTGTTCGGGTAAGTTTTTGTTAGGTCCAGGATGTCACTGTTCCTTTAGGTTTTAGTTATTAACACTTGGGTTTTTAATGGGGCCCTTATATCGGGTTTCTTGGTGAGCCTTTGCTAGGCCTTCTTGGTTGATTGGAGTGCAGCGGCCATCAACTATGTCGACAAAGCGGACTCTCTGCGGCCCGCCACGCGTAGAGCGGCGAGAACGTTGTGAGACTGGCCGTAATAGATACCGCGATAAAATTGGTCTCGGTTTTGCCCCTTATCACGAGACATGACCACAGTATATAGATTTTTTATTTTTAAAAAAATGTGAATGAATCTCCATGACCTGTTAAATCCTTCCATTTTTGGGAGTATCTGGATCTAGCTACTTGGTAAAGCTCCATAGTATTGGCCGTTGTGGCCCCAAGTTTATAGTCAAACAAAGGATATATATCAACAATGAGGCTATAAAATATTGATGGTTTTACATAATGTATGATCAGAACAAAAGTTGCAAACTGGCCTTGTTCAAGATAACAGCTAGTATTGTCATTTACCCATATCTACTCTGAGTTTCCTAGTGAGTTATCTTCTTTATGCCTGCTAGATTTAGGGTCACAACAGTTATGTTTGTGGTTAATGTCAAGTTAATGCTAAGTTAATAGGTCAATTAATGCTAGAATTGAATAGTCACTTTTCATGTATAAATATGATGGAAGAATATGAATAATATAAGCTCCATACAAAAATTAAAACACACAATGTAGACACAAAGTTTCTACAATGCTCTCTTTCATATATCTTTGATCTTTCCCCTTCCACTTCTTTATGTATTTTCATTCCTCACAAAAACACCAACAGAGCTAAGTCAAAATTTCAATGGGTTCCGCTCAGCTCGTTCTCATCCCTGCAGTCCTAATATATACCACAGCTAATGCCAGCATATGCTAAACTCTCAGTTCATGAATTTGTAATGTCCCTTTTACAGATTGCTCTCAACAGACTTGAGTCCATGGACGCCTTTCTGCTGGTAATAAAACTTAAGGAGGCTGCTTTGGCATTGCTTGAACAAATATACATTCAGTGCCTCAAGTGTTATTTCTTCCAATTGTATTCCTCATCTTTTGAAATGCTTGATAGGATGGAAGGTAGAGGCTCCATCGTTTCCATAAATGGAATGCCTTTTCTTGTACACGTGTAGAACATAAGTTGCAGGGACTTGATATCCAACAGGATTGAACTGCATGTCTTTTTATAAATGGAATGTCTTTACAATGATGTTACTTTCCTAGTTTTTTATTCCAATTTTTTTTTATAAATCTTTGATGAATAATTTGACTCATTATAAATTTTTCCACTTCACATGAAAATATTATGAATCATTTAAACATAGAAGTGGAAAATTTTGTTTATGCACTTTCATGTAAAAAATTATGAATCATTTAAACATATTAGTGGAAAATTTTGTTTACCAAAATTTGGAGTGAGATTATATTCTTTACCCCAAAAGAGCCTTTCCAGAAATTCTAAAGGACTAGGTCAAGCCCAGGCCAATGAGGGGCTTTGAAATAGTTTTCAACCGATATAGACGTAGCCTCGGTTAGAAGTACCTCAAAAGCTGAGTCATCGCCCCAAGCTCTAAGATGAAATTTTATGAGGCTAATTCTCGTTTTTGTAGTCTTGGTAGACAAGTTCTCATCTTTGGCTTCCATGTGGGATGATGTGGAAGAGGTAAAAGTGCCATATTTGCCACTACTTTTTTCGCTCCAATGAAAATTGGCCACTCTAGTTTTTATATAGGTAAATATACCACTCACAATGTTAGATGTAAAAATTTATGGTACCAAAAAGAGTAATGGGAAAACTTCAATCACTATACTAATCAAATGATTAGGAAAATATTTTAGTAAACTTTTGACCCAAATGAATATTTTTGACCCAAATGAACATTTTAGTTTTGGGGAAAAAAGGTGTCATAATATCAAAATATTTTTGACTCAAATGAATAATTTTTTTTCCACTTTTGTTTTGTTTTAGTAAACTTTTACTCTTACAAATGTACTCCTTCAAAGAGTCTAGACTAGAGGGTCAGTTGGGAGGCACTACATCGAGAAAGCGGACTCTACTGCGGCCCGCCATGCGGTAAACGCTGCGACACTGGCCATAATAGATGTCGTGGTAAGATTGGCCTCAGTTTTGCCCCTTACCGTGGACATAGCTACAGTAAATAGATTTCTTATTTTTTTAAAAAAATGTAGATGAATCTCCATAGCCGGTCAAATTCTTCAATTTTTTGGGGGAATGAGTGAGTAATTAGGATCTGATCTAGCTACTAGGTAAAGCTCCATAGTATTGGCCGTTGTGGGCCCCAAGTTTATATTCAAACAAAGGATATATATCAGCAATGAGACTATATATATTAATATTGATGGTTTTGCATGATGTATATGATCAGAACAAAAGTTGCAAACTGGCCTTGTTCAAGGTAACAAGATAGTATTGTCATTTACCCATATCTACTCTGAGTTTCCTAGTGAGTTTTCTTCTTTATGCTCGCTGGGTTTTGTCACCGACCGGCCTTGTTCCTGATCAGGACGGCTGCCGTCACGGTGATTCGGCATAACTACAGCTTATATTTTCGATTTCTTGTATCAGTTCTAGCAATGGATGCGGCTAAATGGATCCGTCTTCTCGTTCTCCTCTGCATCATCATCACCGTGTGCTTCATCTCCGAAGGTAAGTATATGGAAACCACAAATTCATGATAACTTTTCTGATCCGATTACAGATCCATAACATAGATGCACCTACAAGTACTCATAACTGGGTTTGTTTTGCGTAGGATCAACATGGCCTAAAGACCGCTGCCATGAATTCTACCCATCGGGAAGTTGTGAAGAGCCTGAAGGCAGCTTAGAGCGGTGTAAGGGCGGTCTCCAACAGATGACCACAGGAACCCAATTAGAGGGACGTGCTTGGGCATTCTGTGATTATAACATAGAACCAGAAGCAAAAGAAGAAGAAGGATATTACTGTTACTACTGCTTTAATCCGGCAACGGAGCCGGAGGAAAATCACCGCTTTACAGATGGAGAAGAAGAAGAAGATGTCGATCCATGAGAAAATATACTCACAGGTCCGAAACCTTTAATAACACCATGTTTGCAAATTTCCCCTTACCTTTTAGCTGTTGCAAATCGGTACTTCCCTTTTTAGATCATGAGGTCAAGGATCGATTGTAATGAATACGTAAAAAATTTAGGAAAATACGTAGAAGTTTTTCTAAATGGAATTGAAATTTATGAGAAGGAAATATTGGATTTAAAAGATTCGTAATTTTATTTTCTTCACACAATTTTTTTTTTGTAAAAGAACAAAACCTTTAACTCACAACAAAGAGCGGGTTGGTACCTTTACAAAGAAAGTTTTCTCTTTTTAATTTCTCAATATTGATGGAAATAATGTGAGTTTTTTCTTCTTTTATTAGAATCAGCTCCTAATGTGATTCTTTAGACTTATTGATTTGTTTTTTGTTTTTTTGTCAATCCGCAACTGAGCGTAGGTTTGAGGCAAGTGAGACAAATTAACAAATTAGTTTGAGTTATTTTGCAGTTGTTGCTTACGATTTAGGCATGTTCATTTGAAGAAAATTGAAGAAAAGGTCATGGTTTTTAGTATTAGTTCCATTGTGGAGACCTTGGTGATAACGGACTGGTAACGTATTAACCCATTACCAGGTTGGTAACGGGCCAGGGTGTTACTAGCCCTTTACCAGCCCCATAAGAATCTGAAGCTTCATTTCACTAAAACTCCCTCACTCGCAACTTTCATTCATATCATAACTCTCACAACTCTCTTTCTCTCTCTCTCAAAAACTCAATCTTCTCATTATTCTTCACTTAAAATCTACTAAAGAACCAAGCAATTTGAAGCCTACTACTCGTCTTCACCAGACAAGATCAGGCGATTCGGAGCCTGGGTTCATTTTCTCTGACCAAGAATGCGGCGAAACCTAGGCTTATCTTCTTCACTATTCCAGATCTAGCCAAGAACCTGGCGATTTGGACGTTGCCTCGTTTTCTCGAGCCAAAAATCTAATGAATCTAGAAATAATCTGACAAATCTGGGCTTATCTTCTTCACTCTTTCCAGATCTAGCCAAGAATCTCTATTGTGAGCATTTTCTCTATGATATGGACATTCTTTGCACTAGGTACCTCTTGTCCTTTTCAATTTAATGTGTTATTAGGTCGGATTTATCTTTAATTTTTCGTAAACTGTGGTTTTATGATGTTGTTGATGGATTGTTTGTTTTTGGTAATTGGGTTTATTAATTTCCTGTATTGATTTCTAGGTGAGAGATGTGAAGATTAAGATAAAGAAGCTGAAGCATCTAGATAAAACCTAAATTTGCATGCAAAAATTGATTTTTTTAAATAAATAAACTGTTATAAGGGCCTGAACTTTTGTATTTTATAAAATAAATTGGTAACAGGCTGATGCGTTACCAGCTGTGCCAGATGGCACGCCTGCTGTCAGCCTCGACAACGGCATGGTAACAAACGAGAGTGAAGTAGCATGCCCATTCGTAACGCCCCTTGTAGTGTTTGGTCACCATTTTTAGCATTTCTATTGTTAGTTTGCTCTTAAATTTTAGTATGAGATATGGTTTTTTGTACTTCAGATCTGGTATGTTGTACTTTTGTAGATTTGGGTTTTTTTTGTTGTATTTATGGGTTGAAGATCAATGAAAACAAGATAAATAAATGATATGTTGTATTTGAAGATTCGCACGTTGTTTTTCTGGGTTTGAAGATGAATAAAAGATGTTGAAGATGTAAGCTTTGGTTTGAATTTGGATGAATTTGGATTTTTTATGTAATAAAATTAATCGGTCGCGGCTTGGTAGCGTTTCTTCCATAAGGTAGCGCTCAATTTAGTAACAGTTTGGTAGCGGCTATTTCCGCTACCTTTGTAGCGGTACCACTACCAACGCCCCATTATAACTCCTGTAATTGTTGTTTACTTCCTCATATTTTTTGATGAAGTTAGACCATTATCTATAACCCATTTTTTCGTCTAATGTTACGACCTTATCAAATTTTTATAAATTTTTCAATCTACACTGTTGTGAACCATGTTTCTCGAGCTCCCAACTCCCAAAATCATGATTAGCGAAAATCGCTAGTAGTATAGGCCATGCTGAAATGCAATTGCAGACTCAAGCGACCTAACAGAAAGGCACAAAGGTGATCTCAGCCAACATCTCCATTCATTTCCACTATGATGCATGAATTTAATTACACTTACATTTTTATAGTAACAAAATAAGATCAATTGTTCTGGTAAGATATAAAGAGAAAAAAATTAGATTTACCTGAAAAAAAGCATATCAGATCTGAAGGTAACAATAGAGTACCAAATTTTAGGTGTTCATGAGTCACATACCGATAATAATCAAAGGAGCCTTTCACTACGTAGAGAAAACACGTTTACTGCGACCTACTGTCCGGTAAACGCCGCGGTAAACGGCGTTTACCGCGCAGGAAGCCGCAGTAAATCCGCCACGGTAAATCCGCGTACATTCTACGTAGTGTTTATAAACAAAGAAGTCACTACTACTGAACTTTATTTTCTCATAGTAGAGAGCAAAATGGACATGAGCAATCAGGTCAAACCTTTTTTCTAAACCAAAAACTCATCAAAGTTATAATAATCTATCAAGTAATAAATAAAAAGAGCAAAAAAAAACAGACATAAGAAAACTTTTAGATTCATCTATCCACGATGAAACATTTTAATAAAGTTATTAAGATAACACAACTGCAACTTTTTAATTCATTACATGGAGATAGCATATAATGTCATATGCTAACCTGTAACAAAAAAAAACATCATAAAGCAACCTAACGTAGCATATAATCTCTATTCATATTGGTGTATAAGTGCTTTCATGAGAATTATCTAGATCACATCAGCTTCTTAACACTGCATGTTTCAGGTGCATTTTATGAATGCATGCATGCTAACCTAGAAAAATACACATCATATTGGGGCTGCTTATTATATAAGCACCACTTGGGCACATATATTATATGCTAACCTACAACAAGATAGCATCATAAGAAAGCTTCATATAATAGCCTCTAATGATTGATAGTTGCCCATGTTGTCTCACAATTAATCCAAAAAGTGTCCTGCATTTAAAGTGGTGATTTGCATTAGATAAAATTAAATAGATACTATAGTTCTTTTTATTTATTTTCTTTTATCTATGAATTCATCCTTTCTTTTGTGGTTTCAGATTAGTGTCAAACTTCTGCTTTTTGCCTAATTTATCTGCAATGTCATCTTGTGTAACAGATAAAAGTTATGTGGATGAATATGCATGTGAACATATGGTTATATATTGACAATTATACAGTAGATGTTATCATAATTAATGTCGTTACATGAGTTTCTTACATAAATGTAGTAAGCAATTAATATTGTCACATGAGTGATAGAGTATTTGCAGATCATTGCCTAGTGTGATTACAGGCAATAGCACCAAACTTCGGGCCATCACCGTTCAGATTTTTTGAAAAGTGGCTTTCAATTGAGGGATTTTAGAGAGGTAGTGCAATCAGAGTGAGACCAGATTCAGGTAGTTGGGGCGACCGACTATGTTCTGAAGGAGAATTTCAAGGTTTGAAAAGGGAAAATAAAAGAGTGGGTGAAGAACAATCATGTAGGTGCGGGATGCTTGGTTCAGAATTTGAAAGAGGAGTTCTTAGCCTTGGATAAAAAGACATAAATTTGGGATCTAAGTCCAAAGGAGTGGGTAGGTGGCAGGATTCAAAACTAGGCTACGCCGATTTGTAGCGCCCGGTAACGCCCAAAGAATAGAATGCAGCCTTGAAAGACCTGAAGCAAAAGGCAAAAGTCAAGTGGGCAGTAGAAGGGGACAAAAATAGTAAGTTCTTTCATGCGGTAACCAAGGGGCGAAGGATTAGTAATTCTCTGAAGGGGTTTTTGATCCATGGATCGTGTGGGTGGAGGACCCAAAGATAATTATAGAAGCGGATCTGGATTACTTCAAAAATCAGTACAAAGAGCTAATCAAAGATAGGCCAGGGTTTACTAGCCACAAATTCCATGAACTAAACGACTCCCAGATTCAAACCTTCGAAGCTCCGTTCTTGGAGTGCGAGATCAAGAATGTGGTGTGGTTGTGCATAGGGGATAAAGCTCCAGAGCCTGATCGGTTTAATTTTAACTTCAACAAATCAAACAGGGACATTATCAAGTTGGATGTGATAGAGGCAGTGTGCAAGTTTGAAGCCACTAGAAGATTCGGGGCAAGGTGTAATTCTTCCTTTATTTCTTTGATGGCCATGGTGAAAGACCCCAATTTGATGTCCAATTTCTATCCTATCAGCCTTTATTGGGTGTTTTTATAAAATTGTGGCAAACTCATCGCTGAACGATTAAAAGGGACGTTGAAAGAGTTAGTGGGAGACACTCGGTTAGCTTTCATTAAAGGAAGGCAAATAACGAATGGTATCTTGATTGTTAACGAAACAATATCTTAGGTGAAGGAAAAACTGCAGATGCTTCTTTTATAAGTGGATTTTGCGAAGGCTTGAGACAGCGTGAGTTGGAAGTTCTTGGATTCAGTCCTTCAGCAAATGAACGCAAATGAACTTCAGGCTCAAGTGGGGAAACTGGATATCGGGGTGTCTAAAGTCGGCATGGGTGTCCATTCTAGTGAATAAGAGTACAATGCTAGTGTAGCGACGTGATTTTTGACAAGGAGTCGCCACAATCTTTTTATCATAGGTCAATTGGAAACCTAAAAATGATCTACGGGAGATCTGTATTCGATGGTCAGTTATGCTAAAAAATTAAAAATTTCTGAAACCCCAAAATTTGATACCACAAGTTGTTTTTTAGATTTTTGCTTGATTGTTTTTAGAACGAGGGTTATGATTGGAAAACCACTAAAAGAAAATAAGAAATAAGAAAAAAAAATAAGACAAAATAAAAGAGACCAAGGTAAAGCAAAAACAATTTAATAAAAAAGAAAAGCAAAAAGAAAAGAAAAATGAAAAAGATAAACAAAGGAAGTGAAAAGTGGAATAAATAATACAAAAGAAAAGAAATTTATAACAACTTAGCAAAAAATAAGTAAGAGATCCAATTATGAACAAGCACATTTAATTTGGTGAATTAATAAAAAATTTAGATGAAAATAAAACAAAGTTCGGCATTAGTGCCCAAACTGTTAGTTTTGAAACTTGTTTGATGACAGGACCGAAACTTCAGAAAATGCGAGTACCTAAATAATATAAGGAAGCAAGCTAAGGGCAAACAATATAACTTTCCCAAAAAACATTAAAGATAACGTATCTTCTCTACTTCCTCGCGACTGTTGCAACGCGCAGACGGCAGACCTTCCCGGCACTGCGGAAACTCGATTTTGACGGCGGGACAGGCGGTGGGAGGTGCGGCGGTGGTCGGCGGAGATAACTGGGTTTACCGCGGCCTCCCTTGCGGTAGCACTGTGGTAATTACCGAGGAGAGGCCGCGGTAATTCTCGCAGTAAAATAGCTCGCGATACGAGTTTACCATGCACCCGGCCGCAACAATTCTGCGGCTTACCGCGCGAGCCGCAGAAACGTTTTCATTATTAAAAAAGGTTCAGCAAAACCCAGAATACCCGAGAATCCGGAGGCCACCCACAGGAATCTAAACCCTCTGGAAAAATAATGCACGATTTTCCCCCCATTCTTATATTCAACTAATTCACAAATCACAATAGCCCCCACACCTGTTCACAAATCTCTTCCCATAGATGATTGTTTGGATTGTCTTTTCCATTCTCCTGCTCTGTTCATACCATCCTTCCAAAATGAAGTAAACCATTCAATTTCTTCCCCTACTAAATCAATGGAGCCTTTGAAGCTCTGCCCATTTTCTGTGATTCTAAGAGTATCTTGATAACTTCCCCATTCATTACGTGGGGATGACAGTTGTTATTGCGGTTTGGGCCGCACTAAGCTCAAAGGTGTAGTAAACTAGCGCGGTTAATAGTGCAAGAGGCGTTACCGCGGCCTTGGGCACAAGAAGAGGTTCAATAGGCCGCAATAAGCTATTTTTAGGGTTTCTTCATCTGCCGCATCCTTCATTTTTTCCATCTTCATCATCTTCTTCTTCTTCTTCTTCAATCCTTCTTCTTCATCATCTTCTTCTTCTTTCACTTTCTGTTTTCTCTCTCCTTTCTCCTCCTCCTCCTTCTTCATCTTCTTCTTCTTCTTCTTCTTCTTCTTCTTTCACTTTATGTTTTCTCTCCTCCTCCTCCTTCTTCTTCTTCTTCTTCTTCTTCTTCTTTTGTTTCCTTCTCCTTCTATTTCCTTCTTCGTCACAGCCGCTCCACCATCGCCACCACCGCTTGCTCCTCATATAGACCGTCGGTTTGGACAAATTTAAGTTTTAGTGGATGAATTTTATCCGAATTCATTCACCTTTTTAAGTAATGAATATGTTTAGCTTCCCCATGACAACACAAAGCTAACCCACCCTGCGACCTTTGGTGCGATCCGCCGTTATAAGGCTGCCACCGTTGGAACCACCGGTCGAAACTGTGTCCGCCGCCAGTAAAGTGACCGCCGCTGCTGTTAAAGGAGGTTAACGCCCGAAACGGAGGGGGTCAAGGGGTGAATTAGGTTGGAGTGGTTTTAAATGGGTGTGGTGAAATTTGGGTAAAAATACCGCAAGGTTTGAAACCCCCATTTTAACCGTGGCGTTTGCCGTAGTAGTGGATTACAAAGGTAAAAATATCGCGGTGACTCAACCGCGCTTTTGACCATGGTAAATGTGGTTTGCAACATGTAATGATTCAACAAGAAAGATAAAGGATTTTCACTCAATGGAAAATAGGATTTCAATATCAAATCTCATGAGAACACCCAATTTTAGAGAGAGAAGCATGAGCTTCTCACTCTAAACCCTCATTTTAAAATTAGTAATTAAATTAATGCAACACTACAATTTGATGATAATTTAATAATCCCTAGTATAAATTTGAAGATTCCTTTGTAAATTTGATGATCCATTATGAAAATTCCATGTCTCATGTAATTTATTCAATCAGACCTTTCTGATAATCTTCTTTGGCGCACGCATCAGATTAGATTCAGGGAAAAAAATGTAAATTAAAACAATTTAAAACATCACGTGAAGTAAACGGCGCGGTTCGCCTCGCGGTAAGTATCGCCGCGGTAAACGATCATTTTAGGGCTCCGATCTCCTCCTCCTTCACCATCTGCCGTACTTCTTACATTTCTACTTCATCTTCTTCTCCATCTTCTCCTTCATTCACCTTCTCCACCATCTTCTTCTTCATCATCTTTTCTTTCCTCCTTTTTTTTACTTCTCATCTTCTTCCTTCTTCTTCTTCTTCTTCTTCTTCTTCTTCTTCTTCTTCTTCTTTTTATGTTTTCTTCTTCTCCTCCTCCTCTTCTTCTTTTTCTGTTTTCTTCTTCTTCTTCTTCTTCTTCTTCTGTTTTCTTTTCTTCTCTTCTTCTTCTTCTTCTTCTCCATCGTTTTATGTTTTCTTCTTCTTCTTTCCATCGATGTCGATCTCCCACTGACGCCGCTCTCCCACCATCGCCACCACCTCGTGCTCTTCCTAGGCCTCCGGATTCTGGGCATTCTGGGTTTTGGTTGAACCTTTTTTTTAATAATGAAAAACGTTTACTGCGGCTCAGTGCGCGGTAAGCCGTAATAATTGTTGCGGCCGGGTGCACGGTAAACTCGTTACCGCGAGCTATTTTACCGCGGGAATTACCGCGGCCTCTCCCTCGGTAATTACCATAGTGCTACCGCGAGGGAGGCCGCGGTAAACCCAGTTATCTCCACGTAGTGAAATATGATCCACTAGAATATGAATTCATTTATTTTACATAAAATGTGTGTAATTAATATTATACATAAATGAAAGACAATATTTGAACAGACCAAAAGATGTACGGTTCTTTATGATGCATGTGTTGGCGCAGATATGCCATGCATTTTGATGAAAAATGCACAAGATATCTTAAAGGAAATTATACATAAGATATATTTCATTAGGGTGTCTAATTTTGAAATTCAGATCTGCTGTTCCCATTTTTTCATATTTTCTCTTTATCCCCTACTTAATTAGCTAACGCTGTTGTAAATAACTTGTTAACCATTTAACAAGTTATACTAGGGGAGAAGGATGAGATATGAGAAAATGAGATGGTAATTAATCCCGTGGGAATTTTGCAGCAGTTTATGGTAAATCCCCCGACTCGTGTTGCTTCTCATCTTGTTCCAACTCTTGCTTCTGCCCTACCACTTGTTCCGTCTTTACCTCCATTGTCGATTCCTCCGGTGGGGACTCCGGAGAAGGGGCCTCATGGCAAAAGTAGCAGATGTATACATCCATTTTATCATAGTCACAAAACGCATAACCCACATGATCAGAGCCATACCAAAATATGAAATATTCCGTACACTTCTCTTTGCTTTCACAGTCTCCAGAAATGTCATAATTTTGACAATGATCAGTAACCAACGAGACTCCTGGAAAATATATAGGAAGAAAAATGCAAATATTAATTGTAGAGTATATAAGAGTATACACTTTGAAACGTTTTTCAATTTTTCGTATTGGATTTGAGAATTACCATTAGAGATAAAGGGCAGGATGAGATAGAGAATCATGAGAATGCGGATCCACTTAGCTGCATCCATATATCTACATTTGAACAATCGATCATTAGTTCATGAATACGTTCAATTAGCTATAGGTTTGAGAGACATTTATACGTATGTATGTATGTATATGCAAAATCAAATGAGTGTTAGACACAGCTACTAAAAGCTTAAGGTACATTTGAAGTGATAAGGTATCCTTGGTTTGGTGAGCACAAAGGATGAAATAACTCGTATCCCACTGACCAATTTTATCCTAAAAAAAGGGGCTTTCCGTTTCCTTTTCTTATTGAAGGATAAAGAACATGGGATGGGATGGGATGCTCTTCTCACTACAACAAAAACTACTTTAAGTGGCATGTTTAATATGACTTTTAACACAAACAAGGTTTAATTGTCGCGCTTCGCAGCGGTGTAAATTACAATATTCTATAAGAATTTAATAAGGATGTAACATTAAGTAAAATAAATGTAATATTTTATGAATAAATGATAAAGTAAATAATTATCATGGGTGAAAAAAATTAGGCCAAGAATTTTTACATTTTATCATATGAAGTCTAAAACATTAGGAACCAAACGCAAAATAATAAGAAATAAAAGAAAAAGAGATTTTGTCCCTTAAACAATTTGAAGCACGAATGAATAAAATCACTAAATTAAGATGAAGTGACGGAATCTCATTAGGTGGATACTATTCATACAAAATTTTATATAGAGTTTTGAATACAAATATTATTACTTTTCGTTAAAATCATCAACACTCAAAGAAGAAAAAAACCGTACCATAAGAATTGAAACTTTGAAGGCAACATGCTACTTTTTAAATAGTTATAAACTGTAATGGAGTTTTCTCTCGTACAAAAAAAGAAGCGGCACTACACTTAAAGATATTTTGAAAATTTAGGGCATGAGGCCAATGCTCTACTTTCAAAATAGTTAAAGGTAAGTAATGGAGTTTGTCTCCACACACACACACACACACACACACACACACATATATATATATATATATATTGAATGGGTACTATTCATCAAGAAGAGAATCCACAAAACTATATTTCTTACAAATTTTATATTCATTTTCAAAATTAACAACATTTTCGATCTCCATAAAAATTATTAACTGACACACTTTAAAGCAACGAAAATAAAGAAGAAAAATTGAAGAAATAAGATGGATGAGATGCGTATTCATAAACTAAACTACTAAGTGTTTGTGGTCTACTTTCATAAAATAAATGAGAAAGTAAGTAATAATGATTGTAAGTAAAAAATCTTTAGCCTAGTTAAAAACTCAGATTTTAGCATTTTGGCTCCAAAATTTCGAGGACCAATACACATAATAATTAGAAATAAAAGTCAAAACAATGTATCTCTATAAATTTTTCTCACAGATTTTACTTCATTTTTCAAATTTACAAACTTTCCCTCTATAAATAGTATAAATGAACACATTTAAAAATAAAAAAATGAAGAAAAAAATAGATGATGTGGCACAACTTAATTGGTTTCATATCAATTTTTAAAATTACCAAAATTTTCCCTATAAGAAACATAATAAATATAATTAAAAAACCAAAAGAAAAAGAGAAAAAAAATCTAATGAATGATGTGGCACTATTCATCAACAATATTCAATTTTAAAATAACCAATATTTTCGATCTCTATAAAAAGTATTAAGTGACACTTTAAAGCAACGAAAATGAAGAAGAAAAAGTGAAGAAATAAGATGGATGAGATGCGTATTCATAAACTAAACTACCAAGTGTTTGTGGTCTACTTTCATAAAATATATGAGAAAGAAAGTACTAATGATTGTAGGTAAAAAAAATTTAGCCTAGTTGAAAACTCAGATTTTAGCATTTTGGCTTCAAAATTTTGATGACCAATACACATAATAATTAGAAATAAAAGTCAAAACAATGTTTCTCTAAAAATGTTTTATCTCCCAGATTTCACTTCAATTTTCAAATTTACAAACTTTTCCTCTATAAATAGTATAAATGAACACACTTAAAAAGAAAAAATGAAGAAAACATTAGATGACGTGACACAATTCAATTGATTTCATATCAATTTTCAAAATTACCAATTTTTTTTCTATAAGTAACATAATAAATATAATTAGAAAACCAAAAAAAGAGAGAAAAAAAGAAATCTAATAATGATGTGGCACAACCTATTGTTTGTGTCACTATTTATTAACAGTAACTAGCCGGTACCCCCTCCTACGGGATGGGGTAAAAATAATTAAAGTCTATGTCTTGATACTATCGATGTATTCATATAAATTTCTGAAAAGATAACCCATATGTTATTTTATTTAAGGGTTGACAACCAAAAGAGTAAAACATTCAAGTTTACAATTTCATGTGTATGTTACTATTTCAAATTAATAAAACTCACACATTGGTCTTATTTGTCCAATTTATTGTACTTCTTTTATCTCTGATGTTTTTATTATTTTTTCTTTTATCGGGGCCAAAAGTAAAAATATTTTAGTTTTTCTTTTTTACTTTTTAAACTATTTCTAATTTGTTTTATTAAAATATTAAATATTTAATCGATGACCGGCTGCGAAGCGCAGGGACCCAATACCTCTTATATATACATATATAGTAAATTAACTATTTTCTATGAAACAAAATTACATTATGAATATATCACTCATATTATAAAATAAGAAAACAATCTACAAACAAAACGTACACCATCGAAATATAAATTTGAAGAATTTGATGTTAGAAATATTACGAAATTATAGTGCTTACATATTTTAAGAAAATTTACTTAAATAAATTTTAAAAACATATGAATAAAATATTTTATATCATACTTATGTAAAATCATATATAAAATAATTCAATTATTTATAATAATTATTACAAGACTTTATTATAAATTTAAGGTAATTTATCATATTTAAAAAATATATAATTATTACAATTAATAATACTCACAAATATAGTTCTAAAATAAATTACTTTTACATATTAAAAAATATTTGAATATAAATTGTAACCCGAAAATCCAACAAATTGCAGGTTGGGCTTACCCAGCCCAATTTTGTTTTAACACCCAGCATTGTCCAAACTCTCAACCCTTAAACAACTAAGCCCAAAGTTTTAGCCTAACCTATAATCCAACCCAAACCCAAACTCATCTACCCTCATATAAATAACCCAGTGTCCAACACTCTCACGTTTCTAACCCTACGAGCCGCATCTCTCTCACTCACTCTCTTTCTCTCTCGCTGTAGAAGAATTCTTATTGTTCATCCTGAGAAACCATTAAAACCGCCTCGTAGATGCATTTCCGTCGAGTGTCCGCCATGAATTAACGTTATTTTTACCCGTCGGGTGAGTGTCCCGCTGCCGCTTGAAGTCCCGTCTTCCTGCGCCTCCTCTCGCACTCTTGAATCTACATAAAGAAACAAACTTTCCTTCAGTAAACTCACAAAGACCAGATTTTGATAGAGAAAAATAAAAAATTTGATGTGTGGAGAAAATAAAACCAACGAAGAAAAAAAGACGGATGAGATAATTTTATTATTTCTGTATTTATAGACTCATTGATAGGTTAAATCAAAATTCGAATGCTTTTCAAATGGTAAATATTCGAATTTAAACGAAAATTTAAAACCAAAAAAATCAGAAGTGGAGGAAATCGGATGACAAAAAATGAAAGAGGATAAACTAAAAAGATTTAAGAGAGATATTTTAGGATTTTGTAGATTTTTTCGAGATAGTTTGTTAATATAAAACACTAATACCAATTATATGGTGCACATATGTGTAGGTACACATAGCAATGTATAGAGAAAACATGTATGGATAATTTAGACATTTAGTATTTTTTAGTGGGTTTGAAATTTGTTGTTTTGTAAATTGGACATCCAATTCGCTATGTGTACCTACACATATGTGTATCATATCAGGACTCAAACTCTAATATGCAACTAATTAATAGATAAGATCCTATTTGGGAAATTTGAGAATGTAACAAACTCCTAAAATCAGCAAAACCGAAAAAATAAATTGCTAAAATAAATAAATAAAATTCCAAGTGTCACTCTATCGATTCCTCTAATAATAATATAAGAATAGATTAAAATTGTTAAGAAAATAAATGGAATGAAATCTGTGTTGATTACTAATTGAAATTTACCATTTTGCAGTAATAATAGTAGATGGAATGAATAAAATAGGTAAAAGAGAAGTAAAGGGAATTAATATTATATTAAATACTCATTAAAACTTACCAAAAGTATTTAAAAAAATCTGATGTTGTTTTACGTGGCGCAAACTTGACAAATATTTTTCACCAGCCATGTCATAGGCTCCTGTAATATGGAGTATATAATAGATATGATACTTGGATGGTTTATTCGCCCTTATTAGAAAGTTGAGTGGCCAAATCGTGATAAAATGAATAGTTGAGTGGCTTTTATGTGCCTTTTGTCCTGTAATATGATGAAATAAATTGCTAGACATCATATGAATGATTGAATTTTGCGTCTTACATCTAATGAGCAGTGATGAATTTTCGAGTTTAATATGAATGATTGAATCCTTTGTAAATAAGTTACGTATTTATAGTGTTAGTTATCTAGGGTGTAGGTTGGAGATAAAATTTTCGAATATTTATGATAGGTTACATTGGAGATTTAGTAGTATATTCGAATAGTATATTTGTATAGAGTCTCTCATGAGGTATTATCTGCATTTTCAAAAATTTATAAAATTCAGATCGTATTTTGATAGGTCTCTTCATAAAGCAGATTTATTTGTTTTTAAAGAAAATTAAATGTATTTTACACGTGGCGGCTCCACCTTCAGTATGAACCTGTTTATATATTAGTAGTAGATTAGTGGGAGTTTCAAGAAAAAAAACAAAACAGAATCAACCAGTTCAGTTGAATTGAAGTCGCGATTCAACGGAGAACGCTGGTGAGTTCGAGGATCTCGAAGCTGGTCGCCGGTGACGGACCGTCTGTTGGCGGCGAGATCGCCTGAAGTAGGCTCGCCGACAGTCAAGGACGGCGGTGGTGGCTCGGGAATGGATGATCGCAGCCTTGGAGGCTTGATGGCAGCAAATCGAGGCGACTCCTCTTGGCGGGTCAGCGTCGATCTGGCGTTTTCGGCGGCGGAGGGCGTTGTTAGGCGGCGAGATCGACCGGAAAAGGGGCGCCAGGCGATGGGGAGGCAACCTCCGGCGATGGAGCGGCTGGAGGGAGTCCGCGAGTCTCGCCGGAGGCTGGTGTCCCGGTTATTCTGCACTTTCCGGCAGCAGTTCGCGGCGGGATTTGACGGGGATGGTGCTCCGGTGACCGAGGGCGGTAGAGGCGGATTCGGGGCGGCACCAGATGGCTCGACGTCAGACCAAGAACTTCAAAACTATCGCTGGTCTCTCTCCGGAGACAACCCTCCTCACGTGGAACAACATTACCGCTGCGATCCAACATCACCAGGAAACGTAACATCTTGCCCTGCGATGCTCTCCGGCCGGCTACGTACCCTCCTAATTTGATGTTTATGCAGGCGGCTCGAGTGATTGGGATGGGGACCTTCGGCTGTGGGAGTGTGATTGTGGAGGGGGAGGACTTCATTTCTGAAAATGTCACTTTCGAGAACTCTTCTCCTCAAGTAATCTTTCAAACCTTGTGTTGACCCTTGTACTCTATGTTCCGAACTTGCCAAAGCCATTCATAGGAGCATTTCTTACTTGAGTTGGGTATGCACCCGTTAATATCAAGTTTCCATCTTTAACTTGCTTAAGGGTTCTGGCCAAGCCGTTGCTATTAGGGTGACGGCCGATAGATGTGCATTCTACAATTGCAGGTTTCTTGGCAGGCAGGTACTTTTAAGCTAACTCTCTTGCTCTACTACTTTAAGAAGGTTTTCTTCATTCAAGCACTTGAGCATCATGCCTGGAATGCTTTAAGTTTGACCCTTATCTTAATTGGGAATGCTCAAATCATATTAGTAACTCTGCTTTACGTTGTTCTTCTCAAGGAATCAGTTCGGCTGTTCCTTTGGCTTTTTAAACTTTTATCTTAACTGATCGAGATGAATGCTTCTTGAATTTCTAATGATGTTCTTAGAAATTTTATGTACTTGTCATAGGAAGTTTGGTTCTCTAATTGCACTATAATTTCCAAAAATTACCAGGACACTCTATATTGAAGGAAGTGTGGACTTCATTTTTGGAAACAGCACCGCCCTTTTGGAGCATACTCATATTCACTGCAAAGCAGCTGGTTATATAACTGCACAAATAGGAAATCTTCCCAGGAATCAACTGGTTTGTATTTCTAAGGTTCGTGCTGGACTTCATTGTTATCGGGTTATATATTTGAAATTTAAGTTATGTAATTTCTTTTCCGAACATTAACACAGATTACTTCAAACTTTAGTTAGGCAGGTTATGTGGATTAGGATATTTTCAGTTGAACAACTATGATAACTATTGCCATTCCTGTACAGACTAATACTTATCTCAAAGAATGAGCTCATGAAACTGCTGAATTTATCTCGCGGATTTAAAAGCATCTACCTGCAGGCTACATGACTTATTATACTAAATATCTTGAACAAATATAATGAGGTGCTGCTTTTGAATGCTTTATTAAATTCGTTTTTGTAGGAAGTTCAACACTGGCAGAACTTCACCAGGCTCTTGAAGACTGCTTGCTTGTTCTTTTGGGCTTAGTACGAGATGATGCACCAACAACTTGTCATAACGGTACTGTGTACTAAAAATTTTCAGTTCTGAGTTTGTTGCTCTTTTTGCTTATATTTTGGTGTTCATGTTTGCCATTTCGAGTTCTCTCAACCCACTAGCCTCCTTAGTGCTCCATCGGCGGCAGCGGCATCCGTTCCTACTATCGGAGCACTATGGGGGTTGAAATCAAAAGTGAGCTACGTACATATATCTGATGGCGGTCTCTTATTTCATTGGCTTAAGCTTTTAAGAACATGTGTGGGGTTACTATCATATATCGTATGTCACTTGGTGGATCTCCCCGGTGTGTACACTCCGCAACAAGTGGTATCATATGTTGGGATAGACGCTAACTCGAGATGATGACTCTAGCCTGAGATTATGTGGTTGGTGTATATATACGATATTAGTGATCACTTGTCTAATAGGCTTAAGCTTTTAGAGACATATGTGCCCTACTATGTGTTTCATTTGCTGGATCTCCCTGGTGTGAACATTCTCCAAAGAAATATGTATGAAGTTTGGTTTGTTCAAAAGAGCATAAACGAACTTTTAATCTAGCCGAATCCGAATTTAGCTATGGGTGTTCCTTCAACCCTACAAACAACACCACGATGGACAAAGCAAGGAAAGAATTAGAAGTAGATTGACGATTGAGCCGTCGGTTACACGGCCCCTCCACGACCAACACCGAAAACCGGCAAGATCTCAGCCGTGGCAGACCGCGCTTCCCTTCCAGCCGATTGCTCCGCTCTCTCATTCTTGTGGCGTAGGAGAGAGAATACCGGAAATTAGAGGCTTCATAGAAAGAAAAGGACGTAGAGATTTTCGTTGCAGGTGCTTTAATTGGAGGAGAAATTAAGATGAAGTGAAACAAATGGGTTCTAATTTAAGTTAAACATAGATGCAGAAATGAACCAAAGCTGACACAAAAATATCGTCGGACCTAGCTATCTTATCTTCAGCACCGTCGGATGCACCATATAATTAAAGAGCTAACACTGACGGATTTATATATAAGTGTGTGTTTGCTTCTTTTTTTCTTTTTCTTTTTAATTTTATGAATTTATGAATTATGCTCGAGTTTGGCCATATTCATTCTCATCTTTTTCGAATATGTCAAAGGCTGTTCGTGCTGTTACCCCAATATCAAGGCCATACATAAAGGAGTATAATTAATCCTACCTCACTATTAGTTGTCATTTCCCTGAAAAAAGAAATACGTACGAGTAGTTATTAAAGATTAATGCGCTTAATTTGTTTGGAAACGAGAGATAGGCTAAAATAGCTAGTCATTAAAACATACTGCTAATTAAACATATATAATGATTAATAAAATATCAAGTGAGTAATCTCCTATTATATATTAATACAAGATCACTGCATTAATTACCAAAAAAAATGAATTAGCACCACATCAGCACCACATCAGATCCATTTTTTTGTCATTAATACACACACCATAATAATAAGATGCAAAAATTAATCAGTTTCCTATAATACTAATATCACTAATTACTCCAATTACGTTGAATTGCAATGAAACTCCTAAATCCTCCATTCCCGACCTTCCTTTTTTTCCCTCTCTCGCTCGCTATTCTCTTTTCGTTCTTCTCTCCTTCGTCTCTGTTCTAATCTCTTTTGTTACACTCATTACGATAAGTTGATAATTGTGATATTTGTTTTCTTCATACTTAAGCTATTTTTCATGAGTTTTGAGCTTTAAATACCTATTTTGAGTATGTTTAATATCTTAGAGTTTATTTGGAGACAATTGATTAAATGTGGATTTAACTGTTAATTTTATAGATATTTATGATTGTGTTTATTTTCGGATTTTGTTTTTGATAGATTGGAGATGTCTTAGTAGAAACATCATAACTTGAGCTACAAAAGTCGGAATTGGATGATTCAAGATGCATTGGAAAGCTAACATCCGGAGCAAAATTTCATATGAAGGAGTCAAAACCCAGTTCGCAGGTTTATGAGATCAAAATGAGCTTCGAAGTATTGACCCGCTGCTGCTGCAATGACAGGAACGGTCCAAATTAAAAGTTGAGGGTTTAAGTGATTAAGACAGGGGAGTTGTGGAGCTAAAGGAGATTTTGAGCTGAAGTCTATTTCTTTCCAACCTTAATGCGTCAAGGAACAGAGCAAGCAAAATCAAATCGAATTCTTCGGTCGAGGGAATCAGCTCTTCGCGTGGAATCCTTGCAATAGTACAAGCTTTGTGTTTCAATTCCAGTCAGCTAGAAGTCCAATGGCAATCATAATGCAACAAACAACAAAAGCCCGTCTACAGCCAGTGCGCTTCATTTTACTGATTATTGGGTGCTATATAAATTGGAGGTATGAGAGAAGAACAACTGAAGCCAACTTCAAGTATTTTGGTTCACTGGTCATAATTGTTGCATAAATTGGAGCTGGAGGAATGGTTTCTGTCTCATTGGTGGTGCTTGGTTAATGGAGGCTTGTGTAAGGTTGATGAAATTTGTTCAAGGAGTTGGTGCACTACCAGTGCTCGACAAAATGTCTGCAAGAAAGAAGTCCTAATTCAATTTGAAGACGACCCGTAACTAAGTCAGAGTCCTTTTGCATATAGGAAAAGGTATTCCTACAAAGCCTCTAATTCATTCCTAGTCCTAGTTGGAGACGGAAGCTACATCACTATAAATTGAACCGGGAGCACAACCAAAAGTTTCAATTTCATTTTTTTCTCTACGTTTTGCACTAAACATGTCTGAGTAATTTCTTAGTTTGGTCTAGGGTAGATTTCTATCTCCAAACTCTTGGTTGTGAGAATTGATTTTGAGCTATAACTTTCTTTGATTTTCAAGTATCTATTTCTTCTCAGTTCTTAAATCTTGCAATTGATTTCTAATTCTCGCTTGTTGAATTGGTTCTGAAATTGTGATTATGCTTGAATCGTTTTAGCCGCTTGTGTGAAAGGATTCATTTAGAAGCAAGTGGATTAGTTGGAATTTCGTAAATTTCTTGTTGATTCACATTGAAGAAGTAGAGCAAGTTAAATCATACTAGCTTCTAGGTGGTTACTTGGAATAAACAATTCGATCATTGTTCTTCATGCTAGTTCTAGGTTGATTAGAAATTGCTTCTCAATATCTAGTTGCTTGGGATTAAGGAATTAATTAGTCGCTTGTTCTGGTTAATTTATCAATGAATTATTTGGGTTCTTTCTAGCTTTAGGTAGAATCCGGTTTATTTGCTTGAGTTAAAGAAATATTTGTTTCGATGATCAACCATATGTTTGGAGCGGATAATCAACCCTAGGCTGAGCGTTTTTAGTATTTGATTCATTCGTTTAATTTGCAGCTGATTTCTTTTAGCATTTAATTCGACAAAAAAAAACCCCCAATCTTTTCTTTCAGTTAATTGCTTAGAAACTTTAATTCAAAGATTTTCCTTGGGATTCGACCTGGTTTTCACCACAATACGCAAATTAGTTTATTCGAGTTGTTAGAATCCGGTTTATTTGCTTGAGTTAAAGAAATATTGGTTTCGATGATCAACCATATGTTTGGAGCGAATAATCAACCCTAGGCTGAGCATTTTTAGTATTTGATTCATTCGTTTAATTTGCAGCTGATTTCTTTTAGCATTTAATTCGACAAAAAAAAACCCCCAATCTTTTCTTTCAGTTAATTGCTTAGAAACTTTAATTCAAAGATTTTCCTTGGGATTCGACCTGGTTTTCACCACAATACGCAAATTAGTTTATTCTGAGTTGTTAGTGAGACCGGAATTATTTTTGGCGGTTTCGACGCCCGACCAAAAATTTGGCGCCGTTGCCGGGGAAAATTTCTTTCATTTAAAGTTTCTTTTTTTTGTTTGCTTATTTATGCCCCGATCTTCTCGTACAGGTGAATTAGTGTTTGATCCAGAAATCGAGAAGACTGCAAAGGCCAATAGGAAGTTCAAGAGACAAGTGCTCAATCCTACAACTCTGAAAGCTGCGGACAGCAATTCTGACAGCGAAAAAGAATCAGATTTTGAAGAAGAGATGGCAGCGCAACCAACTCTGAGGGAGTTGGCAACTCCAGACGTTGTCCAGCAACCTTTATGCATCCAATTTCCTGAAATTGAGGTAGCTTTTGAACTAAAATCTGGTTTAATTCATTTATTGCCTACCTTTCGTGGACTTGCAGGAGAAGATCCCCATAAGCACTTAAAGGAATTTCATGTGGTCTGCTCAACCATGAAGCCACAAGGAGTTACAGAGGAACAAATCAAGTTGAGGGCTTTTCCATTCTCTCTAGCGGACAAGGCAAAAGATTGGCTATACTACCTCCCTTCTGGATCAATTCGGACTTGGAATGACTTGAAGTGGATTTTCTTGGAGAAGTTTTTTCCAGCTTCAAGAGCTGGAACGATCAGGAAAGAAATCAGCGGGATTCGTCAGTACACCGGAGAAAGTTTATATGAGTATTGGGAGCGTTTTAACCACCTCTGTGCTAGCTGTCCACACCATCAGATTTCTGATCAGCTGCTGCTACAATATTTCTACGAGGGGTTGTTGTTCATGGATCGAAGCATGTTGGATGCTGCAAGTGGAGGAGCACTTGTTGAAAAGACTCCTGACAAGCGAAGGACTTGATTTCGAAAATGGCAGCCAACTCACAACAATTTGGGACAAGAGTTGAGCATGCATCAAAGAAGGTAAATGAGGTAACAACTTCCAACTTGGAAAGTCAGATTTCAGAACTAACTTCTCTTGTTAGACAAGTTGCCTTGGGACAAGTTCAGAGTCCTAGAGTTTGCGGGATTTGTGCGGCTCCAGGACACCTCACTGATTCTTGCCCACAACTCCAGGAAGACTCAACACCTCAAGCAAATGTTGTTAGTGGGTTTGTGAACCAACCACGAAGGTACGACCCTTATTCAAATCAATACAATCCTGGTTGGAGAGATCATCCCAATTTTCGATACGAGCAGCCCAACAATCAACCCCAGCAGCAGCCTTTTGCGTTCAATAGACCACCTCCTCCTCCTCCACAAAATCAAGGACAAGGCTCAAGTATGTCTTTAGAAGATATCGTGAAGGCCTTAGCAACGAACACTCAAAAATTTCAGCAAGACACTCAAATGTTTCAACAAGAAACGAGGGCTAGCATTAAGGAGTTGGGTAATCAAGTTTCACAACTAGCAGCTTCGGTAGGAAGGATGGAAGCTGAAAAAGGAAAATTGCCATCACAATCTGAGGTAAATCCAAGGGAAAATGCCAGTGCCATGACCCTTAGGAGCGGAAAAGAGCTGCAACCTTCAACTCCTAAAATGGCAGCACCTTCAGAGGACAAGGAGGAGTCAATTCCAGCAACTACGGGTGAAGAAAAAGGTGGAAAACCTGCTGTCCATAAGCCAAAAATCATCATTAAACCTCCTTTTCCTGGAAGATTGGCAAAATCAGCAAAGGAAGAGTCGGAAAAAGAGATTTTGGAGACTTTTCGGAAGGTTGAAGTCAACATACCTTTGTTGGATGCAATAAAGCAAGTCCCCAAGTATGCAAAATTTCTCAAAGAGCTGTGCACCAACAAAAAGAAGCTGAAATCAGATGAGAAGGTAATGGTAGGTGAGAATGTCTCTGCAATTATACAAAGAAAATTGCCTCCAAAATGCAAGGATCCAGGTATGTTTACTATACCCTGTGTTATAGGTAATAATAAAGTAGAAAAAGCCATGCTTGACTTAGGAGCATCAATAAATGTCATGCCACTCTCTGTTTATAATTCTTTGAATTTAGGACCTATGAAAGAAACAAAGATCATAATTCAGCTTGCTGATAGGTCTAACTCATATCCAGAGGGCATGGTTGAGGATGTTTTAGTTAGAGTAAATGAGCTTATTTTTCCGGTGGATTTTTATGTAATTGACATGGATGATAAATTTGCTTCTAACTCACCTCACATTTTACTAGGAAGGCCCTTCATGAAAACTGCAAGAACTAAAATTGATGTGCACAAAGGGACTTTATCTTTAGAGTTTGATGGTGAAGTTGTGACATTTAATATTTTTGATGCTATGAAATATCCCCATGATTCAGAATCAGTTTTTAGTGCTGATATTGTTGAGCCAAGTGTGCAGGATTTTTTTGAAAGGAATTTTGCTAATGATGAGTTGGATTTTGTGGTAACACATAGCCTGACAGATAAGGATGCAAGGGAAGAAACGAGCGAGGAAATGAAAGAAGCAATCATGTCCCTACATTCTTTGCTTGAAATTCCCAACAGGTTACTTGATTCTATTTTTCCCATACCAAACACTAATGAGAGAATGTTACCTTCTGTTGAACAGGCACCCAAGCTAGAATTGAAGACGTTACCAGAAAATCTGAAGTATGCCTACTTGGGAGAGGATGAAACTTTACCTGTAATAATTGCCAATAACTTGACAGCAGCTCAACAAGAGAAACTCTTAAGAGTTTTGAGGGAATATAAGACTGCAATTGGCTGGACATTAGCGGACATTAAGGGAATCAGCCCCTCGGTTTGTATGCATCGTATTCTACTTGAAAACGATGTGAAACCGGTTAGAGAGCCACAACGGAAATTAAATCCAGCAATGAAGGAAGTGGTCCTAAAGGAAATTTTGAAGCTTTTGGAGCAAGGAATTATCTACCCTATATCTGATAGTCAGTGGGTAAGTCCTATACATGTTGTACCTAAGAAAACTGGACTAACTCTTGTTCCTAATGCGCAGGATGAGTTGATTCCCATGCGAGTCCAAAATGGGTGGCGAATATGCATTGATTTCCGGAAATTAAATGCAGCCACAAGGAAGGATCACTTCCCCCTTCCATTCATCGATCAAATGCTTGAGAGATTGGCAGGTAAGTCCTTCTTTTGTTTTCTTGATGGATTTTCTGGTTATTACCAAATAGTGGTGGCTCCTGAAGATCAAGATAAAACAACTTTTACTTGCCCTTTTGGAACATATGCTTATCGTAGGATGCCCTTTGGTTTATGTAATGCCCCTGGAACTTTTCAAAGATGCATGATGAGCATTTTTTCTGATTTGATTGAGAATTGCATTGAGATTTTCATGGATGATTTCACAGTTTATGGGGATTCTTTTGATCAGTGTTTAGACCATTTGACTAAGGTTTTAAGGCGGTGTGTTGACACCAACTTGGTTCTCAATTATGAAAAGTGTCATTTCATGGTTCAACAAGGGATAGTCTTGGGGCATGTAGTTTCAGCTAGGGGCATTGAAGTAGATAAGGCGAAAGTGGACCTAATTGCAAATTTACCTTATCCTACTAATGAGCGAGGAATTCGTAGCTTTCTTGGCCATGCAGGTTTTTATAGGCGGTTCATTAGAGATTTTTCAAAGGTTGCACAACCCTTATCGAGATTGCTACAAAAGGATGTTCAATTTGACTTTGGAGAAGACTGCAAGTTTGCTTTTGACAATTTGAAGGAGCTGCTCACATCTGCACCAATTATACAACCTCCAAATTGGGATTTGCCCTTCGAGATAATGTGCGATGCAAGTAAATACGCCGTAGGAGCAGTACTTGGACAAAGAGTAGGGAAAAACAGCCATGTTATTTACTACGCATCACGGACACTGAATGCTGCCCAATGCAACTACTCCACCACAGAAAAAGAGCTTTTAGCTATTGTTTTTGCTTTAGATAAATTTCGATCATATTTACTGGGATCTAAAGTAATTGTTTATTCTGATCATGCAGCCCTCAGGTACTTGCTAGCAAAGAAGGAGTCTAAACCGAGGCTGATACGCTGGGTACTCTTATTACAAGAGTTCGACTTAGAGATAAAAGACAAGAGAGGAGCTGATAATTATGTGGCTGATCACTTGAGTAGGCTGGTGCGTGAAGAAGATACACTACCGATTTCAGAGTTGCTTCCCGACGAACAACTCCTACAGGTGGAAGGTAAGGAACCCTGGTTTGCTGATATTGTTAATTTCCTAGTTGCTGGAATTTTACCTAAGGATTTGACTAGAGCAAAGAGAAACAAAATAAAAAATGACTCTAGGTATTACTTATGGGATGAGCCGTATCTTTGGAAAATAGGGTCAGATCAAATTATTCATAAATGCGTTCTTGATGATGAAATTCATTCCATTCTTAGCTATTGTCATAGTTATGCATGTGGAGGGCATTTTGGCCCAAAAAGAACAGCTAGGAAAATTCTTAACAGTGGGTTTTACTAGGAGACTTTATTTAGGGATGCCTATCAATTTTGCAAGGGTTGTGATAAATGTCAAAGAGTAGGAAATTTGTCTACTAGGAATGAAATGCCCCAAACCCCTATGTTATTCTGTGAGATTTTTGATGTTTGGGGAATGGATTTTATGGGACCCTTTCCTAGCTCTTTCGGTTTTCTCTATATCTTACTATCTTACTTACTGTGGACTATGTTTCAAAATGGGTAGAAGCCAAAGCTACCCGTACTAATGATTCCAAGGTTTTAGTAGCTTCGGTATTCCATGAGCTATAATCAGTGATCAAGGTACGCATTTTTGCAACCGTACCGTTGAGGCATTGATGAGGAAGTATGGAGTGCACCATCGAGTAGCCACTGCCTACCACCCGCAGGCAAATGGTCAAGCTGAAGTGTCCAATAGAGAGATAAAAAGCATTTTGGAAAAGACGGTGAATCCTAACCGGAAAGATTGGAGCTTGCGCCTGGAAGATGCACTTTGGGCTTACCGGACAGCTTACAAAACTCCTATTGGAATGTCCCCATATCGGTTAGTTTTTGGTAAGACGTGTCATTTACCTGTGGAAATTGAACATCGTGCATTTTGGGCTATTAAACAGTGCAACTTGGACCTGAAAGAAGCTGGAATTGAGAGAAAGTTACAGCTGCAAGAGTTGGAGGAAATTCGTCTAGAAGCATATGACAATGCCAGCATGTACAAAGACAGAACAAAGTACCTTCATGACAAGTGGCTGCACCGTAAGGAATTTTTTGTTGGTCAAAAGGTATTGCTTTTTAATTCCAGATTGAAGCTCATGCCAGGTAAGTTGAGGTCCAGATGGATAGGTCCTTTTATTATTATTAAAATTTTTCCTCATGGTGTTATTGAGATTCAAAGCATGGAGACTAACAAAATCTTTAAGGTGAATGGTCATAGGCTTAAACATTTCCAAGAGAATGTAGCAGTATCTAATTTTATGGAGGAATTTCATTTGGGGGATCCATTTTACATACTTGAATGATCCAGAGAATGGTCTAGCCAAAGACATTAAACAAAGGCGCTCTCGGGAGGCAGCCCGCAATAATTAGGATTACTTTATTTCATTTCATTCAGCTGTTTTTATTCGTTTTAAGTTTTTACCTTTATAACAATCTCACAACCAAATTTTTCTTTTGTAGGATTTAATTTTTTTTGGAGTTGGAGAAGAAGTCACCCTTAAAAAGTAGCACCTTGGAGTCTCATTTTCAGCTTGCAAACATCATCGCAACACTTGTCAGGGAAGTGTCTTTCCTTTTCCTCCTTTATGGTTAATTCTGAACATTGAGGACAATGTTCCATTTAAGTGTGGGGGAGGGATTTGCTCTATGTTGCTGAATTAAAAAAAAAATCTGCTCTATTTTGCTGAAATTTTCAAAAATTTGAAATGGATTTTGTTGTTTTTGGAAGAAAAACATAATTTGGATATGTATGCTTGAAATTGATTGGTTTAGCTATTTCCTTAAAAGTGTAGTAACCAAGTGCAAAAAAAAAACTACAAATTGTGAGACTTTGAGCCTTAGACTGAAACATTCATGTCAGTCCAGATTTTTTTTATTCTTGAGTGATATATTCTTCCATGGTTTTGTTTCTCTAGAACTTGCATTGATTCTTTTTGAGGTCACATTGGTACATACATACATGAATATGATTAAGGCATTATTTTTTTTATGAATCGTTTGAGCCAAAAAGCCTACCCTGATTATTTATCCATTGTTAGCCCCTTTGAGCTGAATTGACTTTTTCTTTCATATGAGCCACACTACAAACCAAGATATGAAAAACAAAGTTTATACCCAAGCCATTGATCTAGTAGAGTTTTATTCATCCTTGATGGTGTAAGTATACAAATTTGCAAGTGTGGGGTATTAAAGTTCATGGAATGGATGTTGTGGAAAGAGTCAAATATTACTCTTCCTGAATAAAGAAGAAAAAAGAGAAGAGAAGAGCAGGAAATAAAAGAAGGAAATGAAGAGAGACAAGGTGATTGAAAAAAAGGGGAAAGAAGAACGAAGAGATAGATTAGTGTTGGAAGAAAGAAAGAAAACAAAAACAGTTGTGAAATGTGTGAAAAAGGATGGTTGCTTTGGGAATTCTTTCTTGCTGTTGCTGAAACGTTTGTTTTGAGACATTCTACTTTTGATCTAGTGCATCCAAGTTGGAGTCCAGTGGAGGAATTTTGAGCTGCAATTATACTCCTACAGGTTATGTTATGGATCGGATTGATGAATCTAGTTCTATCAGTTTAATGGCTTATGAGTCACTGTCCCAAATATTTCCTACCTTGACCCTAGCCTCATTACAACCCTGAAAAGACCTTATGATTCATGTATGTATGTAATCTAAGTGGTGGAAAAGTAGAAGATATGCAAGCCTATGGTAGAGCGATTCCTTGGATTGAATTTGAGTGACAAATTACCCTTGAAACACATGAGAGTGAGTGATTATCCTCGTGAGGATGCAAGTTTGGTTACTCCATTTTTAAGGTGGTTTGCTTGCTAATTGATTTTGGTGCATATGGATTCCATTCATGATGATTAGATAGTGTTTTGAGTTTTACTCGAGGACGAGCAAAAGCTAAGTGTGGGGGAATTTGATAAGTTGATAATTGTGATATTTGTTTTCTTCATACTTAAGCTATTTTTCATGAGTTTTGAGCTTTAAATACCTATTTTGAGTATGTTTAATATCTTAGAGCTTATTTGGAGACAATTGATTAAATGTGGATTTAACTGTTAATTTTATAGATATTTATGATTGTGTTTATTTTCGGATTTTGTTTTTGATAGATTGGAGATGTCTTAGTAGAAACATCATAACTTGAGCTACAAAAGTCGGAATTGGATGATTCAAGATGCATTGGAAAGCTAACATCCGGAGCAAAATTTCATATGAAGGAGTCAAAACCCAGTTCGCAGGTTTATGAGATCAAAATGAGCTTCGAAGTATTGACCCGCTGCTGCTGCAATGACAGGAACGGTCCAAATTAAAAGTTGAGGGTTTAAGTGATTAAGACAGGGGAGTTGTGGAGCTAAAGGAGATTTTGAGCTGAAGTCTATTTCTTTCCAACCTTAATGCGTCAAGGAACAGAGCAAGCAAAATCAAATCGAATTCTTCGGTCGAGGGAATCAGCTCTTCGCGTGGAATCCTTGCAATAGTACAAGCTTTGTGTTTCAATTCCAGTCAGCTAGAAGTCCAATGGCAATCATAATGCAACAAACAACAAAAGCCCGTCTACAGCCAGTGCGCTTCATTTTACTGATTATTGGGTGCTATATAAATTGGAGGTATGAGAGAAGAACAACTGAAGCCAACTTCAAGTATTTTGGTTCACTGGTCATAATTGTTGCATAAATTGGAGCTGGAGGAATGGTTTCTGTCTCATTGGTGGTGCTTGGTTAATGGAGGCTTGTGTAAGGTTGATGAAATTTGTTCAAGGAGTTGGTGCACTACCAGTGCTCGACAAAATGTCTGCAAGAAAGAAGTCCTAATTCAATTTGAAGACGACCCGTAACTAAGTCAGAGTCCTTTTGCATATAGGAAAAGGTATTCCTACAAAGCCTCTAATTCATTCCTAGTCCTAGTTGGAGACGGAAGCTACATCACTATAAATTGAACCGGGAGCACAACCAAAACTTTCAATTTCATTTTTTTCTCTACGTTTTGCACTAAACATGTCTGAGTAATTTCTTAGTTTGGTCTAGGGTAGATTTCTATCTCCAAACTCTTGGTTGTGAGAATTGATTTTGAGCTATAACTTTCTTTGATTTTCAAGTATCTATTTCTTCTTAGTTCTTAATTTTTGCAATTGATTTCTAATTCTCGCTTGTTGAATTGGTTCTGAAATTGTGATTATGCTTGAATCGTTTTAGCCGCTTGTGTGAAGGGATTCGTTTAGAAGCAAGTGGATTAATTGGAATTTCGTAAATTTCTTGTTAATTCACATGGAAGAAATAGAGCAAGTTAAATCATACTAGCTTCTAGGTGGTTACTTGGAATAAACAATTCGATCATTGTTCTTCATGCTAGTTCTAGGTTGATTAGAAATTGCTTCTCAATATCTAGTTGCTTGGGATTAAGGAATTAATTAGTCGCTTGTTCTGGTTAATTTATCAATGAATTATTTGGGTTCTTTCTAGCTTTAGGTAGAATCCGGTTTATTTGCTTGAGTTAAAGAAATATTTGTTTCGATGATCAACCATATGTTTGGAGCGGATAATCAACCCTAGGCTGAGCGTTTTTAGTATTTGATTCATTCGTTTAATTTGCAGCTGATTTCTTTTAGCATTTAATTCGACAACAAAACCCCCAATCTTTTCTTTCGATTAATTGCTTAGAAACTTTAATTCAAAGATTTTCCTTGGGATTCGACACGGTTTTCACCACAATACGCAAATTAGTTTATTCGAGTTGTTAGTGAGACCGGAATTATTTTTGGCGGTTTCGACGACCGACCATTTAGGTGAGCAACTTTACTTAAATGCCTTTAACTTTCCTTCCCAAATTCCACCACTCAACCAAAGTAGGGGTAATTTTGACTAAATGTAACTTTTTCTACTCTTTTCTTAATCTTTGTGCTAAAAGAAATGCACCATCCTTTCGGGAACGGAGGGAGTATTAATACAGGATCACTGCATTAATTACCAAAAAAATGAATGAAGTGATTTGGTGAAGCCACCTCAGCACCACATCAGAACCATTTTTTTTCTGTCATTAATACACACACCATAATAATAAGATGCCAAAATTAATCAGTTTCCTATAATATTAATATCACTAATTACTCCAATTACGTTGAATTGCAATGAAACTTCTAAATCCTCCATTCCCGACCTTCCTTTTTTCCCCTCTCTCGCTCGCTATTCTCTTTCCGTTCTTCTCTCCTTCGTCTCTGTTCTAATCTCTTTTGCTACACTCGCATTGGATGGAGCCATCGGTGATGGAGACGAGCTTGAAGATCCGTGGAGGCAGAAATCGACGCGGTGGATTTTTTTGGATGAGGCGTGCTTGGTCCATGTGAGCAGCAGCTATATCAGACGTATGTTGTTGTTGACCATTCCTACCCTTTCCCGCCGTTTCAAGTTTCATCGATCCAAGACACAAACAACAGGTGCTCTCTCCATTCCGATCTCCAACAGTCCCGACCATCTTCTGCCAGATTGGAGCTCAATGTTGACGCCTTTCAATCGAAGGTAGGAAGCCAGATCTCTGATCATTTTTCGATTGGAGGGTAAGTGTATTTTCTGCAGTTTGATCGTTTGCTTCATAGTCGATGGAATCTATGAAACTCGGGAAGATCATCTTTCATCTTTTAGATTCACTATCTCCATTTGTTTCAACTTGCATGGACTTGCAAGAATTAATTTTGAAGGCAATCTTCTTCTGATAGACAGCCATCAAAAGGAGAAGGTGGATCTCCATTTCTTCTTTTCATTATTTGTTTCAACTTGCAACTCTATGAACACAATTTAAGATGAGTAGATGATTTAGGGTCCGTTTAGTTATGAAGAAGTTTCCAAGTTTTCCTTTCTAAAATTCATTTGTAAATATTTGATCACATACCTAATCTTTAAGAGATGGAAAACCTTGTTTTCCAATAATTAGAAAACTCTAGTATTAAAATGGAAACATTCCAAACAAGGTTCCCTAATTTAATACTAGAGTTTTTCAAAGTTTGGAAAACCTTGTTTTCCATACCTTCAAAACTAGGTATATGATCAAACATTTACAAAGAAGTTTTGGAAATGAAAATTTGAAAACTTCTCCGCAACTAAATGGACCCTTAGGTCCTCATGGTTACTATAATTCAGATGTAATCGCTACGTTTCTGTCTCCAAGCCACCGTAGTCAAATAATTGATCTTTGTCTTATTTATGTAGGGAAAGACTATGAAGAAGTTGTTTCTTTGAGCAAGAAAGTACTTACTGCACTTACAACTGGTAATATTATTTACTTTGGATTGGTGAATAAACTAGACAATAGCCAAATGTTGTAATAAATGCTATTATGAATGTTGTTAAGCTTGCTAGCTATGACCAAGTAAAAGAGGTAGAATCTATAACTATTATTAGATACATTTTGTAAAATATACTTTAGCCTTTATTAAGCTTCTTATGTTATTTCTCAAAAAAAAAATATGATAATATTCTTGTAGTCTATCTTAAAAATTTCTGGCTTCACAAATAATGTTGTAACTCACATACTAGCTGGTTTTGGGGCAGAATTTTTTGTTGTTTATCTTGATTCATGAGTTTCTTTTATAGTGTAAAAAATATTATTTGATGCGGTGCATGACAAAGGGTAGTTCTCTTTCAAGGATTTCTTGCTACACATGTATAATGATGCCATTGTCGCATGAGGAAGTGTGGGTGGGGTTGTTGATTGATGCTGGAATTGAGGAGGAGCTCTGTGTCCGTCATTTGCAAGTGGTTGATGCTTTCCATGCTTCTCTTGGGCTGTCAGTTGTTGGATCCATCATAACCAACAATCCTCAGGAGGTATGTATTTAACAATTATTTAAATAGTTATTTCCTATATAGTTAAAATTGTGCGGTAATAATCTGTACTTCTGGAAGAAAAAGGAAATTGTGCGGTAATAATCTTTAGTCATCTAAATTCTTGAGCTGATGCTTGATATTTACTTTTGATGGTTGTGCTCCTCCGTGGTGAGTTCAGGTGAGCTCATATGAAATGATTTTGTTTGTGTTTGTTCTCTATTTGGTTGTTTGCATTGATATTTTTACCATGATATTTTGAAATAAAGGTTTTACCATGATTTCTAACCTATCCTTTCCCATTTTTTCCCCACTTCTCCGTGGTTGATCTGCATTTTTCATTTGCTCAGTTTTTTCTGAAAGATCAATAAGCAATTGTAAATTTGAGATATGAATCGTTGAATGTGATTGCGAGTATCATTTTGAATCAAGGAGAAGGCTTATTTGGTGTTGGTCAGCTATTGAGATAGCTGCGTTTTTGTTCTGTCTTGTGGCTGATGGCGGCGCTGATTGGGCAGCTGCCGTCACGTGTCTACGCAATTGACGCGTGTTGACGTTGCTTGATACCATTGGTGCGTGGGAGTTACGCGTTTCTCGGAATTCGAGGAATTGGAGTGGTTGGTGGTGCGTTCACTGTTTGTCTTGTAAATGAAGTGTTTTGAAGAAGCGAGAGGCTTGACTTATGCTGCCAACGTCTGTTATATAGCAGGTATTAATGGTGGCATTATCGTAATAAGTCAATATACCGTATTTTGCACGTGTTTCGTATATTCGGGAAATACTCGTCCGGGAATATCCAGTACTTTGTACGGGTAAATGTTTTCACTGAGTCCGGGAATATTGCGTATCTATTAGTGGTTTTTTTAATGGGGCCCTTATTGTGGGCTATTAATTTGGGCCTTTTGGTAGGCCTTTTTGGGTGATTGGGCCTGATGGCCATCAGTGGCGAAGTTTTCTTTTATTTTAATGTTTTCTTCTTCCTATTTGATTGTTCTATTTTTCGCTCTCTTTGTTGTTGCCGAAGGTTTAATTCAACCTATTGCTCCACTTGGATTCTTAATTGACAGATGTTTAGAGAGATCTGGAAAATCATGTTTCAGCAAAAGTTGTAAGTGTTAAAGTTCTGAAAATTTTAATATAGGTACACATATGGATCAATTTCATCCACTACGTGGGGAAGACATTTCTTACTGCGGCCCGTACTGCGGTTTGGGCCGCAGTAAGCCCATTTACGCAATAAATGGCCCGATTCTTTGGCGTAGTAAGATTTATCATGCAAGGCCGCAGACGGCCATGATAAAAAAATTTTAGGATTTAAACTCCCCTTTCTCTTCATCCGCCGCACAACTCCACCATTCTTCTTCATCTTCTTTTTCTTCATCTTCTTCTTCTTCATCTTCTTCTTCCTCTGTTTCTTCTTCTTCTTCTTCTTCTTCTTCTTTAGTTTCTTCTTCTTCTTCGAATTCTTCTTCTTCTTCTGTTTCTTCTTCCTTTTTATTCTTCTTCTTCTTCTTCTTCGAATTCCTCTTCTTCTGTTTCTTCTTCTTCTTCTTCTTCTTCTTCTTCTTCTTCTTCTTCTTCTTCTTCTTCTTCTTCTGGGTTTCATTGGACGAATCCGGATGAACATTCATCCGGATTCGTCCAATTTTTTTTAATTATTCAAACCGGTTACTGCGGCCATGGCCGCAGTGAGACCGCAGTACGTACCGCGGCCGACGCCGCAGTGAGTTCGAAACTGCAGACATTTCAACCGCGACATTCACTGCGGCCGTCGCCGCAGTTGGTACCACGGGCCAACTGCGCCTGAGGCCGCAGTGAGGCCTCTCCTCCCCACGTAGTGATCCTCATGCATTGACCTTTTACACTTTCAGCGATGTAGCAGATCCATCAAATTGAAACTCTCTAGCATTTCTATATGTTTCAAGATGGTTGGTTAATTACAGAGATTTGAAACATCAAATACACATATGGATAGGTCTGTTTTGCTTCATCAGATTGTTTAGTGATGAGGTTCATGTAATTCTGATAAGGGTTAATCAAATCAAAATTGCATTCAGAGACTTGCACACAAAAAGGGCCTCAATGTTGGAAGTGTCAACGACAAAGGGCTGCTTTATACCCATCATGTCGTTGACATACTACATTGGAATCTCTCTAATTGTGCATTTCCTTACAAAGTAGCCTTTATGTCTTTCTCTTTTCTGATTTTTGAAGTGCAACATTCAGTAGTTTTGGCTTTTCTTGAAACTTTTGTGTCATTACACTGTCAATTTTATCATCCCGTGCAACATGGTAGGAAAGATCTTTCATGTGAAGAAGCTATAGTATCTTTATTTAATCATATTGCAGCTGTTGTTATTTCATTTATATTTTTCTTAGTGAACTTACATGGACTTGCGGGGGTCAACTAAATGTGGACTAAGCTTTGGCCGTAAGAAAATACCAGAAGTTTGCATGTGCGTGAGGCTTTTGCTTACAACCCTTTGTTAACAGGTAGCTTATAACTCTTTCATATTCTATATTCACATCCATTTGCATTATCTTTCATGTGTTCAAGCTTCCTTATGTTGTGGCTTTCAAATTATGTCTATCTATTAATTTTATTTGCATGCAGAGTTGATTTGCAGTCTTTTTCTTCATTTTGGTTGATGCTTAAAGTTTTTATTTTTATTTTTATCATTTATCTTTCAAGTTTAGATGTGATTTGTCAGTTTATATCTCTCTTTTTTTGCTTCTTTTGCTTATTTTTTGCTACTTTCTTCATATTATGTGATCTTCTTGGCCGTGAGCTCAATAAGGCCAGAAACTGCTTGGCTTTGCATCATCAATATTTTTCTAAAAAAGCCCTCTCCATAATGATTTTTTCAAATATAAATTTTTGTTATGGCAGAGGAGACATACCAAACCACCATGTTACGGATCTCGCCGATGAAGATTGATGAATGCTATCACATTTGGTTAATTGCTCTTGTAGCATCGTGTTTTGTTGTTACATGTAATTTCAGCAGTTTATGTCTTCCTTATTAGTACATACTTTTATGATCAATGACGTGGCCCCAAACTAATTGTCTTCAATATTCTTATTATTTTTAATTCAAAATAGTTTAAAAAGTAAAACCCTACCGTAAAAAGATACACAAAATAGTGTGAAACTTTATACGGAATAGTAATTAAATATTAATATAGAGAACCTGTGTCGAAGTCGGGTATTATAACTAGTTTATATATTAAAATGAGGTTTATGCGTGATAAATCTCAATTAATGAACTTTTAAGAAATTTTTATTTTTTGATATAAAATTTAAGAAATTATTTATTTGTAAAAGGAACCCTAACTTTACGTCCAAGATTACAAGGTTATTAACTTAGTTTAATTTGTCGATAATGCAGTTTCCATATATTACAAAGGAGTAACTATATAGTGTCATAACCTATGTTAAAGTGTGCACCTATAAGGATAATGAAGGAAAAATGAACCGATAGAAATGATGAGTTCAAAATTTTGGTAATTAATGGACAATGGTGCACACTTTAGCGCACTTTATCCTAAACCATTACAAAGTCGTGATCAACAGTTGGTATTTACGCGATGGCTAAAATCTCAAGGTACATATCAATGCAACACCTCAAAACAAAATAAAAAGTGATAATTGCATTTTTCATTTGGAAAAGAGAACCTAAAAAAACCTTAAACTATACTAATTGTCTTGATTTGGTCACTGACCTGTTTAATGGCCAATTTGGCTCGAGCTCCAACGAGCCTATTGAACCGAGCCTCGAGCTCGAGCCACTTATTACGTTTGGGTATTTAACAAGCAGAGCTCGAGCTTGGGATGTTCGGCTCAGACAAGGCTAATCAAAACTATCATTTTACCCCCTTCCCTAATTACCTATGTGACTAGTGACTACCCCTCCTCCAAAATCCCTCCAATCTGGAAGTAGCAAAGGTCCAAAACTAGGCGTCATCCTTCACCTCCACAATTGACCCTCCTATGCTCCACCTTGTCTGCCGTTGGAGTATTCGGGCTGAAGAATAATCCTGACTTGCCAAAATTAATACTCTGTCTTGAGATAGCTTCGTAGTGATTCGAGATGTTGCGAAGATTGGTTGCCTCCATCTCAATTGCTTTACTAAAGATCAAGTTGTCATCCACAAATAATAAGTGAGTTACTGCCGGACCATTTTGACTAGCTTTAACTCCCATCAACTGTCTCTGACTCTGAGCTTGCTTGATCAAACATAGCATATCAGGAATAAATATGGGGAAATAGGATCGCCCTGGCGGAGGCCCCTCTAGGGTACAACAGAGCCATGTATCACCCCGTTAGTAAGATATGAATACCTGACCGTTGAGACACATTTCATAATTGTTGTCACCATTTGGTTAGGAAAGCCCATTCTTCTCATCATTGTGTCGATGAATTGCCAACTTACCCTGTCATAGGCTTTGAACATATCAAGATTTAAGGCACAACTGCCTGCTCGGCCCGTCCGCTTCCCTCGGAGGTTATGAAAGAGCTCATAAGCAACCATAATATTATCTGTTATTAATCTCCCTTTAACAAAAGCACTCCGTTCTTCTGAAAAAATAACCAGGAGGATTGCCTGAAGTCTCATAGCCACCGTCTTGGATATAAGCTTGTACAGCACATTACATAGGCTAATGGGTCTATACTCCTTCATGGTGGTCGGCCTCTTTGTTTTTGGGATCAAGACTATATTAGTTTCATTAATATCCTGCACAGAAGCTCCCCAGTTCAGAACATCAAGGCAATAAGTGATGATGTCTTTTTTTACCTGAGGCCAGAAGTGCTTGTAAAATCCTGCTGGCAACCCGTCCGGGCCAGGAGCCTTGCTAGGGTGCATCTCTCCAAGCGCCACTTCTATATATTTCTTCCTCCGTGCACATATCCGAGCTTATCATTTGCGGGTGGACAGCAGCTAGGAGTCTTGCATCCGTATCTCCAAACTCTGTCCAGCCGACACCACACCACCGTATCTCCAGCCCGTGTACCTGACCAAGTAAAATCGGTTCCAACAAAATCAAGATCCACTAAACCATAGAAGTCCATGCAATCATGGAAGGCAGTCATCAACCGTTGGTCGCACAAATCACCGCCTTTCTTTTTTATCGTCCACATTATCTCATTATAATCCCCGCCACAAACCCATGGCAGAGAGCTTTTTGATTTGAGCTGTCTCATTTTCTCCCAAAACTCCCCTCTCATCTTCTCTGATCTGGCTCCCCATACACACCTGTTAATCTCCAAGGCTGACTGCCTGAAACTTCCACATCAATGTAGTTCTTGGAGTGACTAAGTAGGTGAAGGATAAGATCATCTTTCCAAAGAAGAGCCAATCCCCATGATCCATTCACATTTTCCACTACAAACATATGGCGAAAATCACATTGCTCCTTGACAACCCTCATGCGTTCTTTTGACAGCTTGGTTTCACAAACGAATGCCACTGTCACAGCCTCCCTTCGTATGAGATTTTTAAGCATGCAAACTTTCCGGGTATCTCCCAATCTTCGGCAGTTTAGGAATAGCGGACTCATTGTTCTTAGCAGCCCTATTCCACAGGGTCCACCGCTGGGCTAATATCATGAAAGATTTCCTGAAAGACTGTTGCCAGTTTTAATCTCTTCTCCACCACATCAATATCCATGTCATCTCCTGTTCTTTTTTTGTTATCACCATTAAGAGCATTTCGTCCACCACCCTCAATTGCATTTGTTACCTTACCCATCTCTTTGCCCCTCTTTGTGCGTCTTCATGTTTTCCCCTCCTTAACTGTTTTCGCAGCAGGTGGATCTTGTCTATCATTCACTTCATGTGTATCTCTTAAATCCTTAGTTTTTGTGTCAGCCTTACTTCCCCGCACTACTTCCATTGATTGTTGCCTCTCTTTGCTACCCGCAGTCCTCCTAGCCATCCATTTTTCTGAAATCAACTCCGAGATATCTTCAAGACTAGGCATAGATGCTGGTCTTGCATCCGTCTTTCCAGCGGTATTAGTTTTGGAAGAACTTGACCATTGTGTTGGTTCTTCAACGTTGTCTTGCTATGTTCCTTCTTTCTCCATGATTAGTTTTCGTGCCACCATTTTAGACACTAGATTCTCTCTTGCCGTCTCACTCTCCAAACCCATCTCCATTTTAGAAGAAAACGAACGATCGTACACAACTTGCCTCACACGAAAACACTCACACTTAGCAAAGGCGCTGAGACTCGAAACCCTAGCACATGCGGCTAGGCCTAATTTTTATTAATATTTAAATTAGCAAGAACACAACTTAAGTTTTAACGCCTAACCATTTCTAAAACGTGAGCCCATGGATCAAAAAAAGAAAAGGTGAGCCCGTTGATACCTTATTTGGGCTCTTTTTGTAGTAGACCATATGAAACCCATGTGACTCGGGCAAGCGTGTAATTTTTTAGTCCATTCATACTTCCTCTATCCTTTTTTATTGCAACGTTTTTTTTAGACTTCCTTAAATTTTTGTAATGTTTCGTTATTTAGTAAAAATTTCAAAGTAAATTTATCAATTTATCCTTCAACTCTTTCTTTTATATTTGTTTATTTTCTAATTTGATATCATTACCTACACTTAATTCACCCACTTAACTCTTTATTTTTTAAGAGTATTTTAGTCAATTTTCAATTTTTTCGACTCACCTTAATCCATGTCCAATATCAAAACATTAAGAAAATTAAGGGATGAATGGAGTATTATATTCTACTTTTATAAAATTGAAGAACATTTTGCAGATACTTCTTATCTAAACTTGATACTTATATTGAAGCAACGAATGTCCTTCAAACCTGTGGGTGTGTGATATTTCACTCAATAGCCCAAATGGTCCGGCTATAAATTAATTCGGAAGCCCAAACCCAATTAATTGGAAAATGTGGGTGAAAATTCACTTAGGCGACATTGGTGAATGTCTTTCCCTACTTGATTTTTCAAGTTTGTACAATAGTAGAAGAATTAGGGTGAAAGTGTCATTTCTGGTGAACCTTGAGGATTCTTATTACGTTTCTCCACTGGTAGAAAATCATGCAAAAATAATTGGCCCCGTCTACTGATGCAACACCTCATCGATTTTGTCTCGACCAACTTTAAATATTTTCGAACTTTTCTCTCTCCTTGCACTGTTTGCTCTCCGATTTTGTTCCTTCTTCCCTCCCTGACTTCCAGTAAATTGGAAAAGTAACCCTTTTGATCGAAGACCCATCCTGATCATTTTCCCCCATCCCTTTTCCTCTCTGCAATCACGAAGCTTTTCACAGTTTCTGTTGTTGATTCTTGATAACCTGGGGGTTTCCGCTTCGTGGGTTTCGGTCTCAGTGTGCAAATCGGGAAGTTTAGACTCCGAATGGTGATCATGACGAGGATCGGTCAACATGAGTTCAAATTCGTTACACTATGTTTGTTTCTCTGAAGGTGTGCGGTCGCTGTTTATTGGATTGTTCGTCGATGTTGACGCTTTGGTGTGATTCCATTTATTGGGTTTTGTTTTTTCTTTAGGGTTTTTATCTTGTCGTTGGAATTTGGCTCTAAAGTTCTGGGCTCTTTTTTTTCTGTGTGGGTGTGTTGTATTTATTTACCTTTTCCGACTTCAGTTATAGTTTAGATGATCACTCAATAGTGACAAGCTTTTCCCTTTTCCACTCGAGTTGCATTTAAGAAGTGATGAATGGTCCTATTCGTTTTGATGTGAAGAAGCTTTGTAGTGATATTTTGGTCAGTTCAGTTTTAGGATTTAGTGTAGTGATGAAATAATTGGATTACGGATAATAATTACAAAAATGTGGATTTGATTGTTTACATAGGAAAGCATTGATGCTGCTTAGAAGCTGAGCTGAGACTGAAACACATCGTTGAAGTTCCAGTTCCTTGAAGGTGGAAATTACCCTTTTGTTAGTGTTGAAAATAATTCTATGCACATATGGTATGTTTTGTTGTTTGGCAACTCCTTACTTGAATGTTTAAATTCCTCTACACTGGTTCTTCTAGTTAAATTGTTGTAGAAACAGTTGAACTGTAGCTGAATTTGGAAAGCTTGGATTGTTTGGCTAGATAATTGTTGTTTGGTTAGTCTTAACGCTTATGTAGTTCATATTATTTGTATACAGGGCAAAGGAAAATTCAAAAAGTTGATCGGCTCACTATTGAGTTCGATATTCTAACAGCAGCCTCAATCTGCTTGACGTTCAGTAAGAATGGGAGGAGTCCATTAACTCTGAATTTCACATTGAGCATTAAGATTGTCACATACTAATCTCTTATTCAAGGCAAGACGTCTAGTCTAGCCATTTTCCTTTCTGAACAGATTTATGTATTGATGCTGTGAGATTGACATCCGGTGTAGATTGTGATGATATGCGTGCATTAAGAAAAATGGTTTCGAGTTCCAAGGGGCAGAAAAATGGTAGCAACACAATGAGGGTGGAAATTGGGGAGATAGACACCAGTGCTCCATTTCAATCCGTTAAAGATGCTGTAAACCTCTTTGGTGAAGGAGCTTTCTCGGGTGAAAAGCCTGCCATCAAGAAGTCAAAACCTCATTCTGCAGAGGTAAAGTTTTGAGATGCTTCTTTTTCCTGCTTTCTGTCATTGTCTTGCCTTTCTTAATGCTTAAAATTACTGAGTACTATTATTAAAATATTCATTGTTATGAGTCTGATACTGCAATTGTATTTTCTCTGCGTATATCTGAAGTGCCAGAGTTTGGAGTGGGACTCTAAAGCTTCTAATCTCAATTATTGGATGGCAACTATGAGACAATGCTTAAGGGTTGCAATAGTGTGGACTTTACATGATATGTATTACAATTAGTATGATGTTAATTTTATTTTTTTTTATTTTTTTTATGATTCTCTCTGGAGTATTTAAAATGATTAATTTGAACAATGGGACATAAGTTGATATTTTTCTGGACTGAAGAGGACAAATTTTCTGCATATTTTCATTCTTTTACTGGTAAAAGATAAGAGTACTAAGTAGGCAGCTATACTTCTGAGATATATAGAATATGTCCTGACTAATTGTAGGTTTTGCCTATCTTCTTAAAACTACCTGGGAACTCATACAATGATAGGAAATGATGACTTCCTGATTTCTGAATCTCGTATTGCTTGATGACAGCGGGTGTTGGCAAAGGAGACACAACTTCATCTTGCCCAGAAAGAGTTAAATAGATTGAAGGAGCAACTGAAGAATGCTGAGACAACTAAGACCCAAGTACTTACAGAACTTGAATATGCGAAAAGAACAGTTGAAGATCTGAATAAAAAATTGAAAATTGTTAATGAATCAAAAGATTTGGCTCTGAAAGCTGCAGAAACTGCAAAGAGTCAGGCGAAGAAGATTGGAGACGCCAATGATGGTATTCTTCCAGGAGCCAATGGTGATTTGAAGCATGATCTAGAAGGCGAAAGGGAACAATACATGGTTGTTGCAGCCGAACTGGATGTTGCTAAGCAAGAGTTGAGAAAGCATCGTCAGGATTGTGATGCATACTTGGATGCAAAAGTGGCTGCCCTAAATCAAGCAGCAGAAGCAGAGCAAGCAGCCATAGCAAACATGGGGAGAGTTGGTGAGATTTCAAAGGAGATTTCAGACGTACAAGAATCCATTGGACAAGTGAAGCTTGCATCTCTTGAAGCACAACAAGAACTAGCCAAGATCTTCACCGAGAAGGATGGTCTGAAGCAATCATACAAAGCTAGCCTTGAAGATTCAGCAAAGAAAGTGCTTGCACTGAAGACGGAATTCAATTCCGAGATTCCCCAATTTCTAGAAAGAGCATGGAAACTTTCCAAAACAACAACTGAGATTGAGGTTCTGCAGAAGCAAATGGAAGATGCAAAAGCTTCAGATCTGGAGTCTGTCCAAACTGTTGCCTCTGAATTATTGGGTGCTAAGCAGTCACTGCAGAAAGTAGTCGAGGAAGAAAGCTCTTTGCGGAGCTTGATGGGGTCTCTTAAGTTGGAGCTAGAGAATGTAAAGAAAGAGCATGGAGAACTGATGGAGAAGGAAGCAGAAGAGGAAACAATGGCTGGGAATCTTCATGTTCAGTTACAAAAAGCCAAGAATGAGCTTGAAGCTTTCCTCGCAGAAGAATCAAAAACAAGAAGTGCTTGTGACGAGATGGTCTCAACCCTTCATCAACTATCAGTGGAAACAGAAAATGCAAGACAAGAAGCAGAGGAGATGAAAAGAAAAGCTGAGGAGTTGAAACAAGAGGCTGAAATCTCAAAAATCATGCTTGGGGAAGCTGAGGAACAACTGAGAGTTGCTCTAGAAGAAGCAGAACAAGCAAAGGCTGCTGAGGTCTGGGCACTTGATCAGATCAAAGAATTGTCTGAGAGGACAATTGCTTCACGTGCCTCCACTTCAGAATCTGGAACCAAGATCACCATCTCTAAGGAAGAATTCGAGTCTTTGAGCCGAAAAGTTGAGGAGTCAGACAAATTAGCTGAAATGAAGGTTTCTGCTGCAATGGCTCAGGTAGAAGCTGTGAAAGCCAGTGAGAATGAGGCACTGAAGAGGTTGGAGGCAACACAAAAGGAGATTGAGAAGATGAAAGTTGCAACAGAACAAGCTTTGAAAAAGGCACAGATGGCAGAAGCAGCTAAGCGGGCAGTGGAGGGAGAGCTACGCAGTTGGCGTGAAAAAGAGCAAAAGAAGGCAGCTGAAACTGCATCTCGGATTCTCGCAGAAGCCCAGATGTCCACAGAATCATCCCCTCAGCACTACAGAATAGAAAAGCAGAATGTGGCAGAGAAAGTTATTCAAGTCCAAAAGATGGAGAAGGCAAAATCTTCCGTCTCAAAGAAGGTACTTATGCCCAATCTAAGTGTCATATTCAACCGCAAAAAGAATCAGATCGATGGTGGCTCTCCTTCCTACCTACCAGGAGAGGCACCTTTCTGACAACTTTCACTGGCCTTTTGTACCATTCCTTGAGCTAAAAGTTTCTGTTCCTATTGCTTTTCACTTTTCTGTAAATCTGGGTGGATTTATTAGCTGAATTTGAAGGAAAATTTGGTTTTGTTGCATCTTCAGCCCTTGAGGTGATTGAACTTGTATATGGGATCAGCAAAGTTAGGTTCTTATGGATGGTTTGTACTTGATTTGCCTTGAGATAAATGTAATGACCATAATGCCCAAACAGCCCTTGATTGTGATTTGATAATAGCAGCCCTTTAAAGGAGTGGGTCTCACGTAACCTTTCTGTTGATAATTATGATCCGGATTGGCCTACCTCTAAGGACTCGACCTTAATTGCTCTACAAGGGTTAAACATATGATGATAAATTCCTCGGCAAGCAACTGAAACATAGCAACTTTATGCTTTCTATGAGTACATAATAGTTGATGTAAGTGAACACCAGCGATGAAAAGTGGATAATCAACCTCTCAGGCCATTACAACTGCATCGTTGAGTCACTAAAATCTTGCTTCCTAGTTTCCATTAACCTGGAGGACGTTCATCGATTTACAGAAACCACCATCAATGAACCGTTTGAGCTTGTACTCTGCTGCCTCTGTAATTCCAGCATCTTCTGGGTCTTCTTCAGGGCAAGTCACATGAACAGACCTTTGTTTCATCTGTGAACCAGAGGCATGTTGCTTGAGATAACTGTAAAACTGTTGGTGGAAGGCGTGATCCGCGGAGAAACAGTTATCTGTTGTTCGACTTCCACCATACCGTGATGACCCGGAACCTTCCTTTCTACAAAAATGGGGCAGGGATGAATAGTCCATCACCTGTTTGCAGATTAAAGAAGTCAGACTGTGAGAAGATTGAAGAGATGGAGAAGATGAAGATTATGCAACAGGAAGAGAGAAAGCTGAAATTTCAGGATAATGTTGTACTTTTAATAACTCCTCTTTCCCACAACCTTGAAGCACCTGAATTTTCCTCCTGGTTCTCTCCTGTAATAGAGGCTTCACTACCTGCATGCATTTTGACATTGAAATTCGTTATATTGAATCATAAAATGATTGAGAAGGGAGATGGTGGTGGTAATTCTATGTGAGAAGGAGAAAGTGGATGAATGATACACACACCTTCCAACAGGCAGAAAATACAAGTGGGGCATTTACAACATAGTATGTTCCTGACTTCTCTGGGTAGTTCAAGTCATCAATTGTTGAAATAACTGTTAATAACTGAAATAAAACACAAAATGTAAGAGGATACAATCATACAACCCTCTAAGAATAGATTGATAAAAACCCTCCCCTTTTGTCCACATTTGAGACCAACTATTCTAAGATATAGGTGTTCTACTTTAGTCATATTCCAAAGAGTGGAGGATACAAAGCTCTCAGCTTTTAAAGAGTAAAATTCTATGATCTCAAAAGGATACCTTTATTTGGCTCAATGCTGAGAGTCTCAGGCCAGTCATATCTAGAACTTTCAAACATGTGTGGATAGGCCGTCCGTACTTCTTACTTGCAGAAGGCTTCAAGCAAGGAACACACTATTGTCATAATCATTATAGATCAGAGTTAGAAAGTTCAAATCTGCAAGTAAAACTTACCAAGACAACACGATCTCTGTATTCGTTCAGTTGGATATGTGACTGCACATAATCATCTACCTAAAACACGAAAAGTCGAACACTAAGTATTCGAATCGGTGCAAAGATCATGGCTTTAGCTCCACCATCTTAAACATTTTATGGAAGAACAGGCAAAGGTTTGCTTACAGATGCTTTGTCAAATGTGCTGAGTCCAACTCCTACAGCAATGACAGGAAGACCCTAGCAAATGATTCGAAGGTTAGAACCGTTGGATCGATCTTAGTAACGAAAAAAGAAGCTTTTTTTAAGATAAAAAAGTACCTCTTTCGAGAAACCTGATAATCCAACAAGATGGGATTCTCGCACTGCTCTGTACACATCACCAGGAATTATTTGTTTCTGTTTGGTGAACAAAACAACCTCACTGTTATGATCCTGATGTGAAGTTTTCAGGTTCAATACTAACAAATCATGTACTGCTATCAAAATCAGAATCCAGAAAACAAATAGACGCGTCTACTTCAAATCTTACCGATAATATACTGTCAATTTCATTCTGTAACCTCCATCGCAAACAATCGATCAGCTGGAAAGTCAACAAGTACTAACTCAAGAAGCTGAAGGTAGATGATATCTTAAAAGCAGGTGGCAGATAGAGCATTGATGTAGAGATGTAATGATCCTTACCATTTTATGAGCTTTATCAACATTCCAGTCTCTTGCTTTGAGAAACCGTCTCAAAGTCTCCAATGGATAACCTTGGTGCAAATTCTGCGGCATAAGAACGTTAGCTAAGAATTTTTGCCAGAGAAGTTTCTAATAAGCAAAATCTGTGTGTAGTTTCCAGACAGTAAAAGCAATGGCAAAGAAGGAAACATAAAATATGACAGAATTACACATGCTACTTTCACAAATATACTTGTCTGCAATAATGTTTTTGGTTTAATTTCATTGAACATGGTTTAAACTAACCCATAAAAGCTGTAGAAAACTAAAAAACTTGAATTTCTGCAGCTTGTTAATGGTTCTAGAATACTCCCACCCTTTTTGAACTGTATGTACAGGAGACAAGAAATTCTACTATTCCAAACACTGGTTAAGCAAGTCATACAAATAAAAGCAAGATTTTTTATGAGCAAACCAGTTTCATTAAAGTAAGATCTGGTTGCAGATGATAAGAAAGTATATGATCCTTTTCAATGTACTTAATTGCGACAACAAATCCAATATGAATGGCTCTAGAAACTCACGGTTCAGAAACTAGGAATATTAAAGGAAAACTAAAAAGTTGAGGAAAATTTGAAACTCTTAAGCATACATTCATGACATCTCATCAAAAGAGCTAATGAACCAGGAGCTGAGAAAATATGGCTCAGTTTACTTATGGAAAATTTTCCAAGTTTTCATCTCCGAATTTCCTTTATAAATATTTGATCATATAACTAGCTTTTTAATTCGTGGTAATGATGTTTTCTAACTTTGGAAAACTCTAGTATTAAAATGGACGAAAACTTGAAAAAATTTCCACAAGTAACGGATTCACTTGACTGCTTTGGTTTCCATAGCAACATGACCAAAAAGGTAGCAACTTTACTTACAGATTTGCAAAATCATCAAACCTCTAGATCAGATTCCAGAACAAAAACACGAAATTTAAAATCAATTTAGGCAGCCAAAGGGAAAGGAGCTGTACAATTAACCAAAATCAGAAGCTTTCCTTTAATACCTCAAATCTAAGGATCATCGCAAAAACGTAAATTTAGAAATTACAGTATTCAAGAATGATCAGAGAGAAACAAAACTAACCTTGAAGGTCGGCCTTAGAGTCTCATCAACTGTACACCATGAGACCCAGAGCCAAACAAGAAAAAAAAAAGGAAGCAAAGATTAAAACTTTACATGAAATGAGAAGACCCAACAAAATGAGAACACAATGTTTGAACATTCAAAGCTCACCATCCTCCATTAAAGACTGAAGCTCTTCGATTTCAGCTTGATGAGAGATGCCCATGTTCTTTTCACTGCTCCAACAACTCTTGGAGGGATGAACAAATAATGGGTCACTTAAATCTCTCTCTCTCTCTCTCTCTCTCTCTGAAATGAGCCTGAAAAGAGAAGCTAAAAAGATTTTTGTGAAGAACACAAGCGAGTGAGCGACCTGTTCTGTAATGAGGTTTGGTTTGTGAAGCTGCAATTTGAATTTTATAAACCCAGTTGCTTGAAGGGTCAAGTTGGAAAATTAAACTACCTTCATGAGGTTATTTGAAAGTATAACTCCATTCGCACTTTGCAATTTGTCACTACATCAATGGCTCATTTAAACCGTCTGGTAACGTGAACGAAGCTGCAGGCTTGCTGAACATAGACCATAATTTGGAAAGGTCAGCGATTCAGATGACTTTTATTGGTTAACTAAATACAATTAATTAAATGATAGAAGTTACTTTTTCAAAATAATATAACCAATTGAAAAAATTAGATTGGTTGAAGAATTTGTAAACAATAAAAAATATATATTTACAATATTCAAGTAGTCGGTAAGTTATTTAAGTGGTGATCAGCATGTATGATTGTAAGTGGTGAATAGATATCAACCTTTCATCGTCTTTTTTGTTTTTTTGAGAGAAAAGGATTCTATTGATATTGAGATTAAGTCAAGGTCATGGCAAACCAAGATGGACAATTGTCCCAACAGATGGACAATTATTAGAAGAGCTAAAGAATGAGCCGTCTTGTTAGCCAGACCATTCACATTATAAATAAAACTACAAAGAAGGAAGATAAAAACCACAGCTCATCTAGCTTTTGAATTCGCTTTAGTGAATCTAACTAAAAAACAAATGAACGAAAATTTCCCCCTTCTAACTGTATACAACACAATGATAGTGGTTGGAGCTATCAATATTAATTACGGAGCTACCACTATGAATTACGGAAGTGACAAATCTGTAATTATATGTGGTTACACGAATCAATAATAGCATGACACATATGCAGAAATGAGGAGTTCCGGAAATTTATTTCCAAAACAATATTAAACCATACATTCCACTTTGCCTCCTTCACATCCCATATAAAGCTGTTGATTTTAGGATCGTCTTTAACATGCTTCTCATGTTCGCATTCTATAATCTGAAGTAAGGATTAAGGATGTGTACCTTTCTTACGGACGCAGCTTAAGAATCTTAGAGATTCTTGCTCCTTGTTGATGTAGAAGACTCGGCTCGGGGAACACCTTAAGGGCGGATTGGAGAGGATTTGTCTCCAAAGTGAGTTCCACTCACAATGCTCCTAGAATGCCTTCTAGCTTGGAAGAGGAAGTATGAGGAGAGAAGAGAGAACCAATGCTGGTTGTGGGATGATGAGAAATGGCGCATCCTCCCTCTATTTATAGAGGAGGATGGGCTGCCAATGAGAGGGCACAATGCCTCCTCATTTGCGAAATAACATGTCCCTAGGACCAAGGGCTGCAACCAATGCCCCTTGGTCCATGAGACATGTCTCATGCCTTTGCCTTTTCAATTAACTAATTAATTAGAAAAGGAATAAATAAATAATTGTGTCTAATAGGAAATTAATTAACTAATTAATTAATTATCCAAAATATGGTGAAGAGGCAAGGGAGGTGACCCATGCCCCTTGCCCATTCGGCCCATGGGACATGAGACATGTCCCTTTGGCCGAATGGTGCAAGGCATGGGGTGCACCCCCTTGCCTAGAGGCACCTAGGGCGAAGGGGCACTCACACCCCTTGCCTATGGCCGAATGGGTGTGAGGCCCCCCTTAGGGTGCCCTTTCGGCACCCAAGGGTGCTACGCACCCTTCGGCCTAAGCCGAAGGTGTGCTTGGCCCTCTCCGACACCTTTTCACCAATTTACGCACCTTTCCGCCAAGAGACACGTCTCTTCGCCAAAAGGTGCCTAGACACATTTGTACCGAGCTCACATAGAGCTAGTCCAAGACATATTAAATCATCCATTGAGCTCCTTGAGCTCATATCAGCTCACTAAGAGCAGATACACATCTCTCTAGCTCAAACACTCAGATTGAGCTGAGTTGAGCTGTGCTTAGCTACCTTTAGCTAGCCCAGGTCATCTTGGTGCGCAAGAATTCCAACAAACTCCCACTCGCACCAATGATGATCTTTGAGCACAAGCTCCCACTCGAATAAAACACTTCCTCATACTAAAACAAACACTTTGGCAAACTATATAAAAGGAGTTGTGAGTGCGACCTTAAGGCATCCACACCGTACCTCTTCCATTGAGGTTGTTAGACTCTCAAATGGAAGATTGTCCTCTCAAACTCACTTGAACACTTCAAGTGTTTGTGTGTTATTCAAATTTTCTTGAACTTAACAAGACATGCTTGAACATCTTCAAGCTTTACTTGAACTACTTCAAGTAGTGCCTTTAGAACCCCAAGACATATGGCACGTATTCTTAACCACAGTCAGTCTCTTTCATTTTTAATGATGACTGTGTTAAGTGTCGAGTACTCTTTAATTCGTATTATCCCCAATTCAGACCTTATCATGTTGTACCAATGCAACATGTGAGCTCAAAGGTTGAATTTAGGACTCACGTACCAAGTTTCACTTGTCTTTCCTTTACACTCTACCTTAATGATCCATATAGATTTAGTTACCCAAAGGAGGATACTCCAGCCGCATTCATCTGCGACCTTCGACAACCAATCAAGGTAACTTTGTCAATGTGAATCATTAACAGCGAGTTAAAGTGATTAAGGGTCCAATCGAAGAATTCTCACACTACGCAAGGTTAGAGACAACTTGCTTAAATTCTTCTTTTGGTCGAATTTCATGGTCGTAGGATCTTTGCAACATACTCAGAAAGATTCTATTAACACTTCTTAGGGTGTTTTACAAACACCACTCTCACTTGGAGTGATATCACTTAGAATGAGGGTGTGTCATTTCTCCCTCTTAAAACACCTCGAGTGTGCTCCTTCTAACATATAAAAGGAGGACATGTCACAAGCCATGAAATTTCTGTGCAAGCCCGAGCTTACACTCACACATAGGCTAGAATGTATCGGTGTCATACAAAATCGGTGCGAGCACCTCATCTTGATTATTCAGATCAAGGCGACATAAAAGTATACCAAAGTGTCATGTGTTGTAACATGACTCCCACTCAATAGAGTAACATTGCATGTCACATGTTTCCTGAAGAAACAACACACTATTTGAGTCTTTGGTAGTCTCATCCTTGGTCTACTTAAGATCAAGGGCGAATGACTTGGTGTGAGAAAGTCATTCTCAATGCCTATAGTGGACATGTTCATTTGTTCATTGTGTGTTATTAATGGAACTAAGTAAATGACATCAAATAATTACTTTATTGATCATCATTATACATATATACATGTGTGACACCAAAGTGGTGAAAGTCATACAACAATTAGCATATTTACAATCTCCTAAGACCCATTGCTCGGACATGACGAGCAAACACAATGGGTGGCAATGGCTTAGTGAGAGGATCTGCCACCATAAGGTCTGTTGAGATGTATTCAATTTTGACTTCACCTCCTTCAACTGCATCTCGAACGAAATTATATTTCATGCTAATGTGTTTGGTTTTCCATGATACTTGGGGTCCTTGGTGTAGGCCATAGCTGCCATACTATCACTGTAGATAGTAATGGGCTTACTTATTTTGACCATCGACTCCAAGTTTTTAAGAAAATAACCAAGCCACAGGGCTTCCTGGACAGCCGAGGCACAAGAAACGAATTCTGCCTCCATGGTTGATAAGGCTGTACAAGTTTGTTTCTTACTACACCAAGTAGTAGCGCCCTCATTTAGCAAGAAAATATAACCACTTGTAGATTTGCTAGAATCTCTATCTCCTCCCCAATCGGCATCAGAATAGCCGTGTAAACCAAGGGTTTTCCTTGATAACATAGCCAATAATCCTTAGTACCTTTAAGGTATCTAAGGATCCTCTTGACATTCTTCCAATGCTCCATGCCAGGGTTCGAAGAATATCTAGCAAGTAAACCGACCGCTTGACTTATGTCTGGCCGTGTACAAATCATGGCGTACATAAGGCTACCAATGGCACTAAGGTAAGGTATCTTAGTCATTTCTTCCTTGTCTTTTGGAGTCTTAGGACATAAGTCCTCTCCAATTTTGCAACCATATGCAAGTGGGGTGTTCATTGGCTTAGAGTTGGTCAAGTTAAACCTCTCAAGAACTTTATCTATATAAAGCTCTTGTGAAAGTCCTAACATATGCTTCTTTCTGTCGATGTATCTTAACACCTAGGATATAAGAAGCTTCCCCCAGGTCCTTCATTTTGAAGGTGGAGGACAACCATCCTTTGATGGCGAGCAACAACTCCAAGCTACTACTTGCAATTAAAATGTCATCGACATATAATGTCATAATGGCAAAACTGGACTCTTTGAAGAACAAGTACACACAATGGTCTTCATGCATCATCACAAAACCATAGCTTGTGACTGCATGATGAAACTTCAAGTACCACTGTCTTGAAGCTTGTTTGAGACCATATATAGACTTCTTTAGTCTACATACCTTGTCTTCTTGACCTACTTGTACAAACCCTTCGGGTTGTTTCATGTAGATCTCTTCACTCAACTCACCGTTGAGGAAGGCTGTGGTTACATCCATCTGATGCAACTCAAGGTCCAAGTTTGCCACTATCGCAAGTAGCAATCTGATGGAATTAAACTTAACCACGGGAGAGAAAGTGTCTTTGAAATCAACACCTTCCTTCGTGTAAAGCCTTTGGCCACTAACCGGGCCTTGTACCTTTCGATACTCCCATCAGAGTTCTTCTTTATTTTAAGAACCCACTTATTGCCGATCGCTTTTCGGCCACGAGGAAGATCAGACAATTCCCATACCTCATTTTCATGCATTGAATGCAACTCATCATTCATTGCCTTTAGCCACTCTTCTTTCTGTGCCCCTTCAAGAGCTTCTTTGACATTACTTGGCTCATCGATCTCGCACGAGACCAAGTATGTCTCACCTTCCGATAGTCCCCACCTTTTAGGTGCTTTGGACTCCCGAGTTGATCTTCTCAATTGGGGTGGAGGTGTTGGCTCTTGAAGTACCTCAACTCCCTCTTGAACAGATCCCTCAGTTTCAGGATCCTGTTCATTCGAGTCCATGTTTATGGGCTCATTCTGGAAAGCCTCAGCTTGTTCCAGTTGAGGTACTCCCTGCAGGTAGGTACAGTCCTTGTAACCGGCACTTGTGAAGTGCCCGGTTGACCTTCTTCTAGGATCGGGCCTATTGAGGCTAAATCATCACTTTCGCCAACTTTTGGAAACTCCGTTTCCACAAACTTGGCGTTTCTTGCATCAAACACCAAACCCTTCTTTAAACTGAGATCCAAGAACACATAGCCCTTGGATTCCGTACAATATCCGAGAAAAGCACACTTCTTTCCTCTTGGTCCCAATTTTCCCAACGGATGGTCGGGATTATGTACGTAAGCTAAGCAACCCCAAGGCCGCAAGTAGCTTAAGTTCGGGGTCCTCTTCATCCATAACTCATATGGAGAGGAGTCGATGTCCTTGGTAGGTACCCTATTGAGAATGTGCACCGCACATAGCAGCGCATCACTCCAATAGGTCACATCCAGGTTGGCTTTAGCCATCATGGAACGTACCATGTCCATCAAAGTTCGGTTCTTTCTTTCGGACACACCATTTTCTTTGGGGTGTCCAAGAAAGGGTGAACTCTCTAGCAATACCTTTTGACTCACAAAAGGTCTTGAATGCAAGTGAACTGTACTCACCACCTCTGTCCGTCCTTAAGGACTTCACTTTCTTATCTACTTGGTTCTCAACCAAGTGTACATATTTCTGAAAATATGCTAAGGCCTCTGCCTTGGCTTTGAGTAAGAAGACGTGGGTGAATCGTGTACAGTCATCAGTAAAAGTGATGAAGTACTTGAACCCATTTCTGGATTCAATTCTCATAGGTCCACAAAGATCAGAATGGACTAAACTTAGTGCCTCGGTTCTCCTAGTTGCCCTCCCAAAGGGCTTTCTCGTTGCCTTGCCTTCTAAGCAAGGTTGACAAGTTTGCAGGACAACCTTGGTCAAGGATTCAAGCAAGCCACTTTTGGCTAACTTATTCATCCTATCTTGTCCTATATGTCCCAACCGTTCATGCCACAGATTTTGATCTATGACTTTAGTCACGTGGCAACTAGGAGTTGCAACAGAATGGCCATCGGGCCTTAACTCATACAGTCCATTATTAACTAAGCATTTTGTGAGAACTTGATTGTCCTTTAATATAGTTACACTATCATTAAAGAATTGAAAGCAATAATTGTACTTCAACATGGCAGAAATAGAAATTAAATTTCTACAAATATTAGGTACATATAATGTGTCCACAAGATACAAATATCTATTACACAAGGGAACCTTACAGGTTCCTATACCAACTACTTCTAATTTTGCATCATTCCCCACCGAGACGTGCTTCACACCTCTTGGGAGCTTGCGGTACGCCACAAACCAGGACTTGTCCCGAGCTATGTGGTCTGTTGCTCCAGAGTCTACAATCCACAAAGAATTGCTTTCAATTAGCATAGTACATGACGTCACATGTGCTATTGAAGTAGAAGGTTCAAAATGTACCTTAGGTGCACTTTTGCAATCTTTTGCAAAGTGTCCTTTCTTGCCACAGTTGAAGCACTTGAGCTTCGAAACGTCCCTTTTCTTCTTTCCGGGCCCGTTTCCTTTTCCCTTTCCCTTACCCTTGCCTTTGAAGCCGCCCTTTTTCCCACCCTTGAACCACTTCTTCTTTTTACCCCCGTTGTTATCGGAGGTATTGGCAACATATGCCTTGGAGTGGTCCTTGAGAGCCATTACTTCAGCCTCAAGTAAAGGTGACGGGCGATGTCATCAAAGGTCTTAATCTGAGGGTTGTGGCGTAAGTTGACCTTCATCAACTGCCACTCCTCATCAGGTAAGGACCTTATTATTGCTTGCACCTGCTGCTCGTCGGTGAGGTCGTGCCCAGCTTGTTTAAGCTGATGAATCATTCGTGACATCTCACGAAGGTGGGCACTCATGGTGTGATCTGCTCGCTTACCATAGTTCTCAAACCTTAGTATCATTGAGCGTTGTTTCTCCACGGAAACATCTCCATACTTGGCCTTCACAGCATCCCAGATGCCTTTGGCCGAGGGTAGCATGGAGAACTCCACCATGATCTCATCCACCATTGTGGACAAGAGTGTGACTCTACACATAGAGTTCTTTTTAAGGTAGGCTTCATAAGCCACCCTACTTCCCCCTTCTGCGGGGGTTGACCTCGGCATCGAGCACCTCAAGTGTCTCTTGCTCGATTAAGATGAACTTGACCTTTTGTTGCCAAATTAGATAGTTTTCACCATCCAATTTGAGGTCACGGTTCAACTCTGCTACTATGTTCTTAGTAGCCATCTACAAATATGCAATTCACATGTTTTAGATTCCAATTCACACAATTAGACTTATTCAAGCAATATGTTCATGAAATAACTTAGTTTATACCCAGACGTAGCAAAGGTATGCATATAGCATCCGATCGAAACGCCTAAGCATAACTTTGCCATTTTACGAACATACCCTTAACAAGCCTATACATTCAATCAATCAAGGGCAACCAAACATACATCAGTTTATAACCTCACTTGACCTTCCAAGAAGGCCTGAATCACGCACTCATGCGTTATCGTAACAACCATAGCACTTCACTTAAACCTTAGTCTCATCACCCATAAGTCTCCTTAATACAATGCCCAGGTCGTTGGTGGAGTCACAAACGGTCTCACTTAAGTACCACTTCCTTAGACAGCATTATATCAGCTTGACGGGGTCCCTAGAGACCTTAGTTTAATGAAGTGTCTCATCAATTGAATCAAGTTTCAAGTCCTTCAAGTTCACCGTACAAGTACTTGAACTATCTTAAGGTAGAATCTCTTGTTTCAATAGACGTATGTTCCCTCACTTAATTTAAGCTTCAATTCCCTCAAGTCCATGATAGTGGTACAAAACCAGTATTAAGACTATCAAGGGGCTGAAATTCTTAAATTAGGTAAAGAATAAATGTCACATGCATGCCAAGTCTACGTCACACATGGACCTTAGGAACCACGAGAGGAGCGCTCCCGGGGAAAGATGGAGGGTCACAGACGGTCCCACTTAAAACCCACCTCCTAGACAGAGCACATTCCGGCAATTACCTCAAGGTATAATGTGATATAGAACTTTGGCACACATTTTCTTTAGGTTCATTTAATCATTCATGGAACAAATAGGCAAGTCAACATGTTATACAACCATTTTATCATACAACATTCATGCTTCCCTTTTCCATTTAAACGAACATGACCCCTTCGAATTCAACTAACATGTATCATACTTCATATAAACATGTCGAACAAGTAAGCATGTATTACAAAGAGAAACCTTGCTCTGATACCATTTGTTGATTTTAGGATCGTCTTTAACATGCTTCTCATGTTCGCATTCTATAATCTGAAGTAAGGATTAAGGATGTGTACCTTTCTTACGGACGCAGCTTAAGAATCTTAGAGATTCTTGCTCCTTGTTGATGTAGAAGACTCGGCTCGGGGAACACCTTAAGGGCGGATTGGAGAGGATTTGTCTCCAAAGTGAGTTCCACTCACAATGCTCCTAGAATGCCTTCTAGCTTGGAAGAGGAAGTATGAGGAGAGAAGAGAGAACCAATGCTGGTTGTGGGATGATGAGAAATGGCGCATCCTCCCTCTATTTATAGAGGAGGATGGGCTGCCAATGAGAGGGCACAATGCCTCCTCATTTGCGAAATAACATGTCCCTAGGACCAAGGGCTGCAACCAATGCCCCTTGGTCCATGAGACATGTCTCATGCCTTTTGCCTTTTCAATTAACGCATTAATGAGAAAAGGAATAAATAAATAATTGTGTCTAATAGGAAATTAATTAACTAATTAATTAATTATCCAAAATATGGTGAAGAGGCAAGGAGGTGACCCATGCCCCTTGCCCATTCGGCCCATGGGACATGAGACATGTCCCTTTGGCCGAATGGTGCAAGGCATGGGGTGCACCCCCTTGCCTAGAGGCACCTAGGGCGAAGGGGCACTCACACCCCTTGCCTATGGCCGAATGGGTGTGAGGCCCCCCTTAGGGTGCCCTTTCGGCACCCAAGGGTGCTACGCACCCTTCGGCCTAAGCCGAAGGTGTGCTTGGCCCTCTCCGACACCTTTTCACCAATTTACGCACCTTTCCGCCAAGAGACACGTCTCTTCGCCAAAAGGTGCCTAGACACATTTGTACCGAGCTCACATAGAGCTAGTCCAAGACATATTAAATCATCCATTGAGCTCCTTGAGCTCATATCAGCTCACTAAGAGCAGATACACATCTCTCTAGCTCAAACACTCAGATTGAGCTGAGTTGAGCTGTGCTTAGCTACCTTTAGCTAGCCCAGTCATCTTGGTGCGCAAGAATTCCAACACAGATAAAATTCGAGAGCAAACGAAATTTTTTGCTCCCGACTCATTTTCCTCTACTCATACATATTTGTCTCCATATTTGAAGTACTTGGTTTAGTTGTGTACTAGGTCAAGTTATTGGTTGTTATTTTTGGAGATTCGGACATTTTTTGGAAATTATCCAGCTTCTCCGGTGAATCTCCGACAGTAAATCGAAAGCAACAGAGAAAAACAACTTGAGTCTAGTATGTATTTTATTTTCTAGTATGAATTTTGTTGTTATAAATGTATAAATAATTTTCATTTTTATGTAACGTAGTTATATCATAGTATATTTCCAAAAAAATGCATAAATTTGATGTTGTATAGATTTTGAGCCATGGTTCCTGTGTATGGATATTACGTAGAATATTATATACATAACATTATTTTCATGTTTGGAAATAATGTTGTAAAATATAATATTTTATTGAATATTCATGGATTGTCCATGTTGGACAGTTTGTAAAAGTACAATCGGTATATTGAACTTTTATGATCGTATATGCATAACTGATACACTGACATAAATTTTGGCGCATTTTCAGTCTCGTTTCTTGTTAAACCAAATTGGGAATCTGAAAACCCATAAAAAATGTATAACGAGAACTGAGCTGAAATGCTGCCGAAATTTATGTAAGATGTACATATTTTGCATATACGACCATAAAAGTTTGATATAGTAATTGTACTTTTATGAATAGGATAGAACCCATGCACCTTTAATTATGAAAAATTAATTTAAACAACTAAATAGATGTATGTGTAGGGAGAAATTAAATTTGTGGTAATTTCATTAATATGATTTGTTGTTCATATGTATTTATATACATAGATATTTTTTGACGTATGCAGGAGTACGTAGTGAAAATGGTTGAAGGACGCGAGTGGATGTATCAACGATACAGAAGGGTCATCGTGAATTGAATTTGTGATTTTGGGAGGGTCTTAAGCAATTTTTGGAGTGTGCTTTCAAAGATGTGGAATCAAAAGGGTGGGACACAGTGAAATGTCCATGTAAAAAGTGCAAAAATTGATTCTTTTATGATAAAGTTACTGTTGGAACTCATTTATGTAAGTATGAGTTTAAACCAGATTACTATATTTGAGATTAATGTCATGGTGACGCTATACCGATCAATCCGTGTGTTTATGAAGCCGATGTCGAACACACATCTCGATGGGTGGTTTACGATCTTTCATACTTGCAAGTCAAGCACAACAAGTTGTTTACATCAAGTACCCGTCAAAACACCGGGATTTGAAAAAAAGTTGGAACATTTTCAAGATGAAGCCCAGACATTTCAAAGGTGAAGGCCGACAACGATCTGCATCAAGTTCAATAGTCGATAACACGGATCATACCAAAGACGTCGATCCTCTACAGGAGCAACGAGTTGAGGAAACTATTATCGTGGTGGATAATGACATGAGTATTTCACTAATTGATAATCAAGCAAAGCCGGAAAGGCTCGAATAGACGTTTGCTAAAATATTGTAAACAATCGAACTTGTAACATTGAAAATTTATATGAAATATATTGGTAAGATTATTATTGAAAATTACTCTTTTTAAAAATTTATTTAAAATATATTGCTAAGATTTTTATTTTCAAATTACTTTTTTTAAGTATATATTTTAAATGTTGTACTCAATCCTTCATTTTTAATCGTGAATTTTTTTATATTTGAAAAATATTTGAAATTATTTCCAAGTTTATGCTTTTTATTTGAAATTATGCCTTTTATAAATATTCCAAATTACTTATTTAAGTATATTTTAAATGTTTTTTTGTATTTGAAATATATTTTCAAGATTATTATTACAATGTTTTTTTATATTTGAGAAATATTTGAAATTATTTTTAAGATAATTAGTATTACAATGCTTTTTATTAATATTTGAAAAAAAATTAAGAAATTATAACCGTTTTTTTACATATAAATATAAGGCTTGGTAACGTGTCGGTAGCGGTCCAGTCCGCTACCAAGCACTTTAACGACAAGCGGGAATCTGAAATGTCAGGCGGCGGTTTCGAAATTTAAATTTTGGGCTGGTAGCGGCCCGGTAATAGCGTGGCCCACTACCAGCCTTTTTTTTATTGATGGTAGATATTTTTACAGCCACAAGCCCTCTCACCTTCTCCTAGCTTCTCTCAAAGTCCCTACAACTCCCTCCAACTCAGGCCGCCAGTTCCTCCCTCAGCCACCATTGATCTCCCTCCATTTTCGTCCACCACCGTCTCAGATCGAAGCCTTGAAGGTAAGAGTAGTGATATTTTTTTTGCATTTCCCTCAACCTTGATTTATATTTATTGGTTTTTTTAAAATATATGTTTCTTCAAGGTTACTTCCGGTCGTCCCCGTCGTCCACGGTCGGCGATTTCCTCCCTCTGCCACCGTGAAAGCAAGTTCAGACGAAGGTAAAATACTCAGTTCGGTTCTTTTTTCTCTGATTAAGTTGTTATGATTTGATTTTTTTGTTATGATTTATTCATGATGTATGTATTTATTAATGTATTTGATTTTTTTTCTCTGGTGTATGTATTAATTCATGATTAAGTTATTATGATTTGATGTTTTGTTATGACTTATTCATATGTTTGATTTTATTCTGTGTATTTAGTATGTGTTTTTTTTCTTGGTCAAATTGCAAAATTTAAAATTTTCTATGTTAATCTGAAAAATACATAACACTTTTGGGGTAATTTGTAAATTTTATAAAGCTTGTGGTTAATTTTGAAATTTTCAAAAAGTTTGGGTCAAATTGCAAAACCAAAATTTTTTTTGTTCAATCGACAAATTTATAAAGTTTGTGGTTTGTTTGAAAATTTCTAAAAAGTTTAGGTCATCTTTTCAAATTTATTAAGCTTGTGGTTAATTTCAAAATTTTCAAAAAGTTAGGGTCAAATTGCAAAACCAAAAAAAAAATGTTCATTTTAAAAATTTGTAAAACTTTTGGTGTAATTTGAAAATTTTATAAAGTTTGTAGTTTATTTGAAATTTTCTAAAAAGTATAGGTCATTTTGTAAAATTTATAAAGCTTGTGGTTAACTTCAAATTTTCAAAAAATTAGGGTCAAATTGCAAAACCAAAATTTTTTATGTTCATTTTAAAAATTTGTAAAACTTTTGGTGTAATTTGAAAATTTTATAAAGTTTGTGGTTTGTTTGAAAATTTCTAAAAAGTATAGGTCATTTTGTAAAATTTATAAATCTTGTGGTTCATTTCAAAATTTTCAAAAAGTTAGGGTCAAATTGCAAAACCAAAATTTTTTATGTTCATTTTAAAAATTTGTACAACTTTTGGTGTCATTTGCAAAATTTATAAAGTTTGTGGTTTGTTTGCAAAATTTATCAAACTTATTCTATAAACTGAAAATTTTATAAAGTTTAGGTCAATTGCAAAATTAATTGCTGCCCTTTTTCATCATTGTAAGGATATGGCTAGTTCAAATGATACTCCCAGGTCCGGCCGTGACTCTACTCACGCAGGTCGATCATGGAGCCGATCGGGCCAATCAGGGGATCGTGGTCCTCACCGTTCCACCAATTTTGCTGCAGCCTCACATAATGAGGATTCGCATACCACGGTTGAGGGTGGGCCACACCAAAATCAAGAAGGCCCTCTCGATGATGCGCTCGCACAGTTACTCCCGCCTCTAGAGACACTTCCTGATGGCAGACAGCTCATTCTTGTCGGCCAGTAAGTTTTTTAATTCGTAACTTGAAATTTTTCTCAAACCCTTCAATCGTGGCTAATACTCTTTTTTTGTTTCGAATAAATGTAGCCTTGGCTCCAAGTATCACGGCGTCTACCCATACGTGCAGGCCAGGGAGCGCTTTTGGGCGGTACAAATCTTAAGTTATAATATAGATTTATGTATAGTTTTCTTATTTATGTTCTTATTAAATGTACATTTACTAATCCAAAAGTTTTCTTGTCTAGGAGCGATATACTTGGTGGCCCCGGACATCCAATGCAGATGATGTGGTACGCAAGCTACATTCGATGTGGGCGAAGATGTACCGGGGGAAGAAGGGTAAGATCGTCACCGCCCACAAAAGGGACTACCCTCTCACTAAGGAGAATCCCACGTTCATCATTGGTGGGCTCACAAGCCTGCCAACATTCCCCAGGCCAATTGGGAAAAGCTTATCGACTCGCTTAACACCGAGGCCTTCAAGAAGGTGTCAAACCAGGCAAGACTTAATGCGATGAGTGTTGCATCGAGGAGGCCAAGGAGGAGGCACTCGCGGACAACGCAGAACTTCTACGAGGAGATGGTCCTTAAAGATCGTCACGATTACCAAGTTCCGACGTCATTGGGACAGTCTGGACAACAATTCTTTTGAGGTAATAATTTCAAAGTTGTCATCTTCGACATTGTACCACTTATATTTATTCTCGACTAATTGTTGTTTTATTTGCTTACTAGTCCGAGTACACGCGTCGGATTTTGGAGAAGTACCCGAACAATGACGCACCTCCGAGATTTTCACCGAGGTGACGGGTGGGCCCAGGAAAGGGCGTTGGGTTGGCGCTCCCTCGCAGGTTGTTCGTCCGGAGGAGTTTCGGCCACCTCAGCCATCTCAAGTGATTAAATGTACACTAATTTGAAAATTTTTAAAATCTTTAACGTTAAATTGCATAGTAATATACTTTTTTCATATACTTTTTCCAGATCGAGCTTGCTGCTGAGGAGACGCGTCGGGAGGCGGAGGAGGCCCGATGCATTGCCGTGGAGGAGATCCGGGCGCTCAGGGAGCGCCAAGCGCAGGCGGATGTGAGCATTAACACCCTCCGGCGGCATTACGATGCATCTTTCAGTGTCCTTTGTCCGGCACTTGTGGAGCAGGGCATCGTGCAGCCTTACCAGTTGACCCCAGGGCTTGGTTGCAGGGGGATCAGGATCGACTTCTCGGCGATCCCGTGAGTAAGCGCCACCGCCAAACTACCATACCAGCCAGCTTCGATTATTGTAGCATCCGCGTATGCCCCGCGTGACCCTGCCCCTTCGGACACCCATCATACAGGGAAACAACTACTACGAGCCTCAGCAGCAGCAGCAGCTGCAATACCACTTTGACTTCGGGTCGAACTCGTGGGAAAGATACAATTTTGATGACTTCAACCCGTTCAACATTGGATTTCCGTAGCGTCCGTCGAGTACTTCAGAGCAGCAGCAGTAGCCGGGTCCATCTCAACACCGGCAGCCGCGCGATGATTACGATTTCCCTCCCCATCCCCCGTAGGACCATTAGGACCGTTAGTACCGTACTGTAATAATCCAACTTATTTGGATGTTTTAGTTGTGTTTAAGACTTTTTATTAGTATCTATTTATTTTATTTTATGCTTTTAATCACTGATTATGCTTAATAATTATTAATTTGTTCTGAAATTGGATATTTATCAAATTTCCATCATATAAAAATTAAACAAATTCAAACAAAAAAAATAAATAGTTAGTAACGGCCAAGTACCAGCCTGGACCAGCTGGGTGTGCCATCGTGACAGTTGGTAGCTCCCTACCAACTACCAGGCCCGTTACGAATTGGTGGCGGCCTGGTAGCGGGTTCTGAACTCTAGACGGCCTGATTTGTAACGCACCAACCCGCTACCAGGCTCGTTACGCTTGTAATCAAGGAGATAACTTTGACGTGCAACACAAGCAAACTGGTTGAACTCCAACCGAGACTTGACTTCCTAGTGTAATAGAATTAGGAACTTTACTCTCTTTAGAATTCCAATTATCTCTTTTTGTCCAATTCCTAGTGTAAGTAGACTTTCTAGTTCAACTCAAGTTAGGTCATGTAACACTATATATTAATAAGAGAGTTCTGGTGCTTAGCAGTAAGCAAGCACCCCAAAACTGAGTTCTTGATTCTTTGAGTTCTAAGTTATCATCTGGTATCAGAGCCGAGGAAGATGGCTGAATCAAGTGGCTTCGCTCAAACAACAATCCCAAAGTTCGATGGCGATTATGAGCACTGGAGTATGCTCATGGAGAATCTACTTCGGTCCAAAGAATATTGGAGTGTTGTAGAAGAAGGTTACACAATTCCTGCACCAGAAACAATTCTGTCAGAAGCACAGAAGAAGACGTTGGATGAAGCAAGATTGAGAGACTTGAAGGCTAAGAATTATCTCTTTCAATCAATTGATAAGAATATTCTAAAAACTATTGCTCAAAAGGATACGGCCAAACAACTTTGGGATTCCATGAAGGTTAAGTGTTTAGGAAATCCCAGAGTTAAAAAGGTTCAACTCAATATTCTCAGAAGAGAATTTGAGGTTTTAGAGATGAAGCTTGGAGAAACAGTAACAAGCTACTTAGGAAGGGTGATGACAGTGGCCAACAGCATGAGAAATCTAGGTGAGATCCTTCCAGATGTTAAGATTGTTGAGAAGATTTTGAGAACTCTTACTGAGAAGTTCAACTACATTGTTTGTTCTATTGAAGAGTCAAAGGATGTTGAAACTCTGTCAATAGATGAACTTCAGAGTTCTCTCCTGGTTCATGAACAGAAATTCAAGAGGCAGGAAGGTAATGATCAAGCCCTGAAAATTTTAGATGAAAAGTATCAAGGAAGAGGCCGAGGTCGAGGCAATTCCAGCAATTTTAGAGGAAGTTTGAGAAGGTAATACTAGAGGAAGTTTCAGAGGAAGATGGGGTGGAAGGTCTCAATTTTTTGATAAATCCCGAATACAATGTTACAATTGTCACAAGCTGGGGCACTTTCATTATGAATGTCCTAATTCTAATGAAACAAACCTCACTGCAGAAGAAGAGCAAGAAGAGATGATCTTAATGGCCTATGATGATATTCAAACCAAAGAGGTAACAGAAACTTGGTTCCTGGACTCAGGATGTTCAAACCACATGTGTGGAAGCAAAGAGATGTTTGATGAATTAGATGAAAATTTTGAACATTCGGTCAGACTTGGTAATAACAGTAGGCTGGTTGTGGCAGGAAAAGGAGTAATTAAAATTGCTTGGAAGGGTATGAAGTTTGTCCTAACAGATGTGTACTTTGTTCCAGAACTTAGAAATAATCTTCTAAGTATGGGACAATTGCAAGAAAAGGGATTATCTATTCTGATTCAACAAGGTGTATGCAAGGTTTTCCATCCAGAAAAGGGCCTGATCATGGAGACAAAAATGAGCAGCAATAGAATGTTTGTTCTACAATCAAACACCTAGATGCTTTCAAACTACCAAGTCTCAAATCTCACCAAGTACCTAGCACAGAAGATATGGCCATCTAAGTTTCACTGGTTTGAGACAACTGCAGAAAGAAGACATGGTGCATGGCCTTCCCATATTCCCAGAAAAGACTGAAGTATGTACCAGCTGCATGGAAGGAAAACAACACAGAGATTCAATTCCCAAAAAGAGCAATTGGAGAGCCAGCAGCAAATTGGAACTTCTACATTCAGATATTTGTGGACCTATATTGCCAGAATCAATGAGTGGAAAAAGGTACCTCTTGTGTTTCATTGATGATTTTAGTAGAAAAGGATGGTTGTTTTTACTAAATGAGAAATCTGAAGCACTAGAACACTTTAAAAGATTTAAAGTAAAAGTTGAAAAGGAGACAGGTGAATCTGTTAAATGCTTGAGGACAGATCGAGGAGGGGAATTTACATCAAAACAGTTTGATGATTTTTGCAAAGATCATGGTATCAAGAGACAACTTACTACTCCATATACTCCACAACATAATGGAGTAGCAGAAAGAAAAAATAGAACAGTTATGAACATGGTAAGAGCCATGCTAGCAGATAAAAGAATGCTCAAAAGCATGTGGGCAGAAGCTGCAAATCTAGCCTTCTATATCTTAAATAGGTCCCCTACTTCTGCTTTGAAGAGTATGACTCCACAAGAAGCTTGGAGTGGTCATAAACCAGAAATTCAACATCTCAGAGTGTTTGGTTCTCTAGCACATGTTCATATTCCTAATGTTAGGCGTGGAAAACTTGATAAAAGGAGTCTTACATGCATATTTGTTGGCCTAAGTGAAGAATCAAAAGGTTACCGCTTGTATGATCCTATTAATCACAAGATCTTGATCAGCAAAGATGTAGTCTTTGAGGAAGATAAATTCTGGAATTGGGAGACAAGGTCAGAACAACAAACAATCAAGAGCATTGATGAAGATATAGTAGTCAAGATGAAAATGAAGCGTAAGAACTACCTCAAAATCAAGGAGAGGTTGAAAATGAAAATGAAGTAGAAGAACAAGCTCAAAATCAAGGGGAGGCACAACCAAGAGAAGGAACTGAAAGGCAGAATGAAAATGAAAAAAGGACAAGGAAGCCTCCAACTTGGCTCAAAGATTATATCAGTACAGAAAACTTGGAGTCTGATGAAGAAAATCTAGCCATGGTAGCAGCAGCAGCTATCACTCATAATGCAGATCCTTTATTCTATGAACAAGCAATCAAAAGTCAAGAATGGAAGAAAGCTATGGATAAAGAAATTCTGTCAATTCAGAAGAATAATACCTGGTTTCTTACAGAATTACCACTTGGGGCAAAAACAATTGGGGTCAAATGGATTTACAAGAAGAAGTACAATGAACATGGTGAGCTCGACAAACACAAAGCAAGACTTGTTGCAAAGGGATATTCTCAGAAATTTGGAATAGATTACACAGAGGTGCATGCTCCAGTGGCACGTCCTAGATACAACAGGATGATCATCTCATTGGCAGCCCAAAGAGGGTGGACTATCATGCAACTAGATGTAAAGTCAGCCTTCCTTCATGGAGAGTTGGATGAGGAAGTGTATATAGAACAACCACCGGGTGATGTGAAGAAGGGCCAAGAACACTTGGTTTACAAATTGAATAAAGCCCTCATGGCCTTAAACGTGGTGCAAATATATAGATCTAGGAGTGTAAGTTTTCACGTTCTCTATCATTTCTTAGTAACTCATTCATGAATTCTCCTATAATGCTTATCATATGTGTCTTTATAAGCTTTAATAGTAGTATTTTATAAGCTTATATGTCCTGCAAGCAGCTTGTTAGTGTTTCGCAGGTGTAATTGTGTTTTGTATTTAAGCTTGTATTGAAAGACTAGATCGATTACAGTGTGGCATTGCTGAGTTCGTGAGAACTGCTGCGCGTGGTGCTCCTTTATATTTCAAGTTGAGTTGGTTAGTTTCACATGGAATGAACGGCAAAAAGCCGAGAAAATGGAAGATCGATGTTATGTTAAACTATATGTTGATGTCTCGAGTAAAGGTCCGTTTAGTTGTAGAGAAGTTTTCAAATTTTCATTTTCAAAACTTTTTTGTAAATGTTTGATCATATATAAGATTTTTCTAAACTTTAGAAAACTCTAGTATTTTAATATAAGATTTTTCATCTCTTAAAAACTAGGTATGTGATCAAACATTTACAAAGAAATTTTAGAAATGAAAATTTAGAAATTTTTCCACAACTAAACGGACCCTAAATATCTATGAATAGTGGAGGTAAAATTATTACCTCCGCTAGAAAAAAATACCCAAAACCCATGGAGGTTAAAGCACCCGCGGATGGTGGAGATAGATGAGCTCCCCCAAATTTCGACCCACTGTAATTCCTAATTGCATGTATAAGACGATGGGAAAAGAGATTTATCATGAAAGGCATTAATTATCATTCTATATATTTATGAAAAATTACTGTAGATAACAATAATTTTTGTTGTTTATTCTTTTTTTTCTTCTAAAATATTCTTGAGAAAATGGATATTTGCATTATTTCAACGAGGGTGCATGGCAATTAGGTAGACAAGCATGTGAGAACGAATGGGCAAAAATATTATTGGAGAGAAAAACCCAAAAGAATAGATGCTCAACTGTGTTGCTTCCACTCACCAATTTCCAAGAGAGTATAACCAACAGGATTAAGTGACCCAGGAATGTTCCCATGTGTTGTCTGCCCTTAAATCTCAACTTGTTAATGTATTTGATATTCTCTAACTCAAATTTAATAAAATTTGTCCCTAAAAAAATTTGTGTTTTTCTTTTACATTTAATTTATGATTTTGTTTCTTCAAAATTTTACTTCTCTGTCTATAGATGATTGAAATATTTAATTTTTAGTACTCTCTATATCCGCTATTAATTTTTTCTAGTGATAATTTAAAGGCCAAATTATGGATTAGTACCCTGAACTTTGATAACTCGTTTAAGTAAGGGCCTAAATTGTAACTCGTCCAAACTCGTACCTTGAACTATTTAACTCGGTGCAGTGAATGACTTCGACTCAGTAATTCCGTTAACGGTGTTAGATTTCTAACTGTTCGATGACAAATTTGTCATTCTTACAAGTTTTAGGTCTTAAGTGATAAGTTAACTAATTATAGGAACTTCATAATTATTATTCAATAATCAAATACCCCTAAACTATCTTAATTGATCATATTAACCCAATTTTTTTCCCTCTCATTTCTTTCCCTCCTTGTACCCTCTGTTGCCTTCATACCCTCCACCTCCACCCGTCGGAGTTCATCCTGTCGTTCCTCGGTGCCTCCTCTACGATGTTGTCACCACCATGGCCAACCCCTTCCTCACGGCGGCAAAGATCACCAAGCAAGCCAAGGCCTCCAACTCAAAGCTGATCGTGATGCAGGCCTGCTGGAGAACGTCGTGATGCATCTACTCTGCCCCCGATGGGCTGACGGTTGCCTCCATTTCTCATAACTTAGCGGAGCCGACAAGACCCAACTGTCGGAAGTGAAGATCAAACCGAACGACATTGTGGCGATGTTGTATTCGTCCTACACGGCGGGGTTACCCATATTCCATGTTTATGCGCTCAATTCAATCGACCTCTGCGGGCTCTAGGTCCAGGTTACAATCCTTATCATGCCCAAGTTCAAGATCGTGCTCTACTGGCTCCGGGTAAAGTGACGATCTTGTCGATGGTGCAGCGAATCATATGTGCTATCGCTAAGTCAATATAGTAGAGAACTATGACTTGTCGTCCGCTAGGATGTTAAAGTCTGGCACAACTCCGATGGGGAAGGAACTCACAGACGTTGTCCGATCTAAATTCTAGGCGCTAGATATTGTTGTTGTTAACGTTTTAAAAAAAAACAAAAAAAAAAATCTTTTATCCAGCTTCAATTGGTTTTGATTGGATTTGGTTGGACACATAAGCTTTCCTTTTGTTTCTTATTTTTATTTTTTTCGCCCATCTAATTTTTCCTAACCTGCAAATATTCTCACTCGTCTCTATGAATTGCATGTTTTTATTATATTTTTAAGAAAAAAAATTATATATAATTTGTCTTGTTGGTTGTTGAGTGTTAAATTTATTTAGTTTTAAATTTTTTTCCTAATGAACATAAAGTTGGAAAATGTTATGAGTAAAGATTTGCTATAAAAAAAACTTAATTTTTTTATTTAATTTTTTGAAATATACTTTTTACACAAATTAAAATGATATCATATTTATAGTTGAGGAAATATTTAAAACTATTCTAAAAAAGTAATAATATCATATAAATTGAAATAAAATACATTTTAAAATAAAAACATTAAATTATTTTTTTCATAATATTTGAAAAATAAAGTTATAGGGCAACAATTAAAACAATTGTTGCAATACTTTTGACAAACATGTACTTATTACCATTTTAATTATTTTGGGTAAATTTGGAAATAGTTCAAAGTTAGGTGAGTAAATATGTAATTTCTTTCATTTTTAACATTAGCCGGTAAACAGAAATTTGGTCAAGGCACTTAAATGCACCATTCCAATAGTTTAGGGTACGAGTCAGTACGAGTTACAATCCAAACCCTTCCTTGAACGAGTCGTCAAAGTTCAGGGGAGTAGGAGTATTAAATACGGTACTACTCCATTTGGGATGCGAAAGTAGCTTTTTTTAATTAGTGGTCGACAATCGTCTGAAAGTCAACCTAATTAAAAAATGGTCTCAAAAAAAAAAATTCTCCAACATAACTTTTGCGATAATTGTCTAAAATTATTTTTAAATTATCAACAGGAAAAGATTATTAGTTAATGAATCTTGAAAAAAGCCAGTGAATGAAGTTTTCTAACTGATTTAAATCACCAAAGGATTCCGAAAGGGATTAAGTGGAAAGCTAGTGGGATGCGCTCCAAATCTCCTTGTACAAACTTGCACTCAACATAAAGTTAAAGTCTCAAAGGTATGACATGTACGTTTCATGCCTCATTTGGAGGAAAACTTATCATATTTACAAGCTGTTAAACATGGGTTAGAGGTAATCTTGGCCTAGATTTCAGATAATTACGAAGTAAAACGTTAGAGCCTCCTATATAACTAGTTATTAAGAGATAAAAAAACCTTTTTTTATGGAGGAAAAAAAAACCTTTTTTAGACTTATTACTAGCTTTTTTTTTTCTGTTATGGACCCTTTTTTATTATTACGTTTTTTTTGCTTTCCGTAGTTTTTGGTCTGTGTGATAAGGCTAGTTATTACTTTGATGCAAGTCTCGTCAGCTTATCTTCGTTGGTGCGATGCTGCGATGCGCCAACATTATTTTCCTCTCTAATAGCATGCAGGGGTGTTGGGTCCGGGCTTCATCTTTATTTTCTCTTCGTCATATGTTGGCACCTAGTTTTCACCTTTCGCTCGGCTTGTTTTGTAATGATCATTCATTAATAAAATAAGCCTCCTTTGTCTTTAAAAAAAACCTTGTTTTTTGAATTTTGAAAATCATTAATATAAAAATGAGAAAAAAATTAAAATAAGTTTTTCCATTTTAGCAAAAGAATTTAGAATGGAAATCTTCAAAAAATTTCCACAACTAATTGGACACTTAGGGTCCGTTTAGTTATGGAGAAGTTTTACAGTTTTCATTTCTAAAATTCATTTGTAAATATTTGATCACACGCCTAATTTTTAAGAGATGCAAAACCTTGTTTCCAATGATTAGAAAACACTAGTATTAAAATGGAAACCTTCCAAATAAGGTTCCCTAATTTAATACTAGAGTTTTCCAAAGATTGGAAAACAAGGTTTTCCATCTCTTCAAACCTAGGTATATGATCAAATATTTACAAAGAAGTTTTGGAAATGAAAATTTGGAAACTTCTCTACAACTAAACGGACCATTAGTTTTTCCTCTGCGATTATCTTCTTTGACCATTCATTACTTTTGGGTTCTATGAGCCGCTCTCCTAGAACTCTTGGATCTTCCTCAATAAGTTTTTTTGGATGTTTTTCATGGGCCTCTGTGGTTCTAAGCCCATTAGGAGGGTATTTCGCTAGATTTACGAGGGACAGACAGCAAAAATATTTGTGAGAAAACTGATTAAAATAGTGGTGTTGGTGGATGATTTCAGAAAAGTGAAGTGCATATGTGAGTTAAGGTAAACCAATTGAAAATTTTGTACTACTTCTGTATTAATCAGTGACCCATTGTTTAAGCTCGTGATTAAATTCAGCTCATCTCTAATCTAGTGGTTAAATTCTTAAGGACATATGGTGAAAGTCTTGAATTCAAGTTTTTACAATGCCATGCTCCCTATTGTGTTCCCTATTAGTTGAGAGATTTGACCTATTTTGAATAATTGAGTGGTTTTTTTTACCAACTTGAGAAAACTGGATGACCTTCAACCTAATTAACATAAATGAAACCGCCTAATTTCTATTTTGAGTTCTATACAACAAAAATTAACCTAATTCCTTAATAGGAAACTTACTAATAAAGTTAATTGAATATAACTTAATTTCCTCCTCCTTATAAATCAATTTCACAAGCAATTTACTTAATTTTCATTTCCTAATTTTCAAGCCGAGTCGTATACTAAGTTGTTCATGTTATGGTTGATAAATGTATCGAGCTTAAAATTATTTTCAAACTTGACTTGAAAATAATATAAATGAGCTCGAACGGATTTTTAATCGAGCCCAAGCCGAACTTGGGCGGTTGATTCAACTTTCACCCCTACCACTAATAGCAAAATCGAGAAGGCAGTTCCAGATACTTTATCTATCCCATAAAAATCAAGAATAATCCAACAAAATACTTGATACCTAAGAGCAAGTATAATTCTATAGAAAAGCAAGTATCAAACAAATCTCAAAATTAATAAAGCAGCCTAGAACAATGATCGTTTTGGAAAAGGTAAGAAAAACCAAAATGAAAAATGAAAAAGGACATGACAAGACAATTGCACATACATCAACATATGAACTATACATTTACCTGAAGTCAAACAAGAGGGTGGGTGCTTTGATCATAGCTTCAGAAGAAATCAAATTCCAGATAGTTATTCTGATCCCCGGGAGCAGCAGGAGCTGCCCGACCGAGGTTCGATGATACCGGGACCTGAAGTTGCTCAAACTCAAACGGTCTCGGGACTTCAGGCGGACTAGCACAACGTATAAGAGCCCAGTTTACACCTTCAAAGAAAGGATGTTGCTTTATCTCGGTTGCTCCTCGCTTGTAAGCCAACCTGTTCTGCGGTTCTTTCACCAGTAAGCCCTTTATCAGATCGCGCGCCGAGAAGCTCACTACAGGTGATTCGGGGAATCTCAACGGGTTACCTACAACATTAAGGAGTGTTGCTCGATTTCCTGATCCTTTGAAAGGAGTTTTGCCGAACAGCAGCTCATACAGAAAGATCCCAAACGTCCACCAATCTACAGCACTCCCGTGCCCCTCACCTTTGATGATCTCGGGTGCCAAGTACTCGTGGGTTCCAACGAATGACATGGAACGAGCATTCGTTGGCTCCGCTATTAGCTCAGGCAATGGTCTGACTTGGTTCCCTGTCTCGTTTTTGGACTTCTTCTCTTTCTTGGATTTGCTGCCAAAGAATCGAGGGCCAAAGCATGTAGTAGGAACCATACATGATGGCGTCATGCAGGCGGGCTCGAGGCATGCAGGTTGAGCACAGTAAACAGGATTTTTCCGAAAGCCTTCTGCACCAAGTGTAGAGGACTTGACTAGAGTCGGGCTGACAACAGAACGAAGTGAGAGATCAAAATCTGAAAGCATTATGTGCCCATCTTCTCGAACAAGAATATTCTCAGGCTTCAGGTCTCGATACACAATGCCAAGCATGTGTAGATATTCCAGAGCAAGGAGAACCTCCGCTGCATAGAACCTGCAGTTTACATACAGCATAATCAAAACATTATGGGATGGAGTACCTTGTTTGGAAATGGAGTATTAAAAGCATGAATTTGAGGGAACAAAAACAATCCAGTATTATGTCCTATCTCAGGAAGTCTGGGCATAGCAATAAAGACAGCCAAAGTCAATAAGGAGGAAAGAGAGGGGGAGGGGGGAGGAGAAAAAGAAATTAGTACCTACACAACTATGAACAACCCAAATCAGTGGATCATAAATCATACATCAAATAACCTATTCCTTAAAATGCTTTTACAAGTTGAGTATTACCAAGATAAGAGCTTAATTGATGATAAACAAACTAATAACAGGAAAGAAGGCTGTGTCCTATGGTGTTCTTTTTTATTCCCTATGGTGTTCTACTTTACCTATCGATATTCTTTTAATTTACAGTGTGATGTAAGAACATGAGGAAGGAATTCAAAGGTCCTGATTGTTTCCAAACATGTAAGACGCCAAACAAAAACAATAGAGATGCCACGTAATTTCACAGATTCCGCACCAAATAAGAATAGATGGCATATTGCAGTTTTCGTTAACATCAATTACAATCATGATCATCATCATACTGCACCTTAATCCCAACTATGTTGGGGGGTCAGTAGCATGAAACTTATAGTGTCAATTAATTGTCTAAAGTTAGTTAAAAGTTACAGTAAAACTGTAAATTCATGTAAAACGCAGTGGAAAAGTTTTACGTTGAATGTCCTTTCTATCGCAACCTTCTGTTATGTCACCTAACATGACTAATACTTCACAGTACAAACGAAATGTCCTCCTAATTGCTAGTAAGTGATATAGAAAAAACTGCTTAATGAAACACTATTCACTTTTATTAAACAAAACTTGATAAAGTATTTAAGTCAGAAAGCTGAAGGAAACATTTTAAATCAATAGGAGCTAAAGAGAAGCAAGTTTCATACTTTACAGCTTGCTCAGGAAAACGCTTCCCTGGTTGTCTCTGCCGCAACATGTGCAAATCACCTCCAGGGCAGAACTCCATCACCAAACACGAGAACTTGTCAGTTTCGAAATGGGTATACAAGGTTGGGAGGAAGGGATGATCCAAAGATTGCAATATTTCTCTTTCTGCTTGAGCTCGCAACAGCTTTTTACGACCTGCTAAAGACGCTTTATCCATAACTTTCATTGCAAAGCAGCACTTTGTCCCAGTCAATTCTGAAAGATAAACGCTTCCAATATCACCACATCCCAGCTTCTTCAGCAGTCTGAAATGGCTCAAACCCATCAGTCCATCCTTTGCTCGGACAGCCTGTATTGCTTCCCAGTGTACATCATTGGCTTTGTGAGGTTTATTAACACTGCTACTTAAGCTACTACAGGTGCTTTCATCACTCATGTCACTGCTCGTACTACCTCTACACATGCTACTCTTTCCACTGTCAACAAAACTGAGATGATTACTTGTTTTCACAATCCCACTAGTCTTTAAAGGGTTGTTTGTTTCAATCGCTTTTATGGAAAAAGCAGAAACTATTCTCTCTTCTGCATCTCCATTCACTTGCTGAGCTGCAAGTTTGGATGAGCTCCCGGAACTGATAGCTTCGGAACTAACATCAACTGTCAATTCTTCATCAGTACACTCAGGTGTCTGAAGATTCACCAACTTGATTCCATCCGCAATTCCATCAATTTCTTCCTTCGATGCAACACCCTGCATCGATGACAATGCTGTTCTTGAACTAAAGCGTTCAGATTTGGCAGTCGGATTTATCTTTATAGGTGAAGAACTCACAGATTTCCCTTCAATATGTTGCATGCTGAATGGTTTGCTACGCTCTTGTAAAGGAGCTTCCGAAGCAGATCTTAAGGCCATCGGTATTTCTTTTAGTCTGGAGATAGGTCACAAACCCATTACTCAGCGACAATCTTCAACCACAATCTTCTTCACTAGCCCTTGTAGTTACCTTCAGCTCCAAATGTTACCAGTAATTTCTGACCAAGCTGATTGAACAAAAATACTAATCAGTAATCAAGATATATGACAATCCACTAGTCAAGAACAATAGACCAAAGACAGAAGAAAACAAATGACCTTTACCAAACAAATCACAAGAAAAAAAAACCAACTTTGGGGCTACAAAGCATTTACATGAGAGCAGCCAAAAGTTGCAAGTAGACAATCAACGAATCAAACGCAAGGGATGCATGAACAAAAAAAAAATCCAAAATGGACCCATAACGAACGAACACTATCAATCTGCAACACGAGAAAAAGAAGCGGCCACTGAAAGGATCACTACACAAAGATATGATCAGATGCAACTCAAAAAGTGTCAGCTCCGAGCACCTGAAAACAGCAGGCATCAAAATCTCGAACTGAGATTCAGACAAAGTGAAGGAAACTAAGGAACCCTGATGTTTCACCAGAGAATCTGACGACAACCGGAAAACCCCCAACTACCATATAAATCAAGCGAGCAAAAATCCTGAACTAAAACACATCAAAGACAAGAAAAAGGTGTACCTGGAGGTTAAAGGTTGAAGCTTTGAGCGCTTCGCAAGAGCAGAGAAGAAAAGGAAAGCACTTTTTCCCCCATCAATCCGCAACTATGGAGAAAGGAAAGCGGGACACAGAGAGAGAAAAAGGAGACAACTGTAGCGAGTATGAAAATGTGTGGAGAGAGGGGGAAAGCAAAAGTGGGGATAGCAAGAGCGAGAGTGGGGGTCTCTTGAGAGTGATAAAAGGGAAGATGGGTCTACCATGAAAAGAGAGAAAGAGGAAGGGTCAAAGCTAAAGTAAAGCTTTTTCGGTTTTGGGCTTTGGGGTTCAATTATTTCAATGCAGGGTCTCTTTGTTTTATCCCAATTTCACAGGGTACCTGAAAGAGTGAAATGCTACTATAACTTTAAATTATATATTATCGTAATTTTATTTTAAGATTTTAAGTTATCAAAATCTAATTTTTAAGTTTTTTTTTACATTTGTGGTCATCAATTAAGTTTAACGAATTTTCGCAAAAAATAATAATTTTAACAACTAGTAAAATTTATTTAAAAAATCTATTTACACCATAAGTTTTAAACTTAACAATTTAATCACCCCAAATAATTATAAACTTAACAATTGTACCCAAAAGTTTTTAAACTTCACCTAAAACTACCACACCCACCGAACCACTGCCAGAAAATCCGGAACGGAGAAAAAACTTCACTGGAGCATAGATCGAGGCCTTGGGCCGCGATCCGGCGTCCCTAGGACTCGATCTACACACCAGTGAAGTTTTTTCTCTGTTTCGGATTTCTCGGCGATGGTCGGCGGTGGTCGGGGTGGTCCGATGGGTGTGATGGTTTTAGATAAAGTTTGAAAACTTTTGGGTATAATTGTTAAGTTTATAATTGTTTGGGGTAATTAAATTGTTAAGTTTAAAACTTAGAGTGCAAATAGATTTTTCAAATAAATTTCAGTAGCTAAAAATATCATTTTTCGTAAAGATCCTTTAAACTTAACTGTTTAACGGAAAAAGACCACGAATACAAAAAAAAACTTAAAATGGGACTTTAATTATACAAAATCTTAAAACATGATTACAATAATACACGAATTAAAATTATAGAATCATGGGTGCGTGCGTTTAGCCAATAAAAGTTTCGTGCTTGCCTCTACCATGGCCATGGAGGAGCTTCACACTTCACCCTCCTCGTCCATGACTATGTTTTTGAGGACGGGTGAAAAGGGGAATCTCTCCCTTTCTCCTTAAAAATATCATAGGTTAGGTTAATTCATCATGAATACTCTTCTCTATGTTTTCTTGTCAACCGAGTATCTTCAACCACTTTAACCGGAGCATTCGAATTGTCTTTTCTTTTCTTTTTTTTTAAAGGTGATGGTCTTTTGTATCAAAATAGAATATCGTAAAATCAAACTTCCTCAAATCTTGTTCTTTATAAAACTTTATGCTATTAGTTTTTTTTAAAAATCTAAAATGAAAAAAAAAATTACAACAAATTAATACACTCAAAATAGAGAATATTGTAGTGAATCATACCTTCGTCCTTGAAAAATTAGTTAGCTTTTTTTGGCAATTTTAGAAAAATTGACACATTTTCAACTCCATCTATTGGAAATAATTGTACCACTATACTTTATTATTTCAATGTTCAATATTTGAGTTAGATTTTAATAAAGATAAAAAAAATCAAAATCAAAAAAAAATATTTAGAAAATTTAGATTTCAAATTATAATACACATATAAACTATTTAATTTCAATGTCTAAACATTGAAAAAATCATAAATTAAATAGTGTGAATTTGACAAAACAAATGGGAGAATATTTTGCGGACGGATGAAATATTAAAAAAGCTTTTTCAACACCATTTTTACTTTATTACTATCCTTCACTTCTTTTTTCAACCAAAAAGTTAATGAAGATTGATTCGATGTTAATGAAAGAGAAAATTGAAGATAAAACGTTAATTTAATATTTTGTTGATGGAATTATTTGGAAATTTTACAAAAGAGGACAAACAATTTGATTTTATTGCTTCAAGTCTTAAACTCTATTTATTCTCCATTCTCAGTCGAATCACAAATGTATCAATTTTCAGACATGAATAGAGTATTTATTCTCCCAAATTAAGTGGAGAAAATTTGAAACTTTTTTTTAATGAAAATAGAATACTATTGAGAATTTCAATAAGATGTTTTTCCCCCTTATCATTGGGGTTAGAAGTACAAAATAATCTGCTAAGGGCATGGATATGGAGTAATGTCAACACCATGGGGTCCATTGCCCTAATCAATAAGAGGTTGTTGCTCTTGACTAGAATAATTACAAAATCTAAAGATATGGCTTAGATCATATTGGAAAGCTGATTTGAAAATCAGGCATTCTGTCAAAATAAATGAAGTCTTATGTAAACGTCTTAGCATGTTTGGAAAGCTGATCAGCTACTCGATTTGTCTCCCTCGGACTGAATTTGACCTCCCTCACCCCCAATTGCATTAGCAATGACCTGCACTCATATATAATTCCCTGTAAGAATGATGGAATATTCAAAATTCCATTAGCAATATCACATAACCTCTTACGATCAGACTCAATCATTAACTCAATATTGTTCATCAAATTAGCCATCTTTAAACCTTCCAATAAGGCCCAACAATCAGTATCAATAGCATCACAAGATCCTAATTTTTTCTAATAGCCTCATTCCCTTCCTCCCTTGAACAAGAACCATCAACATTCATTCTGACACTTGGGGCGAGAGGAGGTGACCAATGTAGAGACTTTCTAATAGCTATGGCATTTGAGGGTTTCCTTGGATTCTTTAGTGCACAAATTTCAGTAGCATAATAAATGATTTTAGTGACCACTCTAGAAGCATGCTCCACAAGATTTTCAAATATCAAAGCATTTCGAGATTTCAAAATATTCCAAAGAGCAACATGAATAATAAATGCCCAAGGAATATCATGCAAGGGGAAAGGGACTTATTGGTACAAAAATTTTTAACATCAAACATTCCAAAATTAGAAGGCCGGGCAACCTTCAATCCAGACCAGATTTCCTTACACTACGTAGAGAAATTCGTTTACTGCGGCCTCCGCCACAGTAAATGCCGCGGTAAATGGGTTTACCGCGACCTCCGTCGTAGTAAAACCGCAGTTATTCTACGTAGTGTTAGCAAAATCGCAGTCCTTGAAAATATGAGAAATAGTTTCATCAGCAACATGACATCTAGTGCAGATGGCATGTAAATACAATTTGCAAAGTGTTGAGGGATTTTTGTGGTAAATCGGATCAGATAATTAGTGCAGAAAAGTCTCAGAACTTATTCTCTAAAAACACTTATGGTAGCCAGAAAAACATCATTTCTAATTGGCTGGGTTTTAAAGTTACTGAGAATATTGATAGATGCTTGGGATTCCCTATCATGGCTGAAAGATGGAATCATAGTAAGTGTCAATTCATAATTGATAAAATTAATAATAGACTTAGCAGTTGGAAGAAGAATTGTCTATCAATAGCTGGTCGAGTTCAACTGACTAAATCAATTTTAGCCTCCATTCCCGACTATTACATGCAGATTAATAAGCTCCCCAAAACCATCACAGATCATATCGATAGATTGAGTCGAAACTTCATTTGGGGGCTCAATACCGAAGGGGAAATAATTACATTTAGTGAATTGGGACAATGTTACAAAATCTGAGGAGACAGGGGGCCTAGGAATTCCAGCAGCTAAGGAACTTAATAATGATGTCTATCTATCTAAGATTGCTTGGAATGTACTAAGCGAGAATAATAGCTTATGGGTTGATGTCTTAAAAGGAAAATACACCCCTAACCCATTTATGAAGTCTGCATCTCCTTTGTGGAAAAAAGTAATTTCTAATGGAAATTGGTTGGCTAGACATATAAAGTCGGTTGTTGGGAATGGTCAAAAAATTAGTTTATGGCAAGATAGATGATGTGGCCCTTCATCTATTAGAAAACGCATCCAAGGCCCCCTATTAGTAGGGGTGAGTTCGAGCCGACCGAGCCCGAGCCTGGCAGTTCGAGCTCGTGAAATTCGAGCTCGGCTCGAGTTCGAACGAGCCGAAAATTCGAGCTCAAGCTCGGCTCTAAGGTTCGTGAAGCTCAATTCGAAATGGCCCCAACGAGCTCGCGAGCTCGTTAAGCTCGATAAGGCTCGTCGATAAGGCTCGATATATAAACAGGGGTATATATGTAATTTCACACCATGCTTGATAAGACTCGTTGAGCCTATCGAGCCGAACCATTCATGTTCGAACTCGGCTCGTTAATTATACAAGCCAAAGAATCGGCTCGAGCTTGAGCTCGAGGCTCGTGAAGCTTCGGCTCGTTTGGGCTCGTTAGAGCTCGAGCTCGAGCCGAGCTCAAGACGGCCCGATTCGTTCAACACCCCTTATTAGCCATGGAAAATGACCGTTCACTTGCTGATTTTGTGAAGAATAATGTTGTTATTTCCTTTATTTTGCCTGCTGATGTTATTGTCGATATTAGAGGTATTTTTGTTAATACAGCTTCTTCTCGTGAGGATTATCTCTCTTGTGATTTTTGCTATTTAGGGAAGTTTAATATATTCGATGCTTACAAAATTAAAAAAGAGTGCTCAAACAGTAATACACTTTATGGTAAGTGGAGTTGGATTTGGTCTACAAAAACTCTCCCAAAAATCAAATGTTTTTTTGTGGAAATTTGCACATGGGAGGCTTGCCTTTGCTTCTTAACTTTTTCGTTTGCTTTTTTTCTTTATAATGGAAGATGTAGTTTGTTTCATCTTTATAATGCACTATGTACGTGACCTAAAAACAGTAACAGATGTAATAGTGGCTAGGTCACTATAAAACCTTACCGCCACTTTGCCACAATGAAATTTGCTAAGAAATGAGCTACGGTAAGTTGTGTACGGTTTATGTAGCGGATTTAGTAGTGGCTAGCGGCCAAAGCTGCTACTAGATCTGTTACAAAATCAACTTTAATTAGAATTTGATGAACATCTTCATTTCTAGATATGTTTGATCTCTCTCGTTCTCACACTTCTTCTTTTTTTTTGAAACAGGGAAAGGGATATGAATGGTAAAGGCTTGAACTTAATATCCTCACTTTGTGTTTTTAGGAGCTTACCTACTAGGGTAAGGACCGAGGACACGCTCTCACACTTATTTATCTTTGTACTTCATCCGTAAAAAAATGAACCATTTGACTTAGTGTTTCAAGGTTCAATGTTTGACTCAAATTTTAACAAAGATAAATAGTTTTAAAAAAAAACATGAAAAAATATATTTAGATAATTTAGATTTCAAATTATGATACACATATGAAATATTTAATTTTCAGTGTCTAAACAAATGGCTCAATTTTGACGGACCAATGGAGTATTTTTTTTCTGTCTCTCCATCAACCCTTTCTTCATCTCTTCATCACTCACTACGTACTTAGTAAGTTAGTAGCACCCAGGGTTGCGGCACTACTAACATGCCACTCCGTCTACTACCCTGGCCGCTACCTCAATTGCCACCACTAGAGTAGTATCTAGGTTAGCATTTTGGGTTGCGGCTTGGCCGTTATGCCACCAACCCACCATCCAAATTTGCTTTTTTCCTTCGACCCAGATCTCAACTCTCTCAACTCGTCCGCCATGCCTCACACCACATCTGTTTCTTCGTCCTCTCCCCTCATCGGTGTCATCCAAGGTAAGTCTTCACCATTTTTTCTGGGCATTGAGGTTGGAATCTAGGTTTCTGGGCACAATCTGGGTTGGAGATGATGAATCTAAATTCATCCAGATGAATTTCATCTTCATCCGAATGAATTTAGTTTTTTTATTAAAACAATTGTGTAATGCGGCCTTAAGCGCGTTAGACCGCATTACATATGCGATGGAGGGTGTGGTAGGCCAACTACTGCGAGCTTATATACCACGGCTTCTAGTGCGAACTTTACTACATTAAATAATGTGGCGGTAATATGGTTTGGCCGCATTATCTAATAATTCAACCATGTAATGAATTTTCATTAGGAAGATTTTGTTTAAAATTTTAAAAAATAGTACATATTTAGAAACTATAGATGTTCATTTAATATTTACATATAAATTAATAAATTTTATATATTAAAACATTGAAGAACAAAAATCATATACTAAATACTAGGAAAAAAAATTCGAAGTCTTGTGTGGTGATTTCATTCAACATGCGCCGTACAAGGCAGTCCAGGTGTGGCAAGCTATTTCATACGTCACTGCATGGTCATTGTGGAAAGCCCGAAACAATTTGGTTATGCAAAATGTATCATGGATAGCGTCCGGAATTTTATGTCTTACCTTTGGATCTGCAGCAAGCAGAATCCTCAAGCTTCGTCTCTCTTGGGGGGATTGGTTGATGGCCCCGTTACTAAGAGCTGCTGAAATGCTGAGTTGATTCGTTTGCTAGTTTCTAGGTTCTTGCTCGTTTTTTGCTAGTGGTTGTTTCAGGTTTCCATTGCAGGGGGGTTTCATTTTTTCGTTGAAGAGGGGTGGGGCTGTTTATTTGTTGTTGGGTGTTTGTTAGTGTTTTTGTATTGTTCTGTTTTTTCAAGTCATTGGCTTTCTCCACTTCTCACGGGTATCAGCCTCGACTCTTTCCCTTGTTGATTTTTTTTATCTTTTAATGAAGTGTTTCAATACGGTTAGAAAAATACTAGAAAAAATGCAGTTTCCTTTTAGAGAGAAAGGGCATATAATATATTATATCATGTCACTCAGCTTATCAATCTCCCTCCATTTTTCTTACCCTAGAACTAAGTAATTTTGAACATTGTTCTCTAAGTGCCCCTTCCTTCCCTATACAGCTAGTCGGTCACTTTACAAAATGGGAGTTTTGGATGAGATTCGACACTCTCATGGTACAACAAAAATCGTACTTTTTGTTATTTAATACTATACCAAATTATTTTATATTGTAAATCTTACCAACTTATCCACTCATCTTTTGATGTTGGACTGAAAAAGGTTTTCTCTTTATTTCTTTTTAACTGTGGTAAAATTGTCAAAAACTCGTCTTTCAACTACTCTATTGAATCTTTACATCAAACACACCTTTCTTCCACGGGACAAAAGAGTATAATTCTATTATTCTGCAACTAGGAATTTCCAGCTTTATCAGCATACAATTAATTCCACCATTCTTTTGAAATATATAGGTCACTTCAATCAAGTCCCCTCGGCTATCTTGGACTTCCTACCACCCAACAAGTACGTGTGGCCTTTTCCGTTTTTGCTTTATTTTACACCTATAGCTTTGATACATTATTGTATGGAAATGGTAATATTCCAAACATGATTTTAATTGTAAAAAAATACAAAAAAAAGTAGATAAAACATTAACCTAACTATTAAAAAAAATGGGTGTTGAACTAAGCAAAGAAAAAAAACCCAATATTGGTGAGATGATGGAATCTTCAATCTGTTTCCAGCAGAATATTCTAGTTAGGGCTGAGGAGGATGAAGTGGTGGATGAGGACAGTCAATAATCTCATAAAATCAGTAAAAACTCCATGATTTGAATTTGTTGTTTTGAGTTGATGTTTATTTCAATTTTAATAAAGATAAATAGTTTTAAAAAATTCAGAAAAAATATATTCAGAAAATTTAGATTTCAAATTATGATATACATATGAAATATTTAATTTTCGGTGTCTAAACATTCGTAAAAAAATCATAGATTAAATCATGGCCAAAAACAAATGGTGGAATCTTTTGCGGACGGATGGATGGAGTAATATATTTGGGTGAGTGAGTGAGGGCAACAAAACACAAGTCCTCCTTTGAGTTGGAATATTTGCAGATCTCGGGACTGAAAACCTCTTTTTTTTTTTTTTTTGCAGAGTTGGATATTGCACACATGGGACAGCTCAATCTGAATTAAACAAGAACGTGACTGGTATTTATTTATTATATATAGGGCAATGAACAGATGATGGGTCTTGATTTTTGTGAGGACCCCCTCCCTCATGTTCTCCTCTAGTAGGACAACTGGTAAAACAAATTCCCCATATTACTTTAGGTCCATTGCATGTAATTACAAGATCTGTTTTGGGGCAAGCAAGTTAGACCCCGCAATATAGTAGTAAATGGTCTTTTATCTAATTAAGAATATGCCTAACACTTGTACATGTTGCTCTCATATCATAAATTAAATTATATTGACTCGATCACTTTAATTTATCAACTATAACTCATTATGATTTCGATCCTCGATCTATTCATCATCAAACAATTTAGCCATTTGATCAAAATCACTATTTGTTGACATGGTGAGAAAACTGCTTGTTTAATCCCTAAAATTTCATAAATATATCTTAGGTATCCAATAGTACTTATTACAATGACCAAACAAATCCTTTCCTTTAGTAAAATGGATCCCCAACCCCGGTGTCACCTAGCCCCTTGCTGGTCCAAGCCCGTGCGCCAACCCTGTATCTACATCCCAGCCCTCGCAAATCGAATCAAGTCGAATAGACGAGGCCCAACCCTCATCGTCAGAGATTCGTCTAACGTAGCTTGTCACCGCCATCCAACGGATCTTCTCCATCAAGGCTTAGTCCCTCGAACTCCCTCCTTCCTTGCCTAGGATCACAAACGCGGAGCACCGTTCAATCGGCGCCCCAGCCTACTCCTCCCTTTTTCACCGTCAAATCGGTCGTACGCTCGCTCATTTGGTCATTGTCAATCGCATGTTCACCGGTCCTCCCTAAACACTACCAATTTCACCACCGGTCAATTGACATTGCCACAGCGTGAAAATGGGGTAAAAATGTCACTAAAGTATTCGAAATCTATTAAAATTTGCAACCAAATAATTTCGAAGCTAAAGTGTCATCTAAGTTTTGAAACTGGGTTAAAAATATCACTGCCGTTAAAAATCGTTAAAAAATCTGTTAACTTTATGATTTAATTACAAAAAATAGTGCTTAAAGTTTTCAACTATTTGCAATTTGATCATAATGATTTTACACTGGAATTTTCGACATTTTTAACTTAGTTTCAGAAGTTAGATGGCACTTTAGCTTCAAAATGAAGTTTGGTAGTAAATTGAGAGATTTCAAATACTTTATTGACATTTTTACCCCTTTTCCATGGAATGAGTATTGAATATGGATAAAGTAAACCAAGGGGAAAAACAAAAAAAGTTAAGCACGCGCTAATCAAAGTCTCGAATTCTTTTAGAATTTGCTCCAGTTTCAATGCTTCTATCTTTTAACTACATCAAACAGGATGTAACAACACAAATCCTCCTGAAAAGTAAGATAAATCAGATCTACGAAAGTACCAAAATGTTGCAACTTTTGCCGAAAGATTTATCGATTTTGCTGAATATATACATAAACAAAATACTAAATTTGACATAAAAAACCGTGCAGCAATAAGAACTTGAGTTTCTGACTCTTCCATAGTTTCCGTTTTGGAAAAATAAAAGAAAAACACCCAATCCACAAAACAGTGCAAACTCAACTGCATTTCTGATGAGTCCTGTGAAGTGAATTTATGCTTGATCCTTTTTAATAATGACAAAAAGATCTAAACTTTTCTAACTTTTACAGCTAAAAGGGAGAATTACTGCAGAAAGTGTTCCACTTCATCCTTTTTTTCTTTCAGAAATTCTGAAAATCCAGCCTAATTTGGCTACCAAGAAGCTATCTATCACATAAATTACTCAATGGAAGCATCTCTGGCCTCTTACCAGCAATTCTGATCCTAAATCACAAGAGTGCATGGTCATCTGCATTGTATGAATTAACAAAAATAAGCATCTACAAGCACTTCATTACATTGGAAGAGGATGATAATATGGAACCTTAACAGAGACAAAATTTTGGGGTAAAACTGGAGAAAATGCAAGCCCCTCCTTGCACTTGTCCTTTCTTGTCTGTTAGTATAATGAACATGGTGATTAGCATCCATGCCTGCTGATCAGCTCTCCATAATACACAGTTTGTGATAGTAGATGGATTTTTCCCAAGTACATCCTCAGGCTGAGATCACACAGAGTTCTCATCTCTTCCTTGCATCCAGTCGACATTCTGCTTACGAACACAATCCAGATATTGTCAAACAACACCCTAATTCTGACTCCCTTTGCTTGGGTGCTTCTTTTCCCTCATCATTCTTCTTTTCTCCTCCCTGAAAAGGTTTTAAAAAAGGAATCATAGAGTTTCTAAATTGAAGAAAAAACTGCAAATCGGCCTGTATTTTGGGAAAGGACAACAGATGGCTGCTCCATTTGCTTTGTATCCAAATCCCCAGTTAACAAGTTTTCATTTTTCGACGATCTGGTTCTGATCACCTAATAAAAGTTTACTGTAACCTCATTTCATACCCTCCAGAAACGGCATCGAGTCTATGATGAAAATCAGACAAACTTCTCTTCATATTGATTTTTGTTTCTTTTAATTCAGGAAGGAAGGCTCCGTTGAAACAGTACCTTGTTTTAGTGATTTCCTCTCTAGGCGGAAATTTACGTTTCTGCCATTTCCGCTTCACCATTCCATTCTCGGTGCCATCTGTCAAGTCTTCCCTTTTCCTTTTATTTCCTTCTTGCTTCCACTGTTTCTTTCCATCTATTGTGCCATTTGTCATACCCTTCGTTTCTCTACTTTTCTGTGGTTTAAAATCTTTCCTTCCATCTTTTTCGTTAGCTATCTTCACACTAGAATTTCGCTTCACAGTTTCCAATTGATCATTGCTCTCCTTAATTTTCCTTTTCAGATGTGGTTCAAGTTCTTCAGCGCCATCTTTCTCATCAGTGCTCGTTTCCAAGGTAGACTTTTCATCTAAGGTTCCCAAATCATCAGAATGCTCAGGATTCTTCTTTGCATTACTCATTTTCTTTAACTAAAAAAAAGAAATAAAAAATGTCAGCTATTACATCCAGTTCACTGATCAAGTTCCTCAACTCATTGCTCATATCCATGCAGATGATGAATCTTTTTACAGTGATTGCAAAAACTACAGGCATGTAGGATTTACTGAATAATGTGAGCCATAAACACATGACATAAGACAGAATTTCTCAGTGTTCAGTAGTAAAGGAATGAAACCGTATTGGCTACTATAAAAACAGGTGAAAGGAACCACATGATATACAGAAAAAAAACCAGAAGGAAAAAAAATTATCAACTGTCTACTGCCTTACGATGAACAATCAGTATCCTGATTATGATGTTGAAAAATTCAAAACTATAGTAAGATTTACCTTGGCCACAAAGAACCCATCCATGTTGTGGACATGAGGATAAAAGCGCCTGGTTTTATCTAAAGAAGTGTGAAACCGATGCTCTCTAAAGCGGATAAACCTGAAAAAGATCAGAAATCTATTAAAATCGTTTCAACAAACTCTACTAAATATGTCCAGTATGGAATATTACCCTGGACGCCCAAAGTCAAGTCCACAAGGCACAAGTTTTACATCTCTTTTCTTGAGGGCATAATCAATAACAGCTTCATTCTACAAGAACAAAGGACGTGTAAGAAAATCAATGCAAAAAAGTTGATGGAGAGACGTAAGAAACATCCTCATTACTACCTCCAGAACCATTATTGAGCATGTCGAGTAAACAACATAACCCCCAGATTTGGAATTTGCATCAACCATGTCAATGGCAGCAAGTATCAATTGCTGCAAAATAAATATAGGGTTGATAGAGTAAATATCAAGAACAAAACAGCTAACATCAAACTCATTGGTATATTACAAGAAAGGAAGTAAGAGACAAGGGAATCAGTCTCAAATGTATAAAATACAGAGCTCATGTAAAAAAAATCCAAACAATCTATGAGTGCAAATGGAGAGGGATACACAACTATCACTCATATTAACCTACAAGGGATGGGAAAAGAAACAATTTATGAACTCAGGAAAATGGTGACATTTAGTTCAGATTTACACTCAAGGTTAATACTCCACCACAAAAATGCTGCATCTCTGGCAACAGAAATTTAGTTACTTAAAAGGTAAAAAGTGAGTGTAAAAAGGCAAGATGGGTAATTAAAAGGAGAGATTACAAAAATGAGCGTAATAAAGTAAAATAAGTATGTTAAACGAATGATGAAGACAGTTTTGGAATTTGATCTCATTAATCTTTTGTAAAAATGTTGTGACAGGAAGAGCATACTAACACCATGCATGAATTAATAATGCTATCCAATTTAAGATAATTAACTGACACCATGCAAATGACCCTAACATAGTTGGGATTAGGGTGCAGTCTGATGATTACCTCTAAAAAAACATACTAACATTTTCTCAAGGTGCAGTATGATGATTACCTCTACAGAAAAACACAACATTTTCTCAAAGGCAAGGGAAGTGTGATTCCTTGTTTTAAATGGGCAAAAAACCTTAACTATGAAGTTTGCTACGCAATCATGTTAATTAAATGATAGAAGAAATTCTGAAACCCCCAAATAGCTCAAAGTTGCAGCAAACAGCATACCTTCTGTAAATGAGCACATTTCTGAATCTCATCAGAGCTTTTGGAATTTTTGACAGATTCATCTTTAGATATCACCTAAAATAAGAAACAGTAAAGAGGAGACACAGCTCAAGTACCAAAACCAAGAGGAAGGCCCCAGAAACAGAAAGAAGTACAGAAGAAGCTCTTACCCCAGTTCCACTGCAAGGGGCATCTAACAGAACTCTGTCAACTGAATTCTGACCCAAAACCTTTGGCAACTGATAAATCATGAACAAGAACAAACATGTCAAATGGCAATTGAAGTGTTGCTCACTTTTTCCTCTTAAGTAAGCAAAATTGTGGTGCAATAACTGAATCAATGAACTCTAATTATATGTATGCTCGCCGTTATAATCAGAGGATTTTTTAACTTTGGAGGGGGATGGATACAAAAAGAAATTTTCTCCTTTTTTCCAGAAAAGAGAGTTTATCTTTCCCTGAACTAGATGGAACAGATTCCCATGGCCTTTCATAACAAAGAAAAATGTTGACGAAACTAAACTATATATCGTCCATGCATGTAAATTATTAAGCAACCAATCCAATATGCACAAAACAGCAGAAAAGGAGAAAGCGGACTTCATAATGCACCATGAAAAGAGATTTGAGAAAACATATGATTATCTGGACAAAGGTGAAAAGAAAGGAAGCTTACCTCCCGCCCGTCATAGTTGCAAACAATAGTGTTCGTCACCCCCATGCGATGCAAATTTCCAGTAAGTGACTTCAAGCGTTGCTCCTTCATTTCGTTAGCATAAATTATTCCTGTAAAACATCATGACCATATGTGAATAAAGGCATGGAGCTTTTCAAACACAATTATGAAAATAAAGCTTGAGTTGAAAAAACTAATCACTCAGACAATCAATTAAACTGATAATGAAGGGAAAATGCTTGTACAAAGGAAATACCCATACCACTATTTCTCATCAGAGCAGCAATGTAGGTTGTTTTACCACCAGGTGCAGCCCTGCAGCAGGTATGAACAGTTAGCCAAAAAGAACTTTCAAAATAACCATTACCCACGCATGTCTAATTACGTTGCTAGCAATCCAAGCTTTGTTACATGTAACTCATTTTTTGTTAAGATAACATCAGTGTCAATGGATTGGGAAAGACTTCTGAATAGAAATAATCAACTATCCAGATCCATAAATATTCAAAACAACAGCCAACTAAAACAAAAAGATGTCACATCATCAACTTGTCAAAGAAAAATCAGAATAATGCTTCCTTTTTAGCATCAATCTATTAAATTTTTAACCAGGTTTTGCTATTCCCTTTTAGTGCATTCATCATGAAGGACTGGATCAAAAAGATCTGAATCAGATAACTAATGTCTCTGGTGATGTCAACACTTACTGTATCGTGTTTCCTATTGATAAATTGGAAAAGCCTGACTGCCTAGTAGAGAAGAATTTAAGTATACGGTTTAACAGTAGCCCTTTCTTACAAGCAGTGCAGTTGTAGTTAAGTCTCATACATCTACAAAATGGAATGTGCCAACTTCATGGAGCTTATACATAACGACTGTTAAAAATCCCAATAGCCTCTCTCCTTCATTTGACAAAAAAAAAATGCAAATGGCATATTCTCCTCCTTTTCCCCTAAACTCAACCCATTTTTTAAAGTGGTGACTACTGAAGCCAAGGAGAGCAGAGCTTACGCCATATCAACTACCCGCTCCTTTTCCTGAGGTGCAAGAGCCATGACCGGCAAAAAAGAGCTTGAACTCTGGAGCTGTTAATGAGAGAGCCAGAAAATATGATTTCCAAATAAAAAATCTGTAACTACAACATCAGCAGTGTTCCAAGATAACCAACCATGTAAAATCCAGCCATATACTCGGGTGTCGCACCAATTGGCACTTGGGAATCATAAACAACCAAGCCAACCTGAAAATAAATATTCAAGAATTCTATTACCACCCAAAACCTAAAATTATGACTTTAGACAGCAACAAAAATCAGATATATAGTAGAAAAAACAGAAGATATCTTTACTTTTGACCACTTGCTCAATGGTTCCAGATTCACTCCTCTGTTTAAGAGAACATCAGCCAGATCCCGTCTACGAGTCTAGGATAAAACACAAGATCCAATTAATTTCACAAACATATAAATTACACAGAAACGTACAGGATATGGAAAAGTAAAATGAAAAAATTACCTTCAAAGTGTTGGTTCTCAAACAGATAGGTCTAGGCTTTTCAAATTCTTCAATGAGTTCCATCAGTTCAGCAACTGGAAACATCTGTTATGGAGAGTTGAGATTTAGAGAAATTAGCACAAAAAAATTAGACTTCAACTCTGAATCAAATTCTTCAAGATGAAAGAAAATCAGGTAACAAAAAGCAATTCGTGTATTTTGTGACCAGGTGAAGAAAAAGATCGATCATTACCTCGACCAGAGTCCCAATTAAAAACTCATTATAACCATAATATGAAGCCAAATCCATTTTGAGTTGCTCAATATAATCCTTCCTCGTATAAGTGCTTTCCTTAGGCCTCAGCCCCTTGAAATTTGAAAGCACCCGGACAACTGAAAATGAAAAATTGCATTAAGTTGCGAAATACATTTATCAAGTTCTTTAACAAACATGTGATTAATATGGGAAGTTAATAAAACTGTACATACTGTCTTTTATCCTCCTTACAAGACCTGTAAGGTCGGGTGGATTCTGTGCCTCCACCTCACGTTCCTGGATAATAAACAAAGAAATTGAGAACGCTAAAAAAACGTTTTCCATCTCAAACCAATTCCCATTTTTACTCAAGTCACATAGAACCTCTTGTGATGGCAATCTGAATTCATCTGGCTCATCTTGAATGTTCATCTTAAAGTCTTCCACTGCATCTTTTTCTTCCTGTTTCCTTTTTCTATCAATCTGAGCTGACTTCACCTCTATATCACCAGAGTCTGAATCCGAATCTTCCTCTGCAGAATCAGACGCTGAAGCAGAGCCCAAGTCCGAGCCTTCTTTTCCTACTGTCAGAGAACACATTTTTTAGCTGAATGAGAAGGAACTCAAGAAAGTAAGTGATTACGATCCTTGTACCTTCATCATCGCTTCCTCGCAGGAAGTCATCAGCCAGAGGATCATCATCCCCATCCGAAGAAAGATCAGAATCATCTCCAGAACCAGACTCTCCATCGCCCCGGATGAATAAATCCTGTTGCTCCTCAATGTCCTCACTTTGGTCATCAGAGTCATCAGAAACGTCTTTCGCCTTTGGCCGCTTTTCAGCTGGTAAAACATTCTTCTGCTTCTTCTTCACTGGAGGGGTCTTCAGTTTCGCGCCCTTCTTTCCAGCCGCCATGAGAGCTTCGATGAAGAAGGTAAGAGCAGAAGATGAAGTTCCAAATTTTGAAGGTGTGAAGTTTATGCCTCTGTCCGGAAGAAGGGAGCGGGATTAGGGCTTTTGCGCGAACAAAAACCCTAAACCCTGTAAAGCAGATTGTGGAAAAATGTTTTAAAAAGGATGCTTACTATCACGTTTGGAACAGATAAGCCCGCGCATTTTGTTTTCAGAAACATGACCCCTTTGCTTAGCGTAATTACAGTAATCTTGTTGTTTTATTTCTTTGGAAATTATCTGAATATAAATCTAGATAGTCTGAGAAAAAAATACAAAAAACTACTATAAAAATAGACAGATAAATTCTTGGGTAAAAAAATTCATCTTTAAAATTTATACTATGATTATAGTTTTAAATCTTTAATGTTAATATCAAACATGATTAGGATTTTCAATTTCAAAAAGTAATTTTAGCCCAGAAGAATTTACATATTTTAGTTTTCCATGTCAAAGCCAATTACTCCTTCAAAACTTTAAGGTCCAATGCGAGTGTTGGAGTCGTTTTATTATTATTATTTTTTATTTTTAACTCAAACGATCCTCAAAATTATACTCCTCCGTCCCACAAAAGTTGTAGGATTTGTTTGCACATATATTAAGGAAAGTGGGAGAATAATAGTGTGTTGACAAAATTACCCTCATGAAAAGAAATGAGAAAATTTTGTGACCCCAATTTGAAGTTGAGTGGGAGGAAAGAGAAAAACCTCAAAATGACGGAGGATAGAAATCAGATTTTCCACCCTAATTACTCTTATTTAGTGCCTGAAGCCGAATGGGTAAATTCTTTGCAACGTCAAAGCATAACATGTCAAGCTCGTTTGTCATCAGCTTTTTCACTTAGCTTTTACGTTTTAAAAAAATTATTTATGGTAGATTTTAACGTTTAATTGTTTGGTTTCAGTCAATAAAAAGTTAATGAAATGCTACAACAAATTAATGCAGCTATTACGCAGTTAATTAAGCATGATAGGCTTCACAAACAAGAAGCTTTTCCATCAGCCCGATTGTCTATCTATCCTCGAATGTGCACAAGTCCGAAACATAACAACTTGTCCAATTAGTTTTCAAACATTTTGTAAAATTTTTTAAAGTTCGATGACCATTTTGTAATATTTTTAAAAAGTTTATATTTTCTAACATTTCAAAACCTCAAGGATTATGTTGTAAAATTTGTTAACTACCTCCTTCGTCCCTAAAAAAAATTGTATGTTTCGTTTTTAGCAATTAATTTGTGATTTTATTTCATTAACAATTTGAATATACAAAGTCAAATAATTTAGATGATAATTATAAATTAATGTGTCTAGTTTCTAAATATATTTTTCTCAAATTTTTTAATGAATTCGATCTAGTAATAATCTGAATCTCTCACAACATAAAAAAAAACAAACCAATTTTCCAGAAATAGAGGGAGTATATACTATAATAGCAGGGTTACTCTAAGATTTCAAAAGAATTATGATGTGTTAATTGAAGGAAAAAAAATCGGTGAAAAAAATTGAAATTTTGGTAAATTAATGTGAGATATATTCAAGGAAAATATGGAAAGAAAAACTACCCTATTTGACAGATTCCCATTGATTTTTTGAGAGAAAAACACACTTTTAATATCTAATCCTGGGCCAGTTCTCTTTTCAATCATAAAATATACTCCCTCAATCCCAAGAGTAAAATAGATGCAAAGGCTCTGGAAAGAATTTGTTTGCATTTTCTTAATAATGTAGAAGTCAAGCATAATGAAGGAAACACCTGTTACAGTGGGAAAATAGATTGCAGCAAATTCTCCATTTAGTTAAATTAACTAATCAGTTCCAGCTGCATTCACACTATTCCATGTTCCCAAAAGCGACCATTTTACTTGAAAAGTTCTGGATTTAGCCAGTCCCTGAGAAAACAAATTGAAAATAGAGAACAAATTAGAACATTATTTTTTACAATATCTAGGAAACTCAGTATGAAAATAAAAACTCAAGTCAGTAATATTTTTGTCTTCCCAAGTAGAAAGAGCTGAAACCAAGTATTCAGGTGCTTACTTCTTGATGTCATCAAGGTGATCATCAAAGTCCACTATGCCCTGAAATTTCTCACTTGCAATGTAATCCAACAAAACGATATTTGTTGTTGGTTCCTTCAATAGCAATCTGTTGCTAACATCTGATGCCACCACCTTCCAGCTCTTGCTTGAATCCTTAATATACAGCTGTCACAACAAAACAAATAGTTGGAAAAAAACAATCAGCTTTCAGTTCTTGTGGATCACAATTCACAAGTAATTTAGCAGACTTTTTCCAAACAAGATGAACAATTGACACAGAACTAGGACAGAAGAAATGCAGGTTTAAGAGTATCAATCATCTGGTTTAATCTGAGATCCTAGGTTTAATACACCCAAGTCCACTTGGCAGAAGTGCTCTTTTACATACATACAAACTGTTGTCCAAGCATAAGTGACACTTTTTCACTTTTGCATATGTTTACCCCATTCTACCTATGATGAAATGTAATACTCTCTCCGTCCCACAAAGGATGAAACATATTCATTTTTTGGATGTCCCAAAAAAGTTGAAACATTTCCTTTTAAAAAAAACTTTTTAACGCCACTTTTACTTTACTACCCTTAATTTATCATCTTCACTAAGATGTTACTCTCGTCCTATATGTCAATCAAATGCCCCATCCTTTGTGGAACGGAGGGGGTACATCATTCTCCTTAATTACAATTAAACAATTAACCTTAATCCTTTCGTTAAGGGAAAAGTGAAACGCAGGATGATACAGAGGGAGTAATATCTTTCTGCTTCAGAAAAGATATTAGTGAACATAAGTGATACTCCCTCCGTATCTAGGAGTATATTCAAATGCATGAAGGTTGTTAAAACCAAATGCATACTTATCAGCACCATTCTATGAGTACACGGTACCTTTTGGTTCAGTTTACGAAAGTTATTGCTACTATTCTAAGGAATCGAACAACACACTGAGCAAAGAAGAGTTTTCTAAAAACCTTATCAGTTTAAACAGGACTTGCAAACACTAATTTCATCATGACTAGACCTTGTATCGAAATTCAATATTTTGATCTAAAGAAGATTGATGTACTAGCTCCCAGAACATTGTTTAAGATAGGCCATAATATATTACAAGTTAATCACAAACGCGGGAGCAATGTAGGATGATAGTAATTTTTAATACTTCGTATTACAGAAGGCTCCCACAATCCAATTTACTACAAAAAGAGTTTTCCACTTATAAGATTTAATACCAAATATGTTTTTTTTTTAAAAGTTCAAAAAACTCAATGAAAGAAACAGAAAAATACACCGCAGTTAAAATTTTATCCTACTGAATAGAGTTTAAATGTTATGAGCTGAAAATTCAAGAAATCTTAAAAATGGTGACAGAAGATAGAGACGCCAATGGGATTTATGTTTTTTACCAGAAACTACACATCCATTCACATCGTTTTAAGTAGGTCCAAAATTCATGATAACTACAGCAGACAGCACTTACAAACATAATAAGGACTACAAATTGGTGGCACAGGTAACTGTCTGAAGGACTAAACTGAAATAGTCCTTCATTGCTATAATAGCTAGATTTTTTTAGATCATAGAGCATGTTGTAGATTATTATGCATGACAAGCAATTCACCTCTCCATTTCCAGTATTAGCCCATCTAACTCGACATAGGATATAGTATTTGGCAATTTATCAAAATTCTCGTATTTAGTCTTGGTCTAAAAGATATCCTGAATTCAAAGATCTGACTTCTGACCCTGGCAGACAACATGCACAAAAGATGAATGCAAAATTGAACTGCACTGGTATCCATGAATCATCATACTTAGCCCCATTTTTAGTTGCAGCTCCACGTACTTCTAACTTACCAAATGAATATGAATATGAAGGCGAATGCACTTACCCTATAAACTACTTCGTGTAAGAATGAATCATTAATATGTTCAGATAATCCACAACAAAATTAAACAACATATTAATCAAAAGATCAAAAGCACAAACCATAAAACAACCAGCAATAGGATTCACATGCACTACAATGTCAAAAAATTCATTAACTTTGAGAAGAATCATTAGTCACCAACCTGCATAACAGGGCTTTGGTCCTTTGCCTTGGGCAAAGCCTCCAACTTCTTATTATCTAACTACAGAATCCAATAAATAAAAAAAAGTTTAGGTACGCAAACAAAAATGAAAACCCAGAAAATCCAAAGGCCAAAACAGAACCATTCACAGTGAAAACCCCAAAAGACGAGCTTTCAACACGCACCAAGAGAAGAGCAGCTTGAGGGAAGTATCGACAGATATGATCACCGATATTCTTAGCCACACCACTCAACTCCACATCATCAGATCTCTCATTCGCATGAAAATACCCAACAATCTCCAGCCCCTGAGAACTAAAATGTTCCTCCACCTATCAGAACATAAGCCCCATCACTTAGCAATCAGATCCAAATCTACACCAATTGAGCAAACCGGAAACGACAAAACAGATCCGAGAAAGCGTACCATAAGAAGAGCGATCTCGAGCGGAGGGAGGAGTGCGAGATTGGAGTGGAAAAGCGGCACGGCGTCGATGAACTGAATGGCGTCGTTCTTCGGATCGACACGGCCGACCAAGATACCATTAACGGAGGCAGTGTTGTGCTTTAGTGCATGGAGAAGCAACTTTATGTATGCGTTCTGAGAGATCTCGTATCTCGACTCACCACCCATCGCCGACCTACCCTGTTCAAGCTCTGATAATTCTGCTGTAATCTAATCTAAACTGCTTCCGGCCGGCTTAGGTTTCCGGCTACTGGACGCTGGATTCTAATGCATCAACAGCTCCGCTATTCGTCGATCGGATTTTCCAATGAATTATAACTAGTGGTAATTGACTTCACAGATCCCTAAACTACACAAAATGTTGCTTACTAGTCTAAATGTTTCTTAAGGGTCCTAAACGTTGTTGTAATTTTTTTATAACTATGAAACAGTTGTGATTAATCATTCCTTTTGTCAATGCATGTATATTCACTAGTTATGAAAGTTTAAGAATGTTTTAGGTGGAAAGATTGTTATCATATCAATTTTTAGAAAGAACATGCGCAGTTTATAGTTTATATGTATAAGAGTTACAGTTATTTACATGACATGTCACTGTATCTTCCGTCGACGCCTTCCACCTGTTGGGTTTATTCCCATATAACTTAGATTTTGATGATAACAAAACTTTGGGATCTTTGTGTAAAGTTTAGAAAAGTGTGGTATGTACTTAATGTATTTTATCTATTAATTTTATTGGACTTTTGGGCTTCATTTTATAACATTAGTTGGGCCTTAGTTTAAAGTTTAATGTAAGCCCATCTCGTAAACTCGCATTTCTGTCATTAAGAAGTTGAGTTTGAGTGTGACTATTTTATCTCTATCTCTCTTCTAACGCTCCAAGTGCTCAAAGAACTTCCTTGAAGAAAATCGGGATCTACAAAAATAGAGACGTTGGAGAAGACGCTCCAGACGCTCCTCCCTTTCTTCTTTAAATAGAGACTCAAGTCTTCGAAGAATTCAATTCTCCACAAGCAATCAGACTTATATCATTAGCAAGCAAGTTGTTTCAAAGCTCTCCAGTGCTGATCTTCTGAAGAACAAAGTTTCATCTTCGTCCTAGCTTTTCTGGAATATTTTGGGGAGAGAAAAATTGTGTTTCCCACCACTAATTCATTTTCAATCTTCATCTTCATCTTCACCAACTCGCATATTAAGACAATTCGATGCTTTGTGGTGACATTGTCCTTTCCGGATCTTCACCGTAGTCACGCTTCATGTTTCCTTCAACAATATTCATGCATTTTCGCCACCACCATAATACTTCCAATGGCTTTATATTGTCTTACAGATCATCACCTTGACCACTCTTTATCATTTTTTATCAACAAGATTAAGTTATGCCTAAGAAACACTAAGAAATACATAGATTCACGTTTTTTTTGCCGTCATCACCACCTTAAATCTGGCCACCTTATAATTCTAACGATGTTGATGTTGATCAAGCACAGTAACGTTGTTGATCATGTGTCAGGAGATATTTTTCAATACAAACCATCATGTTGATCAATATTTAATGTTAAATGTTGATCTAACAAGACAATGTTTCTAATAAGGTGTAAGGAGATGTTGATCAACCATACAGATAAACATTTATTCTAGCGATGTTGTTCAAGACAAGCCATGATGTTGATCAACGTTTAATGTTGATGAAGCACGACAACGTTTAATGCAGATGTAAGATATATTAATCATCATGCAGATCAACATCTATTGCGGCGATGTTGTTCAAGACAAGCCATGATGTTGATCAAGAACGGCAACGTTGTTGATCAGGTGTCGGGGGATGTTGATCAATCATGTAGATCAACATTTATTAGGACGATGTTATTCAAGACAATCCATGACGTTGATAAGCATTTAATGCTGATCAAGTACGATTGTTGATCACGAATCGCGAATGACAAAATTTGTAAATAAATGACAAGCAAGTGTACACACTTACAACGTGCGTAGTTTATCGTGGGTCTTCATAAAACAGTTTAGTAATGGTGTAGTTTAACAAGTTTAAGATAAGAAAAGGCTTGGTTTACCCTACTAAGACACTATTAGTATTATCCAAGTAGTTTGATGTAAGTACATTATTTTAGATGAAAGTAATACTTCATCCATCCTTTTTTAGATGTATATGTTGACTTTTGTATTTGTGTTTGACTCAAATTTTCATTAAAAATATTTCGTTAAAAATATTTTAAAATATATATTTAGAAACTAAAGATGTTCATTTATCATTTGCATACAAATTATTGAACTTTATATGCAAAATATTGAAGGAAAAAAATCATAAATTAAATGATAAACAAATGTAGCATTTAAAAAGGGGATGAGGGAGTATATCAAAGGTACTTAAAATTCAGACAAACAATAAAACACATTCCATCAAAAGTACTAAAATTTTAGACATACAACAAAAATACATATCAAAATTAGTTAAAATATAACACAATGCTCTTTAAAATCTCTAAAATCATTGATCATCACCACACTGGCACTGCATGTAGGTGACGAGGAGTGGAGGTGGTCTGGCAAACGCATGGAGCGGCCACAACTGGATATGCAACTCTTCGGTATTTGCCCTTTGGTTCGGTCAGCATTGCACGGACCGCAGTGCTTGAGTTGGAAGCGAGTGAAGAGTGATGAGTACATATTTTATACTCCCTCCGCCCTCGAAAGATTGGTAGATTTGTTTGGACACGGAGATTAAGGTGAATGTAAGATGTTTGTATATGTTTACTTAATTGCCCCTTAGTTGAGAGTGTACAAAAAACGAGGTAGAAAAAGTAAAGATAAAATGAGGATAGTTTAGTAACTTTGAGAGTGAGAAGTTTTTTTTAAGGAAAGTGATCAATTTTTCTGGGACAGCCCAAAAAGGAAATGTGTATAATTTTTCAGGGACGGAGGGAGTATAATTTTACCCCACCATTTGTGCTTAATTGTGATTTTTAATGTTACTATTTATACATTTAATGTCTTAAAATCATATAGGTACTTCAAGTGACAAATTTGGGTGTAAATGGATTAAATACAACAAGTTTAGAAGCTTTTGTGTCAAAGTGGAAGAAGAATAAGAAAAGCTTTCGACAACACGAGAATGGGGTGCTTTCGACAACAATAATAACCTTGAAGGGCCAACTTTGGGTTCAGCCCAAAAGTGGACTGATTCTTCCTTTTCTTCTTCTTCTTTTCGCTTCAGGTTGCGGGCAGCAGAGCAGCAGCAGACCAGCTGCGGCGGCCTGCCTTGGCTGCCCCAGTTCGGCCTCGCCACCACCTCCCCAGCCTCGTCGGACGCCGCCAGCCCTCCACCACCACGCCTCTGAGCCCCTCCGTGCACAACCACCGCGACATCAGCTGGATTTCGCGAGAAATCCTTGCTGCTGCCATTCCTCCGCCAGCAGCCACCACGGTCAGACCCCCGCCGCCGGAGCTCCACCAGCACGCCTCAGACCACCGGAGAACAGCCCCACGCTCCGATGCATCTTCTCCGGCCATTTTCCGGCTAATTTTGCTCGTCAACACCATCGGTTGTTTTTAAACTTTAATTTCTTATTTTGCTTGTTTAATTTAGTTTCTCTCTACTTTAATTTTCATAATTATTGTTGGGTTGTGAACAATTGTTTGAATTCTTGGTTGGGTTAGTGTAGAAAAACTTGGACCGCCTCAGGTTCGGGTCTCATGGATTTAATTGTTTCAGATTTGCTACGTTAGAGAAATTGGAGATGCTTGGTGGTTCAATTTGTGAATTAATCTTGACATTTGCATGAATTTATTGGTACCACATGCTTATGTTTATTTGGTGTTTGACGAGTACTCGAGAGATACTCGTTGAACGTAGGCCACGGGTTGAGCACGAGTTTCCCGCTCCAATTGAGAGATTTGGAGGGGTTACTTAGGAGAATAAGGTTAGCCCATAATGGTCTTCACCTCGGTGCAAGACAAGAGATTGTTCTTGGTCGAGGTAGAAGAACAAGTTCCGTGACTTGAGGAAGCCGGAACCGTTGTTTGAATCCTCTCCTCACTTATCTATAATTTCTCATCGTTGTTATTGATGCGTATATGTTGCTAGGAGCTGGTTTCATACTTTATTCCGTTACATGTTTGGGTTAGAGATTTCACGTGCATATGCTCACATGGTGCTCGATCATCCACGTAGTCACATGGAGACTAGAGTAGTGATGGCCTTGTTGGGAGCATGGTTTATAAAACTGAATCGAAAGCAGAACCGTTCAGCCTACCGGTTCACGGTTCGATCGATTGAACCGGTAGTTGAATATGCGGAATATCTAATATTTATCATTCATCCTAAAGTAAATAAGTAATTTGTAGTAAATTAATAAACATAGATCCATTAAAAGTTCAAAAGAATTAGCACATAGAAGCTCTAATTTTTTTTAAAAAGTTCATCCTAATCTTTATTTTTAAGAGAAATAAATGAAATTTATAAGTAAAAAATATGGACTAATTTGTGTAAAAAGATAAAGCTTGATGGTTGTTTTGAAATTAATTATAAAAAACCCTAAACTTTACTGCTACTTTCCGCCGCACTCATCTTCCAATCCTCTCTCTCTCGTGCATCTTTATTGAAATTAATGATTTAGGAAACAAATTTAAATTAGAAGGTGTGATAGAAGTTATTTACTTTGGTAAGTTACTACAACCTGTTAATCATCACCCGGGTGATTTTTCACCCACTTGTTCAAATGACTCATCTATAAGGTAATTTGGAAGCCCAAGCCCAACTAATTAGACAATTACATATCTATCCTCCATTTTTCAAGTGTTTGTAGGTGGGTGAAAAATCACCCGGGTGATAAATAACATTGATGAAGTTACTAGACATGAAAAGGTTTTTAGAGTTATAATTTGTTTCTTTAATAACCAATTAAATGGTTCTAGTGGAAGTTATAAAACTTCATTTTGCTATAAAAGCAAATGTAAAGCCTTTGGCTTGATATGATATGCAAAAATATAGTTCGAATGCATTCAAGATGTAGTCTCAATAGCTTTTGTGCTTTTACAATTTTATCTTCTTTTATTCTCTCAAAGAAACCTACAATGGTTTCTAAAGATTTCATTTATTTTATTTTACACTCTCCCCTCTAAAAAACCAACAATCACTTTTTTTTTTTGTTCAAGCAGCCATTTCACCAACGTCCCACCAACACCATGACTTGCAATCTTGTCTCCAACAGTAGCACCAAGAGTCGTCCACCATCAACCCCCACCTATATCAAGTCCGCATCCACGATCCATCAATGATGACCGGCCGAAAATTCACGAGGCCTTGAAAAGTTAAAAGTTACACAGGCCCCCGCTTCTTTTCTTTTCGTTTTAAATTCATTTTTTTCTTTTTTCAAATCTTTTATTTTGTATAATGTTATATAAAAAATTTTATAAAGAAAAGCCTTTGAAAATCAGCGGTTTCACCAGTTTTGATCAGTTCACGGCGGTTCATGCAAGGTGCCCGATTCACGATTCGACCGGTCCGGTCCGGTTTTATAAACCATGGTTGAGAGTAGAAGACACGACATAGGGGATTATGTTTTGGGTGGGATGTTAGTGGAAGCTTCGTATTAAAGTTGGTGAAGGTATCCGTGGTGATGGTTGAGTAGTGGCTTTAGTGGATTAAGATATGAATTGGTTTGGAACTAAAATTGAGGGATCTTGGTCCTCTAACTTTGCAAATTTTATTGACTATTTCCTATAACTTGAAACCTAACATAGAATCTTAAACGTTATGCCCCGTCTAACTTTCAATCCTAAACTAACGGTCATCGACAAATGGTGGACGAACGACATAAGGATATAAATGAGCTAAGCCCGAAGCTTACTGGCTCATTAGATGTTTGAGCTTAGCTTGTGAGTTCAATGGGTTTGAAAGGTGCTTGGTTTTAAACAGCTCAAAATAAAAGTTTTGGGCATAAACTGATTAAGTAAGAAAAAAAGTAGCAAAAATGCCAATTACACTAAATACACTAGACTAACGCTTATTTGGGTGTCGTGCTCGAAGTAGGGCTCAAGCTCGACATGTGAAAAGCTCAAGCTTGACTCGAAACCTTGTAAGGCTCGATATTTTCTAAGCAAGCTTGTTTCAGGTCGGTTCGATTAGGCTCGAACCAAGTTTGTGTGGCTCGAAAATTCCTTACCCATATAATATGAAAACATTATGGGTATTTCCATGAAACTCATTGGCTTGAAGAACTCGAAAGCTCGATATGGTTGTTGAGTAAACTCGTTTCAGCTCTCGACTCTATCAGGCTCGAACCAAGCTCATAAGACTCAAAAATTCATTATTTGTACAATATGAGGATATTATGAGTATTTCATTAGAGCCCGTTAAAGCTCACGAACCTCATCGAGTCAAGTCTCTAAAGCTCAGACTCGACTAGTATAATACACACACTCAAGCTTGAGCTAGCTCGACTCATTTTTCACCCCTAGCTCGAAGGGAAGGATGAAGCAACAGAGCTGGGATTTTAAAGATTTGGAATGGGGAGTGGTTGGGTACCAGGAAAAGCGAGGGAGTAGTTTCAAGTTGAAGATCGTGTTCGCAAGATCCACTCGATTCGTTTTACGCCTCTATGATGGCACCTCATACCCTTTGAATATGAAACTATAGACCATTTTGTTAGAACACATACCACGTTGGCGGATTATGAAACTTCATTGTTATACGAGCAAAAGTTAAAAAGGACAAAAAATGCACTACCACTAAGGAATATGGTCAACGGGCTATTAATAATGTTCATTTCATCATAATTACTCATTTTGTTTATAAAAAAAATAAATAACACCTTTTTACTCGAAGATCACATCCATTTTTTTCAACACACAAATTAAAACCTCCTAAACACACCAACTTCGAACATCTTAAAAAAATTAAGTTCTGGATAATAATGTTGGTCAAAACAAGTCACAGAACTAGATAAATGCCATTACTCACAATTGTTCAAATTTGGACATTAAAATGTTTCCTTTTCCACTATTTTCTTAATCTATGCACAAAGAAATGCATCATGCTTTCGAGAATGGGGGAGGGAGTACAATACAGCACATACCTTTAAAATTAAGCAACTTCAAGGCACAACAGAACCATGGAAAACACTGCATACGTAGCAAAAATCCAAAACTGGAAATGCTAAACACAATCACTCACATTCAAAACTTGACACATCACTTTTTAGACCCAAACATACTAAAAGAATAAACCGAACAACTGGAACCAAAAGAACGAGCACATGTCTAAGTTTTTAACTCGAGTGCGCAACTGTTAAAATGACTTTAGAAAAACCCACGAAGCAGATCCCTAACAAGTACTAGTAGACACATGCACATCACTGAACTTCAGACAATCTCTAATGAACAGAAACCTTAGGATTGCATCACTCATCTGCAGAAGGAAGCATTTGTGTATAACCAATCCAATTTCCTTCTCAGCTCTAAACAAAAAAAAATGGACATGGTACCCATCTGAACCTGATCATGTGGTTTAAGTATATATTGTAGCAATAGGTCTTCTAAGCATAGCCCAAAAAGAAAAATATCTAATCATGATTAGTACCACGCTATCCCCACAAAGTCATAGTATAATCATCCTATACCTCAGCTACTTCACAAACAAGCACCAACTACCATAGGGGTAAATACTAAAATGGCTAAAACTAAAGCAAACCATATCAACTAAAGTCTTAATACAGCATTCTGAAGTCTATCTAAATCATCCTCCAGGTACATAACCATAAGCATTAGACTACATGCCACCATGGTCAAGTCTTAAACGTAATAAAACTAAAGGAAGCTGACAGGGAATCAAATGAAACACAAACTGTCTAAAACAAGAGTTCATATCACCATATGCTCTCATCTGACATCTTCACCTCTGCTGCAATAAAACTAATGGCCTCCTAAGAGATAGCTTATGTTGTCGCAGAGATCTAGAACCTGGATGTTTCTATAGCAATGATATGCAACTCTGTCAAAAAGGCATGCGATCTATCTTGCATATGGATGATACCGACTATTGCTACTATAGCTTCCTCTTCCATAGAGTCCACCAACACCAGAATAACTAGCACCTGGACCAAACTCGTAACTGCCACTACCATAGCCTGGACCTCCATAACTGCCATAGCCTTCACCACCACGACCATATCCACCAAACATCCCACTAAATCCACCACCATAGTTAGCAAAACGACCAGAAAACCCCATGGAAGATTCACCTCGATAACCTCCTAAACTACTGCCAAACATCTCATATCCACCATCAAAATCACCACGGTCACTACCATATCCATGCATCCCACTGTACCTATTGCCAAAGCTACCTGCTGTTGAAAAAGGACCTGGACCAAACCCTCCATCAAAACCCCCATAAGGGCCAGCAGGCCCACTGAAGGAGTCATCAAAAGAACGAGACCTAGACTTGCTACCATATACTGGACCTGGACCATGTGATGGGTTTAAGGCTTTCTTTGGTTCAGCTTTCTTGATCTCCACCTACAACAAAGCAACTAAATTAGCCTAAAACTACTATAATTGAACTTAACTAGATCCGATTCCCCGTCCTACCACACCAGCACTGCACCTACAATCATAAAAAGAAAATAACCTACAATGGCACAGCTAAAACAATAGTTGGTTGAGAAGTAAGTTGTTCGGCAGTAGGTTTAGACTCATATGTTACAGATGCAATACTAAGAAAGAGGAAAATGCATGCTTGGCAAGGTTCATATGCTCCTGTACATGTTGCTGATTCCTTGACTAGAACTAATAAGCTCACCTGTGTCCCTGCCATATCAATCATATTGCCATTCGACAGCAAATCATCTACAACTTCTTCATTGTCAAAAACTATAAAACCGAAACCTCGTGACCTATTTGTATCATGATCACGAATAATCTGGTGCTCAGCTATTGTCCCATATTTGGAGAAGAAATCCTGAAATTCATCTGAAATAAAAGAATACATTACAAGAACAATATCAGTCACACCAGACACAAAAACAGTCAACTTTTCCTAAAGATACAAAAAGCTGAATGCTTACCCTCAGTTAATGATGATGGTATTCCTCCAACAAATATCTTCTTTGTCTTGAAATCTTTGGACTGGCTGGCACCTTTAGGAATGGTCCTCTTTATTTCCACCTACCACAAAATTAAAATACAAATAATTCTAAGAAAAGAAAAAACAAATTAAAGTAACATGAATTTTTTTCAAAGCAATAAACCGTTCAGCCATAATGAGACTATCCCACTATTGTTATTGACCAATAAATTCATTGTTGTACATGCCAATTATCTTACGCTTTCTATCACCAGTTAGACAAGGATCAGAGAAGCGTGAATTTACCTGTTTCCCATTGATGATGTGGGTATCCTCAATAACCTTGTCGACAACAGAGGGATCAGCATACGTAATGAATCCAAACCCTCGAGGCTGACCCGTGTAACGATCTTTCATGATCACAGAGTCAATAATCTCCCCGTACTTCGCAAAGTACTTGTTAAATTGGGCTGCAATTTCATCCAAACAACGTGCAAAAAGATTAAAAGAAAAGAAACCTGACTAATCCCATCAACCACAAGCCATACAGATCCGATACAATACAAACGATAATTTGTTCGTCCATTATTAATCTTACATTAATAAAAATAAATCTACAAAGCAGTAAGATATAAGCAATGAATCTAGACTTACGGAACGTAGTATCTTTAGCCAACCCACCAATGAAAATTTTCCTGCATATAAGTCAAAAACCGGGATATAACAATCAGCTCAATTGCAGTCAAACCAACAATCGATTAGGGTTCGATTCAGAAAGATAAAAGGAGGGGGGGAGAGAAAGACGAACCCAGGGCTCGCGCCATCATCGTTCCGGGATCTGGAACCCATAACTTGCTAATCTGATGCTCGCTGCTTCTCTGGAAACCTGAATGGAAATTTTCTTACTAATCCACCGCCGAGAGAATGCAGAGATCACAAATTCTAGGGTTTATATCGAAGGCGAAGAGAACATGATAAAGGAAGCTTTAGATTTTTTGACTTGTTGACGTTTGTACCCCTAATGGGCTGAAGGGCCAGGCCCGTTTTTGGTTTGGGCCGGATATGGCCCATATGGGAAATGTACCTTAACCCCCTCAAAGGTTCAGGGGTAATGCAAAGGCACCCACAATTTTCTGTAAATATGCACTTTTTCTCTAATTTGTTAAGGGTGTACCATTTTCTAATGACTAAGAAACCATTTTGATCCAAAGTTTTGGTTTCTGTGTGGAACTTTTATGTGAATGAAATCATGTTCGATTTTTTCAATTGATTGCACAATCATTGTTATGATTTATTTGGAAGAAAAAAATTCTAAGGTGGGTACGTGTGAGTATGTGTAATATATTTTCAACTATGTACTCTCTCCGTACCTTTAAACATGCAACATTTTGATCGGCGTGGATTAAAAATATGTGTTGACTTGAAGGTAAAAAGGTAAAATATATGTATAAGACAAAAGTAACTTTTTCTTTGTGGAAAAAGAGGATAAGATTAATAAAGTAAATTTGGCGTAAAAAACTTTCCATAAAATGAAGTGTAGCAAATTTTTTAGGATAAGCTAAAAAGAAAATTGTAGCAAATTTTAAGAGATGGATGGAATATTAAGTACTACTCCCTCTTTCCATAAATTTTTTAAACATTTCGTTTTCAGCATTTAATCTATGATTTTATTTTTCCATCGAGTAAACTCCGCTGGTAGTCCTATAAGTTTGGGGTTTGTTCTATTTGGATCTCGTTTTAAGAATTTGTTTCACTTTAGTCCTATAAGTTTCAATCGTGTGCACTGTCAGTCCTCCCGTTAAATTTTTTCCGTTAAAAATACCGTTAAAGTGATAAAATTACCAAAATGTCTAGGTCTAATACTAAATTTAACACCAATCACCTAAAAAAACTACAAATGAACCCTAACTAATTTCAATTTTACAACTACACCATCTCCGTTAAAGTTGACCCTTCATCATCATCATCGCCGCCGCAGCAGCAGATCAACTCCTACTCCGTTCTCGTAGCTCTCCTCGATTCGCATTACACGGAACTCACCGAGGTCGTCGAGAAGGCGCTTCTTCTGCCCACCCCGAATTCAAGCGCTTCATGCTTGAGCCTGGTAACCTCAAGTCCCTTTGGTTGCTGTTGCCCTACCACATTGTGCCCTCCAGAATCCAGATTCCTTCCCGGCCCAGCTCCTACCCCACGCTTTCCGACGAGAGGGTTGAGCTCACCACTCACTCATCTGGGTATCGATTTGTCGGAAACACCAAGCTCCTACACCATCGATCATCTTGACGATGTCATCCACGGGATCAAACGCCTCTTGATCCCTCAGTCCGTACAGCAGGAATTCAATAATCGCCGGAGCCTCTCCTTGATCTCCGCAATCAAACCCGAAGGAGCTCCAGAGATCGACCGGAGAACCCACTGGCTCAAGAAGCCGACGCCACCATTGTCGCTCAGATCATCTCTGGCACTCCCGATATTGTTGCCCGAGTGAGAGGGATGGTGATGTTTTTCTAATTTTAGGGTTTGAGTAATAGAGATGGTGTAATTGTAAATTTGAAATTAGTTAGGGCTCATTTGTAGTTTTTTAGGAGATCGGTGTTAAATTTGGTATTAGACCTAGACATTTTGGTAATTTTACAATTTTAACGGTAGTTTTAATGGAAAATTTAACGGGAGGACTAACGGTGTACCCGATTGAAACTTACAGGACTAAAGTAAGACAAATTCTTAAAACGGGACCCAAATAGGAAACATTATCTAAGTTTCCACAAACAATTTCAAATATAACATTTCTACCCTATAACATTATCCGCCGCCCTTGGGTCGCGATACGTAGCCCTGGGCTGTTGAAGGCGGCCCGGTGAAGAGGATAGATGTCGCTGGAGAAGGGAGGGTGGTCGTTCGGCGAAGGTTCGACGGTGGTGGGTGGTGGGAGGATGAAGATGGGAAAAGGTGTAGGGTAGAATTGTTAGGTTTGAAATTGTTTGGGGAAACTTAGATAATTTTTCTAATTGTTTGGAGAAATTGTTAACTTTTTTGTATGTTTATGAAAATTGAGGTTAAATTGAAAGTTTTTCTAAACCTCAAGAGATTTTTATAATTTATATTTTTTGTCCTAATGGGCAAAATTGTCTAAAATGACCACGGGTGCATCAAAAAGTTTAAAATATGACTTTAAGAGGACGAAAAGTTAAAATAGAATCTAAATAGGACATATTAAAAAGTTTAGGGACCTCTGGTGCACTTTACTTAATTTTACGATGTACACAAATTAACCCAAATTTCCCAAAATGCACCATCGCCCTCTTCCAGTCTTCCTCCCTCTCGTCTCTCGGCCTCACGTCCGACGATTTACGATTTATGGAAGACGGTGTAAAGATTTGGAGGGGATCAAGATACGATTTGGAGGGCATTAGGTGAGATTTCTCTCGACTTCGATTTTGAGATGGCGGAGCTTTAGCCGGAGGGTGTGGGATTACCCACGGTGGTGGAGTCATCGTCGGCGGTGGGGAGCCGGGTCTTAGTGGAGCAACCTGTTCATAGCCATCCGATCTCTGTGAGGAGAAGGCAGTTCAGCGATTCGTCGGTGAAAGAGAGTAGTGTCGGCGAGAAGGGTAACAGACTCACCGGAGTTGATCAGAGATTGAATGGGGATTATGATCAGGAATAGATGCGGCGTTTAATCGTTGTAGGGATGGCTTGTGCGCACCTCAACTTCTGCGACCCGTCGATTGGGGAGGTCGTCGACATCCTGAGTTTCCGAGCTCCGTTGCCGGAGAGAATACCAATGGCTATCCCGACGGAGCGAATCAGTTGTACTGCTTAGGGTATTCGTCAGGCTCATCGTGGCCAAGTGGGAGTGTAAGCCAAGTTTCATTAGCGAGCAGTGTGAGTTTCAATTTCGGCGAGTCTGTTACCCTTCTCATGATGATCTCAAAACCAGAACGCTAATTTCAACCCCAATCTCACAAAACAGACCATAGAACTAATGAAAGTAGATGAGCTCACAAAGGATGAAGTTAAAAGTCATTTGCAGGTTGTCAACTTGAGGCAACTTCCTCAATTTTCTGATAACTCCACCGCCGTCTTCCGTCACCCGGCAGCCCTCAAGCCCGAATTTTTGATAGTTGGTGGTGAGTAAATTTGTGTACATTGTAAAACTACAGGTTTCAAAGTTTTACAGGTTTCAAAGTTTGAGATAATGAAAGTTAAAGACTAAAACAAAAAAATTTAAAGAGTAAAAAGGTAATTTCAATAAGATCCGTCAAAGGTAACGGTAATAGTGGACAGAAAGGACTAAAATGAAACACAATATCATAGAATAAGACCAGAATATGACGAAATTTTTAAATAGAACTGGAATATGACACAAATTATTTTTATAAGACCCCTAACAGAATTTACTCTATTTTTTAGAAATTAAGGGACATATGGAGTAGTAGTTATTAGGGACAATGGAGTAGTAGTTATTAGGGACAAATGGAGTATTCAACTACTCCATCCGTCCTAAAATGTTTCAAACTCTTGACCGGACACAAAGATTAAGAAGTATTGAAGACTTGAGGGTAAAAAAATAAAACTGTTATATCAGACAAAATAACCTTTTGGATGGAGAAGAGATGTTGAAGGCTAAATGGTAAAAATTGTATGAAAAAGTTTCCTTAGATGGAAATGATGAAATTTTTTTGGAAAAATCCAAAAAATGAATATGATTGAATCTTTCTGAGATGGAAGGAGTACTAAGTTAAATTTTGACACATACTTGTTTTTTTTAAAATAAAAAATTCATCATATTCTATTTAGTGTACTTTATTTTCTTTTTCCAACTTTATAAACTTTAATTGGAATGAACTTTATTCATGCAATATTACTAGTTGAGTGTGTTTTACTTGAATAAGACCTTGTAACATACTACTCCATTACTCCATCCGTCCGATAATATAAAACATGTGTTAAATATGAAGATTAGGAAGTGTTGGAAATTTGCAGATAATAATGCTGATATATAAGACAAAACAACATTTTGGATAGAAATGAGAAATTTGGGGTTATAAGATAAAATTGGTGTTAAAAAATTTCATTGAAAGGAAACTTTTAAACTATTTTGAGATAATCCAATAAGGAATATGTTTTAAATTTTCTGGGACCCCAAAGGAGTATAATGTAGATTAATTTGTCTGTTATTGGTGATTAGAAATTATTGAGTGTTCCATTAAACCCTAGCCGCCCCTCTCCTTCTTCCTTTTCGATTTCTTCTCATTCTCCATTAGTTTCTTCTTCTTCTTCTTCTTCTTCTTCATTCTCTCCCATGTTTTTCTCTTGAATCTCCTTACTCCCACCCTCTTCTTCCTCTTTTTCGCTTCTTTGTCTTGATATATTTATTGTTAGGAGCAACTGTGGAGCTTTATGAATGTCTAAGTTTTTATGGATATTGGAGAGCCTCCGCTGCCGCATCCCGGAGCGGAGTGAAAGATACAACCGGCTTGTTTCTTAGCATATATTGGATGAGGATGCTTTCCCACTGGTCGGACGTCCGATGGTTTCTCGTCGCAAGTTGGAGCATGCTTCGATTCGATGAATCCTTTGTGTCAGAGGGCCGCCTTCTACTCTAGGCCGCCATCGTGCCATACGAAGGGCCCCTCCTTGGCCTAGTCGCGTCGACGGTGGAGAAGGCTGGGGTGGACCATTTGGTGATAATGACGTAGAGGTTCCGAAAATTGTTGCGGCAGGGATGACCACTGGTAGCCCACCCTACCTGGAGTAATGCGTGATATTTTGCCAGGTGGAGGGAGTTTGAAGTCTTCATTTTCCACCCGTGTTCTCAAATTGACTCGTGTTTCTCTCTGGCATGGGTGTTTGATAGCTTGCTCAGAATTTGTTTCTACGGTTATGTATATACTTCCATGTATTTTTGCAGGGACCAGACCTTGTGTAGCTTGCTTTTTGCGGCTAGTTTGGTGGAGGAGGTTGGTGGCCGTATATTACGAGAGAGACGTTGCGCATGGATACCTGTTTACAGCAAATCATCGCTATGAAGAATATATCATCTCCAAGAATGGAGTCGATCTGGCTGTCTTCCATTCATATTGTTTCGGAGATGCATGTCTGCTATCTGCTTTTAGATTTTATTTCACAAACTTTATTTAGTTTCAAGTTTTCATGCAACCTTAAATTTCAGAAAAGGTAAATCTGGTTATGCTCATCTTTGCTTAGAATTGTTTGATGTACAGGGATTGGTCAATGGATTGGATTTTTCCTTTTAAATAAATTACATTCACCTTAAAAAAAAGAAATTATTGAAATGAGAATTAGATGCGTTTCTTGCCCATGACATGTTCGAAATGATTATACACCTTCCTATTCCCTACTATATTTTATTAACACCATTAACAATTCCGTTAAAATGTTAAAAAAAAAATTAGTTAACGGTGTTATATCATAAGATTTATAACCATTTAAAAAAAGATTCTGAACCTCTAGAACACTAATCTTAAACACTTCGTAAATGGACCCTAAATTGGCACGCTCCACTAAATTTCATTTTAGATGGACCTTTGAGTACGTTTGAAAATAATTATTTCGATAACTAAAAACTAAAAAAAAAAAACCCAATGGTAACCTTATCATTAAACTACAACCGAGTGCACCCCTCATATTTTTGTGTGCTAGGAGTTGCATATTTGCTCCACTCACTACTTCACACACTACTAAAGAACATGGAGTCTGAATACTAAACCTAAAACAAATTATACAGAAACGGAGAACTACTGTGGAATACCAAAACTGGAGTCATCTTTACACACGAGCACGCACACATTCCTCGTGCAGGTTAGATTTCATACAAGATTAGGAGCGGTCCCGTTCGTGCTCTCGCTGACCTCGTTAACCTTTGGGAGCTGCTTCTCCTTCGAGTCCGGCTTCTCCTTCGTCTCGTTCATGTTAAAGCACGTGTAAACCGTCATGCCTCCGAGAGCTGCAACAGCTCCACAGATGCTCACGAATCCAGGATCAGACCCAAACAACAGATACCCACCTAGTAGAATAACACATGTCTTGAATTGCCCCAGCACAACATGGGATGTTGCAGAGGTTGCTCTAAAGGAACACAACAAGAGTTCACCGGTTAGATGTTTTATGTTGAAAGTGTTTGGTTCAAGGATTCTAAGAATCAGTGGCGGATTGTATAGATGATGGGAAGTAGGAATCCAGAGTATCATGTTTGGTTCAGACTTCATCGAGAATGTGATCCGTGAAGAATAGATTCTTGATGGATTTCGAAATGAAAAGAGTTATTATCCTTTACTAACCAAACACAATATTTCATGGATTCTTATAATTTTAGAAATCCATTTTCTAACAATCCTTTAACCAAACACCCCCTTAAAGGTTCAAGTATGTCGTTGATGTGGATAGTTTGCAAAACCACTTGAAGACACAGTCGGTGAAAATGAAAATGACTGCACAAAGAGGTAAAGAAGGAACTTGGGAGAGATGGGATTGTGGACTCACCCGAGCGCCAATGCACCAGACCATTGCAGGAGAAACCCGAGAAGAGCTGAAATGAGAATCGCAGAGGTATTATGCAGATCCCATTTGAAGAGAAGGGCACCTGGGGGGTCCAACCATGGCATCAAGGCGAGTAAAAAGAAAACTGTTATCGGTGTAGTCTTCCACATCAGCCTACAAGAAAGAAAAACCATGCCTTTTCTCAGTTGCGGCATGATGAACGGTGGCATGAGTCTACATTTCGATTTAACTTACGCAAGAGCGGTCCAGTTGCCTTGTTGCTGTAGAGTAGACCAAAGAATTTTGTTTATAGCACTGGGGATAATCCACGCCACTGCAACACACGCACCAAAGAAATTGAACTCTAAATCTGTTACTGTTGCTACTGCTACGCCTGCTGAGACAACACCTAATGCTATAACCTGCAGAATATCGGAAACTGAAAAGTCTCAACAGCTTGATGTCATATACTAAAGAGTACAGACAGACAGCAACTTGTGGATGCAATTACTCTGGAGAAAACGAGAGTGGTGTATTCACCTTTTTAGAAGAAATGGATTTCCCGAAAAGAATGAACTCTGCAAGAACAATAGTGGGAGTGACAGCAATTTTTGCCATCTGGTAGAAACCAACACTGCATATAAGTTGTCAAATGTGAGGAAGCAGAAATGGTCACAAAAACTCACTCATATATTAGTTATGTTACAAAGGAACTTTTTTCATATGTTTATTTCTCATATAGTAGTCGAAAAGATGTGCCTCTCACTTAATTTCAACTTAATCAAGTACTCCGTATATGATTTTCTATTTTGCAAATTACTTTAAAACTGGATATATATATATATATATATTTGAAAACATAAATGTACTCAAATCGATAATGAATTCTATTTCTTTAATATTGCATTTTCAACATGAACAACTGAACAGCAAGTTGGAGTTACAAGAACTGGTTTCATAAATCAAATTGATGCCTGCATCACAAACCTGTTATGCTTGAGGCTAGTATTTGCGAGACCAGATGCGAAAGACATAACGGCTCCCAAGAAGAAGAGTGACGAGAAAGGAGTTGTTTTGGAGGGAGGTGCAACGGGGAGCAAGGACATCGCTTTGAAGAATGCAAGCAGAATCCACGAGACCGTGTAGTGGATTAAGGTGAGGAAAATTGGATAATTGAAGCCAACTCTCCCCATAACCTGAAGACAAGGTAAAAAAGCAAACTTTTCATAAATGTGTCTAAAATGCACAACCAGAGCACCAAAAAAGAGATGACAAGAGTTACTAACTAGTTTGTTTGTCAGTATAATCCCCACAGCCACCATGAAGTTGAAGGACATTGCAACAGGAGGTCCACAGAACCTTTGCTGTTGCCGCTTGGCCCCTTCAGAAGTTCTAAGCTCATTGTAAAGAGCACCTCTAAGTTCTTCCAGTGCTTTACCTGCTATATACAGTGTAGAAGGCATATAACTACACAACAAGCAAACTGATATAACTGATAATTGAAGTTTAAACTGATTTTGGTGCATGAGGAGACCAGAACCACAATCATAAAATGCCAATTTAGAGGGAAAAAAAAGTTGAAAAGGAAAAAGGTTAGAGCTTTAGAAACGGAAGTAGAGAAAGCAGAAGGGTTTGAGAACTGGAAAATTCGCAGAAGGAGAAGAACTACCTTTGAGACCATTTAGCAAAAACAACACATACATTGTTCCCTTAGGCGCATAAATTAGATCCACATGATCAGGAGAAAAGCCTTACTGCAGGAGTGTATATTTCTGGAAAGAATCAAATCAAAATTGAAACTTCCAGAAAGTGAAAGGGATGAATGAAAGAATTGTAATTAGAGATTAAATCAATTCAAAGACAATCACATAAAAGAAGAGGCTTTGGTCACTATTATTAGACGGCAAACAAAAGTCTTCACTTTTATTTTCTCCACCTTGAAAAAGAAGCTGTTGTCCACAGTGACAAATCCTTAAACAAAAAGACAATATTAAAACAGTCTTCATCCTTTTTCTTCTTTTGCTTTCTCTAAACAAACATGGAGGAAAGCCGTTGCTTGGGACTTTGTAAAAAGAACGCTAACCATAGTGAAACCCCCAGACAAAATGATTAAGCCCTATTAATCTAATTCACCTGTCATATCAAAACCGAAAGACCAAAAATTTCTAGTCCCCATTGAAAACCCATTTCAAACATTACATGCAAAACCAACAAACCCAGGAATTACCAGAATCCATCTCATTCTAAAATCAAACACCCACCATAGACATGCACAGAGAGAATCCAGGTAGCAGAGCAATTTCATTCGACAATGTCGGCCAAAGGAATCACAATAAACAGAAACCGAACCTGTTTCTCCAGCATCACTGTCCTTCCGTTTGATGTGCTTTCTTCCATACTTGGACGACAGGGAATCGAACAAACCCATGAGACCCAAAAACCCAGATATTGGATCACATGACCACGAAAGAACTAATGATCAAAAAACCCAATCACCCATTTACGAAGAAAGGATAAGAATAGGAACAAAACTGGATAAAAAGAGGAAAATCGATGGAGAAATCGAATAAAGTTTGTAGCTTTAACGAAGATTGAGTCCCGTTGAAGTTAGTTTATTTATCGAATTTACTAAATGAATCAAAGAAACAACAAAGAGGCGGGTTTGCTGTGTACACCTAACTCTGTGACATCTGAACCGTGACAGCCAATGGAAGCACATCTCTCTGCCACGTGTCCGCCATCGGAAGTCCCTGAGTCTGTGACGGAGGTTGAGATTTGCAAAATCTGGCAGGAATTCAAAAAAAATCAGATTTTGCAGAAACAGCCAACAAGTTGATGTGTTTTGTTTGTGTTTCAGTTAAACTCTGGAAATAATTCTGGGGATAAAATTTCGCTTATACGATAAAAATACCGACAATATCGAAGGCTTTGGTTTGATCTCTTTGTGCACTTGCTGACGTTGATGTCACATCACATGGCTGATTTTTGTTTTTTTGATGTCCCCCGAGTATTAAATCAAAAAGCGACTTAAAACAACATTTTATTTAGCTTATAAAAATTAATTATCTTGATTTATTAAGATCATTTTCGCCTCATAAAAAAAATCCTTTTTTATTGGGATTTTATTAAGATCATTACTTTAATTTATGATTTTATTTATCCTTATTTTAGATTTAAATGTGTTTTTTTGCATATTATTTGGTATTTCTAATTTATAAACATAGGTTAAAATTTTTTAAAACAAACTATAATACTGAGATATATATACATCAAAATAAAACTGACAAAAAAATGGTAATTTGTTTCGAAGAAATTTGGAATTGAGTGAGTAATGCTTTAGCACGATCTGCCTAAATAAAAAAAAATCAAGTTCCAACTTTAAAAAAAGAAAAATTTAAAAAAAGAAAAATTAGTAATTCAACCACAGATAATTTTATGAAAATGTGTTAGAAGAAACTTGACTTCGATCCATTTAGGGTTTAATTAGTACTTTCAAATTACAATAATTCTATTAATAAAAATGATAAAACGAACATACTGATTTTTTTCCCGTGTAAAACGTTCAATGATATTAATGATTAGCGAAAGATACAACCAAACAAAACCAAAAGCTAAAAGCGTCCAATGAGAGAGAACAAAACAAGAACACACTGAATTTTTAAATCGGAAGAGTAGGTATAATAGGTTAACACCATTTTCAGAGATAAATTTCTCAATGATGAAATCTAAGGAAAATCCACGATAAATTCTCAAATTTGTTAAGAAAGATCAAGATATAGCACTTGTGCTGAAAATTCTCTAACGTAGTGCAATCTACAATCAATTGAGAGTTCGATCCAAAATAGTACACCTATAAAAGTTAAATACTACAAGCTTAGGCATTAAATAATCAGTAAATTAAATTAGTTGTGGATAAATTGCGCAGACATTATCCTACGCTAAACTATGCAAGAGTCCTTTTAATTACAATAATACCATTAATTGTCCCGTCATTCCCGTAGTGACTCCTCTCGCTTCTCTCTACCACGTTTGGATTGACGGCGTAGTGTTATCTTTTTATTTTTCCATTAAGTGGTCAGCAACTTAAAAAAAACTTATCAATTTAATTCTTGGTTAGGGTTTATTTATAATGATCACCCTTATATACTCGGTGAGCATTATTGTGTAAATTGTAAGCATCATTAAGCACATTAATAAACATGAAAGTTTAAGCATCGTTATGCACATCATTGCTTGAAGTGAGCGTCCCATTATTTACTCCAAGGTCATCTTTTTACAAAGTGTAGCCAGAGTTTGATGGTGATCATTGGGAGGGAGAACATCATTATTTACAGCGTGGACATCATTTTTACAAAGCACAACTAATGTGTTTGAACGAGATGATTCCATCATTGTTGGAAGTGAGCATAATTATTTACAGCATGTTACAAAGCACAACTAATGTGTTTGAACGAGATGATTCCATCATTGTTGGAAGTGAGCATAATTATTTACAGCATGTTACAAAGCACAACTAATGTGTTTGAACGAGATGATTATGATCATCAATGTTGGAAGTCAGAGCATAATTATTTACAGCGCGAATATTTTTACAAAGCACAACTAATGTGTTTGAACGAGATGATTGTGATCATCAATATTGGAAGTGAGCATAATTATTTACACGTGAAATTTTTTACAAAGCATAGCTAATGTGTTTGAACGAAATGATTGTGATCATCAATGTTGAAAGTGAGGGCATAATTATTGCGTGAACATTTTTAGAAAGCACAACTAATGTGTTTGTACAAGATGATTAGATTATACTAGTAAAAAAAAACTAAACACAAGTGATGAAACAAGTGTACTTTACAAGTAGAGGATGGTCAAAAAGTGTTGGCATGGATTGAGTAGAGTCACGGCATGATTGGTGGATCAAGGGAGTATTTAATTTCACCAATAAACAAAAAAATGAAAAAGAAAAAGGAGATTAATAAATAATCAAATTGGAAAGCATTTAAGGGTCAGTTCAGCCAATATATTTCCAGAAATCTATTTCTCATTTCTTACTTTCCCGAGAAAATAGGAGTAAAAGTATCATTTTCTCTATTTTGCCCCTTACTTTTCACTAACGAAACTTTTCACTAACGAATGCAATGGTAGTATGTAAATTGAAATCTTTTTAGACCCAACCTTGCTTGACTAATCCAAACTTTGGATTTGAATTTTGAATCGAAGCTAGAATTTTTTTTCTTCAAGTGCGCACTTGAATTAAACTGAGCCTTTGCAAAGAACTTTCAGAAAAAAACAAAGCCTTAAAAAGGGGTATATATGTCACAGTTTGTGTCCCATCCATCCCAGTAACTTGAAAGCTTCAACCAACAAAGCACAAGTTACAGGTTTTAGATGTACCAAACTAGTGCAACAACCGACGCCCTAAAACCAGTTTGCAAACGTACGCTTAGTTTTGTTGGTCCCTACTTTATATCCTTCTTAAGCATGCAAATGAAAGGGCTGCTTAATTACTAGCACTATGGTGGCGGTTTGGATGGGTAGTGAGAAAATAATATTCACATTCAATGAGGGATACTCCAATTTTACGGTTGCTTAGCAAATTGATATGCCAGTAAAGTTTATTGAGTCTCTATACAGTATATCATGCACTTTATAGCACTATGTAGTTGTTTTTTGTTTAGTAGCACCTTTATAGCGCAAATAGGAGGTACGAAATGCAGCCCGCTACAATGTGCTACACTAGTGAAAGTGCCTTTAAAGTCGTAGCGCCGTAGTAGAGCATAGAAGCGCTTTTAAGATTCAAAGCACATAAATGATCTTTGAAAGCGCTACTACACCTACTCTCAGGTGCCACCATACATTTGTAGTGCTAAGTAGTGCTCATGGCCACTACAAAGTGCTTTTATACATCTTCTTCTTCCTCCTTCTTTCTTTGGATATACATTTTCACAACATCATTCGGGAGCAACGAAAATATTGCTCCCGAGATCACTTCAAACTCTCCATTCTCTTCAAAATTTTGGTGATTTTCTCTCATAGATGAAAATTTCCGTGACACTTATCAAATAGTTCGTGATTCTTTCTTCCGGATCAAAGTTGTTCGTAGTTGCGGTGAATTTTTTTCTCTCCAGATCTTCGTTGGTTCCTCCTCCATTCTAGCTTTACTCAAGTATTAAAGCAGATCTATTGGATTTAGGTATAAAGTATTATAGTTTATTTTTACTTATACCTATTTTTATATATTGATTTTTTTATTTCATACTGTGTAAATTTTAGTGTATTTTGAAAATGGTAAAATTAATTTGTTAATTCTATAGTTGAGCCATAGTTCATGTTTGTGAATATTTTGTAGTATATTATATGTAAAATATTATTTTCATGAACTTTTGGGATTAATATTGCAAAATATAATATTCTACTTAATATTCATGGATTGTTCAGTTTGGACAGTTTGTAAAAGTGCAACCGGTATGTTAAAGTTTTATGGTTTTGTATGCTTAACCGTCACAACTGCATAAATTTTGGCGTATTTTGGCGTTTTTAAGTCATGTTCCTCATTATACTTGCTTTTGGGAAAATAACCCAAAAAACATGGTTTTATGGGGAACTGAGACGAAATGCTGTCGAAATTTATGTAGGTTGTACGAGTTATGCATACATAACCATAAAAGTTTGATACCGATTGTACTTTTACGAATAATATATGACTTATGCACCCTTATTTAGGAGAAAATAACTTAAATAACTTGTTTGAAGGGAGTTAGTAATTATGGTTATGATGAACTTATTATAGTATGTTATTTAACATTGATAGGCAAGATAATTATGGATGAAAAACGTGATTGAATGTATCAATGTTTAGAGAAAGGGACTCGTGAAATAAGCCGAAGATTTTTGAAGGGATTACAGTATTTTCTGGAGTTTGCCTTTTCGGTTTCTGAATCAAACGGGTTGTCGTCGGTGAAATGCCTGTGTAAAAAGTATAAAAATAGATTATAGTATGATAAAGTTACAATTGAAACTCATTTATGCGAGTATGATTTTAAACCAGATTAATATTTGTGGAATTGTCATGGTGAGGCACTATCGATTGATCCGACTATTTTAGGAGGTCATAATCGATTTGTTGAAGGAGCGTCGTCTAGTAATGCACGCATATCCAATGAAACGACATCAATGAATAATGAATATCAAGGTTGGAATGTTGAACAAATGGTCCATGCTCATTTAGATCATTTGAAGTGGCCACAACCATATATGGGTTAAATCCTATTCCAAAAGTTCCAAGTGCCATGCAAATGGTGGCGAAGCTTATGTTGAAGGATGGGTACACCCCAGGAACAAGATTGAGGGCAACATCACAAGGGATAACTAGACCATTGACTCTTCTATCAAATGAAGGGAAATTTGGTTTGGGATTTAAACCAACGCCTCGAGACAAGAAGAATCAAGCTATTGAAAGGAGGAAGAAGAAACTGGTACAACTGGAGGGACACAACACTGAAGGAGGAGGAGAAGTGGGGATCCCTGGCTTGTTTGAGACCTTTGTCAGTGGAGGGTTAGAACCCGCCAGAGGAGACGAAAATGCATTGGTCATTCAAGTTACCAAGACCATTAATGACTTATCAATTCAAGCAGTCTTGGATGAAGCCCCTGAAAGTTTGGAACTCGTTCGACCTTGCGGACAGTATGGAGCGTTGGACAACTGGGAAGCCGTGGAATTGTCTGTCTGGATTGAGGAGTTTTCAAAGTACTTTTATAGAAATGAGTCTTATTTTGAGACATTGTCTTTGCTTATTTGGACCTTTAGTTTTAACTTGATGTTTTTGTAAGGTTGTCATTTATGCATATCATCAATGAATTTCATCATTTCCATTCTCCCACTTCTTATTCTCTTCTTCTCTCACTTTCCCCTCTCCCTTCTCATTCGAATGCAGAAATAATTTCTCGTGATGACAACAATGAATGCAACATGTTCATAAGTTTTGATAATCCTGTTAACATTGCTGAATCTGACGTAGAGGATTCTGAAATATCTCCTGAATTACTAGAATTTATTGAGCAAGATGAACGACAGAGAGCAACAAGTCGAGAACCAAGTGAAACTATTAATTTGGGGAGAGAGTCAGAAGAGAAGTATGTCAAGGTCAGTACCTCTTTTCTTGAAAAAGAGAGGTTGGTTGAATTATTAAGGGAATATATTGACATTTTCGCATGGTACTACCAAGATATGTCAGGACTGAGTTCTGACATTGTAGTTCACAAGATTCCACTAAAGCCCGAGGTCAAGCCTGTTCGGCAAAAGCTGAGAAGGCTAAAGCCAGAATTGATTTTAAGAGTCAAAGAAGAAATCCAGAAGCTCTAGGATGTAGGTTTCCTGGGTGTTGCCGAGTATACGGAATGAGTAGTTAACATAGTACCTATCGAAAAGGTGGAAAACGGCAAGCTAAGAGTGTGCCAAGACTACCATCCCGTAAATAAGGCTAGTCCTAAGGACAACTTCCCCGTTCATCATATCGATACCCTAGTGGACAACATCGCAGGAAATTCCTTCTTCTCATTCATGGATGGTTTTTCGGGGTATAACCAAATCAAAATGCATCCAGACGACATGCTAAAGACTTTCATAACTTTGTGGGGAACTTTTTATTGCAAAGTGATATCATTCAGATTAAAAAATGTTGGAGCCACTTATCAAAGGGCCATGGTCGCACAAAGAAATTGAGGTATATGTGGATGATATGATCGCTAAATCCCACTCTGCAAAAGGTCACATAGAAGATCTCGAGAAGTTATTCAAAAGGCTCTGGAAATATCAGTTGAAGTTGAACCCTGCCAAATGCTCCTTCGGCGTGACATCAAGAAAGTTGCTAGGTTTTATGGTAAGTAAAGAAGGCATTAAAGTTGATCAAAATAAGGTCTAAGCTATTCAAGAGATGTCCCCACCGAAAACCCTGAAAGAAGTGCGCAGTTATCTTGGAAAGATCAACTACATCGCAAGATTCATATCCCAGTTGACCTTGAAACGCGAGCCTTTTTTCAAATCGCTAAAGAAGAACAACAAAGTGGAATGGACTGATGATTGTCAAAAAGCTTTCGAAAAAGTGAAACAATACTTGACAAATCCCCCTGTGCTGATACCACCGAGGCAGGATGAGCCTTTGATCTTATATTTGTTAGTACAAGACACTTCATTAGGGCCTGTTCTTGGACAACGGGATAGTACAAGATGGAAAGAACATGCAATCTATTATCTGAGCAAGAATTTTACTGAATGCGAAGTGAAATACTCATTTGTAGAAAAGACATGTTATGCTCTTGCTTGGGTAGCGAGTCATTTTAGACATTACATACTCAATAACTCCACGTTGTTAATATCAAAAATGGATCCCATAAGGTACATCTTTGAGAAACTCGCATTTTCCGGAGGAATCGCCAAATGAAAAATGCTTCTATCAGAGTATGATATTCAATTTTTATCCCAAAAGGCTATCAAGGAGAGCATTATTGCAGAATATCTAGCTGATAGAGCCATAGATGATTACGAACCCATAAAGATGGACTTCTCCGATGGGGATATGATGGCAATCCAACATGATGACAACGAAGTTAAAGATGAACATAGAGTTTGGAAGATGGCTTTCGACGGAGTATCTAACGCTCTAGGCCAAGGCGTCGGAGCGGTTATCGTCGCCCCTGGTGGAAAACAATATCCACTCATGGCCAAACACTTTTCCAACCCGTACCAATAACATAACTGAATATGAAGCTTGTGCCATGGGTCTCAAAATGGCTATGGAAATGCGGATTCAAGAGCTTGAGGTACACGGAGACTCAGCTTTGGTAATCTACAAGTTGAATGGAGAATGGAAAACACGAGATTTCAAGCTTATCCCTTACCAAAAATATGTGCATGGGCTAGCAAAAGAATTTAAGAAAATAAGTTTTCATCACATCCCATGGGAAGAAAATCAGATTCCGGATGCTTTAGCCACTTTGGCTGCCATGTACAAGATAGGTAACCAAGAGTCAACCCCCACATTTAAAATAAAATTCTCTGATGTACCCGCTTATTGCACCAGTGTAGAGAAGGAAAAGGATGGCAAACCTTGGTACTATGACATCAAAATGTACATTCAGGAGCAAGTCTATCCACCGGAGGCATCTCACTGTGCCAAAAAGTTTCTTCGAAGATTATCAATGAGTTTCTTTCTTAATGGAGACGTGCTTTATAAAAGAAGCCCAAATATGCTTCTACTCCGCTGCATAGACGAAAAAGAAGCCAACCGAATCATAGAGGGAATACACGAAGGCATATGTGGAGCTCATACCAATGGTCACACAATGGCAAAACAGGTCTTAAGAGTCGGATACTATTGGCTTACATTAGAAACAGACTACATCAATTATGCAAGGAGATGCCACAAGTGTCAAATTTATGCAAATTGAATCCATGTTCCCTCAACACCGCTGAATGTGACCGACATACCGTGACCTTTTGCCATGTGGGGAATAAATGTGATTGGAACAATAAACCCAAAAGATTCTAACGGGCATAGGTTCATCCTGGTTGCCATTGATTATTTCACAAAATGGGTTGAGGCTGCTTCTTATACTAATGTGACCAAAAATGTGATTTGTCGATTTATCAAGAAGGAAATCATTTGTCGCTACGGACTTCCTGAACGCATCATTACAGATAATGAGACCAACTTGAATAACATGATGATGACAAGCCTGTGTAAACAATTCAATATCAAGCATCACAACTCAGCACCTTATCAGACCATGATGAACGGTGCGGTGGAGGCGGCTAATAAGAATATCAAAAGGATCATTGAGAAGATGACTCTCACGTACAGAGACTGGCATGAGAAGCTACCATTCACCTTACATGCATATAGAACCTCTGTCCGTACCTCTACCGGAGCTACACCTTTTTCCTTGGTGTATGGAATGGAAGCAGTGTTGCCTATCGAAGTTGAAATCCCCTCGCTGAGAATCCTGATGGATATCAATTAAGTTGGAGGAAGCAGAATGGGTACAAGCGTGACATGAACAGCTCAACTTGATTGATGAAAAGAGAATGACCGCTCTTTGTCATGGGCAGTTATATCAGAAGAGAATAATGCGAGCCTACAACAAGAAGGTCAAGCCTCGCCAATTTGTTGAAGGAGATATTGTGTTGAAAGAAATCCTGCCTATAGCGTCTGATCCTAGAGGAAAATGGACACCGAATTATGAAGGGCCTTATGTGGTGAGGAAGGCATTCTCAGGGGGGGGCATTAATCCTTGCAGAAATGGATGGGTGAGAATTACCAAAGCCAGTGAACTCAGATTCAGTCAAGAAATACTATGCATGATTCTTGAGATGATGAGAATCTTTCATTTCTTCCCCATTCCTCATCTTGTTTCTTTCGCACCTACACCTCTTGTACCCTTTTGATTCATGATCTATGAAATCTTCATTCTTCCGCTCTTCTTTCATGACTTTCACAACTATCATGGATGTTCTTGAATGACAATCTTATGAAAATGATGGTTATGAGTAAAATTTCATTTAAAGCAAAGCTCGTAAGTCACTTTGGAAAGGTTTCAAACGGACGTGCATGTTTCGAAAGCTACCAGGTCTTTAATGTGTCATATCTGTCAATAGGTGTCAATAGGGAAGATATTATGCAACAAGCGATCAAAATAGTTCTCTGAACCACTTGAAACTAAAAGTTCGATGAGACGGGGTCACTCATAAATTCGGAATAGGCATTTGAAGAAGGGAAGGATTCCTTAAGCCATCATACGCTTACCAGTTATCAAGAAGAAGGAAAGAGCAGAAGGGTAAAATCCAGGTCGAGGCACAACTAAGAAGGAAGTAGTAAAGCCTTCCAAGACAAAGGGAGAGGGAGAGACAACGAAGGAAGAGAAAACAAAAAAAGAGATAAAAGGAAGAAAAAAATATTGCATTCCGCATATTGCATCCTACATATTACACCTGCATGGCATCCATATGACAGGTAACAGGAGGGAAGAGTTGCTAGGAAGTTCGCATGAGTGTTCCAGACAATCCGGGAACAATGAGTGGAGAAAGTTCCTCATTCTCGAACGTGAAAAAAAGGTCTCTCTCACCAAATGGTAAGAAGATTCCCACCATCCACTTCATCTCGATATTTCAATCAAGTCTTTTGGACCAAAGAAGTAGGTAAGGTTCTTTCGCTTCATGAGGGAGAGAATGGTTATTCCCTTCACAAGCAACGAGAGGGTTCTTGTTATTCGAACACGGCTTGCAATATTAATCAAGTCAGTCATCTACTTTCACCGAGCATTGAGAATGTTCTCAATCTTGAACTATTGGAGCAAGGAAGGCTCCTTCGCTTCACGAATAATGAGAAGACTCTTATTATTCGACCTCAACTTTCAACAATCAATCAGTCAGTCACTTATTTTCACCGAGCATTGGGAAACTTCTCAATTTCGAATCTTCAGAGTAAGAGGGGTTCCTTAACTCTAAATAGCGGAAAGGTTTCCGCTATTCAATTCAATAGGAAAGTTCATGTTGAATGAAGCAAGGAAGGTTCCTTCGCTTCGGAAAGGTAAGAAAAATTTCTTCCTTTCATGGATGATGAGAAGGTTCTCGTTATTCGCCGAACAAAATTTGGGGTCATCCTACTTTGCGCATTCCATTTCTCATGAATCACGCAAAGGGGGCAGCTGTTAACACTCAATTTTGTCCGAACTAGTAATTTAGGTATTTCGGTAATTTTCCATATTTTTATTTTCATGTGATTTCTTTCGTTATTTCATGTTGTTTTCATCATGGTTGTGTGTTTTAGGTGATTTCTGTCATTTTTATTATTTTTTACGTACTGCTTGTCATTTTCGTTATTTTATGTAACTTTGTCATTTTTGTCATATCATGTGCTTTGGTCTGTCTCATTATTTTTATGTCTTTTTCACCCTTTTGTTATTTCATGTTCCTTTGTCCTTTTTATTATTTCATGTGTTTTATCTTTTTGAATATTTTATGCAATTACTGTTATTATTATTATTGTTATTTTCTTATCATCTCAGGTGCTTCTACATATTATTTTTTTACGTGATTTTACTATTATTCTAGTCATTTCATTTTGTCAATTTAGTTAAGTGTGTTTCTTTCTCTATTAAAGTTAATAAATTATTCAAGTAATCTTCCTTTAAAAAAGAGATTTTAATTAACCAATTAATTAAGTAGTTTTTTTAAAAAAAAAGAAGAAGAAGAAAGTCAGGAAAAGGACGTTCATGAGCCTGCTCCTTCTCCTCCGCCGAGCACCTCCCACACCTCTGCTCTCATCAATCCATCAAAGTTTTTGTTCAAATCCTTCATCATTGAGCTGAAGCTCCTGCCAATCACGAATTTTTGGCTATAAATAGAGCCAATTTAGAAAAAAAAGAGGAGAGAGGAACTCGGCCAAAAAAAAATCGTGTCCGAAGAACACTTTATCCCCAGAACCTTCAATCTCTATTTCTCGCCTCGCCTCCGCCGAAACGACTTCCATTAGGACGGCCTCACCCCCAGGATCTCAAATCTACCATTCTTTTCATCCGAATTTTCTGGAGGGAGAAGAATTTTGCACCGACCCACCACTTGACCCGCGCACGACCCGGATCAATCAACCGAACCAGATTGCGGTTCGACTCCCCACCACAGCCACGAGACTTGCCGCCCGCCTCCCCGAAGCTCCCCGTCGTTGTCGTTGACCGAAACGGCCCGGAGACAGCAACCCAAGTTTGCTCCTTGCTCCCATGTTCGTTCGCGATTTGCAGGTAATTTCCTTACACCTTTTTTTTAATTGCTTATTTATTTCTTTTTTTCATTTTTTCATTTTTTGTTTGAGTCACTAAAGATCCCTCCAACTAAGGTAATCTTTTAACAAGTTTTAAAACTGACAGTTTGGGCACTGGGCCTAAACCATTTTGTGTTTTAGTTAATATTTTTGTTATTATGTCAATCTAAATTATTTTTATTTTATTTTCAAGATATTTTGAATTTTATTAGCTATGTAAATTATTAAGAATCCTTTTCTTTTATTTTTAGTGTTATTATTTGTCTTTTTCTTTATTTCTTAAAATCAAGCAAAAATCTAAAAAGAACCCGTGGTACCAATTTTGGGCACTCGGAAATTTATGATTTTTTAAGCGTAACTGACAAACGAATCCAGATATCCCGTAGACCATTTTCAAGTTCCCAATCAACCTAGTAAAAAGATTGGTGGCGACTCATTGTCAAAAACCACGTCGCTACAACTACTAATGTAGTGTTGTGAAGTGCAACCTTTAGATGCATCATGCTCTTTAGTAGCACTTGAAGTAGCGCGCTATCGCACAACGATGGTAGCACAACGGTAGCGGATTTTGCGCTATGAGGATCAAATTAAATACGTAGTGTAGAATAGGATAAGATAAGGAAGGCGGAGGAAGATGTTCGACGATCTCGTGTAGTTCACGGCACAAAATTCAGATGCTGTCGGTGATGTAACTCTCTCGCCGGCGAGGAGTACCATCGACGCCCCTGCAGCTTCCTTCTCTCTTCAGAAGCTTTTCTCCAACGCCAAGTACTCATCTTTCGCCTCGCAACAATCCCGCCTCTTCTTCTATGCTTTATTTAATCTTCTTATTCTTTTCAAGAATCTCATATCCATCGCCCGAGCCGTTGAGTTCCTTGTCCGAATCTCATATCCCCTTCTTCTGCATTCTTCCGGTGATAAGAGTTTCGGTCCCACAACATTATCTTCGTGGGTAAATATTGTACGCTTGGATGACTTAATGATGCACTCTTGACAAATTATGATGCACTTTTGAAAAATTATGATGCGTCATTATACAAAACTATTGTAACGGAGAATTAAAGAAAAATGAAACGTTCAAAGCTATTCAAGCCAATTATGATGCGCTCTGATGCCTCGATGATGTACTCTCGACACACTCGACACAGTATGTTGTCACTACACAAAAATGAAGTAACACGAATGACAATTATGATGCGCGCACGAAACAATATGATGCACCTTTATAGTAAATATGATGCCCCATTATGATGTAAACCAAGTAGTCCACATTATTATTGAAAAAATGTGAACAATTTTGATGCTTGAAAGAGATAGTATGATGCATCTTTATAACAAAGTTGATGCACCATTATGAACCAAGTACTCCACATTATTACCAATAAAGATGTAGACAATCATGATACGTTGCGCGAAGTTTACTATGCATCCCGTATACATTGTGATGCACCATTCATGATGGTGCATCACTCAAGAAACATACAGTCTTAACAATATGATGCTTTTGTGGTACAAAATGATGTTTCTTCTTTAAGTAACAAAGAAATGATGCTTCTACATGTGCAATATGATGCTTTAGTGCTGCAATCTGATGCTTCTATATATGCAATATGATATACTTCTATGTGAAATGATACTTTAATGATGCAATGTGATGCTTCTGTCGGTAAAATTGTAACTTCATTATGCACTCCATGCATCAAACTGATGCACGCCACCCTCCAAAAATGATTGCAAGAAAATTGTAATGTCCTTACTTGTATGTAGTTCACAGTTACATCATTTTAGTAAAATGGTGCATCATAATGAGTTGAAGACACATCATTAAGGTACAAATGCGCATCATATAATTCTGTCGACAGGCAGTCTCCTCCATCGCTCCTCATCGTCCTCTAGCTCCAGCTTCTTAGCAACGTGCTTCAGCTCCTCCAGTGCCTCCTCTTTCTTCCTCGTTTCACCTTCTGTCTCCGCCTCTGCCATACTTAGCAGATTCGAAAGCTTCTCCGATTTGGATCCATTAGAACCGCTGCTCCCTCCTTTGCATTTTTCTCTCTCCTGCACCTTAAGCTCCTTAGAAATGTTGAGACTGGAGTTGATCGTGGTGGTCTTGGAGGATGAGACACCATTACTAGTGGCCTACTCCTCCTTCCGGAGCTCGTGCCGATGGCGGGATCTGGCACCGCAACTGACAGCGTCGAAGATGAGAGATCGGCTATGAGGCGGTGAAGGGGAAGGCGCTCCATTGACGAAAGTGGTGGTGATGATTGGTGGCTGTGGACGAGGCGGTGTGGTCGAGGATTAGAGAGCGACAAGAAGTTAGACATGAGCAGCGAGCCGGCAGAACAAGGGATTAAATAGTTTGGTAACTAGTGGATAAAGGTGCACACTACTTAAAGAGTGCTCATTGTATCCTAAACCAAGTTTATTTATCGAGTAAATTGCACCATATATACCTAAAGTATATCCCTTGTTGCGAATTTATACCTGAACAAAATTTTGTTGCAAAAGTGGCTCTAAAGTATGTATAGGTTACAAATCTATACCTGCGATTTAACACCATTAAAACTTGACGGATTTTTTTAAATGCTCAAATTGACCCTTAGGATTTTTGAAATGTGTTTAACACCCGTCTAGCTTTATAATTTTACTTTCCTAGTCATTATTCTTAATTATATTGCATTATTTCAAATATTATTTCCAAATCATGAATACTAACTATATATTGATTCTAAAATATCTAAAAAATATCAAATATGAAAAAAAAGTTTCAAATGATATCAATAATATCATTTTTAAAAAAATTACTTTTTATTGCAAAAAAATAGTAATTATCAAACGAAAATTTAAAAATGAATATTTATTTTCTAAAAAAATCTAATAAAATATTTTCAAAAAGTACAGCATCTAAATATTTTAATATAACTATTGGAGCTCTTTAGAGATTTTTATTCATTCTCGCATTTTATTTTGATAATTATGAATACTAACTACTCTTTCCGTCCCACGAAGATTGCACAATTTCTTTTTCTGTTTCAAGTTGAAGTGTTTGACTTAAAATTTAACTATGATAAACAGTGAAACAAATAAAAAAAATATATAGAAAATTTAGATGACAAATTATGAGAAACATATGAATCATTTACCTTTACATGTCTATGATTAATAAAAATAAATCGTAGATTAAATACTGTGAAAACAGTTAAGAAATAGTGCAATCTTTGTGGAATGGAGGGAGTACTTTTTGCAATAAAAAAAGATATAATCATATAAGTAAAAATATTATTGTTAATATTATTTTACACATTTTTTTTATATTTGATATTTGTTTTGGATATTTTAGACACAATCTATGACTATTATTATTGATTTGGAAATGTTATTTGAAATTATACATAAGTAATTAAGAATAATGACTCAAAATAGAAAATTATAAAGCTAGAGGGTTCTTTTACACATTTTAAAAACCCTAAGGGTCAATTTGATTATTTTAACAATGATTTCCATTAACTTTTAATGAAAGTTAAATAACAAGTATAAATTTGCAATGAACTCAAACTTTAGTGCCACTTTTGCAACAAAATTTTGTACGGGTATAAATTTGCAACAATGGGTATAGTTTTGTTTATTCAACATTTTAATAGATAAACTCAATTATTTTAAATGCAAATCAAAGATTAATGTTTCTAGTCTCTAAATAGTTTTTCTGGATTTTTCCTATTAAATTCTTTCTAGTCATACTTTGAATCTACCTCAATATCGAAAAAAACGCATTAATTTTTGAGTGATGAAAGGTGTATTGTTTAGAGACATTTTAAAGTATTTTTTCTCATACATGTCACTACGTGGGTGATACACATTTTAATGCGGCATTTAATGCGCCAAAGACCGCATTAACCTTATTTTCACATTAAAATGTAACTTGCGCATTAAAGGAGCATTAATTAAAGCTTTTAATGCGTCGCTTAATGCGGCTACAGTCGTATTAACCTTAAATTATAGGTTTAAGCTTCCTCTTCTCATTCAATCGCCACACTCTTCTCATCTTCTTCTTCTTCTTTTTCTTCTTCCTTGCTATTCTTCCTATTCTTTCTTCTCTTCTTAATTCTTCTTCTTCTTCTTCTTCTTCTTCTTTTTCTTCTTCCTTGCTATTCTTCCTATTCTTTCTTCTCTTCTTAATTCTTCTTCTTCCTTGCTATTCCTCTTCTGATCTTGGTGAGGGCCAAATGCTGAGCCCATGGGCCGGAATGACAGGCCGGCCCACAAGCGCTACAGCCTTCATTGCCGAGGCAGAACGCCGAGGCCCTAGGCCGGCCCGCAGTCTCCAGCTTGGGAATACTGTAGCCCCCCATGGTGTGCGACTGACACCTATCCCCCGGCCCATGCTGCTGCCCATACCGTTGCCCATACCCCCTCAGTCCATTATAAATACTCCCTTTCCCGCCCCGCCAAAAGGACGGAACTTTAGAAAATACACCCTCAATTTACTCTCAACTTACTGTCCCTCGGCTAGTTTACGGAGCGAGTTCTAACTTGAGCGTCGGAGAATTGTACCAGGTGCTCACTCGGCCTTGGAAGCAGCACGCCTGTGAAGTGAAGCGGCGCGGACGAAGCATTGCGGAGATAGTGCATCCTAGGAGCCCCTCGGCGAAGGACGCAGCCCCTCAAGAGAGCCCCACCCCATCTCGACATGGCAGGATTCTTTCCCTTCGGGAAACCCACCTTCTCGGACACGGTCTCAGGTATTTCACCCTAGCTCCAATCTTTATATTACTTAATGTTAATCCTTTGGTATTAACAGATCTTGATTATTTTTATTCTTCCTTGCTCTTTCTCTTCTGATCTTGATTCTTTTTCTTCCTGGGTTTTTGGGTTGATGGTGATGAATTTAAATTCATCCGGATGAAAATCCGGATGAATTTAATTTAATTTATTAATAATCTTTGTTACCTTGAAATAATGTGAGCAAAAAAATTGTGACACATAATGCGTCCGTTCCCGCAATTCTTAGTGTGAGCTTAATGCACCCCGACCACATTAATTGTTGTTTTCTCCACATAGCGTTTGTAGAGTTAACTAGAGTTTGTGTGAGTGCTAATATTGCACGTAACGTTTTCTAATTGATGCTTTAATTCCACCATAATCCTTTTAATCTTAGAAATTTATCCCTAAATTTTTTCCTTAATTTTTTTACTATCTCCCTTAATATATTCTCCTCCCCTAGATCTACAACCCTTCCCTATCACCCCTTCCGCCCCAAGGCCTCCTCATCACTCCTAGATCGCTAGCCCCCATGGCAGCCCTACCAACCCATATACCCACCCGCTCTCGCACCGTTTGTATTCCGCTCATCACTTCTAACCCACCCTTAGTCGCATCTCCCTTGCTAGTTGTGAAGCATGATTTGGGTTCACAACAGATAGGGGAGAAACCATTGAGGATGGGGCTAAAGCGTGACTAGGGTGATGTTGGGCGGCATGTTGGGCGGCTTGGGGTGGAGGTGGTCCGGGCAACAAGAGATTGAGGGTGGATAGGTTGTTCTATGAGCTGTGAGGAAGGGTGGGCAAAGAGGGTGATGAGGGGACGTGGTAGGGGAAGGAGGAGGGTGGCCAACATGCTTTCGGTGTGAGATCCAACCATGTTGTCTTCCACCGATGGCTTGCTTCCAACCGTCGTTTGTCCTTGCCCTATCACATTTGAGAGAGTGCGACGAGATCTATGCCACAGAAGGAAGTAGAAAAATTGAAAAAATGAGACAGAGATGGAGAAATACCCATTCGATGAGATATGTGCCGGAAGGAATGAGAGATCAGTGCTGAAGGTAGATTTCGTGGTGGGAGAGGGAGAGGCGTTGGAGAAGGAAAGAAGCTGGAGAGAGTGAGGAATGAATAGGAAGATGGATAATTTTTTTTGCTAAGTGCACCGAAGTGGGAGAAGAATCTGGAAGATTAAGGGTTGTGACGGCTATTGTGGCGCATTGAGCAGCCACAAACTCGTTGTGTCATGTTCCGCCAAATGGCGCGGCTATAAAAGTGCTCTTACCTACTTGTTACGCCAATTGTGATGGACTATGGTGCCTACCTGTTTGTGGCACTCTCCGTAGTTACAAGAGGCGCCACAAATCTTTCAACATGTACGTAGTGTAGCTGGGTTGTTGGTTCCCCTAGTCAGCATGTGCATGGTTAGGAATCACTGTGCATGCCGTCTTACTTTTTACGTTTCGTCAGTCTTTGCGAGTTTCATTTTTTGATTTATTTTCCAGGACCCGCTTATGTTTTTTGACTTCGGTTAGCTTTCAATTATTTTTGACTTGTTTAGCTTATTATCACGTAGGTGGGTTGCATTGGTTGTCATTACTTCTACAATTAGTTCTCTCATTAGCCCACTATGGTACGCCGGTACTATTTAGCCATTAGGCGTGCAGGGGTGCCGGGAGTAGGATTCAAGATCTTTTTTCCCGCCATAGTGGTCATGGCCATCATCATGATTTTCTTAGCCTTTTGAGGCCAGATCATGAGTACCTAATCGTTGTGGTTTGATTCTCTTAGGTAATTCCATTTATTGGTGATTTCCCCACCTACGAGCATGTTTATTTGTACCCACTCTGGGTGCTTTAGTTCGTCGTCTACTACTTAGTTTATAATGAATTATCATTAATAAAATATCACTTTCTTGTTCAAAAAAAGAAATCAATGGGGTCAAACTATAAATTTTAAATTTTATGTAACCTCACACAAGGCAAGAAGTGTAAGTCTCCCAATTGAAAACAACATAATCCCTTCATTTTATACTTGGATTAAGATTGTGTGTTACTTTGAGAGTAAACATGTAAAATCTATTTATAAGATAAAAATAATTTTTTTCTATTAAAAGAAGAGACTAAGGACAATATAGTAAAATTGGTATAAGAAGCTTTCCTTAGAAGCAAATGTAACAAGTTTTTTGGGACAACGCGAAAACAAAATTGCAGTAGTAAGTTTTAAGTTACGAAGAGAGTAAATCTTAAGATATTTGAGTTGCGTTTTTTGTGAAAATTTTCACAACAAAGTGATGTATATTTGAAATTGGAAAGGAATTTTGTGTGAGTAAAATTTCTTGGGACTGATGAAAATTTAAATTGTTGGTTTTGTGTTGGGTTTTTTTTTCTTCAAAAAACACAACCTTAATGAGTTTGATTTTACTCTCGCTTATGCTTTTTTCTAGGGTTCGTTGTTCTTCGCCGCCATCAATGATGTCCACCGTCCAGGCCGTGTCATATCTCCTTCGAGCGTTGCTGGCCCGGCTTTGCCGGCCTAGTGGGCGTCTCGCCCTTCCCACCATGTTGGGTGGTTTGATTTGCGCTCCGGCAGGGCGTCTGTTCGAGTGTCCCTCTAGGACTTGCGATCCTGCCGGCGGCCTGCTGCTCCAATCGAGACTTGGCCGCTCCGCGCAAAGCGTCGATTTGGGTTTTCCACGAGCGCGAGCTTCCTAGATTGCCATGATCAACAATCGTTTTTTTAGCTCCACTATATTTGGCCACGAAACTGTCGGACATCAAATGGACGTTCCTCCTTCGGCAGCCGCCATCTAGTGGTCGTTCAGGGCTCCGATCAAATTTCTATACAACAAGGGGCAATTCGCGTCATAGTTGTTGTTGTTTGGTTGGCATCTTGTTTCTTGTTAGGTGCTTCGTCTATAATGTCCCCGCCACCGAGGATGGGAGTTGGTGGAGCGGAAGTCGGCCTTGTTGATTTCTTATTCGCTCTGGGTGGTTTTGGTTTGAGGAAGGTGCTAGGTTGGGATGGGGGAACGGTGTTATTTGACATTGCGATGGTGAATGGTGATTTTCTTTTGTCTACGACAAGACTTTGCGAGGTCTCGTCCTGCCTAGCATCATAAACTTCTGGGTCATAGGCTGGCGGGGTTTCGGGCCACCCGAGTCAACTTGTGGGTGGTCTTCGGTTGGAGCTTGACAGTTTCTCTTTATTTCAGTTATTTTAATTTCTGTTATGTTTCTTTCGGTTGTTGAGAATACTCTAGTTTTACTTCAGTTCTGCTTAGTTTTTGTTTTTCTTGCAAGTAGCTATAGAAGTAAGTTGCTGAGTTTACTATTATCACTAGGGTTAGTGCTATTCTTAGCCCACTACCGTGCGTCACTACTATTTAGCCCATTTTGGGCATGCAGGGGTATCGAGAGGCGGATTTCAGATCTTTTTATCTGCCATAGTGGTCATGACCATTACCATGATATGTTTTGCCTTTGGAGGCTAGAACAGTTAAGCTTGTCATAATGGTTTTGGTTTTCCCTAATAATTTTATTTATCTGGAGATTCGGACAAGTTTATTTGTACCTATTCTAGGTATTGTAGTTCTTCATTTATAACTTATTTTGTAATGAGATATCATTAATAAAATAGGTTTTCCATGTTAAAAAAAACACTAACCTTAAGATGGAACAAATTACGTATATATTCTCCTTTTTAGGGCTTGGGTTCCTGTATTTAAATATGTGCAGTTAGGACTAGGGGTGAGTTCGAGTCGAGCCGAGCCCGAGCCTAGCAGGTTCGAGCTAGGGCTCGTGAAATTCGAGCTCGGCTCGAGCTCAAGCCAATGGTTCGTGAAGCTCGAGCTCAGCTCGATGGTCGACGTTATCTTGATAGATCAGCATTGATAGATCAGCATGACATGTTATTTCGATCGACATCGCCAGAATGAATATCCATCTGTGTTGTGATCGACATTGTTGTCTTAATATATCAGCATTGATAATAGATTAGCATGATAAGTTATTTAGATTGACATCGTCAGATCCACATGACTACCTTGTTAGATCGACATACCTACTTGATTGATCAGCATAAAATGGTGATCAACATGATGAGTTTTTTAGATCGACATCACTACATTGTCAGATCCACATGACTACCTTGTTAGATCGACATAACTACTTGATAGATCAGCATTGACAATAGATCAACATGATAAGTTGTTTAGATCATCATCGTCAGATCCACACGACTACCTTGTTAGATCGACATAACTAATTGATAGGTCAACATTGATAATAGATCAGCATGATAAATAGTTTAGATCATCATTGTTACATTCACATGACTACCTAATTAGATCAATATAACAACTTGATTGATCAACATAAAATGGTGATCAGCATGATGAGTTGTTTAGATCGACATCACTATCTTGTTAGATCGACATGACTACCTAGTTAGATCGACATCACTACCTTGTCAGATCCACATGACTATCTTGTTAGATCGATATCACTATCTTGTTAAATGGACGTGACTTCCTAGTTAGATCGACATCACTACCTAGTGGGCTCGTTAAGGCTCGTAAGCCCACCCGAGCCGAACGTATCAAGCTCGAGCTCGGCTCATTTATTATTCGAGCCTCAAAACCGGCTCGAGCTTGAGGCTAGTGAGGCTCAGCTCGATGGGCTCGTTAAAACTCGAGCGCTCGGCTCGATTCGTTTCACACCCCTAGTTAGGACTACAAAGCGAAATGGGCTAACTAAAATACTCCTACAACAAACCCAAAATAAAATGGAAGGAAAAACCAATGTATTAGCATTGGGCCATTTGAAAAAACAATAGCCCATATGAATTACAAAAGGAATATGGGCTGACGCCCTAAAAACCTGACCTGCATACTTGTTTCTGTGCTTGTTGCTGGGCTTCATGCAATCATATGCCAATACTTTTAAGAAAATACTCCTCCGGTTCTAAATTTTTCAAATGTTTGATTTCTGATCTCTATTTAACTTCAATTGATCTAATATTATTCTTGAGTAGAAAATTTTTCTAAAAAATATGTCCATAAAATAGACATACCAAATTACCAAATGTAAATAAAAAGATTGAATATGTTTCAGAATGTTAGAGAAATAAAATTATAAATTAAATACTGAAAATAAAATGTTTCAAAAATTTAAAGACAGAACGTAATCTTTTCGTCCCAATTAATCAAAAAGTTTGATTTGATATATAGATTAAGATAGATATAAGATTTGATGTGTTTTGACATGATTCTCTTTTTTTGAGCGGAAAAGGACCAATATGATTAAACATCAGCTAAAAGTACAGATGATAGTCACACTACGTGAAGAAGACCAATCTTACTGCGGCCCTTACTGCGATTTGGACCGCAGTAAGCTCAAAGACGCAGTAAACCGACGCAGTTAATGGCAGTAAGCTTTACTACGGCCAACGCCGCAGTAAGGCCGCAGTAAGCCATTTTTTAGGGTTTTTTCATCCGTCCCTTCCTTCATTTTTTGCATCTTTTTCAATCCTTCTTCTTCATCATCGTCTCCTCCTCCTGTTCTTCATCTTCTTCTTCTTCTTTCTTTTCATCATCATCATCATCATCATCTTCTTCTTCTTCTTCTTTCTTTCTTTCTTTCTTTCTTTTTGCATCTTCTTCTTCTTCTTCTTCTTCTTTCTTTCTCTCTTTCTTTCTTCCTACGTCTTCTTCCGTCTTCTTCTTATCTCTTTCTCTTTTCCTTCTCTTTTCTTCTTATCTCTTTCTCTTTTCCTTCTCTTTTCTTCTTATCTCTTTCTCTTTTCCTTCTCTCTTCTTCTTTCTGTTACCTCCCTTCTCCTTCTTCTTTGCCGCTCCACTGACGTCGTCGCCACCGCCACTTGCTCCTCCTTGACCGCCGGTTTCTGGGTATTTCTGGGAAAAGGTGGATGAATCCGGATGAAATTCATCCGGATTCATCCACCTTTTTTTTAATTATTGAAAACGGTTACTGCGGCCTCGTGCGTGGCGAGGCCGCAGTACGCACCACGACCTCAGCCGCAGTGTTCGAGATACTACGGCCATTTTTACCGCGGTATTCACTGCGGCCCTCGCCGCAGTAGCTACCGCGGCCCAACTGCGTTGAGGGCCATAGTAATGCTTGTTTTCTCTATGTAGTGTCAGGTCGGTGCTGGTGATGATCAAGATACAAGATAAGAACAGTATAGGCCTTTTCTAGCTAATGCATGAGCGACACCATTCGCTTCTCTAGGGACAAAATAGAAATTACAACTATTAAACCAGATACTTGAAGTGCGAATATTGTCATTGATTACTCCAAAGTAATATCTGCAAGGTGGTGTAGAAAGATTAAGTTCGTGAAAAATGTTATGGCAATCTGACTCAAAATCCACATCAAGCCAACCATTCTATTGCGCAATCTGGATGCCAACATATAGAGCAACTGCCTCAACAAAAAGTGGATCAACGCCATAATTATATGGGAAACCGGGGATATAGCATGAACAAGAGCACCATTAGAGTCTCGAATCATTATACCATAAGCTGTAAAATTATCTTCCTTCTTCAACGCAACATCAACATTAATCATCACACGTCCTAGGGGTGGGCAGAGCCATTTAGCCGGTTGTCTAGGCACAGGTGGTGTCCCAGTAGCTCGGTTTCCTTGCGCTGAAGACCACACAAACGCAGATATCCAAGACATGATTATCTCTAAATTAAAGTAGCACAAAGAACGAGATAAAAAAATTAAAGATAAAGTGATGATAGTTCGATAATTTGAAAATGTAAATTTTTATTTTAAGAAAAGTGGACAATTAATTCTTGAACGGCATTGTGTTCAATTTTCCACAAATAACTAAATGGAGCAGTAACAACAATTTATTGAAATTTACGTATTTTTTCAATAAAATCTTGTCACATAGTCATTCTTTAAAATGCAAATACACTAAAAGATTAAAGTACGTTTAGTTGGTAGAATTTTGTGAAAATTTTGTGAAAATTCTACGAAAATAAGAAATAAAACGAGAATGTGTTTAGTTATTCATTTTCATTTTCATTTTTATATGAAAATGAAAATCTTTTATACATGATTTTGAAAATAACTTTTGATGTTTCATTTGAAAATAAAATACGGAGCCGGACCACCGTTGGACCGTCACCGGACCACCGTCGGACCTTCGCCTGACCACCCCTGGACCTTCGCCGGACCACCCCCAGACATTGCCGGACCTTCGCCGGACCACCACCGGACCTCGCCGGACCACCACCGGACCTCGCCGGACCACCGTCGGACCTCGCCGGAACACTGCCGGACTACGCCGGACCACCGTCGGACCACCGTCGGACCTCGCCGGACCACTGCCGGATCCTGCCGGACCACCGCCGGACCACCGCCGGACCACTGCCGGACCTTCGCCGGACATTGCCGGACCACCACCGGAACTCTCCGGACCACCACCAGACCATCGCCGGACCTTCGACGGCCGCCGCCACCGGAGCGGCGGTCGGTGGTGGTTTGGCGATGGCCCGATGGCGGTCCGACGATGGTCCGATAACGGTTGGTGTTGCGGCGGTGGTTTGGAAGTGGTTGGTGAAGTGTAGAGCAGCAGACTTTACTCTTTTCAAAATATTGTTTTCAACGTGTTGTAATGAAACACATTTTCAAAAATTATTTTGAAAATTATACATTGAAAATGAAAACTGTCTGAAATGAAAATGAAAATTATTTTCATCAACTAAACGTACTAAATTTCTCAATCAACTTAATTTTATATGCAGATGTACTAGTATTTTGTTTCGTAGTATTTTGTTCTTTCCTTTGGCTAGGAGAGCGGGGATTAAATTTCTCAATCAACTTAACTTTATATGCAGATGTACTAGTATTTTGTTTCGTAGTATTTTGTTTTGTGATTATGATGTAGCGGCGAGATTTTTGGCGAGTCGTGGCGTCTGTTTAGATTAGGTCGATTGGAAGCACAAAATAAGCCCGATCTGCATACGTCTCTGGTCAGTTAGTCAATTACAAACAAAATAGAAATTTTCGTTTCAAAATTAGTCTCACGAGTTTATTTCATATTTTTGCTTGATTTTTTTATTTATCCTTTTTTTTTGATTTTTTTCTTTATTAAATGATATACAAAATAATTAATTCTAATGAATAGAAATAATGACAATAATTAGTAACCTGGAAAAAAACAAGAAGAGAAAGAGATCAAAAGTTTAAGTGTAGTCTTTCAAACTGTTAGTTTTTAAAACTTGTTAAAAGAATATTGGAGATCAAAGTGGTATTAGTGACCAAAACGACATCTTAGAGAGTTATGGGGACTTAAGTAATAAAAGGGGACATGTGGGGACTAAACAAATAACTTAATTAAAACAAGCAAATAAAAGAAAAAAAAATACATACCTGTTGCAGACGCGAATTCGCGAAGGAGAGAAGAGGAGGAGCGGCACGGGTTCCGGCTTCGGGGTTGCCTCGGCGGTGGATGGCGGTGCGAATCGACGGGCGGCGTACGGCGAGGTGGGCTGGTGGCGGCGGTCACGGCGAACGGTGGCCTAGATGTCTCGATTGCGGCGGGTGGATCGCGGTTCGGCTCAAAATTCTTCGTCCTCCGACCTCCCGTTGGCGAAACGGAAGGTAGATTCGGATTCCTTGCGGCGAAGCGGAGGATCGATTTGAAGGAGTAAGGTTGGAGGAGTAGAAAAAGCTTCGTAGGCCGATTTTTGTATATATTTTTTTCCTCTAATTATTTCTTGGCTCTTTGTTAATTTATTTTTAGGGTTTAGTTTATGATGTGGCTAGGGTTAGGTTATAGAGTCCAATTATGTTAGTATTCCTATTTTTAGTTGTTTAGATTAAATTAAATTGTATTAGATTTTTGGTGAAAATTATATGATTTTTGTGATTTTCGGATTATTTAATTATTATTTTAAGATAATTATATTTTTTTCATTTTCATTCTTTTATTATCATTTTTATCTTCCTTTTTATTTTATTAATATTAATTAAAGATTTTTTCCCTAAAATTACTAAACATTCAATTAGGTCATTTTACTTTTCTTTTTTTCTTCTTTTTTAAAATTAGTCAAGTTATGCTTAAATTAGTTAATTAGTTAATTAAATTAAGTTAGCTGTTAATTACAAATCCAGGTAAAAATCGAGTGTCAACAGTAGTATTTTGTTTTGTGATTATGATGTAGCTCATCGTTTAGAGGACCTGTTTCCCAAGATTATCTTTAAAAAGATGTAATTTTTCATATTCTTAATAAAAAAGTATAATAATAAGTATCTATTATCTATTATTACCTACTACATAACATTTCTGATTGTTGATTTGACGTGGTGAACAGTGCCATTTGGGCACTTTTTTCCTTTTTGTTTTTTTCCCTCTTTTTATTAGTTTCAGATTTTCCTTTTTATACCACTTAGTTTTATAACATCTTTTCCATATCAATCTCATATGTTTTCAAATTTATAGTGTTGAAACCCAATTTTATCCGGACTCGTAATTTAGCTTTATTTTTCAGTATTTTTATTTTTTTGTCATTATTTTGTGTATTTTTGTCACTTGATAAGATGCACCTCTGTCAACTCCTTCGTAGCAAGCTCTGCATCTAGGGCTTTATCCTCGCGTCCTTGAGATGGGTGGCCGCCACCTTCTCTGCCTTAGCAGCAGCATCTTTAATGCCCAGAGCCTTCGCCTTCGCCGCGGAGCAAGCAACATCGCCTCGACTTCAAGGAGAAAAGTGCCCCCCAAGGTGGCGACTTGAAATCTTGCTTCTTGAGTTCGTCCTCCCTCCTGGCTAGCTCTGCCTTATGCTTGCGATACCAGACTTGGAGCCTCTCCAGGAGAGTGTCCCTCTGCAAGTGCTCCAAGCGAGCCTCCGCCTTTTCCTGGGTGAGGACATCACACCAGGACTCCAGTTCAGCAACCCGTCGATTCGCCTTCTCAGCCTCAGCTTTGGCAGTGAGAGTAGCCTCTGCCTCCTTCAGGCGAGCAATTTCAGCAACCTGGGTGCTATCCCTCGCGTTCGCATAGCTCAAGAACTTGTGCAAGTGGCTGAGGCCGACATACTCATTGATGGCAGCCTACACCAAAATGAGTTAGTACAGAAATCAGAGAAATGACACAGGAAAGTGAAGGGAGATGCCTCACCTGCAAGTTGTGCTTGGCAGCCTCCTTCAAGAACTCAACCGGAGGGTCCAAGCTGCGATCCATCAGCTCCTTATCAAAGGGGGTGTGAAGCCCCTCCAAGCAGGACAACAGCGTGTGCTCCCCGCCCATCAACAAGGACCACTTGTTGTTCAGCAAGAAGACGGGATCCCACGCCCCCTCTAGGGGCATGTCCTCCTCCGGATACACCCTCGCCCTAAGATCTTCTCTTAGGGACTTCAACGCAACAGGGTCCTCAGACCACTTGGGGGTCTTCTGGGCAGCAACGCGCTTCCCCTCAATGAAGTGTGACCAAACCCCAGTTTCCTCAAACACGGTCGCTGCTGCACCCAAATCCACCACGCTCTGCCGGATGCTCCAACGCTGGTCAGAGGACTCAGAAGCAGACAACACGATTTGCCAAGAGTAAAACACGTACCTTGCGATGGGCCCTGGTCCAGGGCGATGGGGCCCTCATCGATGGACGACTAGGGAGGTGGTCTCACCCAGTTGCCATATCCAGATGAATCGTTTGAAGGGCGAACCACATCTCAGGCACTGGCCTTCTCTGAGACCTTCTCCATCGCCAAGGCATCGCTGGTAAAGGGAACCTGGGTTAAGAGCGACCCCTATGGAGCCCCTTCCCTTTGGGAAGCCTGGCTGCTTGTTGGGGAAGCACCCTCAACCTCACCTGTCACCTCTGGCTGGGTGTCAACCAGATTGGGCACTCTACTCTCTGTGGGGGCTGCTGTCGCCTCCCCTCCAACAAAACTGCTAGCTCTCGCGGCCAGCTTAGCTCTCCTTCTCATCGAGAATAGGAGATCAACTGCTGACATCCTTCCCTTGGATGGAATGGAGGCCGCCTGGGGAGAGGCCCCCACAGTAGAAACAACTTCAGGGCCACCTTCACGCTCTGCCCTTGGAGGGCTCGCCAGCAGTCCAAAGACAAAGGTGTCCAGATTCCGGGTAACTTCAGCCGCCTCCACCGCCACAAGGCCAGTAGTCTCCACTCCAGGAGTCTCACGAACCGTCAACTCTTCAAGGGTGGTTCCAGAAGTTCCCCCCTTGTTCACGACCTTCGAAAGAGGAACTTCTTCCCGAGCAGGCCCTTGCGCCTTCGCCTGGCCTGACCTACAAGGAGCCTTCTCCACACTGGGCTGCATGGCACCGCTGCCCACCTTCTTCCTCTTCGCCTCGCCTTGAAGAGGTGCCAACTGGCTAACGACAAGTCTCTTCTTTCGCGGGGGCTCAATGACGCCCAACACCTTCTCCGCTGAAGGAAGAGCATTTTGCTTGTATGCGTAGGCAAGGTGAATCTGCAGGGCGGTATGCATGGACCCCCTCTTCCCCTTCTCCTCATCAGAACGGCCAGGCGCATCTGGATACCACAGATTCAGTATGTGTTCACGTGGGAAATAAGAAGACAGCTAATCAACGCATACCTCTTGGCCCCGCGAGAGCAGCGCAAAGGGTGTCCATCACTTCTCTGCGATGCGCGGATGCCCAACCTTTATAAGATGGAGGCACTCGCGGATCTAGTAAGTGGCCTGTGCTAACGCCAGCCCACCTAAGGGTCACCTCGTCAAGCTGCAACTCCTCTACCGGCCATTCAGTAGCGTGAGGAAGAAAACGCATGATCGGAAGATGAACAGAGAGCCGGGCATTTCATTGAACACCTTACGTGCAGAGGACTGAAAACTAAACTCTCGCCTAAGGTCACGAAAATGAAGACGAGCGAATGCAAGAGCAATCGAGCGATAGAAAGACAACAACAAACATAAACAACAAGAAAGGAGTATCAAGAATCGAAATGAGTGCATGGGAAGCGGCGGGAATACGAAGCGAAAGTTCAAATTTCGAACAAAGAAACAGATTTCGAATAAAGGGGGTATTTATACGATCACCCCAGGACAGACAAAATGTCGTCTCAAACGGAGACCCAGGCCAGAGACGCCATGTGTCAAAGATACGTAATGGTAGGAAACGTTCGCCTACCGTCAATACGGCCGTTCCCAACGGTCAACTTCGGCAGCGGAGTACAGGACCACGCCCATACTCCGCCTCTAGGAGGAGGCACCTTGGTACACTACCCAAGCAAACGTCCCTCGCATTAAACAGATCAACAAGCACACAAGGAAACGGACCGCGATGCCATCGCATCGCGCGAAGGCATCCTAAGGAGAGCTTCGCACCTACTGGCTTCGCCAGGCAGGGCTTTCGCACCTCCTCACCTTCGCGCCTTCACACCTCCTAGCCTTCGCCACCCAGTACTTAGCAACAAGTCACAGACCGAGGGAAGGAAGTTGGAAACAGTTACCTTCATAACCTACCCACGTTCTCCATCATCCCTGCGGTCTTCGACTACCCAGAACGTGGGGGAAACACTCCACTACTCGGATCATGGGACAACCGCCATCTTAACGCCTTCTATAAAAAGATGACTTGGGAAAGGTACACCCCATCTACACAGCCCCACTCCTCTTTCTGCCCCGAGTATTTTGTTTCACCTTGCAGTTACTCGAAGCTACAGATCGTCATTCTCACCATCACACCAACTCTTCAAGCATCTGGAAGCCCGTGCCGTCAAGGAATGACGCTATCATCAAGCATCTGGAAGCCCGTGTCGTCAAGGAACGAGGCTATCAACATCAATACCCATGAATCTAAAAAAAGAAAAAAAAGAAAAGAAAACGGGTCCAAAATATTATACTCCTCTGTCTTTAGTTCGAAAAATCTAAAGTTATGAGTAGTGTTAGTAGTCATTTGTCTTTGCATTTTTAATCAGAAGTAATTGGGCTTAGGTAGCAACCACTATTTACGCTCGCATGAAAATGACTTAAAAAATGCAAGTCAAACAAGGTCCGGCCCAAGAAAAAAAGAATGAAATAATGAAAAAGTGAGTCATGAAGTCTAAACTGAAAACCTGCAAAAGGTGGTTTAGAAGGGAGACACAATTTGAAGCTGCTATTACCAGCCCAATGAACAAGGGGGCAACAAAGAAATCCCAAGCAGTTCAACAAATTCTCAAGTTTCTCAAGAGCAAGTCCATACATCATGAGAGTTGGGGGGCAACATTTGAGGTCATTCTTGCTAGATAAGGTAGTGATTTCGTTATTGGCACTATCAAGTTCGACAAAGAAGTCAATTTGCTCATCAGTGACATTACCAGACCTTTCGCCTGAACTACTCTACTTTTTATCAGCCCATGTCAACGGATGCCATTTACCTTAAAGAACCATTCGGATGATATTCATTCTTCACCTTAACCTCCACATAAAACGATCCTTCATAGTAAAAAAACTTTTTTCCACTCTTGCACATTCTACTTCTTCAAGTTGAAAAGGGAAAGAATAACAGAGTTATAATAATAACACAAAGATCATCATATATCTTGTCAAGCTCTACAAATTGATAAGAGTTTTCTTTAAGGACCAACCGTTAAACATTAATGAGTATGGATCTTAAGGCATACATGGTTTAAAGACTCTTGTTGAGAATATGCAATTTTATGACCACAACTGGGGAGCAAATAGATCATTCACTCATATAATTGTTCTCGGGGGCAGAGGAATCCAGGAATTGAAAACAATTTTTCGATGATGAGGTAAGATCACATCAGGCAAGATGAAAGACATTCATAAAGAAAGCTTAGTAAATGTTTTTGCATCTACCATGCATCATTGGTTTTAATTGAAGATCTCCATCATTACAAATCCAAACATCAAGCATTTTTAGAGTCATGATCATCATGTGTATAATATCATCATTCATTCTCAAAGACAGGCTTAAGGAACTCTTCAACTCAGGTTTTGATATTAAGGCGTGGGGATTCTGATGAGAAGATCGGCAAGATGATGGCGAATCTTGTTCACTTCAAGCTTTCACAGGTTTTCATCAAGCTTCCTACATTACCGTGATACGGTAACACATTTCACTTGCTTCATCTTGTATATGCGGGGTACATTGTAACAAATTACGCATAGTCAAAATCTACGACTCATGAAATTTCGCTCATTTTGTGCAATTTCACATTTCCGAAGTTTAGTCATTTTGTCAAACCTCGCCATTTTCTAAATTCGCTCATTTTGTGCGATTTCGTATTTTTAGAAAGTTTAGTCATTTTGTCAAAACTTCGTATCAGTCTCATTCACTAAGATTTTTCATTAAAGACAAGGAAGGTTCCTTAGCCTTAACCCATGAGAGAAAGGTTTCTCTCCCTGAATGGTAAGAAGGTTTCCCACCACCTCCAAAACGCTCCCAAGTTTCCAGAAACATCTTTTTCGGAGCCTAAAGGTCTTTTCCCACCATTCGACAGCCTTTTCTCGTCATCTTTATCGTGCTTCGATGAAACAAGCGCCGCCTGTGTCGAGTCTATCGCGAGGAAGAAGAAAGCTCTTCTCTTCTTATAATATTTCAAAACTTCAATTGTTTTGTGGGACGCCTCAACTTAGAAGTGTAGTCAATTCTTCACACTTTTCACTGAATCACTCAACCTTTCACCGAAGGCATGGAAAGTTCCTTTGCCAAAGCCTGAAGAGAAAGGTTTCTCTCCCCATATGGTAAGAAAGTTCTTCCATTTCATTACAATTTATTTTCACCAAAAGCGAGGAAAATTTCTCAACCTTAATCGTGAAAAAAAAGTCTTCTCTCACTGAATCGTAAGAATGTTCTCACCATTCATCTCAAGATATCAAGTCTTCCAACAAAGAAGCAAAGAAAATTCTTTTGCTTCATAAGGGAAAGAAAGGTTTCTTCCATTCACGAAAAATAAGAAAGTTCTTGTTATTCGACCACAACTATCAACAATCATTGATCAACTTTTGTCGAGTATTGAGAAAGTTATAAATCTTGAATGTTTGAGGTAAGGAAGGTTCCTTAACCCTAAAAGTTTTTCTCTTCGATTTCATCGAACTCCTCATTTTAAAAAATTTGCTCATTTGGCTCCATTTTTAATTTTGGAAGTTTAGTCATTTCGTTAAACTTCCCATCATTCTCAATTACTCGGATTTTCACCAAAGATAAGGAAGATTCCTTAACCTTAATTCGAGGAGAAAAGTTTTTCTTCAGTAATGGTAAAAGGTTCTTACCATTCTCTCATTTCAGGATATCAACAAAAAAATCACTAAAAGGTAAGGAAAGTTCATTTACCTCACTCGAAGAGAAAGGTTTCTCTCCCAATATGGTAAGAAAGCTCTTACCATTCCTCTCATTTCATGATCTCAACCAATGATCTTTTTCACCAAAAGTGAGGAAAGTTCCTCAACACTAATTGTGAAAGAACAGTCTCTCTTGCTGAATGGTAAGAAGGTTCTCACCATTCAATTCATCTCCATATTCCAATCGAGTCTTTCGACAAAGAAGTAAGGAATGTTCTTTCGCTTCATAAGGGAAAGAAAAGTCTCTTCCTTCACAAATAACAAGAAGGTTCTTGTTATTTGAACTCCACTTTCAACAGCTTAGTCACCATCTATTTTCATCGAGCATTGGGAAGGTTCTCAATCTCGAACTATTGGAGCAAGGAAGATTCTTTCGTTTCACTGATAATGAGAAGGTTCTTGTTATTCAAATACAACTTTCAACAGATTAGTCAGTCATCCATATTTACCGAGCATTGGAAAAGTTACGAATCTCAAACTATCGGAGCAAGGAAGGTTTCTTCGCTTCACGAACATTGAGAAGGTTCTCGGTCTCGAATTATCGGGGTAAGGAAGGTTCCTTAACCTAGAATAGTGGGAAGATTTCTGCTATTCGGCTCGACGAGATGGTTCCCGTCTTGAAAAGCAAGGAAGATTCCTTCGCCCGTAAAGGTAAGAAAAGTTTCTTCCTTTCACGAATAATGAGAAAGGTTCTCGTTATTCGTCGGACAAAATTCGGGGTCATCCTACTTTAGATGCTTCATGTTCCATGAAACATGCAAAAGGGGGCAGCTGTTGACACCCAATTTTGTCCGGACTAGTAATTTAGATTTGTTTTTCAGTATTTTTCCGTATTTTTATTTTTTTGTCATTATTTTGTGTATTTTTGTCACTTCAGTATTTTCTGTGTAATTTTTGTCATTTTTATTATTTTAAGCACTTCTCGTCACTTTTTTACGTGCTTTATTTCATGTACTTATTATCATTTTGATGAGTTTAAGTGCCTTTTTATTTTAGGTGATTTTTGTCATTTTCATATGTGTTTATCATTTTTGTTATTTTTTGTACTCATTTCTTTTTATTATTTCATGAGTTTTTATTTCATTTTCTTTCATTATTTTATGTACCTTTCTCATTATTTCATGATTTTTTACCGGATGCTTTTGTTATTTTGTGAACTTTTATTATTTTCGTTATTTTGTTGTTTTTATCCTTTCATGTACTTTGTCATTTTTCTTATTTTTGTGTACTTCTACTATTTCCGTCATTTTATGCACTTTTTGTCATTGATCCTATTATCTTGTTCTTCTTTTATTTTATGATCTAAGTGTTCTTAGCAGTTAAAAATATATTAATTAATTAATTAATTCAAAAAAAGAGAAAAAGGAAAGAAAACCGGCGAGAAAACGGCCGGACACTTCCACGCCTCTGCCAACTCTTACTTCTATCAATCCATCTCTGAATCAGCAGCTTCATCATTGTTCTCATGCCCTGTCAATCACTACTTAGCTATAAAAGAGGAGTTTTCTTCATTGAGTAGCAGAGAGAAAAAAATAGAAAGAGGAAGATGAAGAACGAAACTTTCGGCCTCCATCGTTTCTCCTCTTCCTCTGCCACTTTCGTCACCAATCGCTGCTTCTGTTAGCTCCGACGTGACGAAACGAAGCCAAACCACCCACTCAAATTACCGGAGATGCTCTAACGGAGGAGGAATTGTTGAAAAACGTTTGCCGACTCGGAACGAGTTTTCTCTCTAATCGGAGCTCCGTTCGCCCAAAACCACCACCAAACATCTCCTCCTCAACATCCGCACCAACCGGCACCTGAACCGCCGCCGGAATCAGTCACCGCCGTCGCCATCTGCAACGAACGCCGGCGAACCCGTGAAGAAGAAGCTGCTGCACTTGTTTTAATGTTTTTGGGTAAAATTACAATTTCAGTCCTTGTTTTGTTCCTCGTATCACTTAGGTAATCCGATTTTCAGAAGTTTCAGTCAAGTCATTTAACAAGTTTCAAAACTAACAGTTTGGGCATTAGGCCTAAACCTTTTGTGTTTTAGTTAATATTTTTTATTATTATATTAATCTAAATTATTTTATTTTTATTTTCAAGATATTTTGAGTTTTATTAGCCATGTAAATTACTAAGAATCATTTTCTTTTATTTTTTTAGTGTGGTTATTTCTTTTTTCTTTATGTCTTAAAATCAAGCAAATTTATAAAAACACCCGTGATACCAATTTTGGGCGCTCGGAAATTTATGATTTTTTGAGCGTAACTGACAAACGAATTTATATTTCTCGTAGACCATATTCAGGTTTCCAATCAACCTAGGACAAAAAGATTGGTGGCGACTTCTTGTCAAAAATCACGTCGCTACATATAGTTTAAGTTCATATTAAATATTTTCCCTTTTCTAATTAAGGCCTATTTTTCTATGTGTTAAATCTCTTAATGCAATTATTATTATTATTATTATTATTATTATTATTATTATTATTATTATTATTATTATTATTTCACATCAACTTAAATATTTTTAAGTTTACAATTGAACACTCTGTTTTATAATTTATATTGCTAACTTTATACCACTTATGCTAATGTATTTTTCACATCACATTCAATTTTACAATTTAAACATCTCATCTTTTTCATCTTTGTGATTTTTATCACAACAATCCCATATGTTTTAAAATTTTCCCAATTTCTTCCTATATTTCTTCATATTCTACATTTATTTGTACAGGGATTTATTCCTTTAGTGGCCTATCTTTTTAATTATTTTTTTAAAACATGAACCTCATACGTTTCTACATTTTTGAAACAATGCTTCTACATTTTAAATACATTAAGCTTTCCTATATCTTAGTCAAATATTTACTGGAAATCAATCATGTATTACTATTTCTTTCATACATATAGACTACAGAAACCAATACACTTATTTAAATAATTTATTTAAGTGTATACAAAACCACTAGTTTGATTAATCCAATTTTTATACTCATTTTATCTTTGTTATCTTTTTGTAAGCTTTCGTACGCTAACTCTTATTTTTTCATTTTGTTATCTGCTTTGATCTCTCTTTCGTCTTATTTACTATACCCCAAAAGTTTTGTAACGGTTTTTAAACAAAAAAACTCATATTTATCACATTGATGGGAGATGGTGAATAGTATGCGATTTGGTATCTCCCCCTAATTAGTTGTAATTTTCCCAAAAAAATAAATAAATCATACCTGCAGCAGCTTCTTCTTCTTCGTGTCTTCCCGGCAGTTGCAGCGGCGGCGACGACGGTGGTGACGAATTCAGCGGTGGTCCAGATTCTTGTTGGTGCGGAGATAGAGGGAGAGACGTTTAAAGGTGGTTTCACGGCGAACGGAGCTCCTGTTGGAGAGAAAACGGGTTCCGAGTCGGCAAACGGTTTGTTGACCGGTTCTCCTTCGTCAGACCATCTCCGGTCACTTGGGAAGGTCTTTTGGATTCCTCTCGATGTGGCAGAGCTAATGGTGATGGTTGGTAGTGGTGAAACGCAGCAAATCGGAGGGGATGGAGGAGGAGGTCCGGCGGGTCGGCGGCACTTGTCTCCGTCGTTCGGCGAGCTCCGGCGGAAAAGAGGGTGGCCACGGGTTTCTGGGAGGTCGGCGATGATGATGGAAGTGGCAATTTGCGATGAGGGTGGCCGGAATGCAAAGTGAAGGTTGAGGATGAGTTTCGTCCGGTTGTTTTTTTTGTTGCTCCCCGCTTGCTTAGATTTTTCTTCTCAATTTATAGGCCAAGATCATTGATTGACAGGAGCTTCAACTCCATGAAGCAAGATTTGAATTTGAGGCTTGATGGATTGATGAGAGCAGAAGCGTGAAGTCGGCGGATCAGGCGGAGGAGCACGAGCTCCTGCTTTTTTTTTCTTTTCCTTTTTTCTTTTTTCCCTTTTTTTGAATTGATTAATTAATAAAGAATAAAAATCACATTTTAATTCTATCTTACACAAAATTAGATGACTACAAAGGTGCATAAAATTGTGAAAATAACAAAAATACATACAATCATAATAAAAGTGACAATGGTTCATAAAAATAATGAAAAAGGAGAAAAAAACACATACAATAATAAAATTCTAAAACACATGAAATAATGGTAAAAATCACATAAAGTAACGAAAATAACAAAAAGTACATAAAATAATAAAAATGACAGAAATCACATAAAATACACAATCATGACGAAAATAACGTATAATATGGGAAAAATCACATAAAAATAAAAATATGAAAAATTACCAAAAAACCTAAACTAGTCCGGACAAAATCGGGTATCAACAGTTGCCCCCCTTTGCATGATTCATGGAACATGGAGCATGCAAAGTATGACGACACCGAATTTTTGGCCGGCGAGTAACAAGAACCTTCTCATTACTCTTGAAAGGAAGAAACTTTTCTTACCTTTCTGAAGCAGAGGAACCTTCCTTGCTTTGCTAAGCGAAAACCTTCCCGTTGAGTTGAATAGCGGAAACTTTCCCACTAACCGAGGTTAAGGAACCTTCCTTACCTCCTAAGATGCGAGATTGGGAACCTTCCCAATGCTCGATAAGATAAATGACTGATTGGTTGACTGATTGATTAATGGAATAACAAGAACTTTCTCGTTATTCGTGAAGCAAAGGAACCTTCCTTGCTCCGGTAATTCGAGATTGAGAACCTTCCTAGTGCTCGGCAAAAGTGAGATGAATGACTGATTGAATGAAAGTTGAGATGGAATAACAATAACTTTCGTTATTCGTGAAGCGAAGGAACATTTTTGCTCCGGTAATTTGAGATTGAGAATCTTCCCAATGCTCGGCAAAAGTGAGATGAATGACTGATTGAATGAAAGTTGAGATGGAATAACAAGAACTTTCTCGTTATTCGTGAAGCGAAGGAACCTTCCTTGCTCCAGTAATTCGAGATTGAGAACCTTCCCAATACTCGGAAAAAGAAAGATGAGTGACCGATTGATTGAAAGTTGAGATGGAATAACAAGAACTTTCTCATTATTCATGAAGCGAAAGAACCTTCCTTGTTCCAATAGTTTGAGACTGAGAACCTTCCCAATGCTCGAGTGAAAAGTAAGATGAATGACTGATTGAATGAAAGTTGAGATGGAATAACAAGAACTTTCTCATTATTCGTGAAGTGAAGGAACCTTCTTGCTTCGATAATTCGAGATTGAGAACTTTCTCAATGCTCGGTGAGAATAGAGGACTGACTAATCGCTGAATTGTTGAAAGTTGAACAATAAGAACCTTCTGGTTATTCATGAGCGAAGAAACCTTCCTTGCATTATGTGAGGAGGACAGGCCTCACTGCGGCCAGAGACGCAGTTTGGCCGTGGTACCAACTGCGGCGAGGGCCGCAGTGAATGCCGCGGTTGAAATGTCCGCAATTTCGAACTCACTGCGGCTTCGCCGCGTACGTGCATCGCGGTCTCACTGCGAGAAGACCACAGAAATCGACATGATTGAGCGCCGTTTGACGGCGCTGCCATTTATTACTGCTACCATCACTGCGTCGTTGGCCGCGGTAATTAGAATATTTTGTGAAAAAAAAAATATCTTATAAATATTTAGTAACTATTATTTAAATTAGTAAATGTAAATATAATAATAATGTTAATTAAGAAAGTAATTATTAATTGAAATAAATATAAATTGAATGTATATTGAATATAATTAACCAATTACATCCTAAAAATATTTACAGTAATTCTAATTCTAATTGTTCGGAGGATGTTGTTGCAGAAAAGCGTTGAAATCTTGATCATCCAGCCTGAGCAAGTTGTGAAAAAGGTTGATCGGGCCGATCTACTGCTCCGATGCCCGTGGCAGCACCGGCTGATATTCATCTCGGGCGGAGTGGAGGGTGAGGTCGGGATTTGGAGGAGAAGGTATCCTCGGAGAATGCTCGTCACGTGGGGCGGGCGAGGGGAAGGCTGGGATGGTTCGGCGACAAAAGTTGCAGGCACGTCGGAGAGTCGGACATGTCCCCTCGCGTAGCGCCGACCACATTCTGCCGATCGCGCTTCCGTGGAACGCGTCATCTCGTTCGCCCGGGCTTCCACCAGGTTCCGCTTCCACTCGAGCGTCAACCTCTGTCTGCACACAAGCAACTTGGTCCTCGAGAGTGGCGACTCTGCATCTCAGGTCACTGATCTCATCCATGTCCCTTCGATCTTTGCTCCTCCGTGTCGATCTCGTGCTGAAATCAAAATTATTTTTGAAAATGTTATACTTATAATGATGAATTGTCAATGTCGTAAAGGTATGGAAGTGGTAAAAGTTCAATTTTATTACTCGCAACGGTCGAGGTTGCTCGAACAGCTCGGGCTAAGAAAGTCTGGGCGGGACACCGACCCATCGCCTCGCGTGGGCAGGCCCAAGACATCCGTGTAGATGTCCTCATCAATATCGGGAACAACCCATCCTCCCCATACTTCTCGATCAAGCACTTCTTGTACTCCTCCTAGTTAAGATGAAGAAATTTGTATTAATGAATAATAAATTGAATAATTTAAACATATAAATGATTGAGAAACTACCTAAACTTACCAAGGCCGCATTTTCCTTGCCCAGCCCAGTCCTCCCGAATTGGTCCACCCGCAACCGCTGTCTCGCCTTCTTGCACAGCCAATTAAAATATGTTAGGTATTCAGAAGTTTCACTTATACATACGTAATTATGTATGAATATTTTTAAAAACTTACCATTTCCTCATAAATTGTCGTCTTTGACTTGTTGTCATGCTACTTGAATTTTGGTCGTTTTTCGCTCGAGGAGCAGCTTCCACTTCGCAGGGTCTATCCTCTGTGGAGGCATGTCCAGCCACTCCATGTAGTTGGGAGCCTGGCGATCTAGGGGACGTCTTTTCTGGGCCCAATCCCAGATATTGTCCTGGGTGTTCCGGTAGAATTCCGCGAACCGGGAATGGAGCTTCTCTAGGAATTTGTGATCCGTCCATGAATACTGCTCCTGTTCCAGAAAACATCAAAACGTTAAAATTTATAGAACTAGTTTGAAAAAAGTATATAGAAATATATAGTGCAATAACTAGTATTTGTATTACCGAGAATTGGTTGGCGTAGTCGGCCTGCTCATCCGCTGAGAGGTCGGAGTACGTAGGCGGGAAGCCTTTGAACTTGCTTGCGACGATTGCACCGATCGCCTTGGGCACACCCGATGTTTGTTGCTTCAAACTGCATAAGAGTTGAAATATGTTACATGCAGAAATAAAATACTAAAATTAATAAATTTATGAAAACTTAAAATTAAAAACTTACTGGCCGATGTGAGCGACCAATCTCCCATCAGGACCCCTCTCGGGCGGGGGAAGAGGAGGCGCGGGAGGTCCTGCTGTACGTCGGCGCTGGGCAGGTGGAGCATCGGACTAAGGAGGAGGGATATGCTGCTCCACCGAGTCGATAGGCTTCGGTGTCGAGACGACGGTGCGGGGCGGCTCGTTGTGTGACCGTGAGCCCCGCCACCACGCCTCCCGCGAGAGAATGATCTCCCACGTGAACCCGAGCCACGCGAACCCGAGCTCAAGCATCTTGGCTCTTGGATGCTGTGTCCGCCATACCTCGAAGCATTAAAAATTCCACATTTTCACTAATTCACTAATTCACTAATTTCACTAATTTCAACTAATTTCACTAATTTCACTAATTCACGAATTTCACTAATTTCAATTAATTTCACCGATTTCACTAATTTCAACTAATTTCACCAATTTCAACTAATTCCACATTTTCACTAATTCACTAATTTCACTAATTCACTAATTTCACTAATTTCAATTAATTTCACTGATTTCACTAATTCCAACTAATTTCACTAATTCCACAAATTCCACATTTTCACTAATTCACTATTTTTTTTAAGAAGTATTATGATCATCTAATTTGAAGATACCCAGCGGCACTTACAAAACTTGGGATGCAGGTCCTACAATGAACAGGGAAACTGCACCCAAAAGAACCATGAAACGAAACTAAACCCCCTGCTACACAGCCTAATTCACTAATTTCACTAATTCACTAATTTCACTAATTTCAATTAATTAGTCTAATTTCACTAATTTCAACTAATTTCACTGATTTCACTAATTCCAACTAATTTCACTAATTCCACAAATTCACTAATTTCAACTAATTCACAAAATTCACTAATTTCAACTAATCCCACAAATTTCACAAACTCCACAAATTCACTACATTCACAAATTCCACAAATTCACTAATTCACTAATTCCACTAATTCACTAATTTCACTAATTCACTAAATTCACTAATTTCACTAATTCACTAATTTCACTAATTCAATTAATTAGTCTAATTTCACTAATTTCACTAATTTCACTAATTTCATATTCATCAAATATTCACAACAAATTTCATCAAATTACAAACACATTTCATCAAATTTCATCAAATATTCACAACAAATTTCATCAAAATTCATCAAATATTCTAAACTTTTCACAACAAATTCACAACACATTTCAACTAATTCCAACAAATCAAAAACATCCAACCAATCCATAAACATCCTAAAAACTCAAAAACAAACCGAAAAAATTGGAAAAAACTTACTTGTTGCACTGAGGGAGGCATCGATTGTGGCGGCGACGATGGAGAGGGAGGGAGGTGTCGGTTGCGGCGGCGAATGAGAGGGAGGGAGAGGGAGAGAGGCGACGGATAGGGAAGGAGAGGGAGAGAGGCGACGATCGGGAGGAAAAATGGGGAGGAGGCAGACGGAGTTGCAGTTTAAGGAGCCTCATTGCGGCCTTATTGAGGTAGTAGCCGCAGTTAGGCTGTTGGGCTTGGGCCTCACTGCGCGAACTGTCGCAGTAAGGCCCAGCCCAGGAGCCTCACTACGGGCCTTCCGTGGTGATGCCGTAGTGAAGCCCAGCAAACTTCCAATTTCAAACTTTTCGTTTCCCCCCATATTTAATATGTGTTTGGATATTGTGGACCCAGTGGAGCCCACTATAATTAGACAAAAATTTGCAATTTAACCCAAATATCTTTCAAATTTGCAATTTAGCCCTAATATTTTTCAGAATTTGAAATTTAGTCCAAAGATCTTTCTAAATTACAAATTCAAATAAGATACATTCAACTACAAATCCACCGGAACATCATCTTCATTGGCATACAGCAGTTGATCTTCCACATCATTGTCTAATTCAACTATATCAAAATGTGCACGATGATCTAATAATGATAGACTTGCATCAGAGGCCGGTCGTATGGTTTCACCAATTGTCGTCGATTCTTGTAAAGGATGTTCCATACCTATCTCGTTTGGGTCTGCATTGATTACAGTGACACTTACATTATCAACACTGTCGTCCTTAAATTGATCACAACACTCTGAAGAATATTCGACGTATACCACTTGTTGGGTCTGGCTTGCAAGAATGAATGGATCATCCGAATATGATCGGGATGTGTAGTCAACATCGGGGATGCCTTTATTGGTCGAAAACCACTTACCCTTGAAGACTGTCACAGCCACCCCGCCCGGTTGCGGAGGCGGGGCCGACTGCGACGTTCGGAATCGGGACCTACGGCGGATAGCGCGGTGGCGGAGCATTTTACCTACTAAACAAAATAATCGATACTAACATGCAACCTACCAAATCCATACATGGCAAGCATACAAGTAGCTCAGCAATTACCAAACACGCAGTTCATGGAATATCGTTCATTACACAGAACAAGCAGAACACAGAATCCCATTTCATAAACAAATCCAATATAGGCAAGTCGGGGCTCCGCCCTCGACTCAGAAGACAACAAGGTCAGATATACATATATACCAGAATTTCCATCATATACCACCTCATGATCCGATAACATGCATGCAACTACAGCTACAGAGCCATCAAACTAAAACCTAGAAATACCTAAGTGCGGAATTGGAAACCTTCTCGCTCAGGAGATTTTCCGCACGTGGTACTGCTGCTGCTGCTAAAACCCAAGATAACAGAAAGCACCGCGGATCTCAACTCCGCCGGTTGCTTGTCAGGACGACCTGAAAGGTGTAAACAAATAAGGGGTGAGTCTTCGGGAGGACCCAGTAAGGGCTGAGATAAGGTATAGCTTGCTTAGGAAGCAACGGCTGAACCTGCAAAACAGAACAGTACAAGCATATACATATATATATAAACATCAAACATAAAGTAAGCCGAAAATCCATCTCATGCGGTCCAACCGCCAGAATGACCCTTATAAAAAATCATAGAACGACAGCCCTCTCCAAGAGGTCAGAATATACAGAAGCACGGTACCGGCTGGGGTCGCGATCCCCAAACTGTCGTAGGGTCACAGAAGTATATCGGCATCCCAAGTGCGGATATACACAGAATGTCGGCACTCTCCAGTGCAGACACTACAGAACAAATCCAAGGAGTACCCGTGGCCTCTAAGACCATCCGGGTCTCATCACAGAACATAACCATATAATAACAATGCATAAGTATAAACAGAAGTATCATCACCTGATGTACATATATAGAACAGAATAGGAACTCGGGGCCTCCAAGGCCATCCGGGCCTTGAGACAAGACAAACATACATTTTACCATATGACGGGTCTCGGGATCACCGAACCACCGCCCTCACCCGGAACCCGCCTCAACTAAACCCGATATACATCAAATACTCCCAGAATGTATAACGAGAGAAGTTGAGCCCTTACCTCAGAAAAGCTGCCCCGCAGGACAAATCCCAGGAAATCCCGACTCCCGGCCCGGGAAGTCGCAACTTGCCTTTTACGGTCCCACGCTACTCCACCCACGCAGAATTAAGCTGAACAACCACAATTGAGTCAGAACTCACCAAAACAAACCCCCAGGAACCAACCCCGCATAATCCCGCACTTTCCCGCAAAAATCCACAGAAAGCTCGGTTTCACGACCCGAGCCAGAACATTGTTATTCATACACCCACAAACACATTCCAACCTTTAAACCCACATTCCAGACACTTTCACCCTTAATCCCGCATAAAAGTAACTTTGCTCCCATTTCCCATTTATACAAACCTATCCGATACCAAATTACTATCCAAAACAACCATAACACAATAACGTTTCAAAGTTTCGGCCACCATTTTCCACCAAGTTTCCAAAACAAACCATTCAAGGTTCCATTTACACTCTTTAATCACCAATTACATAACTTAAGCAAGATTACTAACCAATTTCACCTTTAACTACCAAAATCAACCATGAACCCTAATCCACTATTCACTCAAATTGGGGCTTTTCCACTCAATCAATTCCCCTCCAAATTGAAACCATAGCAAGCCTTAGAATCATGCTAGGAACCACATATCAAGAGCATGATTCAAGAACACAACAAAACACCAAGTTTAGAATCAACCCTAATTTTCGCCAAAATATGTTTCTTCCTTCCATGATGTTTTTCCAAAATCTAACCATAGATTCTTACTCCTCTCCTTCCCAAGAACAACATACTTAAATTTGGAAGCAAGAGAATCATCCTAGCTAGTAGCTAAGAACAAACTCAAATTCCATTTTCTTCCTCTTTTTCCAAGAAAATCATGCTTCCAATCTTGAAAAGAGATGAAAGTAGAAAGCTTACCACTTATGGAATCCAACTTCTTTGATGATTTCAGCCAAAGATTGAAGAACTTGATAGCTTGGATGAACAGTAATAATGGCGGATGAAAGGAGAGAAGGAAGAAGAAGAAGAAGAAAAATAATGAAATAACTTATCCCTTCCCTTTATATATTTCCTTATTTTCCTTTCTTTTTCCATCTTTAATTAAACCTAGCCAAGTGTCCTTTGTCCTCTTCTCTTAGCCGACTTCAGCAGCCATTCCTTTCTGATTATTGACTACTTTTGGCCAAATTACACCTTTAATCCTCAAACTCTCCCAAAAGTTACAATTTTGGCCCAATTGCAATTACCGAACTCCAATTGTAACGAAAATTGGACACAATCCTCAGAATATCATAACATTCATAAAACATGTTCCAAATGTTTATTTACAATTCCAGAGTGTCCTACCGAGCTCGCTGAACCCAACCGAATCCCGACGTGCCCGCATAACAACCTGAACCACAACCCGTCACGACAAAATTCCACAAAAATAACCATAAAATCCACCTTAAAATGTAACATAACTTACCCTGGAGCCGTCGGAGAAATTCCATCCCGAGCCCCGGGATTCCCGTCTCGGGCCCCGGGAGTCGCCCGGACCGAACATCCCGCCCCAAAACGTATACTCTGTAGAAAGCTTCGGGACGTTCCCACGATTCCAAATATGCAAACGGTTTCCCAATCCGAGGTCCCGGGAGCACTACCGAGCCCGCTGTACGTCCCGAGACAACCCCCGGCCCCGATAAATATTTTCGGCGAAAATGTCGGGGGGACCCACACGACCTCAAAACTCGAAGGATTCCCAAAAATAAAACTCAGATAAGTCTCAGGAGCCATTTAACCACCCAAAAACGTGACCCGCAGGCCAAAATCGGAGCCCCGGGTTACCCGGGTCACAACCCGCTCGGGGTGACCGTAACAGAAGACTGTAAGACTATTGTTATTGTACCGAAGGACAAGAATTTCGTCAATCCAGCCATAGAAATACAAATAGTCTTGCGCATTTGTGTCCCCCAGGACGCAGACGCCCCAATTAGTTGTCCTTTTATTTTCACCATGCTGTTTTGTGTAAAACCTGTACCCATTAGCATATACTTCTTGGATCGATTTAGCCCTCATTTTAGGACCGCATGCCAGGTCATATAGTGCTTGTGGGAGCGCTGCCTGATTTGCAACGGCCTATACATAATCGATAATTAACATAATAAATTTCGTTGTGATTAAGATAACAAATAAATAAATAAACACAACTAACCACATTGTTGAACCACCGTGCAAACTCTGCCAGTCTTAAGTTGTCCACAACATCATCGTTCATTTCTGGGAACCGATTGCGGGACAACTCGTTAAATCGAATTATAAATTGTTCCACCTCCCTACAATTCTGAAGAATGTATGTTTGGACATGATTTAATTCTTCAGCAGACAATTCTCAAGCCCGAGCCTTACCAAAAGTTTTTGTTGGATGATTGAAAATTGATAGTCCCGAATCGCTAACAACTGTAGGAAAATTAATTTCGTTCCGTATGTGAGGGTTCACCCGTGTTCCTTGATTATCTTCCATGTAATGCTCACAAAAAAATGCTATCTCCTCTATTAAAAACTTTTCAATGATCGAGCTCTCTAAAAATTGTTTATTCGCACATTTTGCTTTCAACTTCTTCATATTCCGTTCGAAAGGAAATATCCACCAATATCTGACAGGTCCACCAGTTCGAAGGTGCCAAGGTAGATGCATAGTAAGATGTTCCGTGGAGTCAAAGAATGATGGGGGGAAGATCTTTTCCAACTTGCACAGTGTTACGATGATTAATTCATCACGCTTCTCCACGTCGTCCAACTGAATATCCTTAGAACACAGTAGCCTAAAGAATTTGTAGAATTCTGCAATTGTCATCCAAATGCCGTCAGGAATGTAACCACGTGATGTAACGGGCAGCAACTCTTGCATGAACACATGACAATCATGGGTTTTCATACTGTAAAATGTATTATTGGACGTATTGACACAACTACCAATGTTAGATGCATACCCATCGGGAAGTTTAACAATATGCTTCAACTAGTTGCAAGTCATCGCAATCTGATCATCATTTCATGTGTATAACGCCTTCGGTTGAAATGGTTTCTCATTCTGTCCAATGCTCAAATGCAGTTCATCACGAATATTTAACTCCTACAAATCGCGTCTCGACTATGCATTATCCTTCGTTTTCCCTTTCATGTTCAAAACTGTGCAGAAAATGTTATCAATTTTTTTTCAATATGCATAACATCCAGACAGTGTCGTACTTTCAAGTCTGTCCAATACGGCAACTCCCAGAAAATTGATTTCTTTACCCAATTGTGCTCATCACCAAACTTATCAACCCTCATTTTGTCCCACGGTGTTCAGAATATTGGGAATACAATCCTATTAAGATCCCTTAAGATCTCATGACCTGACTTATACACACACGGATGTCTACGGTCAATTTCTCCCCAAGATTCGGTATTGGTACGGAGAGCATGCCGACGTGGTAAAAATCTCCTGTGACAACCCCACCAACTGGTTTTTCATCCATGCTTCAACTGAAAACTCTTAACATCACTCATGCAATATGGGCATGCAAGTCTTCCATGCGTACTCCAGTCCGATAGCATTCTGTACGCAGGAAAATCACTTATCGTCCAAAGCAAACATGCTCGCATAACAAGTTCTGATTACAGTGCGCATCCCAAGTTTCCACTCATGTATTCCATAATACTTGTAACTCCTCAATCAGTGGACGTAGAAACACATCAATATTACAGGCAAGAGATCGAGGACCTGGAATTAACAGAGGCATGAAATTGTACAGCTCCTTCATGCATAAATCAGGTGGCAAGTTATAAACAACGATGAATACTGGCCACATCGAATAAGATTGTCCTGTTTCGGACAACGGGTTAAAGCCATCAGTACTTAACCCCAATCGTACGCTTCGGTACTCCTGTGTGAAATCAGGATAATGTTCGTCGACGTGTTTCCATGCCTCGCCTTGAGATGGATGTCCAACAGTGTCAGATACATTTCTACTTGCTCTAATATGATATGTCATGAATTCTACGGTTTTAGACGACTAGTAAAGCCGTTGTATCCGCTCAATTATTTGTAAATATCTTAACACCTTTTTAGGTTTCGGTTTCTTACTCGGATCATACCCTTCTTACCTATCTGCTCCACACACCCTACAATTCAATAACTTGTTGAAGCTACCGTAGAACAACATACAATTATTCTCGCAAGCGTGAATATTTCTATACGGTAACCCCAACTCCTTCAACATACCTTTTCTACTACACATGCTCGTTGGCAACAGTTTCCTTCGAGTAATATTTCATTGATATATTCGATCATCTCAGAGAAAAAGGCATCTGATACGTTGTGTTGACTTTTCATACTCAACAACTTGGATAACACCGATAATTTGGTGTACTTATCACCACAACCTTCAAATAAAGGTTTTGACGCATCACACAACAGTTGAAAAAAATGTTGTGCCCTTTCGTTTGGCACTTCGGGCGCTGCAACGTCCTCATCATCATTATTCTGATCATCTTCAAAATTATTACAGTGCTCATGAAACCTAAAAGCATCACGAACCATTTTTTCATAAGCCGGCCGTTCTTGGCTACATCCAATCACGTCCTTCGCCCATTTATGGCATTTCATATGATCATTCATCAATAAAAACAATAACAAACATGATAATTAATTATATATTACAAAAAACAAACACAAAAGCTCTTAAATACTGCACACATTCATATATAAATATTTATATCATTTTTTCCTAATCTAGGGTGCATCGGTCCTATCCTATTCATAAAAGTACTATTAGTGAAGAAACTTTTATGGTTGTGTATGTAAAACTGTAATTACATAAATTTCGGCAACATTTCGCCTTAGTTCCACACTATACCATTTTTCTGGAATATAACTCCCAGAACAGGTATAACGTGGAACAAGACTAAGAAATGCAACCAAAATTTATGTAATCCGATCAGTTTTACATGCACAACCATAAAATTTTAATACACCGATAGTAAACTTTTACAAACTGTCAAACTTCGATAATCCATGAAAACTGTGTACAATATACTGTTTTACAATGTTATTCCAAAATTTTGAAATAAAGTGTAAAAAATATATTTTTACAAGTTTTCATAGATAGGAACTATGGCTTAACTAATTTAATTAAATTACTTAAAAAGAAAATAAAATTACCAATACATAAATTAAATTGAATGAAAAACTATGTAACCATAAATAAATAAAATATTTATTACCTCAGTAATACACCTAAAGTTGATGGTACATGACTTCCGCGTTATGGCGGAAGAACGTTTCACCGGCGACGAACACGGACTTGAACCTCCACTCCTCGCACACGAACGAAGCAGTTTACAGATTCGTGGGAGGAGAAGCCGTTCAATTCTTTCACCTATAAAGAACGAAGCAATCACAGGCAAAAAAACCACAGAGAACGAATCAACTTCAGAGCAACAATTCGAATAAAAATACGATTCAAATCGGCAAAAACAATTGGGCGTTTTCCGGTCTAGAGACGTTCGTTCAAGCATCAATCTCGTTCAGCTCGTTTCTGCCCTTTAGTAGCCGCTCTGCCGTCGATTTAGCCATCTGCCCTCATTTTCGACACTCTATTGCGGCGGTTTCAGAGCCTCGATCGTTTGGACTCGACAGACCCAGCCTCCGTCCAATCCATCAACCATAAGGCATTTGATTCTCAATCGCACGATCGCCAAGCTCTTCGACCATTTTCCGACCACTTATTCGTCGTTTTACGCCGGAATCCGTCGTTCGAGAACAACCGGCAGTAACCGTCGCTGGAGGCTCCTCGCAACAGCTACCAGTCGCGAATCTGCCATTTTTAGCTCCGCGTGATAGTCTCCTCTCGATTGCACTTCGTTTGATTAACATCAAGCACCATCACTACTGCTCCGGTCCGCTTCAAAATCTCCATCGAAAGCTTATCACAAAAGCACGCAAGAGTCACAAATCGGCGATTTGGGGAAGAAAACAAACTCCTAATTCGTTTCGGTACAATTACCCTTGACTCTTGTTTTTTTCTTTAAGTTTATTTAAGGCATGAGATTTGTTTATGTTGCAATTTTGGCACTCCTAGTCTTTTGCATGTGGAGTGTGTTATATGATAGAGGTTTCAATGTTTGGCCATTTTGTTCAGTTCTCCTCGTTAATTGAATACAAGTTCGGAATTTTCTCTTTTTTCTTATACATCTATGGTATGTTTTAAGTGTAATATGTAGAATTAATATGGTGTTTTTTTCATTTCCTTTTTTAGCTAGTTAATTAAATTATAATTCAGTTAGTTGTTTTTGTTTATTTTATTTTATTTTTATTTTATTTGTAAGTTGACATGATTTCACACATATTTAATTTAAATTAAATCAAGTGAAAGAAAAATAGAAGTAAACCTGTGGTACCGATTTTGGGCGTACGAAAATTATTATTTTTGTACGTAATCAACTAACGACTAACAGACTTTCGAGTTTCTCGTAGACCATTTTAGGTTCCCAATTGACCTATCCCAAAAGATTGGTGACGACTCCGTCGAACTTCCCGTCGCTCTGATGCATAGCCGCAGTAGGGATGGTGGTAGGTAGGCACGTGGTCCACGAGGGCACTACGGTTTCGGCCGCGATAAAGTGAATCGCCACCGCCGCGCAGTTCGTTCACTGCGGGAGTCGTTCATCGGCCGTAACCGCGATTCTACGCGATGAAAATGGTCCTCCCCACGTAGTGTTGCTCCGATAGTTCGAGTTTGAGAACTTTCTCAATGCTCGGTGAGAATAGATGAGTGACAGATCGATCGATGGATTGATTGAAATCGAATAACAAGAATCTTCTCATTATCCATGAAGTGATGGAACCTTCCTTGCTTCAATAGTTCGAGATTGAGAACCTTCCGCTCAATGAAAATAGATGGTTGGTGATACTTCCTTGCTTCTTTGTCGAAAGACTTGATTAAAGTATCGAGATGAAGTGAATAGTAAGAACCTTCTAACCATTCGGTGAGAGAGACATTTCTTTCATGTTCAAGATTAAGGAACTTTCCTCACTGTTGGTGAAAAGAGATCATTGGTTAAGATCATGAAACGAGAAGAATGGTAAGAGCTTTCTTACCATATGGGGAGAGAACTCTCCAGACTTTGGCGATGGAACTTTCCATGCCTTTTAAAAAAATCATGATTGAGTTTGAAGTGAAGAGAGTTGAAGAACTTTCTTGCCATTCAAGGAGAGAATTTTTCTCTCGTGGGTGGGGTTAAAGAACCTTCCTAGCCTTTAGTGAATTTTTGATATCTTGAAATGAGAAGAATGGTAAGAACCTTCTTACCATTAGCGAAAAAACTTTTCTCTTTGAATTAAGGTTAAGGAATCTTCCTTACTTTTGGTGAAGATATGAGTGAGTGAGATTGATGGAAAGTTTGTGAAGTGACTAAACTTCCGAGATTAGGAATCGCGCCAAATAAGCGAATTTTTTAAAATGATGGGAGTTTAATGAAATCGTGGAGGGAAGAAACTTTTCGAGGTTAAGGAACCTTCCTTATCTCAAGGATTCGAGATAGAGAACTTTATCAATACTCGACAAAAGTTGATGAATGATTGTTGATAGTTGTGATCGAATAACAAGAACTTTCTTGTTTTTCACGAAGGGAAGAAACCTTTCTTTCCCTTATGAAGCAAAAGAATTTTCTTTGCTTCTTTGTTGGAAGACTTGATATCTTGAGATGAATGGTGAGAACCTTCTTACCATTCTGAGAGAAACTTTTCTTTCAAGATTGAGGTTGAGGAACTTTCCTCACCTTTGGTGACAAGAAATTATCATGAAGTGAGAAAAATGGTAGGTGCGTTCCTATCATTCAGTGACTGAATAACAAAAACCTTCTTGTTATTCGTGAAACGAAGGAACCTTCCCTGCTTCTTTATTGATTGTTTGAAATGAGAAGGATGGTAAGAACTTTCTTACAATCAGGGAGAGAAACCTTTCTCTCATGGGTTAAAGCTAAGGAACCTTCCTTGGCTTCAGTGAAAAATCTGAGTGAATGAGATTGATATGAAGTTTGTCAAAATGACTAAACTTCCCAAAAATATGAAATCGCACAAAATGAGTGAATTTGGAAAATGAGTGAAGTTTAACGAAATGACTAAACTTCAAAAATGTGAAATCGCACAAAATGAGCGAATTTCCAAGAGTCGTAGTCTTTGACTATATGCAATTTGCAATGTGCCCTGAATGTATAAGAAGAGGCAAGTGAAAGATAATGTGTTATCTATCATGGTAATGTGGAAAGCTTAAGTGAAACCTGTGGAAACTTTCAAGCTGAAGTGAACATGAATCGTTGTCATCTTAGAGATCTTCTCATTAGAATCCTCTCGTCTTGATATCAAAACCTGTATGGATGAGTTCCTTGAAAACCTGTCTCTGAGAATGAATGATGATATTGTGTATGATACATGATGCAGATGATGTATCATTTTGACAATGTTTGATGTTTGATACCGTCATAAAAAAACAATGTTCTTTGATGAAAACCAATGATGCATGATTGGCGCGAGAACCTTTGCTTAAGCCTTCCACATGGATCTTTTCCATCTTGCCTGATGTGATCTTACCTCATCGTTGAAAAATTATTTTCCATTCATGGATTCTCTTGCCCCTGAGAACAATTGTATGAGTGAATGATCTAGTTGCCCCCCAGTTGTGGTCACAAAAATGCATATTCTCAACAAGTCTTTAAACCATGTCTGCCGTAAGATCCATACTCATTAATGTTTAACGGTTGGTCCTTAAAGAAAACTCTTATCAATTTGTAGAGCTTGACAAGATATATGATGATCTTTGTGTTATTATTATAACTTTGTCATTCTTTCCCTTTTCGACTTGAAGAAGTTGAATGTGCGAGAGTCGAAAAAGGTTTTTAGTATGAAGGATCGTCTTATCTGGAGGTTAAGGTGAAGAATGAATATATCTGAATGGTTCTTTAAGGTAAATGGCATCCATTGATAAAGGTTGATGAAAAGTAGAGTAGTTCAGGCGAAAGGTCTGGTAATGTCACTGATGAGCAAATTGACTTCTTTGCGTAACTTGATAGTGCCAATAACGAAATCACCGCCTTATCCGGCAAGAATGACCTCAAATGTTGCCCCCTAACTCTCTTGATGTGTGGACTTGCTCCTAAAAACTCGAAAAGTAGTTGATCTTGCTTCAAGTGTACGTTGCCTCCTCGTATCATTGAGATGGTGAATTGTGTCTTCTTTCTAAACCGCCTTTGCGGGTTTTTAGTTTAGACTCCATGACTCACTTTTTCTCATTTTTCTTTTGGGCCGGACCTTGTTTGACTTGCAATTTTAGTCATTTTCATGCGGCGTAAATAGTGGTTGCTACCAACGCCCGATTACTTTTGACTAAAATGCAAAGACAAATGGCTACTAGCACTATTCATAACTTTAGATTTTTGAACTAAAGACAATGGAGTAGAATGTTTTGGACTCTTTTTCTTTTTTCTTTTTTAGAGTCATGGGTATTGATGTCTTGAAGGCCTCTTGACTTGATCAAACCATGTAGACTGATGAATTGAAGAAGGCTTGACTTGATCTCGACCTTCGTAATGTAGCAATGATCTGAAATGTGCTATCATTTCCATGCCTCTATTTTTGATGAATGAGGTTCTCTCCTTTTGGAAAGAATATTTGAGATGACTAGTCTTTTGATGCCGAGAAATAACCTTCTAATGTTTATTCGGCCAATGGTTGAGACGACAATTCTACGAAATAATCTCACGGTCGAAGGGCCACATCGAAATTGCTCTCACCTTCTAATGTTTATTTGAGATGACTAGTCTTTTGCTAAAGCTACTTCTGTAAAAATTAGAAAATAAACACCTTCTCAACCTATTGTTATTCATGAACAGGTCATATAAGAAATAGGAATCGATCGATTCCTTAAAATTTTGAGCATATGAGAGCCTCAATATGCTCTCTAGGTCTTTGGCCCACCGCCGATCCTGGGCTGGCTTTACCGCCTCACACCTCTAATCTTCTTCATGGTGTGTCTAGGGCCTCTTTCATCGGTGCCCATGGAGTTCCCATGTCGGTTTCGTCCGTTACATGACATTTTCTCTATGGTCGAGTCGTTGGCAAGGCAGTCTTCTCCCGTGACGTGTTACAGCTCCTCTGCACCATGCCAAGCCTCAAGCTCCGAGCGATCCAATCGTGCATGTTGGGCTTCTTTTTTCCAATCGGTGGCGTGGTTTTTCTCGCGACGGCGCCGAGATTGTTAGCCCTCTATGTTGGCAAGCTCCGTTCTCTTCCCTCTTCTGCTCTTTGGCGATGATTGTTCGAGAATTGGCTAGGGATGGCTAGTAGTGGGTTTCAAACCCCACTGTGCTTGTTTTCCCCCTCCAACGGTGCAAGAAGTTTATCTCCTGGTGGCAGCGATCTTTATTCCTTTTCTGATAGGAAGAATCAGAGTGTGGGAGGGGGGAAGAATCAGAACAAGCTAAGCTTTTCTTGTGTGTTGTGGTACTTCTGAAGTGTGGAACAGTGGGGTTGGGGGACTTCTTGCCCCACCCAACGACATGAGTTTCTGGGTGTCGAGCAGGCTTGGTGTGAGGCCTACTTGGCTTGCTCTGGTTAGTGTCTTATGGTCCCCGTGTGTTGCTTTTAATATTGTTGTGTCAGACTTTTCTATTGTGTTCATTTGTCTAGTGTGTTTGCTTCGATGACAATTGGCACCTGCATGGTGAGGGGGCATCTTGCTCAATGTAATAGATACTGATGTACGACATTCTCATTCATCTTTTGGAGCATTTTATGTCACAACCTGAACGATGTCGGAACTTGTCCATACCACCACGGTCAACACCTACTACGACTTCTCTTAGCCTCTGTATTCTACTGTCTTTTAGTTCTTTGTTCGTTACCCGAGTTTTGTGGTTTGCTGCCACTCGTGATCTTTGTGGCCAACTTGTGGCTTTCATTTTATGTTTTCTATTTCCAGATTGGGTATATTCCCATCAGAGAGAGCCAGCCTTGAGGGTTTGCCTATAAGGCTCATGCTTTGGGCCCTTAATTTTAAGGAGCCCATATATATATATATATATATATATATATATATATGTATATGTAAACATGTTGGGAAAAAGAAACATATCAAACCATTTCATAATCAAACCATTTCCGTTTGATTTTATGTCAAACGTTGATAATACTGTGATTACACAACACAAATTTAGTTTTCATAATCAGTTTCTGACATATGTAAATATGTTGGTACTATTTAAATAATCTATGTGTTGTATACATATATACACATACATATTTTTAAAGAAAAAGATTATGTCAATACTCCATTTGTTCAGGAAAATTAGTCATGTTTGTTTTCCTTACAATATGGGGTGTCAAACATGCATGAGAGTGGGAAACATTTTCACCTATTTTACACCCATGATTCATCAAAAATTCATCACCATTTTTTTGGTCTTTCAAACTTAAAGTTGGAGGGAGATGTGGGAGGGGGCAGCTTGAGTTGGGGCAGAGTTTGTGAGAGGGACACGTAGAGGGGTGGGCCAGTGAGGGGGTGGGAGACGTGAGGTTTGAGGAACACGTGGGGGTGGTGGGCCGGAGGAGGAGACTTGAATCACGCGTTTCATATTCGGACCTCCGTTTTCACGTAAGGCCAGAAAATTTTAAAGCGATTCACTTAAAATGGGAGGTGAATTTGTCAAAAATTCACCTCAAAATCAGAATGTTTGAAACTCCCTAATATATTGACTTATAAATTGTGAAGTATATTTTTCTAAATATATTTTTCAAGATTATTTTGAGAAATTATTCTTAGTGAAACTTTAAATCAAACACAAGTAAAAAAGTCAAACGTGTAATTTTATGGGACGGAGCAAGTATAATTTGACAGGGACCCCAATTTTTTCTTTTGCTTCGAGCCCCTGGAATGTCAGGGTCAGCCCTGATTCCCATGTGCCACTTTCTTCTTTTTCCTGGTGATTAATCTTATTGGTTTGCTTTCATTCAGAAAAATAAATAGAATAAAGCTACTTGTGTATATAAAAAAAACGTTCTCCTTCGTCTTAAATACTTCTTCAGTATTGTATTTATAATAGTTGTAACTATATAAGCACTATTATAAAATTATGAATTTTTTCTTTTAAAAATCTAATTAAAATAGTATCCCAATTTTTATACAGAGAACGTAAGAGCACGTAACTAAGAACTAATATTAAAATAAAGTAACTATAAACTAGCATTTTTTTTTGAGGGGACTAGAGCTCGGATAACTAAAGAGAGACTACTTGCAGCCTGCAGGCCTTGTCTTTATCTTGAATTTTTGTTTAGTCCCTAAATTTAATTACACTGCCACGGCTTATTGTTGCATCATGCAAAAGAACAAACTTTTGCTTTAATTTGAAGTGGAGGAAAGTCCTCTTTCATACATATACGTATTATTATTGATTAAAATTAATATTATTAATTATAGATTGTACCTATCATAATAAATAGTCACATCTTCATAATTAATAGTGAAGACAAATCAGTATAGTATCCGGTAAGACTCCTCTTTAGTTTAGTTGAAGTGCACGTTGCACGAAAGAGACGTCCATGAGTAGTTGGTGTGCACGTAAGAGCACATAACTAAGAACTAATATTAAATAAAGTAACTATAAACTAGCATTTTTTTTTTCTTTTTGAGGGGACTAGAGCTCGGATAACTAAAGAGAGACTATTTGCAGCCTGCAGGCCTTGTCTTTATCTTGAATTTTTTAACCTTTTTTCCCCTAAATTTAATTACACTGCCACGGCTTATTGTTGCATCATGCAAAAGAACAAAATTTTGCTTTAGTTCAAGGTGGAGTAAAATCATTCTCCGTCTTAAATACTATTATTATTGATTGAAGTCAACACTATTAATTACTGATTCTCACATCTCGTAATAAATAGTAACATCTTCATAATTAATAGTGATGACACGAATCAATACTGATATACCACGTATGCGGTAAGACTAATTTCCTCCTCTTTAGTTTAGTTGAAGTGCACGTTGCACGAAAGAGACGTCCATGAGCCGTTGATAACTACTGTACATATCCACCTACGGTTCGGGTATACTTTTAAATAATGAAAATTACGTTAAAACATAAACATAAATTTATAATTTTTATGTAATTTCATTGATTATTTAATGTTTGAAAGTGACTAAAACTGTCGCACAAATAAAGTAATGTAGTTACAAAACATATTAAAATGCATAGACAAGAGAATGAATAGTAAACAAAGTAAGAATAAACGCATAGGTTGAACCCTTACTGTAAACAAAGTAAGAATAAACAAATGAACATTAATGTGACATAGGTTGAACCCTTACTGTAATAAAAGTAACAAATTATATTTATTGAATATTCGTTTATATACATTGGAATGAGGAAAAAGTAAATTTGTAAGTAAGGTGATCAATTTGCAAAATTTTATGGGACTAATTATAAAGTTTACATTGTGTCCGACTCCATGTAAGCTTTAGTCACTTTTGTTTTAATATGTTAATGATAAACGTTTATAAGTTTAGGGACCATGTCGTTAAGTTTTTAAAAGTTCGGCGAATAATTGTTTATCTTTTGTAAGTTTTTCAAAAGTTTAAGGACTAAATACTTTAATATATGTAAAGTCCAAGCATTGTGAGAAATGAGAGTCTTTTGAGGGTATTTATAGTGTTGAGGGTGAGTGCTATTAGAGCAAAAGTTTTCTCCAAGCATGGTGAGAAATGAGAGTCTTTTGAGGGGTATTTATAGTGTTGAGGCAATGTGGAATATGTGAGTTTCTAAGTTGATGGGTTGTTAAGGCATTTATGTGAGTATGTAAATTTGTAAGAGGGTCAATTTGTAAAATTTTATAGGTCTAATTATAAAGTTTACACTCGTCTTTATGTGAGTATGTAAATTTGTAAGGGGGTCAATTTGTAAAATTTTATAGGTATAATTATAAAGTTTACACTCAGTTACTCGGCTATGTTTCTCAGCCATGTTCCCCAGCTATGTTACTTGGCCCGAGAGTTATTCCCCAAAAATGTTTCTCGGACTTGAAGTGCGTTTACCAAGCCCCAAAGGGCATTTTGATGGTCCCAAGGGCGTATTGATGACCTCGGAGGGTGTATTGATGGCCCCGGAGGACATGTGATTTCCCAAAAGACATATGATGGCTCTAGAGGGCATATGAAAAATCTTATACTATTCCCTAGAGACATTTCCTTGAATGAGAATGCACAAGTGTAGTATCCATTGGGTCTTTTACCTGGAGTCCCACAGATGGCGTCAATGTTAAGTCCAAGATTAACATGGTCAGAAATGAGAGTCTCCTGAGGGGTATTTATAGTGTTGGGATGAGTGCTCTTAGAGCTTTCTAGGCAATGTGAGATATATGATAGTTTCTGAGTTGATGGGTTTTTAAGGCTTTTGGCTAAATTATACATGATTAATTCTAGTTTTTGTGTGAAGGGTCCACCAATTTATATAAGTTTAAAAACTTCACGAATCTTTTGTAAAGTTTTAGTAGTTGAGGGACTAATTGTGCATCTTTTATAATTTTTGGAAAAGTTGAATGACAAACTTTAAGGAATAAATATGTTAATGTATAAAAATTTATAATTAAATGGTAAAATGTGTCTTTAAAAATGATGGAGAAAAATCACTTCCTCCATCCCACAAAGGTTGTAGGATTTGTTTAGGCGCATATATTAAGTAAAGTGGGAGAATAGTAACGTGTTGACCTTTTTACCCTTGATATAAAAAAGGTGTATGAAAATAAGTGTTTAAAATGGTAAGGATAAGTAAGGGTAATTTTGTGAAATTGGTGGTGAAAATTTTCTATTTTAGGAAAGTTGACAACCTTTGTTGGATAACCCAATATAGTAATATTGACAACCTTTGTAAGACGGAGGGAGCATATATATAAAGTTTAGATTACATATTATGAGAAGCATATGAATCATTTAACTTTACATGTCTATAAGTACATAAAAATAAATCGTAGATTAAATATTGTGAAAATAACAAAAGAAAGCTGCAATCAGCTTTATGCGAAGGTGGGAGTAATAATTATAATGATATTGTTTATTACTAATTTGATTCAAAATATACTACAATTTTGTAATTTTTCCAAGAATATGGATATAATTTGTAAGTAAGAGGCTCAATTTGTAAAATTTTACGAGTCTAATTATAAAGTTTACACTTTGTCCTAGTAAGTTAATAACTTTAGCCACTTTTGTTTTAATATGTTAATGCTAAAAGTTTATAAGTTTAGAGATGATTTCGTTATGATTTCAAAAATTTAGGGATGTTTTCGTTATTTTAAAAAACTTTGGGTCTGATTGTCAGTTTTATAACAATTAAAATGATATTGTTTATTACTAATATGATTCAAAATATTCTACAAAGTTGTAATTTTTTCAATAATATGAGTATAATGTGTAATTTGGGAAGAATATGAGTATAATGTCATGGCTGACTGCTTGGTATGATGCAAATCTGGCCCTTGTGACGGGTGTTTTATATGTATTCAAAACATGCTCCATTCAAGTAATAAAACTCATTCATCCCCAAGTGCAAGGTGTGCAATTTGTAGTAGGGTGAGTGGGGTCGAACCCTAGAGATTGTAGTGCAATTGATGAAATCTAGCTAGATGCAATATTTTTGGTATTTTTTATTTAAATGGATGGATTCAATTTGTAGGTGAAATGGGATAATCCAATAACAATTTTAAGCTAAGTTAATCTAAATGATAACAAGTCACTAAGAAAAAATCAAGATCAAACTAAGCTAAAATGCAATGAATGGTGTGGTTTGAAATCCAATAGGTGGAGGCTTCCTTGGGTTGATTAGTGTTGAGGTTTGTTAGATGGAATGATTGAGTGTGAAACTTGCAATATTTGAGGAGTTGGAGAAGTATCAAACTCTAACTTACTAGGCCAGAGCTATTCTCTCCATGAATAATCAAGTAAAATCTCTTCACTTGCATTATTCATGCACTAGGATTTGCCAATTGTGATCTCCTAACACCCTAGATTACCTTGCTCAAGCAATCCTAGAGCCCCTAACCGTTTCCCCTTTGTAAATTCAATGAAATGCTCTCTCAAGCATTTCATCAAACACTTGGTAGGTGTTGTAGAGAAGTAGGCCTCCTCCTCCACATACACCTTCTTTATGCTCAAGAAAAGGTTACAAGTATTGAAGAATCAACAACCAATCTTTCATGAACCATCCAACAACTCTACAACATGCTAATCAACCCTAGGAAATTAAGAACTACTCACTACAAATGCTACTCACGAAATTCATACAATTCATGAACATAAATGCAAAATAAAAGTAGTAAAGATGAAAGGAAGCTTAGAAATGGTGTATAAATCTTCAATCTTGCATAAATCAACTCAATTTCGTGCTAGAGAATGAGGGAGAAGAGAAGGGTTCCCAAAACCCTAGCAAGAACTAGAACAAGTGTGTAATGTATGAGTTACTTACAAATTCTCCAAAAATTTGCTCAAAAGCAATGTTGCTAGCCCTAGAATCCAAAATCAATAAATGAGAGGAGGTAACTTTTGATGCTTTTGGAGTTCTAGATGAAGTAGAGCCAATGAAGGAGCTTCAAGAGGGGGAGAAAAGCCAAAAAAATGCAGAACATTTGTCACTCTTGGTCGGGAGAAAAGAGGAGGGGACCAATTCTGAAAAGTGCGAGGGAGCGACCGCACCCTTGAGGTGAAGGGCCGCTCCCGGGTCGCCCCCTATTCTGTTAGCTTGGGTTGTCTCCTGGGTTGGGGGGAGCGACCGCACCCCATAAATGAGGGGTCGCCGTCGGGGTCGCTCCCCTCATCTGTCCTTGGTTGCCCTTGAACTTCTCAGATCAGGCACAGCTGATTGCCCCAACTTTGTTTTGAGCCGTTTTGCTCGAAAATGTCTTTTTTTATGCCCGTTTCTTACCCAACATGGATAATCCTACAAAAATGCTCGCATCCACACTAAGTACTAGCAAAAACTCCAATAAAACATGTATATGAGGGCAAAATACATATTCATAATGCACAATTATCACCTTGCAATGCCCCGATCGGGTCTCTACCACGCTGGTCTCCACCACCTGTACGGGACTGATTAAAATTAATATGGATGACGCTTTACAAAAAGAAGATAGTTTTGATGCAGCATGAATGATCGCGAGTGATCATTTTGGTGTTTTAATTGATGCCTTTTCGGTTGATTTTCGCTTTGTTGCTGTTGATCCATGGTATGTGGAAGCTGCTGCAATTTTATGGGATTTACGTGAAGCACAGAGACGTGGTTGGTCGTTTGCGTTGGTTAAATTGGATTGTCAAGTGTTGGTAAATGATCTTAATTTCGGCTCTAGTTTAATGCTCGCTTCTTGAGCTCCTAATTCTCTTTTTGTTATTTTATTTTTGCCCCCGTGTAGTTGTAATGTGGCAGCACACAATGATACTCGTCATAACCTTTCTTCTGTTGGCCGCTCCTCATAGCTGGACACGTCTCTGTACTGGTTATGTACGTTTTACTTTGATTAACAAAGGCTACACTCATTTTAAAAAAATTCAATCGTTTGGTTTATTCTTGATTGCAATGAACAAACGTTGAACATTCTAAAACTTACATTTAAAAAATTAAATAAATTATACTTTCGAAAGGATTTCTATGACCTAAAAAAATCTCACTATAAAGATGGACCGCTCCCTTGTTTTTTTCTTTCTTTTGTGTTTCATAATTATTTTTAAAAAATCATATCATGCACGTTTTGTCATTTTATTTTAGTTCTTTCTTTTCATTTATTAATTACATCAAATAAGAACTTTTCGAGAAGTTTTATTATGTTTTTTATATTAAAATTGATCTAGTTTGAAATAGCATATATAATGTTTGAATTAATATGTAAGTATTAATATATAAAAAATTAGAAGGGCAACAATAAGAAGAAAAAAGGGCTGCATTATGACAACATTAATTTGTAAAAATAGGTATTATGTTTTTTCCATATTGTATACCCAATTAGTTTTAGAATGTAGTTGTAATGTGGCAATGATGTTCGTCATGACCTTTCTTCTGTTGGCCGCTCCTCATAGTTGGACACGTCTCTATACTGGTTATGTACGTTTTACTTTGATTAACAAAGGCTACACTCATTTAAAAAAAATGCAATCGTTTGATTCATTTTTTTATTGCAATGAACAAACGCTGAACATTCTAAAACTTACATTTAAAAAATTAAATAAATTATACTTTCGAAAGAATTTCTATGACCTAAAAAAATCTCACCATAAAGATGGACTTCTCCCTTGTTTTTTCCTTTCTTTTGTGTTTCATAATTATTTTAAAAAAATCATATGATCATGCATGTTTCGTCATTTTATTTTAATTCTTTCTTTTCGTTTTATTAATTACATTAAATAAGAACTTTTCGAGAAATTTCATTATGTTTTTTATATTAAAATTGATCTAGTTTGAAATAGCATATATAATGTTTGAATTAATATGCAAGTATCAATATAAAAAAAATTAGAAGGACGGCAAAAAGAAGAGAGATCGGGTTGCATAATGACAACATTAATTTGTGAAAATGGGTATTATGTTTTTCCATATTGTATACCTAATTAGTGATATATGTATCGAATGGTAAGTTGTAGCATAAAAAATGGTAGGCAGAATAAATGTGTAAAAATCGTGTACAAAAAACGTGTTCATGTGTGCGTGAGAGCGCACACCTTTTTTTTTTTGCTGGATAGAGATCATGAGTTTATAGGGATGTATCTGTGTGTGTAAAAACGTGTTCACACACCTTTTTTTTTTTTGCTGCTGGATAGAGATCATGTATTAGTATTATATAGGGATTGTCATGAGATGAGAAATTGAAAAAACCGTGGATTCTCACACTTAGGAGGGTAGTGAGAAATTGAAGAATCACCGTGAATTCTCGTGAGGTGACAATAATATTATAGTGAGATTTTATTAAAAATTCTAAAAATATATTTAGTCGATTATTTACATATAAATTATTAATCTTTAGTTATTAAAATATTGAAGAACAAAAATTATAGATTAAATGCTGAATTCCATTTTTTCACGGTGAAAAACTGATTTTCACACCTCAAGTAATTTTTTTTACAAAATCTAGTGATGAAGATTTTGTATTAGTATTTGTAGATGATTACTACTACCAGACAAAAAAAAACCGGTCCTGTCCTCAGTGCTCTACTTCGCCTCGAAAATGGTGATCCTCATCATCTTCTACTTCCTTGTTACTCTCTCCCTCTCGCTCCTTCTCCGAAAATGGCTCATCTCCGGCAGCCGGCGCCGTCTCCCTCCAGGCCCACCGGGTCCTCCGGTGATCGGAAACCTCTTCCAGCTCGACAACTCCGCCATCCATCGCCACTTGTGGCAGCTGTCCCTCAAATACGGCCCGCTTTTTACCCTCAAGCTCGGCCGCAAAACCACCGTGGTGGCTTCTTCAGCACGCATGGCCCGAGAAATCATGAAAACCCACGACCTAGACACGTGCAGCCGGCCAGTCCAACGCGGTGGCCATAAACTCTCCTACCACGGCCTCGACATAGCTTTCTCTCCCTACGGCGCATACTGGAGAGAGATCCGCCGGATCTGCGTCGTCCATCTCTTCAACCCGACCCGGGTCCAACTCCACCGGCCCATCAGAGAAGAAGAGGTCTCGCTCATGATCCAGAAGCTCTCCCACGTTGACGGTGGCTCCGCCGTGAATCTGAGCGAGGCGGTGATGTCCCTCACCAGCGCCATAATTTGCAGAGTTGGGTTCGGGAAGCGGTACGATGAGAAGAGCCGATTAGATGAGCTGCTGAGGGAATCGCAGGCCATGTTTGGGAGCTTCTTCGTGTCTGATTATTTCCCGTTCATGGCGTGGTTTGATTGGATTACTGGATTAGTTGGTCGGCTGGAGAAGAACTTCAGGGACCTGGATGAATTCTACCAAGAATGTATTGATGAACATTTGGATCCCAAGAGACCGGAGCCGGAGCACGAAGACATTATCGATGTCTTGCTTCATCTTCAGAAGAGTAGAGAGTTCTCAGTTCAGCTTACACTTGACCACATCAAAGCCATACTCATGGTAATATTTTACTATTTCTCTTACCTCATCTTACCTAATATTTTACTCATGGTAATATTTTACTATTTCTCTTACCACATCTTACCTCAAGTGGGTATGTAAAATAAAAGTAATTTTTATCACTGGATTCAGAAGTTGGTAATAAGGTAAAAAAAATACTTTTCTTAATACAAACGTCAATTAATTTTACGTATTAATTGATTAAGGTATGTATAATTTTAAAGAATCGGAATTATTTTTAAAAAAATCCAGGTTAAATTACTTGTTTTTATCAACTTCTCTTTCATAAATATCTCATCTAAAAGTAAAAAAAACAAATATTTCTTTACAATAACTATTTTAATCTCTATTATCAAACAAATGACAGATTTAATTATTTAGTAATTGTATATTATTATTTTATTTATTTATTATTTACACATTTTGTATAAATATTTATAATTTGATTTAAAAGTTTATTGATATATAGGCTATTGATAAATATTTATAATATTTTTCATAAGGAAGCACCAGTTTTACTAATTAATAAACTCTATTGATAAATTTCTTTTAAAGAACATATAAATGGTTTAATCAATTACTTTATCCTATGTCATTATGAAACTTGGTGTTATTTTAATAAAAAAGTTCTCGAGACTTAAAAAATTGAGCACCCTTTCAATATTTTTTCTCACTTAATTTTCCGTTCTTTTTATTTTTGCGTGTGCAGAAACTCTAAACATTTTTCAATATTTTATTTTATAACTCATGTGATTTGTATTATGCTGTTTCATGTAAATTTCATAACTTGACCCATCATATAAAAATCTTGGGTCCGTCACTGCAGTTATATCTTATATGCACATTTTACCTTTTTACCTGAAATCAACCCGTATTTTTTTTGATACATAGTCGACCCGCATTCTTAATCTACAAAAAAACATTCTTAATTATGAAATTAATTCACATCGTCCTATTAATGAAACAAACATGTACAAACATGGGTATTATTTAAAATCACCGTGGTTAAAGTATATTATTAGAAACAATAAAGCATATCAAAACACAAAACTTAAATTCAATGAAACGATCTACATGAAACAAGATCACGTTAAACAAACATTTCAATTAATGCTGATAAAGTATAGTAGCCTGATTATGAATTACCTCTTTGTCCGTTTTTTTATTGAAATAAATATTTTTGGCATGTGCAGATTAAGATAAGTGTATAATTGATGACTTTTGACATATAATTATATACCTCAACTCCATAAAAAGTGAAATAAAAAAACCACAAACCTCAAAGGGGCAAATTAAATAGCATAAAATTAAAGAATAAAAATTATTATAGATAGAAACGTACGTGTCAATTATTAAAAACAATCTAAAAAGAAAAATATTTTAATAAAATAGAGCTAAATGAGTAAAACAGAGTTTCATTCTAAATCGATGATTGGACAGCTAACCAGGAGTAAATTCGCACATGTCACGTTTTTTAAAGTGGGGTTTACTTACACTATAGACCCAGGGCTATAAACTGGCTTTTATCAAACTTACTTTTTTTTGAACGGCTAAACTAATTTATTAAGAAGAATTTATTAAACTTACTTAAACTTGAATTCGGCTCGTGTGTTATTAAGCACTGTTTTATCGAGTTTCGAATTCGAACTCGAGTTGAGTTTATGGGCTCGATATTTTTTTCTAGTCGAGTTCGATTGGACCTGAGTACGACTTGATAACTTATCGAACTTTATATATTTTGAAGTCTAAATTGTTATAAAAATCCTAATTTAATCCAAACTTTTGAGTTAATTTTTGAGCAGCTCTTGAGCTATCGAGCTGAACTCGAGCATTACATTGAGCCAAGTTCGAGCTCGATCTGAAACATTCGAACCGAGTTCAAGCCGACCACAGTTCGAGCTCGGTTCGGCTCATTTACATCCCTAGATCCAATGTCTTATGGAAAGGGTATTGAGTAACAATGTTTAAAGAGTAAAGTACATTTTTAGTCCAGGTTCTGTGCGTGTCCTATTCTGGCCCACTTTTAAGAATTCGTCCTATTTCGATTCTAAATGTTTGGTTTTTGTCCTGTTTTGGTCCTACCGTTAATTTTTCCGTTAAGTTGGCTGTTAATTAAATTATTTTTACATAAATGCCCCTAAATATACAAACTAATTACACATTTAATAGATGCATGATCACTAAACTTTTAATAAATATTCATATAAGTCCCTCTGCACGCTCAGTTTTTGTTCGCCCTTCTTCTTCGATGGGCTCGCCGGAATCTGGGTTTCGCGGCGGAGGCGGCGGCCCGCGGCGGAGCTCGACTTCCGGCGGCGGACTTAGGTTCGAATGGTGGAGAACAGCCGATGGTTCCAACGGTGGTGGTGGGAGCGGCCGGGCGCTTAAACGTCGAAACGGGCGGCGGTTTTTGTCCGATTTCTCCTTCTCCGGTGCGGCTCCGGCGACGCGAGATGGTGGGCTAGCTTCGTATCGTCATGGGGGAGGTAATGGTAGTGGGTTTTGGAGGCGAAAAGGGCTGGACGAATCCGGCGAATCCGACGAACGAATCTGACGCCGACGAATCCGACGAGTCCGCCGCATGGGTTTTGTCGATTGTTCGGCCGACGAATCCGGGACACTGGGAGGCAAGGGAATCGAGGATTCGGAAAGGCTGAGAAGAAAATGAGGGACAAGGGATGTGATCGGTGGTCATTCGATGTCGAGATCACCCAATGCGCATTGCCTTGTTTGAGGATTCTGTGGATGCTTGGATTGATTGCTTGCCCCTGTGCTTTCGATCGACTAGGGTGATGCGTTTAAGAAGCCCCTCTTGACCACATTTGAGGCGAAATTGCACTTGGGTTCATACCGGGATGGTGGGAAAGAGGTGTGGTAGGTGGTGGTGAAAGTATTAGAGTTTAGTTGTAGGGATGAGATTGATAGATTGTTATAAATTTAGGGACTTAGTTGTAAATTAAGTTATGGGTATTTTAGTCATTTCATTAATCTAACAGCGTATTTAACGGAAAAATTAACGGTAGGACCATAATAGACAGAAAATCATAACTTTAGAACCAAAATAGACGAATTCTTAAAAGTGGACCAAAATAGGACACGTGTTAAAGCTAAGGGACTAAAAATGTACTTTACTCAATGTTTAAATTCGAATCGGTAGCAGAACCATTCAAACCATTTCATGAACCGATTCACGGTTCAATTGGTTAAGTCATGGGTTTAATCGATTATTTTATGAAACCTAGCTATCAATCTTTACTATATTGAGTTAATATAATGTAATCTACAAATATAAAAAATAATGCATATTTTCTACACTAAAATAATAATTTATGATATGAATTTATTTGTTCAATAAAAGAATCATGTAAATAGATTAATGAGTAAAACAGTTTGTCATTTTTACATTTATATAAGATGTATGATATAGTTTCGCAAGGTAGTAGTCACAAAATTTAAATAGATCAATGAATAAAATGTAAATTTATGAATTTACATTTTATTCATAAATTGAAGAGATCCAATAATGCTCGATCTAAGTAAAACTAAAAAAGCTTATGTAAAAAAATGTAAATTTATTATAAATTTGGGGTAAGCCACAATTAATATCACACCTTGAGGAGCTAAAGGTAATTTGATTTTGTTTTTTCAAAAAAGAAGCCTTTGAAAAATTGAACTGCCGATTTTCGTTTCTTCGATTTTGACCGGTTCTACTAGTTTTGACGAGTTCTTGGCGTAAAAACCAGACCGGTTAGGCATCCGCTTCACAATCTGGTCCGGTTTTCTCAGCACTCTAAGTACTTAGTAGTAACTGCAGAAAATGAGCAAGTTGGAGATTAGTCATATTCATATTCAACTTGAAATTTGTATTAAATTAATTTTGTTCATATTTGACTTGAAAGTAATAAAAAAGTGACCTACAAATAATATTTAAATTAATAAGATCAGAAGAAAAAAAATATATTATGAGATAGAGTTTCGTTGTTGAAATTGCATCAAATTAAGACAATGGTACAATTAATCTTTGGATGTATGTACAGAATGTCCTTATTGGCGGGACAGACACAGGAGCTGCAACGGTGATATGGGCCATGACTTTTTTGATGAAAAACCCAAACTTAATGCATAAAGTTCAAGAGGAAATCCGAAATTCAGTGGAAGCTGCGAAAGGATTCGTGAATGAAGAGGATCTCCAAGGCCACTTACCTTATTTCAAAGCAGCGATAAAGGAGACATACAGGTTACAACCGACAGCTCCCTTGCTAGTACCACGAGAAACCATCCAAAGCTTCAAGGTCGACAACTATGAAATCCCAGCAAAGACCCAGATCTTTGTTAACGCTTGGGCTGTCGGACGAGATCCTGAAATCTGGGACAACCCTCACGAGTTCCTTCCAGAAAGGTACGTACGTACACGTCCAACCCTAATTTAATTTGCATTTTCAGAAATACCCCATATAGTTGCATTAAGATATATACACAGGTTTGTTGGGAGTTCAATTGACTACAAAGGGCAGAACTATGAGTTGATTCCGTTTGGTGCCGGACGAAGAGGGTGCCCTGGGATTCACATGGGAGCTTTAACGGTGGAGTTGGCGTTAGCAAATCTTCTTTACACCTTCAACTGGGACATGCCACTGGGGATGAAGAGGGAAGAGATCAACATGGAAGCGAGCCCTGGCATCACCATGCACAAAAGAGATAATCTTTGCTTGGTGCCCAAGAAAATAATTGGAATCTGAGTGCGACTAATGGTACTATATGTAAGCAACAGTTGCAATTGAATCGATTTCGATAATGTCGATAATTAATAATTAGAGAAATGTTGATACTCCTGCTTTTACAGTTATTAATAAGAAAATATGTGAAAGTGATTGTAAAAGTAAGTGTAATTAGCATTTTCCTACTTATATTTATTATGTGTTGGTGTGTAAAACTAATTGTAAAATATCCGCAGTAAACTATTACAAGGGGTGTAAGCAAGACTTGTGAACTGAAACCTGTTGACACCCAATTTTGTACAGGTTAATAATTTAGGTTGTGTATAAAGTCTAGGTACTCTTACCAATTTTTGATATTTTTTGTGTTTTATTTATGTGACTTTATCTATGTCTTTTTGTCAATTTTCTAGTCATTTTATGTTTGATTTGTACAATTTAGAATTTTCGTGTGTTTTCTAATTTTAAAAAAAAGGAAGAGGAAAAGAAAAAGTAAACAAAAAAAAAGAAGTAAAAGAAAACGTTTAAAAAAAAGAAAAAAAAGAGGAGCAGGTCTTGGAACTTGGCAGCATGCTTGGAGGCGCTTCTTGGAAATTGGCAACATGCTTAGAGGCACTGCCCAGCCTTTCTACAACATCAATGAATTGTCAAACATGTTGGACAAGAGTTTGATCTCCTAGGCAAAATTCCAAAACTTGGCTATAAATTGAGCCATTGTGGAAGAGATCAAGGGTCGAGGATCGAAGAGATAGCAACCAACTTAACAAGCAAAAAAAAAGCAACGAACTGCTCTGTTCGTCCAAACTTGTCGGCCAATCACAACCCACCTTGCTCCACCATCTCCCGACGCATTTCATCACCAACCATCACTCCTATTGGAACCGCAGTACCACTAGAAACACGCCGACGTCCCTAGCTCCGCCCAAAACCGCCGGAAAACGGAGAAAACCTCCGCCAACCCACGCGGACCGTTTCCTTCATCCCCTCCGATTTGCCACGACGAGACGAAGCTAACCCACCCTCTCATGCTGCCGGAGATGGCCTGAGTATGGAGAAAAAGGGCCACAATCCGATGCCGACTCGAAACTCGTTTCCTCTCTAACCGAAGCTCGGTTTGCGACGAGGCCACTACCAGCAGAACCACTTACCTCCGCCGCACCTCCTTTCACCAAGACCGCCGCCGGAAAAACAGCTTTGTCGCCGGCCGCTGTCGCCTCTGCCATCTGGTTCAAACTCGTCGAAGAAGAAGAATCTGCTGCAGGTATGTTTTAAAATTTTTCATTGGGGCAAAATTACAACTTCAGTCCTTGTCCCTTTACTTTAGTCCCTTTTCCACTTAAACCCCTTCAGTTTTCCATAGTCTCATTTAAGCCACTCTTTCAAGTTTAAAACTCAACATTTTGGGCACTAGGACTAAACCTTTTTGTGTTTTTTATTAATATTTTTGGTATCATGTCAATCTAAATTATTTTAAATTTTATTTTCAAGATTTTTTTTAGTTTTATTAGCCATATACATTGCTAAGAATACTTTTATTTTATTTTATTTTTAGTGTGGTTATTTGTCTTTTTCTTTATGTCTTAAAATCAAGCAAATTTATGGAAACACCCGTGGTACCAGTTTTGGGCGTACGAAAATAACCATTTTTGTACGTAACTGACAAACGATTCCAGATCTCTCGTAGATCATTTTCAGGTTTCCAATCGACCTAGGAAAAATTGGTGGCGACTCCATGTCAAAAAACCACGTCGCTATAAAACCGACCCGATCTAAATTACCGGGTTAGGGTCAGGTTAAGGGTGAAAATGCCCTTGGGTGGCCTGAACCCGTCTTTTTGCCCAAATTTCTGGTTTGGGTGGGGTTCAACCCGAAATTGTGCAGCCCGACCCGAAGCCCAAACTTCTACTAGATAATTATTTATACTTTGCAAGTATAGACATTTTCACTTTTCACTTGCTTTAATTTTCTTTAACTAACTAAGGTAGAGACCCACAATGTATGTCTTTCTACATGCTTAAGGGGTATCAAGCCTTTGCAGATATCTCATGTGTGATGAAAGGAGCAAGTTAAAGACTCAACTCTTGCTCCTCTTTTATCTACCATCAATGTGGGATTAACAACAAGATTACAAGGTATGCTCTTTACAAACTCCGTACTTCAAGGAGTGAAGTTTGTATGGACCATAGAAGCATTAACCCATTTAAAGAGCCAACAATTGCATTTTTCTTATCGACCGGCAGTGCAGGATGAGGGCGTACAAGGCAAAAGGAAGACAGACAATGTGAAAAGCAAGAAACCTTAGAAATATATAGAAACAAACATTAGTTCCATCTTTCCACCAACAATTTCCACCAACAACGTGGAATGAAAAAAACAACAAGGTAAGAAAGAGTCAACCATACAATGTCCCACATTGATGTTTGATGCTAGATAAAGAGGCTCCAGACTTATATAGATAAATTCCTATCCAAGAGAGATTGTTTAGGCTCTAACTATTGTCTCATATTGGTCATTTACTAAGCCTTAACTCAAGTTGTCTCTCTATATTGATAGGAATTACAGATTTTGGAACAATGAGCTCAAGTTTTTTGTCCGAAAAAATAAAAACGTGAACCATGACATTCGGGTTACTCACTACGTGGTGGAGAGTGAATTTAGTGCGGCCAATATTGCGTATTTAGCTGCACTTAGTAGAAGCCGCAATACTCTACGTAATTTTGGGTGCAATTTATGTCTAGTGCGGCTAAATACACAATTGGAGCCGCAATAAGAGTGCCTCTCCTAGCTTATTGCAGCCAAATGCGCAATAAGCCGCATTACCACCAATAAAAAAATTGTTAACCTTCACTTTCACTCATTTTCATCCGGACTCAAAAAACATTCTTGACTTCATCTTCATCTTCCCTTCCTTTATCATCCATGGCCATCTCTTAGCTTCCGCTTCCTCTTTCATCTTCATCTCTTTACTTCCCTCCTCTTCCCCTCCTTTGCCCTCAATTGCACCTAGATTTGGCAGGATCATCCGCATTAGAACAAGCAGAACGAGCAAGAAGATTTGAAATTTTTTCAGATCCAACATGCACGTTGAAGACGGGAGATGACCAGGATTTTTTCAGATCTGCTCCATCAATGCTTTTTTGAAGTGTTAGAATTCCAGATCTAAGATGGAGTATTTTTTTTAGTGTTGAACGAAAGTAGATCTAGGTTTATTTATTTTCTTTTGTTTTGTGTTTGATTTCAGTTGTTGTACATTAGTCATTCTAAATTGTTGGTTCAAGAAATTGAAGAAATGAAAGAAACAAGTTTTGATTTGTTCTTTTGAATCTCAATTTTTGTTGAGTTTCTGGATTTTGGTTGAGTTTGTTGAGTTTCTGGGATGAATCGGATGAAGCAAGGTGACGGTGAAGGAGGCAAGATTGATGAACATTTCTGGGAAGTTAATGAACAATTCTGGGTTTGGATGAATAATTATGAATTTTTGATGAATCCGGATGATGAGTTCGTCATCCGGGTTCATCTATTTAATTTTTTTATCAAAATAAATTAATGTGGCCATGAGAGCATTAGGCCGCATTACTTATTGCAGCTCTGGCCACAATAGAGGATGTAGTGCGGACAATTTTACTGCAGCTTCTAGTGCGGCCAAAAGCGCACTATTTATTGCGCTCCAAGTGCGGTTTGGCCGCACTAACAATTGTTTTAACCACGTAGTGACTAGCTTCAATCCAACCTGACCTGAAAAGTTTGGACTCGGGTTAACCCGACCCGAAATAAAGTTTGGATCGGTTTCGGTCTAGCATACAAGGGTATAAGAATTTCGGGTCCGGGTTGACTTGAGCCCGAACTTGGTCAACCCGACCCGACTTACAACCCTAGCTATTACGATTATGACATATCTGCGGATTAACCAATCCACTGTCATTCCTATTTTGAATCAACGTCCACATGTACATAATAAATGGTACATGTTAACGTCACAAAACATCCATGTGTACAAAAACGTTAAGTTAGCAATAGGACCTTTTTAAACTACAGTTTATAATGTTGAGTACTTTATTATTAACCCAAAAAATTATAGGACTTCATCGTTATAAACATGAAACCTATAGGACCATTTATACATTTTTCCCTGGTTTGATCAGATTAATGGGTCAGTTGGTTGGCTGGAGAAGAACTTCAGGGACCTGTATGAGTTCTACCAAGAGTGTATTCATGAAGAACATTAGGATCCCAAGAGACCCGAGCCAGTGGCGGATCCAGTGTCTACAAACTATGTGAGCGGAAAAAAAACACTCAGAAGAATAGGTAAAATTCTTGATAAATTAAAATAAAAGTTTTACATAATATTCCTAAAAAATTCGATAAAAAATATACAATTCTTACACACTATTAGCACTGACGGAACTACATGATGATAGGGGTGCTATAGCCCCCCAAAGTTGATGGGGGTATTAGGGTATATGGTAGAAATTATGAGGATGAATGTAATAATTTACCCACTAGCCCCCACTCGATCAAAATAATTTTTAAACCCACTTATTATTAAACCCCAACCTATATAGTCCCCTTTTTTCACACACCCAAATTGCATCCATAAAATAAGGTAACTCAACTTGGTTAGGTTAAAAAAAATTTGGTCCATGTTTTCTATTTATAGTTTTATCAAAGTCATTTAAATTTGATATATTGTGGTTTGAGACGATGTCTAATTAATCTTTAATTTTTGATTTAATCATCTTTTAGTACATTTAAATTTTGGATTTATGTGCGGTACATTTAAATTTAATCATCTTTTAGTACATTTAATCATCTTTTAAGAAGAAGAAGAAGAAGAAGAAGAAGAAGAAGAAGAAGATGAAGAAGAAGAAGATGAAGAAGAAGATGAAGAAGAAGAAGAAGAAGGAAGAAGAAGAAGAAGAAGAAGAAGAAGAAGAAGAAGAAGAAGAAGAAGAAGAAGAAGAAGAAGAAGAAGAAGAAGAAGAAGAAGAAGAAGAAGAAGAAGAAGAAGAAGAAGAAGAAAAGGAAGAAGAAACAGAAGAAGAAGAAGAAGAATTCGAAGAAGAAGAAGAAACTAAAGAAGAAGAAGAATTCGAAGAAGAAGAAGAAGAAGAAGAAGAAGAAGAAGAAGAAGAAGAAGAAGAAGAAGAAGAAGAAACAGAAGAAGAAGAATTCGAAGAAGAAGAAGAAGAAGAAGAAGAAGAAGAAGAAAAGGAAGAAGAAACAGAAGAAGAAGAAGAAACTAAAGAAGAAGAAGAAGAGAAGGAAGAAGAAACTGAAGAAGAAGAAGAAGATGAAGAAGAAGAAGAAGAGGAAGAAGCGAAGAAGATGAAGAGCGAAGAAGAGCAAGAGCGAAGAAGATAAAAAAATTTACTGCGGCCGTCTGCGGCGCCGCAGTAAATCTTCTTGCGCCCGACAACTTGGCCATTCTTTGCGTAAATGGGCTTCTGCCCAAATCGCGATGACGGGCCGCGATAAGAAATGTCTTCCCCACGTAGTGTAACCTGCAAATAAAATTCACATTTTAATCCACGAGATGTGATGCGGGTCTCCGCGGATTGCGTTTGGTCCAACCCACTGTCATTCGTATTCTTAGGTATTTAATATGCTCCTTCCGTTCCTAAAAGATTTTATTGGCCGCATAGATTAAGGTGAATGTATGACTTTATGTAATTTGACATAATTACCCTTGAGTTGAGGTTGTACAAAAATCGAGATAGAAAAAGTAAAGATGAAGTAGGGATAATTTGGTAACTTTAATTGGATGAGAGAAGTTTCCGTTTAAGGAAAATGTATAATTTTTTAGAGACAGTCCAAAAAAGAAATGTGTATAACTTTTCATGGAATAAGGAAGTATACTTTTTTCATAAATGTTTTGATATAGAAACAGTACGTGGTGGAGACAGCTTTTAATGCAGCATGTATTGCGGTTTTGACTGCACTAACATTAAACAGCAATGAATGGTGAAATAAAAGCATATTGCGGTAGTGGCTGTACTTAAGGCCGCACTAAGCCCATGTCTTATTGCGGCTTAAAACGCAATAAGCCGCAATGGGCTCATTAAAAGCCCTCTCTTCCTCCTTCTTCCAAACACTTCACCGGCCTGAAAAGCAACATCACCCTCTTCTCCTTCTTTGGCCGTGCCACCATTCCGTCACTGCGGTAGTCACACCATCTCCTCTCCTAGTCCCTTCGCCGCCAGTCAAGGTAAGCACCGATGGTTATAATTTTTCATTTTTACAGCTTTTTACACACCCTATTCCTATTTTTTTATGTTCTTGTTGCAGATCTAACAGTGACCACTTCACCGTCGCATCTGCCACCGTCGACTTGCCTCTATTGCTTGTTCCTCGCCTACCGGCGTTGTTTAATCCTCTCCGATAATTATAAGTACACTCCTGAACCTTTTTATTGTTTTGCTTTTTCTGAATTAAATTTACAAATTGTATAATTTCTGATTTTGAATTTCTTGTAGGGTTCTTGTGTGTAATACTTGGTATGGTCACAAGAACAAAACTTGAAATAGTATTTCTTATCATGGATGTGGTTTTGAGCTATGAAAATACTGTCCAAATTAGTCTTCCAAGTCTTAATAGAGAGCCAAGAAGAAATCATTGTAATTCTTACTGAAGAAAAGGAGCTTAGTAATCTAATATATAAAGAACATTTCTTCTTTATTATGACAAACAATGTTAAATTAATTAAAAGCATAAGATAGATAAATTGTTTCAGTTTCTAAATATGTGTTTTCCTAACCTTTGTAACATGTGGACTGCCACCATGAGCAACATGTGGACTGCGATGATTTGGCCATCATGAGTAATCTAATACATTCCACAGTCGCCGCCAACCTTCGCTTTGGTTTTTGCGGGTTTTACGAGTGATTACCGACTAGATCCCCCAGCCACGTCCGCACAAGCTACTACGGCTGATGATTTGGTAGCATTTGTGCAAGGACGGTGGAGCCAAGCATATATCGAGGATCTGATTAGAGATTCTTGAGATGTATTTCCTGGTCCACAGTCTTAGTATATTACAAACATTTTGGATGTAAATGGATTATATATATATATATATTTAATATTCCATTTCTAATAAATAATTTAATAGTAATTTAGAATTATTTCATTGCAATTAACACTACGTCCTTAATACCAATTTTAATGCGGACCGTAATGCGGCTTAGGCCGCATTAACCAATCTCTACAGTAAATGTCGTGGTAAATTACGAATTACAACTTTAATGCGGTTTGATCCGTATTAGGGCTGCATTAAGCTTAAATTTTAGGTTTAAACTCATCCGCCGTACCATTCGCTTCTCATTTTTCTTCTTATTCTTTCTTCCATGCTCTTCCTCCTCCTCTTTCTTGTGATCTTAATTTTTTTTCTTCTTGATTCTTCTTCCTCTTCTTTCTTCGTCTAATCTTGATTTCTTCTTCCTCCTCCTCCTCCTCCTCCTCATCTTCTTCTTCTTCTTCTTCTTCTTCTTCTTCTTCTAATTGTGAGCACTCTAGATTTCAGATCTGAGATGGTGGTGGACGGCGGTGGACGGTGGCGGTAGAAAAGAAAAAGAGAATGTCGGCATGGCGTTGGAGAGCAAAAGTAGATCTAGATTTTTTTTATTTTGGTTTTGTTTAATTTTAGTTGTTGTACATTAATCATTCTAAGTTGTTGGTTCAATAAATCGATGAAATGAAAGAAAAAATTTGAGTTTGTTTTTTTTAATCTCAGTATTTTTTTTTCAGTTTCTGGGTTTTTGTTAAAGAAATGGTTGAATTTGCTGGGTTTGGATGAAAACATTATGGGTTATTTTGATGAATCTAGATGAATGTTCATCTGGATTCATCGAGTTTATTTTCTCAAAATGGTGTAATGCAGACTTAAGTGCATTAAGCCACATTAAGTAATGCGCTTAAAGCTGCGGTAGCCCAGCTTCAGCGGCTTATATACCGCAGCTTGTATTGCGCGTCATTTACGCATTAAATAATGTGGACATAATGCGAAATATAGCAACATTAAGAATGACTTCAATATAAAATATATTCATTGCGGTCTGTTGTGCATTAAGGTCGCATTTTGAATCAAATACTAACTCATTACATGAAATTCAAGCACCCACACTTTGTGGTATGGAGGGGGTTTCAAACTTCATTTTGTGGAGCTGAGGAAGAGTAGTGATTCACTTCCAAAATTCATGGTGATTTTGGAAAGATTTTCACTCCTCCAAAAATCACTTGAGGTGTGAAAATTAGTTTTTCACCGTGAAAAAATGGTCAACATTTAATCTATGATTTTTGTTATTCAATATTTTTATAACTAAAGATTAATAATTTATATGCAAATAATAAATGAATATCTAGTTTCTAAATAGTTTCTAAATATTATGGGGCTTCAAAGTTGAGTTTTTGGAGGTGAATTTTTGGCAAATTCACCTCCTCAAATTCAATGAACACACCTCTCTCAAGAAATTCGGACCTAACGTGAGTACAAAAAACGTGAATGTGAAAAACGGATAAGTGAAGTGAAAAGTGGGAATTGAGAAGAGTAGTGGGGGTGGGCCCCACCAAGCAACCAATCACAATTAAGGAGGAGGGGGAGTGAGGGTGGGCCAGTATTTGTTTTGTTTTGTTAGGCTGATGGTTTGAAGACCCGAATATGTGAAATGAATTGTTGAGGTGATTTTTGAAACAAATTCATGGGATGAGTTTTGATCCATCCTTTAACTTTGAAGCCCCCTATTATTATTGTCACCACATGAGAATTAACGGTGATTCTTCAATTTCTCATCTACCCCTAAGTTTGAAACCCCCTAACATATATTTTTTTACCTCATGAGAATTCACAGTGAATTCTTCAATTTCTCAATCTCATGAAAATCGCTCTCCTTCTAAGTTTGAAACCCCATATTATATCCATAAAAGGATATAGAAAAAATCTTTTTTATTGCTGCTGAATCAAATATTAATCCATTCACTCTAGTGCCACAGCTTAGATCGATGTATTGTTGCTCTTCGCACTCTCCACAATAAAACCATGTTTATCCTTATCGTCATCTGCTTCCTTGTACCTCTGACCTTTCTCTTACTTCTTGTCCGGAAATGGGCACTACAGTTGCCAGGCCGCCGTCTCCCACCAGGCCCTCCCGGTCCTCCGGTGATCGGAAACCTCTTCCAGTTAGACAGCTCCGCCATCCACCGCCAGTTGTGGCGGCTGTCCCTCAAATACGGCCCGCTTTTTACCCTCAAGCTCGGCCGCAAGACCGCCGTGGTTGCTTCTTCCGCACGTATGGCCCGAGAAATCATGAAAACCCACGACCTCAACGCATGCAGCCGGCCAGTCCAACGCGGCAGCCATGAACTCTCCTACCAAGGCCTCGACATAGCCTTCTCTCCCTACGGCGCATACTGGAGAGAGATCCGACGGATCTGCGTCGTCCATCTCTTCAACCCCACCCGGGTCCAACTCTACCGGCCCATCAGGGAAGACGAGGTCTCGCTCATGATCCGGAAGCTGATCTCCTACGGTGGCGCCGCCGTCAATCTAAACGAAGCGGTGATGTGCCTCACGAGCGCGATCATTTGCAGAGTCGGGTTCGGGAAGCGGTACGAGGATGACGGCGCGGAGAAGAGCCGATTTCATGAGATGCTCAGAGAATCGCAGGCCATGTTTGGGAGCTTTTTTGCATCTGATTATTTACCGTTGAAGATGCCGTTTTTTGATCGGATTACTGGGTTAGCTGGTCGGCTGGAGAAGAACTTCAGGGATCTGGATGAATTCTACCAAGAGTGTATTGATGAACATTTGGACCCAAAGAGACCGGAGCCGGAGCACGAGGACATCATCGATGTCTTGCTCCATCTTCAGAAGAGTCGAGAGTTCTCGGTCCATCTTACACTAGACCACATCAAAGCCGTACTCATGGTATTCTCTTTTCCTCTATCTTTATCTTTTCTTTGTTTGGAAAAAAAATTAATTTTACCATTAAAATTTACAAATTTTCTAATTTTATCAATCAAATTCATTTTTATCAACTTTTTATTGAAGTACTTAAGTTATCCTAGTTGGTAATGAGATGCATTAATACTACAAAATATACAGTATTTAATGTTTACGAAATCTTCCAGTGACACGTCATCTAAGCGCAACTCATGCTAATTGGGTAACGTTTACTGGAAAATTTAATGTTCAATAAAACTTTGCTGAAATTTTCGCATTAAAAAAAATAATGAGAATTTGAAGATTTTATAAACTTTAGTGTAAACTTACTATTTTCTCTCTTTTTTTCCCAACATTTGCTATTAAATATTCATAAAAACAATTAATTTCCTATCCATTGCTGATTGTAAACTGTTTTCGCTACGTCAGCCTTACCACTAAATATAAAAAACAGATGATGATGGATGTTAGTTTTTGACCATTTGCTAGATTGAAAACTCTTCATATAAATATAAGAATCTGTATACTTATTTCTACAAACAATGATGGCGTGGAAAAAAAATGTTTCCACACATACTCTCATAACAATATCTATTTAATAATAGTTACGTTTCTTTTTTTTACTCAATCAAAAAAAAAGTTACGGTTTTTTATATCTAATCTATTTAATTTTTTCCCTATATTTTGGTATATATAAATTAAGTAGCCTATATACATAAGATAAATCAATGTATCTAATTTTTAGAAATATTATTTTCAAATTTTTTGAGCAAAATTATTTATGATAAAAATTTAAATTGAACGAAAGTCTAAAAGTCAAATGTATTTATTAAATAGAAACGAAGGGATAGTATTTACTTAATAAAGAAAAGATAAAATGACCATCCAACTTGTTTGGATGTACAGAATGTCTTTGTTGCCGGGACAGATACGGGAGCTGCAACGGTGATCTGGGCCATGACTTTGTTGATGAAATACCCTAACAAGATGCAAAAAGTTCAAGAGGAGATTCGACACTCGGTGGGAATCACAAAAGGATTTGTGAATGAAGAGGATCTCGAAGGACACCTACCCTATTTCAAAGCAGTGATAAAGGAGACATACAGGTTGCAACCAACGGCTCCATTGCTTCTACCACGAGAAACCATCAAAAGCTTCAAGATCGACAACTATGAAATCCCAGAGAAGACCCAGATCTTTGTTAATTCATGGGCGGTCGGGAGAGACCCAGAAGTTTGGGATGACCCTGAGGAGTTTCTTCCAGAAAGGTACTCTCTTAATTTATCCCAAGCTGACTATCTTTTAAAATTTATGTGCGTTTGGTAACAACTTTTTAAAGTAGCTTTTACGATTCAAAAAAGCTAACTACAGCTGGTCACCTATCTCTTTATGAGACAGGGACTATATATAGTACATATAGTTAAACAAGTCTCTTTATTTAAAAGTTTCTTAATATATTCTAAAAAGTCATAAGACTTGACAGATTTGTTGGGAGTTCAGTTGACTACCAAGGGCAAAACTATGAGTTGATTCCATTTGGTGCCGGGCGAAGAAGCTGCCCTGGGATTCACATGGGAGCTATAACAGTGGAGTTGGCATTAGCAAATCTTCTTTACACCTTCAACTGGGAGATGCCACTGGGGATGAAGAGGGAAGAGATCAACATGGAAGCGAGCCCTGGCATCACCATGCACAAAAGAGATAATCTATGCTTGGTGCCCAAGAGAATAATTGGATTAATCTGAGTGTGACTAATGGTACTATATATAAGCAATAATTAAGTTTGGAAAATGTTCGGATGATCAGATCTATAGTTGCTTTAAAATTGATGTCAATAATTATTAAGCATTGGTTTCATTACGTCGTTGTAACCATAATCAATGCGGCTTAGGCGGTATTAAAATCGCTTTCCAGATGGTTTAATGGTTTAATTCGGCCGTTAATGGAGGTTCGACTGCATTAAAAGATATTTTTCAACTCATCCAGTTGTATTACAGCCTTTAAACCTTATAAATGCCTCCTTCCTTCCTTAAAAAATATTTCTAAGGCATCCTCCTACGTCTTCTCTCCTTCTGTCGCAGCTCCAGATCATGTCATCCGTCGGCACCACTTCACCTCGTCTCACTGCCTCCCACGGTAAGCTCCTCCTCCCACTACTAGTTGGTTTGGTTCTAGTATCACCTTTGTAGCACAAATGGGTGGTACAAAGCGCAACCCGCTACAATGTGCAACATGCTTGGAAGTGCCTTTAAAGTCATAGCACAGTAGTAGCGCATACAAGAGCTTCTAAGCTTTAAAGCGCAGAAATATGCTACAAAGACGCTACTACATCTACATTCAGTTGCCATCATATAGTTATACCTATTTTTATAAATTGATTTTTTTATTTGTATGTTGAAAATGATAAAATTAATTTGTTGTTCTGTACATAGTTGAACCATAGTTTCCGTTTGTGAATATTTTGTAGAATATTATATATATAATATTATTTTCATAGGCATTTGGGATTAATATTGCAAAATATAATATTCTACTTAATATTCATGGATTATCCAGGTTTGACAGTTTGTAAAAGTGCAATCGGTATGTTAAAGTTTTATGGTTTCGTATGCATAACTGTCACGGTTGCATAAATTTCGGCATTTTTTAAGTCATGTTCTTCATCATACTTGCGCAATTGTAAACTATTGGAAGAATGGTATTTACTAAACTATTGGGACATTTATGAAGTTTTATGGATTTTTTTTTTGAATTTTTAGAATTTTGGTATATTTTTGTGAATTTTTAAGTATTTGGAGAATTTCTTGTGAATTTTGAAACTTGTGGGTAAAATTGAAAAACAAATTTGAAACTTTTGAATATCTTTGTAACTTTTATGAAATTTTTGGGTCTACTTGTCAGTTTTTAAGATTTTTGGGATGTATTATGAAATTTATTCAAATTTAGTACGCAGTGTCCCCCTTCTCTCCTTCTCCGCCGCTTCCTAACCGCCTTGCCTCCTCCTCCTCTTCCTCGTCCTCATTTTCTTCTTTTCTTTGTAGATCTGCCGCCTCGCCTCCTCCTTACGACCACCACCGAGCAAAGTAGATCTAGGTTTTGCTTCTTTTAAAATCTTGTTTTTAGGGGTTTCTAGGTTTATGGTTGCATTTCTAGGTTTTGGGTTGCACTTCAAAGCTCCTCTGACGCCACCAATGCCGCTCACTCACCTTCATCACCGCCATCGCTACCTGAATATGGAAAAGTTTATTTTTCTGGATGAATCCGGATGAACAAATTATTCATCTGTATTCATCCTTTTTTCTATTTTTGAAAATGTGTAATGCGACAAATTCCGGATTTATATAATGCGGTTTCTACTGCGGCTAATTTAGCATTATTTACCTCAGCTACAATGCGTATTTGTCGCATTATAAACCATTTCAATGACGTAGTGTGTGTAAAAGTAATTGTATGTACGTACATTTGGACTATAATTTATCCGCGTTCCTCACATTGTTACTAATTTTCCACCATTGTTCTTTGAGGCTACATAATTGCTACTAGAGATGTCGAAAACTGACACAATCCGAACCCGTCCAATATCCCGGCTCAAGGTGATAGAGGAAGGCAATGACTCGTATCTGAATCAACTTGATCGGAACCGATTGAGGTGAAACTCCAAACGTCTCGAAGTACTCGATTAAGGTGAACCATATGAATCAAATCCCATAACCCAAAATGATCTAAATCTGATTAATCTGAAATCACTCCTAGAGCGTCACCGACAGGCTATTTCAGGTAGTCTTGGGTGGCTGTTTCAGGACAGTCTTTCTACTTATAGAAATTATACTTACCGAACTGCATTGCAATTAGCTGATTTCTTGAAGTGAGTGCATGGTAGATGCAGCCATGGTTCTGAAAACCGGACCGGCCCGGTTGGTCGAACCACGAACCGGTCTCCTATCCGGTCCGGTTATCGATTCTAAGACCATCTATGCAAAACCGGACTGAACCGGCGGAATCGGCAGAAACCGGTGGACCGGAACCACCGGTTTTGAATAAAAACCAGTTGTGTATGGTGGGCCTGTTTTTTGCAAGTTGAAGTACAGGATTTGAGCCTGATTTTTTTTAATTCATGTCAAAAGCCCAATGGACCAGCCTGCACTTTTTATTTATTTATTTTTTGATGGATCTCATTTAAATTAAAAGAAGCAATTAACATTGAGGGAACTGAAGGTTTAATTTTACTCTTAATCATTTTTATTTTTGGATTTGAAATAATTGTGTACTAGATTCTTTAGTAAGATAGTTTTATCTTCAAAGAATAATTATGAGTATTTTATTGTAGGTGATGGAACTTTAGAACTTGCATATGCCAATTTTTTTGGAATATTTAGAGCTTGTATATGCCAATTATTTTGAACTTTAATGGATCTATATTTTTAAATTTACTATCATTTACATATTTATTTTAAGATAAATGATAAATATTAGATATTTTGCGTATTTGACTATAATCAATTGAACCGATGTAGCCAGCAGCACACCTTGTCTTTATACAGACATTTTATTATGTTATCTATAGTAGAACCACCGCTTATATATTATTCACTATGAAACAAAACAAGCTTGCCTTCTAGTGCACGTAATATATAGCACGAATGAATAATAATAATAATAATAATAATGATGATGATGATGGATGACTAGTGTGCCCACATGCACACATAAGAACACATTTTTGTTTGTATGTACGAATAAAGTCAGAAAAGTTTGTTTGATTATAATAATTTATTAAAAGTGTTACTATCTCCGAATCTTAAGGTTTTAAAAGTATTACATTTAAATTTTAGCATGACTTATTAAGTTGTGACATGGTTGACCGTAATTATACATTATAATTATTGGTTTCAAGTGTTAATATTTCGGCAGTAGCAAATTGATGTGGAAAACGTGTAGCAAATTCATGTATGAATGTTATTAGTTTTAATTTCATTGACAATTTTAAAAGTACTTGAAAATTAATTGTCTTTTGCAGCGAAAATTCGTTTAGAAAACAGAAACAATTAAAATAAATAAATGAGAATGTTATTATTTTAAATATTAAGATTTGGTCTTAAATATTAAGAAAAAGGTCTAAACTTTTGATAAAATATTAAGATTTAATTTTAACTATTTATAATACGACTGACCTATAATTAATAAAATATAACATTTTTCTTCTAATAAATGAGAATGTTAGTATTATAAATATTTAGTGTAAGACATCCCTCTCCTCTCATACACACGTTCCATATGATTAAACATTATAGTGTAAGACATTCCTCTCCTCTCTCACACCTTGTTTTTATTAATGGATGAGATGTATGTGAGTAAGGAAATTTGAGGAAACATTATTTTATAGAGAATTGATGATATATTCAATGGCGGATCTAGAGTCAAAAAGTAAGGTTAGCGGAAAAAAAATCACATGTAAAATTTTTGATAAATTAAAACACAATTATTATATAGTACTCATTAAGCATTCAATTAAAATAGATATAAGAATTTCAAATAAAAATATCATTAAATACACTTAAAAGTATTCAGGTTACAAATTCTACAAAAAAAAAAAAATTGTTGAAATGGGCTATAGGTCTTGGACCAAAAAACTTACCCAACGAGAGCTGCTGGGTGCGCTCCCTTGCTCATCCACCAATGGGTATATTGATGGATTTAAGTTAATGGTATATTGAGAGTTAAAAAATTGGGAAAAACATTTCCCAGAATTTTGTAGGTGAACTCAACCATAAATAACTTTCCATAAAACGAAGTGTAGCACTTTTTTGGGACAACTCAAAAATGTAATTGCAGCAAAATTTAAGAGATGGATGATATATTTTATTGAAGGGTAAAGTGCATTCATGGTCCTGTAACTTTAATTATTGTACCATTATGGTCCTGTTTTAACTTTTTGTACTAATAAAGTCTTATTTTCAAGTTTTTTCTTCATCATGGTCATATTTGACATTTTTGTCCTCAATTTTTAAAATATTGTCATTTTAAACAATTATAAAATATAAAAATCACCCTAACGTTTAACAAAACTTTCAATTTTACCCTCAATTTGTATAAACCCTAAAATTCTACCATAACTTTTACAAATACTTACAATTCTACCCTACAATTTTTTTCTCCACTTTATCTCACTACCCTCCTATCCACCACCACCGAAAATCTCGCCGGACCGCCGACAGCCTTCGCCAGAATGCCCTTTAAGCTACGAAACGCAAGTCTAGGCGGTAGATCCGCAGCCCATGGCCGCGAATCGCAGGCCAAGGGCTGCAAATCGTGAGCCCAGGGCAGCGGATCGCTAGCCCAGGGCCGCGGATCGCTAGCCCAGGGCCGCGGATCGCGAGCCCCAAGCAGCGAATCGCGGCCCCGCAGTTTTCCTGCGATGGCCCGTGGCGACCCGTGGCTTTTCGGCGGTGGTGGGTCGGATGGTGGTTGAGATAGGTGAGTTGAAAAGTTTAAGGTAGATTGGAGGGTGTATTTGTAGAATTTTAAACTTTGAGGATGTAAATGGTATAATAAGAAAAATTCAGTTTATGTTCGTTATTGTACCATTTCTGTGAAAGGGTAAAATAGTAAAATAATCGTAAAAAGGACCATGGATGAAGAAAAAACTTGAAAACAAGACTTTATTAGTACAAAAAGTTAAAACAGGACCCTAGTGGTATAATAATTAAAGTTACAGGATCATGGGTGCACTTTATCTTTTTCTCAACGTTACTAACTTTCTAAGTTTCACTTTCTTTAATATTAGAATAGATAGTCAGATATAAATGTCAAGGAACAATTGACAAATTGAAATCCAAATATTATGAGTTTGAGCATCAAGAAATTAAATGTAAGTTTGAGGAATCTATAAATCTTTCTTTGTTGTGTTCATTTGGAATGGGAAAAAATTTGGGAAATTGGAGATGTCTTTTTGATTGATGGATAAGATGAATGTGAGGGAAGTTTGAGGAAAATGTTATTTATTGATAATTGATGGTAAATTAATGAATTTAATGTTGTTTAATGATTGATTTAATGTTGTTTAATGAGATTTTTCACAACCGAAAAAGTAAGTAACTAAAAATGATATTTTTTTAAGTGCAACTTGTATGTATATAATTAAACAATAAAAGAATACAGAATTGTGCAGTGGATCAAGAAGCAACCTACCTGCACGCGCCAAACAAAGTCACCTAACAAAAGCACTTCTACCTAAACAAACATATGCTAGACCTGCACACCACACTGCCACTAGAAACATTACCCTAGCAACAGACAACCCAACACACAAACAAAACGGTTGGACACCCTCGCCTCAAGAAGACCTGCAAAGAGAACAACCACTACCGCACGCATTGCCCTGTAGACAATAGAGGTGCTAGCAACCACATTTTCCAAGGCACCTGAAAATTTTTACACCTACTACTAACCCACAAATATGATAAAGCCTAGATCTCAGAGAGTATCAATGAAGATCTCCATGCTTGAGCTTCCATCACCAATTTGTTCCTAGCTCTCCATAATGACCAGGCAGTAGTTAAAATCACCCCATGCCAGACCAATCTTAACTTGCTAGATGATTGATCAATAAATGGACCGTCAATGAGGTCTGACACATCAAAAAGAGTACTTACATCCATATTGCACCAAGTTGATACCGCACCCCAGATGTTGTGAGCAAATGGGCACCTTACAATTGCATGGTTGATTGTCTCTACCGCATTTCTACACACGGGGCAAAGGTCTGAAGGAAGTTGGACGCCTCGCCGTTGTAAAAGGGAATGCACCGGGAGTAGCTCACGGGTTGCTCGCCAAGCGAAAATGTTGATCTTTCTTGGAACAATTTTGCACCACTGTAAGGGATTCCCTCTGTTTTGCGCCTTTATTTTATCCACCACCTTGGACATGGAATGCACCAAGTACTCTGGCTTGCCATCTAGCTGCCAACTCCAACCATCAGGAAGATCCAGCTTCAAGTGAACCTGCTGCATCAAAATGGTTAGCTCTTCCAGCTCTCCCCACACCCTTCCTCTCACCGGCCTCCTCCAATCAAACTTCCAGCCCCACAGCTCCCCAACCTTCTTCCATCTCTCTTGGACTAGACAATCCTAGTTCTTTTCTAATCTAAACTGGCGGGGGAATTTGCTATAAAGAAAACACCTTGCTACCCAGACATCTTTCCAAAACCTGGTTTTGTCTCCTTTTCCTACCTCTTTCCTAAACCCTGATTTAAAAGGGACGCCTAAACTCTCAAACTTAAAACCCACTCTAATCACATCCTTCCAGACTCCCCAATTGTCACTCCCCCCACCCGAATTTTGCAACCATCCTTCTTTCCCATGGATACTTTGAACTACCTGGACCCAAAGCCTATCTTCCTCCTTTAGAAACCACCACCACCATTTTCCCAGCAAGCCCAAATTTTTCCCTTCCAGGCTACCCACACACAGCCCTCCCTACTCATAGTCTCCGTATAACTTTGAAATCTTAACCCATATTATCTTGCTATCCGCCCCGCTAACCCCCCAAAAAAATTTGTTTCGAAGAATTTCCAACCTTCTTACCACTACGGGCGCCCACTAAAAATGATAATGGGTCATGATTAATGAGAGGAATTCTAAGTCGTCTGTTGAGGCTTCTACCATGTCATCCAGTGGCAGTACGCATGTTTTTTCCTCCTTTATTTAATCATTTTTACCTACTTTTCCTTTTTGTTATGACTTCAAAATTTTACTTACTTTTTTAGTTATGAAAAAACTCATTAAATCAAAACTTAAACATGACATTTTCGGCAAAAAGTGAGAGCTTTAAAAGGAGAGAAAAAGTAGTGAGGATAAAAGTTTTGAGAATTGTGTAAATTTTAATAGTTGTTATTTTGTTTTGTAGGTAGTATATTTATGATAGGTTGATGTGAAAACAACAAAAAAAATACTACAATCTTTGTGGGACAAATGGAATAGTATTATACTCTCTTTGTTCCCAATTAATTATACACACTTTCTTTTTGGGCTGTTCCAAAAGAAATCTATACGTTTCTTAAATTGAAATTTCTATCATCTAAAGTTATTAAACTGTCCATACTTTATCTTAACTTTTTTCTATCTTACTTTTTGCACAGTCTCTACTCAAGGTAATTATGTAAAACTATATAAAATCTTACATTCATCTTAATCTCTGCGCCCATACAAAATGTAGAATTAATTGAAGACAGATAGAGTAATTTTATTTACATTTTTGCAATAAATTATTCGAATCATATTAGAAACGAAACATATGAGTAATGATGTATATGTCATATCACACATATATGGAGTGTGTACGTGTGTGTAGTATACATGCGTGTGAGTATATATATATACACACAAATGAAGAAATATTTAATAGGATGTGAGATAATTGGATGAATGATTATTGAAAAAAGCTTTATGAAATTAACAAAATAAATCCAAATTTTTTAGAATATGAGATAATTGTATAGATAACGATTACTGGTTAAACATATGTATTTTGGTTTATTTGCGAAATTTTCATAATGACATGTAACTATTTTTATAAGCATACATCATTGAAGCATGCATCATGATTTATAAGTATACATCTTTTTTCATACAACCATATGTCTTCTTTTATTGTTTTTCATCCCATAAAAAAATTTGAACTTTTAAATTTAAAATCCGTTTGAATTGTTAATTTTAAAAATTTTAAGTAAATTTAAAATATTAATTATGAAAAATATACCGTCAATGTTCACGTAATCGCCTAGTTGTTTTTTTTCTTTCTTTTTCTTTTTCCCATCTTCACGTGTTTTCTTTTCTTTTCTTTTTATACGCATAATCTTTTTCGGTGGTGTGGTTTGTAACTTTTTTTACTCAATTCGTCTAAAAAACAGAGAAATGTTTGATTTTTAGTATTTAATTTATAATTTTATTTTTTTTATTTTAAAATAAAAATTAAAGAATTTTGTATACAAATAAAAATTTAATGTATATTTTAAAATTTTATTTTATTATATTTTATCTACTATATAATGTTGATAAATTGAAACAAAATGAATATCAAAAGTAAACATTTCATTATTTATGATAGAGGGAGCATTTTATTTTTCATTTTCACCACATGTCTCTTCTTCGATCTATTGTTATCTCCATCGCATAACAAAAATATATTTATCTTTTAAATTTGTCTTTAATTCAACTTTTCATTAGAAAAATCACGTGAAAACAATTGTAATATTTAGATATTAGAAAAAGTCTGCATATAATTTCTTTAAACTATATATATACAAAAATATTGAAGAAACAAACAATTAGAGGCTAAATGATAAAAATAAATGTATATTTTTTACTCTAGCGGAGGGAGTAGAACTGTATTTTTATATCTTGCCACTTATATCTCTGTTAGTATTAGTTTTGCTTCCTTCTACAGCACAGGTTAGTTTTTTTTACTCCCTCATTTTTTTATTTCTTCATTTTATGTTCTTTTTCATTTCATTTTTCTTTGATTCCTTCTCTCATTTCTTTTTGCTTTCGGCTTCAATTACTTCTTAGCATTTGGATTTAGATTTTATTTTTGTTTCGTGGATGCACTTCTGACACTTTCTTTCAATCTATTTTATTTGTTCCGGGATTGGTATGAATTAAAGCTTTTTAAGGTTTAATTGTAAACTAAGACCTTCTATTTTTCCAGCTTTTAAGAATGCACTCATATGATTTAATCTTTGACTTTACAAAATATATTATTTAATCTTTTAATTGTATCAGCTCATCCACCAAATTAAATACAACGTGCTCATGCATGAAATCATCCACCAAATTAAATACCACGTGCTCATCCATTATTCATGCATGTTATCCGTATGTCATAACTTTAAAAACCGAACTGCTCATTAAACCATTAAATTAATAATTTAAAATTTAACCGGTTCAATCGATTGAACTAATAATTCAACCGTTATTTTATATTTATAAACTATTAATAAATACACATTTTTTAAAGTTATCATAATTCATATGCAATATAATAATGAATATTTTCAAGAAACAATTAGGGACTTTACAAAAAAAATATAAATAATTATAAAAAAATGAGATGTTGAAAGTAACCAGTATAAAAAATATAGGGGCTTCTTTATACAAAAAATGCAACTTTGTGCCTGATTTGGAATTAAGTAAACAGAATCATAAAAATGGACTCACTCACTCATCTTTCCCTTCTTTATGGATATTTTTTTCCTTTATTTCTCTAATCTCTCTCTTCTATGCCAATGGTTGATCGTTTTCCCCTTCAATATTTTAGATCAGGTTTTAAAATGGTTTTATCGGTTTCAGTTTTGACCGGTTTTTTACCACATCATTGGTTAATCGGAACCAGAGTTGGATTAGTGATTGGTTCACGGTTTAACCGACCGGTCCGGTCCGCTTTTACAACCATGTTGTATGTAGTTGTCATTTTTATCATCCAATAAACAAATAATAATAAAGCAAATTTAGTGCTACCATATTTTATTATTGTTTGATATATAACTTTCATTCCTCGCACAAAGCGCTTACACCATACTAATATATTGGAATCCAATGATAGGTGACGCCTTAATCGTGGATCGGACCGCCTGGTTGGTCGCCTGGGCCCCTGAACCTCCTCGGATGCTGGCTCGGGCGACCATCTAGGCTGAGATGTTGGGTCGCCTGGCGTTTCGCCTGGGTAGGCGACCACCTAAATCATGGATCGGGCCGCCTGGTTGGTCGCCTGGTCCTCTGAACCTCCTCGTCAAAAGGGTGCTCCGAACTTCATTTAACCTCCTCTTCGAACTTTGATACTTTGTTGTTAGTTGTGGATCCTAGGTTCATATCAGGTTGCCATCACCATAAACACCACCACCATGGTTATAGTGACATTACTTCGTCACTTTCAATTTCTGGATAAAATGATGATCAAACTTCATAGAATGATGATCATGGTGTACAATATCTATCACGATTAAATATATAGTCACGATGTTCACACTTTATAAAATGATGTTTAAACCATGCAGATCAACATTTGTTTTTGATGATATTGTTCAAGATAAGCCATGTTACTGATCAATATTTAAAATTTTGATTAAGCATGACAACGTTGCTGATCAGATGTAAGAAGATGTTGATTAACTATCCATATCAACACTTATTCCGGTGATCAATGTTGATTGAGATAAGACATGATGTTGATCAAGCACAATAACGTTGCTGATGAGGTGTAAGGAGATGTTGGTCAACCATCCGAATCATTCATTCTGGCTTTGTTAATCAAGAGAAGCCATGATCCGGATCAAGAGTTGTTTTTATTTACAACACACGCCATCCCTTTCATCGTGATGCTTTCGGTAGCGCCTTTCAGTTTCGACTTCAACTCCGAATCCATCATCAAGCTCAACCACCACAAAAATCATGGAACTCAGCAATAAAACCACCACCAAAATTTGGTCGTGACGGGACTAAATTTTTTTGTATTTTTCTAATTAAAATGATGATGATTATAGTAGGTTGATCACTAGTATAATAATGTTGATCTGCACATTTCCAATATTGATCGGTAATCTTCTCATGTTGATCAGCTTTTGTCCAGTGTTGATCTGCTTTTGTCCAATGTTGACCTATCTTCTTTGTCATGTTGATCATTCTTTTTAGCATGTTAATCACTCTTCTTGTCATGTTGATCATTCTTTTTAGATGTTGATCTCTCTGGTTGTCATGTTGATATTTCTTTTTAGCATGTTGATCTCTCTTAATTACCATATTGATCTATCTTCTTTGTCATGTTGATATTTCTTTTTAGCATGTTGATCTATCTTCTTACCATGTTGATCATTCTTTTTAACATGTTGATCTCTCTTACTGTCATGCTGATCTTACTTTTTAGCATGTTGATCTCTCTTACTGTCATGCTAATCTTTCTTTTTAGCATGATATCTATTTTTATCATGTCGATCTATCTTCTATTTCATGTTGATCTTCCTCTTTAACATGTTAATCTCTCTTCTTGTCATGTTGATCTTTCTTTTTAGCATGTTGATCAGTAGATTCGTCATGTTGATCAGCTTCCGTCCAATGTTGATAAGTAGTTTTGTCATGTTGATTTGTCGATGTTGTTCACACGAAGAAACGTTGATATCGATTAATCATGCTGATCAAACATGACCATTATACTAATCAAATTTAGCGAATGACAAATTTCCATTATACTAATCAAATTTAGCGAATGATAAATTTGTAAGAAGGCGAATCTCTTATTTAACTTAATAATTTAGGACTTTATTTATTTTAAATATTATATCATGTTGTTTTGACTAGCTAGTGTCTTACTTTTTCTATTTTATTCTTATAGAAAGTTTACTTAAGGCACAAGGTTAACATTAAAGAAGGCAAAAAAATAGAGGTGTAAAATTTCTTTCAACTTTTCTACAGCGATTTAATTTGCAGTCTTGAAAAGTTTTATGTTTTATTCTTCTTTCTTCCTAGTCTGATCAACTTTTCGCTTGATGCGGTTTTGGGATTGCCATTGATGTTCTTACCGATTCAAGAAACCTTGAAAAGGAAGCGGTAGTGCAGTAGCGCAATTAACTCAATTTCTTATGCGCATACTTACGCTGTGCGCATTGTGTCCTCCACCATAATAATAACATTAATATACCATAATTGCACCTCTGATCTTTCTCTTAGTACTCCTTCTCCGGAAATGGCTCATGCCCGGCAGCAATCTCCCGCCAGGCCCTCCGGTGATCGGAAAACTCTTCCAGTTCGACAGCTCCGCCGTCCCACTACGTAGAGAAATCCGCTTACTGCGGCCTCCGCTGCAGTAAATGCTGCAGTAAATTCTTACTGCGGCGCGGAGGCCACAGTTGGCCGCAGTAAATGGGTTTACTGCAACCTCCGTCGCAGTAAATCCGCAGCTTCTCTACGTAGTGCGTCCACCGCCAGTTGCGGCTGTTGTCCCCCAAATAAGGCCCGCTATTCACCCTAAAACTGGGGCTCAAGACCACCGTGGTTGCTTCTTCCGCACGTATGGCCCGAGAAATCATGAAACCCCACGACCTCGACACGTGCAGCCGACCAGCTCCCAAACTGGTACGAAGATGACGGTACGAAGAAGAGCCGATTCCATGACATGCTCAGGGAAGCGGAGGCCATGTTTGGGAGCTTTTTCGTGTCTGATCATCTACCATTCATGATGTCGTTTTATGATCGGATTACTGGTTTAGTTGGTCGGCTGGAGAAGAACTTTAGGGACTTGGATGAATTCTATCAAGAATGTATTGATGAACATTTGGATCCCAAGATGGCAGAAGATGCATGTCTTCAAGGCAAGCCTTCTACTAGAAGGTAATGCTTTTGGTAAATGTATAAGTTTGGGGTGCTTATAGACAGATAGAAAAATATTAGGGGCGCAAAATGCAGTTTATCCCCCACCCCCAACAGATGATCACACCCTCATAGTCAATAAAGGGCTTCAAACAGAAGCCTTTTTAGGTGATCCTTTTTCACGTGAGAAGCCCGACGTGAGTCACCGTTTATTATGCGGACCTCTGGTGAAAAACGGTAAAGTGAACTTAGTTGTTCACGTGAGAAGGCCTTCGCTATTCACCACCGGCGCTCTCCCAGACCTGTCTTTTTTGAAGGCCATCGTTGATTTCATCCGTGTTGCTACAGTTCTAGCAAGGTCTTCTCTTTGCACTTCCTATACTTCATTCTCTATTGTTCCAGCGCTTGATCCCCCTCAAATTGTCTTTTCCCAGCTAAATACGGTACAAATTCTTGCCAGGTTAGGGCAGAGGTTGGTTAATTTTGTTTTGGCCTGCGTAATTTGTGTTGTCCTAAGGTTTTACATTGAACTTTGACGATCACGAATATGTGCGCAGCGCACAACATTCCGTACAGTGTCGCGCACAATATTGTGCGTGACATACAGATGCGCGTACAAATAAATGCACAAGTTCGCATTGACACAGTTCCAATAACAGGGTCTTGATGTCGATCTAACAAGATATTGATGTTGATCTAACAAGGTATTGATGTCGATCTAACAAGATATTGATGTCGATCTAACAAGATATTGATACTGATCTAACAAGGTATTGATGTCGATCTAACAAGGTATTGATGCTGATCTAACAAGGTATCGATGTCGATCTAACAATGTATTGATGCTGATCTAACAAGGTATTGATGTCGATCTAACAAGATATTGATGCTGATCTAACAAGGTATTGATGTCGATCTAACAAGGTATTAATGCTGATCTAATATGTAAAAGCTATCCGTGTGCGTGACACAACAAAGCGCACGTGGAAACACATGAGGCGGGAGGTTGGGTGTGAGCGCAATTCACGCCCCAGGGTTCTGCTTTTACACGGGCTCCTCAAACTTGGGCCTTCATATTTCACTTTTCTCACTCACCTCACAAACCCTTGGTATTTAGGTGAATAACTTAACCCCCAATTTCTAAGTTTGAAACCCCCTAATAATTATAGAAATGTCACTTGTACCTCGCCAGCCGACGCTGTTTAATCCTCTCCGTAATTATTGGTACACTTCTGAACCTTTTTATTTTATTTTATTTTGCTTTTTCTGAATTAAATTTACAAATTGTATAATTTCTGATTTTGAATTTCTTGTGGGGTTCTTATGTGTAATACTTGGGATGGTCACAAGAACAATACTTGAAATAGTATTTCTTATCATGGATGAAGTTTTGAGCTATGAAAATAGTGTCTACATTAGTCTTCCAAGTCTTAATAGAGAGCCAAGAAGAAATCATTGTCATTCTTGCCGAAGAAAAGGAGCTTAGTAATCTAATATATAAAGAACATTTCTTCTTTATTATGACAAACAATGTTAAATTAATTAAAAGCATAAGATAGATAAATTGTTTCAGTTTCTAAATATATGTTTTCCTAACTTTTGTAACATGTGGACTGCCAACATGAGCAACAAGTGGACTGCGATGATTTAGCCACCATCAATAATCTAATACATTCCATAGTCGCCGCCGACCTTCGCTTCGGTTTTGCGTGTTTTACGGGTGATTACCGACTGGATCCCCCAGCCATGTCCGCACAAGTTACTACGGCCAATGATTTGGTAGCATTTGCGCAGGGACTGTGGAGCCAAGCATATATCGAGGATCTGATTAGGGATTCTCGAGATGTATTTCCTAGTCCGCAGTCTTAGTATATTACAAACATTTTGGATGTAAATGGATTATATATATATATTTAATATTCCATTTCTAATAACTAATTTAATAGTAATTTAGAATTATTTCATTGCAATTAACACTACGTCCTTAATACCAATTTTAATGCGGACGGTAATGCGGCTTAGGCCGCATTAACCAATCTCTGCAGTAAATGTCGTGGTAAATTACGAATTACAATTTTAATGCGGTTTGATCCGTATAGGGCTGCATTAAGCTTAAATTTTAGGTTTAAACTCATCCGTTGTACCATTCGCTTCTCATTTTTCTTCTTCTTATTCTTTCTTCCTTGCTCTTCCTCCTCTTTCTTGTGATCTTAATATTTTTCCGCATTAAACAATCTATGCAGTAAATGCCGTGGTAAATTGCGAATTACAACTTTAATGCGGTTTGATCCGTATTAGGGGTGCATTAAGTTTAAATTTTAGGTTTAAACTCATCCGCCGTACCATTTACTTCTCATTTTTTTTCTTCTTATTTTTTCTTCCTTGCTCTTCCTCCTCTTTCTTGTGATCTTAATTTTTTTCTTCTTGATTCTTCTTCCTCTTCTTTCTTCGTCTAATCCTGATTTCTTTTTCCTCTTCTTCCTCTTCTTCTTCTTCTTCTTCTTCTTCTTCTTCTGATCGTGAGCACTCTGGATTTCAGATCTGAGATGGTGGTGGATGGCGGTGGACGGTGGCGGTAGAAAAGAAAAAGAGAATGTTGGCGTTGGAGAGCAAAAGTAGATCTAGATTTTTGTTCTTTTATTTTGGTTTTGTTTAATTTTAGTTGTTGTACATTAATCATTCTAAGTTGTTGGTTTAATAAATTGATGAAATGAAAGAAAAAATTTGAGTTTGTTCCTTTGAATCTCAGTTTTTTTCAGTTTTTCGGTTTTTGTTGAAGAAATGGTTGAATTTGCTGGGTTTGGATGAAACAATCTGGGTTATTTCGATGAATCTAGATGAATGTTCATCTGGATTCATCAAGTTTTTTTTCTCAAAATGGTGTAATGCGGCCTTAAGCGCATTAAGCCACATTAAGTAATGAGCTTAACACTGCGGTAGCCTAGCTACTGCTGCTTATAATGCGCGTCATTTCCGTATTAAATAATGCGGACATATTGTGAAATAGCCGCATTAAGAATGTCTTCAATATAAAATATATTCATTGCGGTCTGTTGTGCATGAAGGTCGCATTAGGTTGGGCTAACAGGCGTCATACAAGCTTCAGAATGTAGTGCGGCCTTGGTTGCACTTAGCCGCAATAGGTATTGGGGTTTGGTCCGCAATAGAGCTGCTAATGAGAGCTTATTTATTACAGCCTCTATTTTGTCCGAGATGGCACTATATAGTGCGCTCAAATGCAATTTAGCCGTAATTACATATGTTTAACGATGTGGTGAACACTACGTACAAACTGATATGTTTTTAACGCCATATGAAGCGCCACTAGGCGCTAAGAGTGATGGGCTACAACAACCCAATCTACATTTCTGCTAAATTAGCAGTTTTACAGGCCCACGACGCTTCTACGTCTTTGAATGAAGCGCAAATTGCAATTAAAGCACCTCTGAACATAGCGGCGGTAGCAGCGCTATTTTGCACCTTTATACTAGCGCAAGTAAGCGCATATTGCGATTCAATGATACTTTTAAATGCGTAGTGGAAAGTAGAATAATTTATATAAGTGTATTAATTTGTAGTATGAATTTTTTTAGTATATATATATATATATTGATCTTTTAAATTATATTTAGGTATAATTTGAATCAAATACTGACACATTATTACATGAAATTCAAGCCACCAAACTTTGTGGTATGAAAGGAGTACTTTTAAAATAAATTTGACCCTTAATTATGTCCATAAAAGGATATAGAAAAAAAATCTTTTTCATTGCTGCTGAATCAAATATTAATCCATTCTCTCTAGTGCCACAGCTTAGATGTATTGTTGCTCTTCGCACTCTCCACAACAAAACCATGTTTATCCTTATCGTCATCTGCTTCCTTGTACCTCTGATCTTTCTCTTACTTCTTGTCCGGAAATGGGCACTACAGGTGCCAGGCCGCCGGCTCCCACCAGGCCCTCCCGGTCCTCCGGTGATCGGAAACCTCTTCCAGTTCGACAGCTCCGCCATTCACCGCCAGTTGTGGCTGCTGTCCCTCAAATACGGCCCGCTTTTTACCCTCAAGCTCGGCCGCAAGACCACCGTGGTGGCTTCTTCCGCACGTATGGCCCGAGAAATCATGAAAACCCACGACCTCGACACGTGCAGCCGACCAGTCCGACGTGGCAGCCACAAGCTATCATACAACGGCGTCGACATATCCTTCTCTCCCTACGGCGCATACTGGAGAGAGATCCGCCGGATCTGCGTCGTCCATCTCTTCAACCCGACCCGGGTCCAACTCTACCGCCCCATCAGAGAAGAAGAGGTCTCACTTATGATCCGGAAGCTCTCCCACGGTGGCGCCGCCGCTGTCAACCTTAGCGAAGCGGTGATGTGCCTCACGAGCGCCATCATTTGCAGAGTCGGGTTCGGGAAACGGTACGAAGATGACGGTACGGAGAAGAGCCGATTCCATGACATGCTCAGGGAAGCGGAGGCCATGTTTGGGAGCTTTTTCGTGTCTGATCATCTACCATTCATGATGCCGTTTTATGATCGGATTACTGGTTTAGTTGGTCGGCTGGAGAAGAACTTCAGGGACCTGGATGAATTCTATCAAGAATGTATTGATGAACATTTGGATCCCAAGAGACCGGAGCCGGAGCACGAAGACATCATCGATGTCTTGCTTAATCTTCAAAAGAGTAGAGAGTTCTCAGTCAATCTTACACTTAACCACATCAAAGCCATACTCATGGTAATATTTACAATGTTATTGTTAGAGTTTTTTACTACTATACTATACATATTTACTTAATTTATAAAGAAAGGTTAAATTAATGATATTGTGATCCGACATTTTTTTGGATGTATAGGATATCTTTATTGCTGGGACAGACACCGGAGCTGTAGTGGTGATCTGGGCCATGAGTTTCTTAATGAAAAACCCCAACAAGATGCAAAAAGTTCAAGAGGAAATCCGAAACTTGGTGGGAATCACAAAAGGATTTGTGGACGAAGAGGATCTCGAAGGACACCTACCCTATTTTAAGGCAGTGATAAAGGAGACATACAGGTTGCAGCCACCAATTCCATTGCTGCTACCACGAGAAACCATGAAAAGCTTCAAGATCGACAACTATGAAATCCCAAAGAAGACCCAGATCTTTATTAATTCATGGGCGGTCGGGAGAGACTCGGAGGTTTGGGATAACCCGGAGGAGTTTCTTCCAGAAAGGTACTCCCTTTGTCCCAAGCTGATTATGGCTTTTGCATAAGTAGTGTGAGTAAAGACATAAGTAGAATGAGCATAAGTACTTTTTTTGATAAAGGGATGATAGATGTAGAAGTTGAACTCAAGACTCCACCTATAGTCCTCAGAGTTAATTAGAATATAGTCTTCAAATGTTTAAACAATTACAACTTGGTGTTCGGATTTGAAAGACGATCAAAAGTTTCAAATTGAGAATTCAGTCCCCGGATAATGGAGCGGGTCAAATATCCATTAATGTATTGTATATGAAGGGACGATCCACCAAAATAGGGATCACTATTGGATCACTTCATGGAGTCTATTGGTCATCTCCACTCTTTATTTAGAAGAATTTTTTATGTTGATAGGTTTGTTGGGAGTTCAATTGACTACAAAGGGCAGAACTATGAGTTGATTCCGTTTGGTGGTGGGCGAAGGAGTTGCCCTGGGATTCACATGGGAGCTTTGAATGTTGAGTTGGCATTAGCAAATCTTCTTTACACCTTCGATTGGGACATGCCGTTGGGGATGAACAGGGAAGAGATCAACATGGAAGCGACTCCTGGTATCGCCATGCACAAAAGAGATAGTCTCTGTTTGGTGCCTAAGAAAATAATTGGGTGACCAATGGTACTAGAAGCAATTTTATGTATGGAAAATGTTAATATTAAATCATTGTTCACTTTTCTTTGAAGCAATTTTTTTACTCAAAAAATTACTAAATTAAATTATTCCCATTATATCTTTACTTTTTTTTTTAATCTTGTTTTGTGCAAATTTTAGTTAGAGCGTGTTCTACACCAATATTTTCATTAAAATTTTATCAATTTACCATGAAATCAAATTTTTTCATCCAATTTCTCCCCTAACAATCACATCAATTTCAGATACTTCACAAAATTATTCAAAATTTTCACCCATAGAACACACCCTTAAGGATTAAAAAAAAAACTTGTATTCACCTTGACATGCATTAATCAAACCCTTCAGTATTTTAGGGCTAGAGGAGTGTTTGTTTGACACATAAGCTATGGTAAAGTGTCGAAGTTCATTATCAGCCTCCACTACTTCTTCAAATAAATGCCATTAGTGCTGATTCACAACATAGGTTTCGTCACCGACTAGTGATCACTTGTGCTTTCTTGGTGAAGAACCCTAACTTGATGTAAGAGTTCAAGAAGAAATCCAAAGCTCCGTCGAATAAAAGGAATTGTGATAGGCTTTTGCAGCAGGTCAAGATCAGGGGAAGGTGTTGTGGTGATGGCAGAAGAAGCAAGTCTTCAAGGCAAGCCTTCTACTAGAAGGTAATGCTTTTGGTAGATGTATAAGTTTGGGGTGCTTATAGACAGATAGAAAAATGTTAGGGGTGCAAAATGCAGTTTATCCCCCCACCCCCAACAGATGATCACACCCTCAATAGTCAATAATGCCATGAATTAACCTTGAAATGCAATAAGAATCAAGAAATCTTTTCTGTAACCTGTATGTTTTGCTCCTAAATGACTCAAGGTACATCATTCTGCTAACCTCAAGATTTGGAAAACTAGCCTCTCCCAACTTGTTTGTGTATATGACAAAAAGAGGTGATGAAAATGCAATACTGATGTGAAAAACAAACGATTGTAATGATACCAGGGTCGTTAATCTTGAAGCTGATTGTTTTCCTTCTTCATGAAATCAGGGTCTGCCTGTAGCATATCTGTGTCTCCATTTAAGCTTCTGACATTGATTGCAGCAAGTTTCTTCTCATACTCTGATACTTCTCTTCTTATTCTATCAGTGGTAAGGATCTTCTCCGAGATCTGGTCGAAGTTCTCATGTATGCTGGTAAGAAGTCTATAAGCCTGCCGTCCTACTGGATCTCGCTTCGCTTCCCTGAGTATTCAAGATTCATTCAGTCTGAGGAAGTAATATTGTTTAGCATTTAACTTTTATGTTTTCAGCAGAGTATGAAGTGTCAGTTAGAGGCTAGGCTAAATATTAGCAAACCTGAAAACAATTTCATCAACAACAGCATGTGTCCTACTAAGACGCTCTTGGATGGAATTGCTCTCTAACTGAAGCTCCCTAGTCTCTCTTAAGATCTGCTCTATATCACCATCGAGCTTTCGACTATTTCTTGTAATCTCCTTTATCCGATCAACATGTGATCTCCGAGATGCCACCTCGAGCTGCTTGTAAAGGTCTTTCAAAAGCTTTGAGTGCTCATCCTCCCTAAAGTTGGCAAGATGAAAGCTAACAATCAATTAGATGGTCCAAGAAGCCAAATCATACAGGTCATGAAACTGTGATTATGGATCTTTAATTTTCACTACAATTTGTGTGATACTATCAGTTTATTTTGTCAGATTCTCAGTGCAAAACCCAACGTTACTTTTCTACTAACGATAATGCATGCCAGAAAGTAATCGCTGGGAAGAAACAAGCAAATTATAGAGGTTTACAAATTGGCATTTGACAAGGGGTGGGTATGAAAAGATACAACTGGAGCACTCAAGTCTTTTTTGTCAAACAAAAAACACAAGATAAGATGCTGCTTAGATGAATAACAAGCATTCTATAATTTGGAAGCAGGCTGATCTGTTGCAACAAAGCTTAAAACCATCAAGGAAAGCTACAGAGGCCCCAACATTCATCAGATATATTTAAATAACTTCCCATCTTTGGTCAAGAGGTCCAGAAAGAATAGCTTGATTGAATTATTCATTCTGCAATAAACTGAATTAAGCCTAGAAAGTAGAAACAAGGTAAATGAATGCGCTTCCATTATAACCAGAACAAAGTTTTTTTTTCGTCAGCTGGATAGCTCTTCCTGGTGGTTAAAAAGAAAACATATCTTTCACCATCCCAACGGGGCAAGAAACAGCAGGATCCACATTCATTTCCTATGAGGTAGAATTTTATGCAAGAACTTACCTTTGCTTGATCTCAAAGAAAATGGACTGGGTTTCCTTCTCAAGATCTTCCAATTTTCGTAGTCTTTCTTGACCTTCAGGTATGTCTGTATATAATGATTCCAGAAGGCTTCTCTTTCTCTCTTCAAGAGGACTAGCGAAAGCATCCCTAAAAGAAAATAGTCCATAACAAAAGCTTCTCAGCTGAAAGAGCCAAATCTGATATTAGCATGGGCTGAACAAGCTAGTAAGTTGCTGATTACAGCACAGTAGTTGATTCATATATCATCTTCATCTTACTACACCTCAACCCCAACTATGTTGTAGATGAGTGGCATAAAGTTTATAGTCAAATATTGTCTAAAATTAGTTACAATTACAAATTCATGCAAAATCATATCGGCGCCAGATACCCTTTCTGTTGCAACATTCTTACAAAGGAATAATGAGATGAATTCCAAAATTGTCTTAATAGATTTTTATCACTTGCGCGGAAAATATCAGGAGAAAGTGATGAGTTGAGATAGTTGTTATAGTCATGTACATTTACAAGACTGAACTTATATAATTTGACATGTACATCATGGAACATGATTAAACAGTATTTGATTCATATCATCCAAGAAAACGAGAATATAGTAGATATGCGAGCTTCACCAATTCAGCAACATGCACTAAGAAATGATACACACACACACACACACAAATATATATAGCAGTTTTACCACTTTGATTCTAGTTCCCTGGTTTTCTGCTTTTGTGCATCTGCTTGCTCGCTGAGCTGCTCCATGTAATGATCAATGTGATGTTCATCAAAAGCCTTTTCAGAAGCTATCTTCAACCATTTAAGTTCTTCATCAGCCTTCTGCAGTTCTAAAGTCTTTACATTCAATTCCTCTTTCATCTTCTTTTCTTCTTCCCACAACTTCTGAGCCTCATGTTCCATCTGATGACATGGCAAAGCTATGAGAAAACTAATGACAGAGACGGATGAGTAAGGGTGTATGATGAGAGACATTATATCCACTTTTTCCCACATTCTTTGTGAACTTTGCACTTATTAATCCATGGGAAAACCTCAAATAAATTTCATTATGGACACGTAAAAAATTGTGTTCTGGTTTGGACGAACTGAAAGGTCTGAACCATTAAAGCAAAATAACTGCATGAATTATATTTTTCAAGTACAGACCTCAATATACAGCTCCTTAAGTTGTTTGCTGGTAAAAAAAAATTTATCATCTTCCTGGTCAACTTCAGCATAAAATGTAGATATTCCTGAAAATTCAGTTTCTGCAGTTGAATGCTTTCCACTAATGTCATCAAACAGCTCATCCTTCAGAAAATTTTCAGAAACGGAGAAGGATGACTTAGGTAGTTGTGTCTCGAATTTCAGATCCTTCAGTATAGCTTCAACTTTCAGCATATTCAGATCTACTCCTTCATTATCAGTATTCAGCATATGGTCATTGGGGAAATTATCAGAAACTTCTTCTGCATTAGATTTAGAACCAGATTCCTCTTCACCATTTACGCCTTCAGAGAACTCAGAAAGCATGTCCGCTAGAAATCTTAACAATCTGTATGACTCTTCTTCCGATGGATACAGGAACTGCCTCAAGCAACATATATAATCTGTGCTAAGCATATTTCAGAACAATAAGAATAGTAACAAGCAGAATTAGAAGAAAAGCAAGCAATTGTAATCACAACAACATATACGAAGTGAACGAGGTGATAATCATAAATAAATATGCAAAAGAGTGTGCAATGTAGGAATGGACAAGCCTATTTCAAAAGGATCTCAGGCCACTAGAACTTCCAGATGAGCTTGTTTCAGACAGAGCGGAATGGAGAGACAAGATTCATGTAGCCAACCCTAACTAGTTGGGATTAAGGATCAATTGTTCTTGTTGTTGCTGTTGTATTGTGCAATGTGCAAATGTGGAAAAGGCAGCTATTATTTCACCAATATCATTTAGAAATAAAAATCATTCATATTCGTTACAGGTGACTTGTTAATCCTAGGATGAACAATGTATTTATGACTAATCACTTTCTGTTACGGAGAAGTTTACCGTTGTATATTGCAGAAGATATCACCTAAACTATGCCCAATTATTTCAACGAAGTACCGCATTCAATATCACAAGAACTACCAGCAGCAGAAAATCATTAAGCCTGTAAACATTTCCCAATTCCCAGAATAATAGCACAGATGATCATTTTCCTAAACCCTCGGATTCTTAAATTCTCTATGGCATTGACAATGGACTCCAAACAGTTTCTGATAATAGGTGTAAAGTTAAAAACATTTATATGCCATTGCATCACTTTAAAGATCACAGACAACATATATTAACTCCATATTCAAATTTGACAAACCACAACATCATTTACAGCAGAAGATTCTCACAGAGCAAGAGAAACATAGTCAACCAAACACACAAAATTCAGTTCAAAACTCTGGTTCACATATATTCCTCGAGACAGAGAAAACGACACAATTGAAATGGAACTGAAAGAAGGTCAAATTCTTGTTCGAAAACAGTACCTTGTAGCCTTCTAACTCGCTGCTGTAACCTAGATCTTTAAGAGCAAAAGCCATCTCGTCGCAGATCTTCAAGTCGTCAGCGACAGAGACGAGTGGATCGGACGGCGGAACCAGGAACGAACAGCCCTTATTATGCCCGAGCAGCTCCAAGGATTGGGTACAGATCGATACCAACGTTTGCGAAGTGACGTCTTCCAAACTCGAAACACTTTCAGGGACTGAAACACCAAATTTCTCCAGTAATTTGATTACGATCTCCGGCTCCGACGATGCTTCCATGTTTTTGTCTTTCGGATTTCTCCAAGGCGCTTTTGCTACTATGTCTTGGCAGCTTCAACTGTGTCAATGTTTCCAATCTCACCCCTAGTCCTCAAAGTAGTTGAATTGTGTTATAAAGGTCCTAAAAATGTAATTTATCAAATCTAAACGCCTGACCTTTTACATTGCCAATTGGTTTCCTTTTTAACACTATAATTTAAATTGAATACTGCCAATGCCTGTTTTTACTTTTTAACACTATAATTTAAAATTATTGATCTTTTCTTCATAAATAAAATAAAATTATTGATCTTTTTTTTATTACTTTTGATGTTATTTTTATTAATATATATGGAGGGAAAACTGTATAAAATGAGTAATTGAACTGTGTTGAAGAATATCAGATTAGGTATTCTAATCATGTTAATTATGAACTTATCACAGATAATGGAGAAACAAAAATAAAATCATGATCTTGGCATGTTTAATTAGATAGTCAAATATCCCAGAGCAAAAGCAAGCTTTGTTTTAGCATGAAAAGAATGTGGTGTACCAACCAAAACACTTCCTTTGTATATAGCCAAGCTTCTGGTTTATTACAGGTGATTCACCTAGTTTGCACAATTTTACTTGCTTCCTACTTACATACATCATCACATCCAATTTCTTCCTTCCTGCAATCTCCAAAATGCGTCGAGACAATGAAATCGAGGACTTGTCATTGACTCCTCCAGATATGGAGCCTATGCAGATTGCAGGAAGCACGGGTTTTGGTCACAATGTTGAGTTCATGTCCCAGGCTTACCTCAGAAACAGATACTCAGAGATAAACATTGAGGATTACAGTGTATATAACAATAAAGACAGGCCTCTCCCTATATTTCTCAAGGTTTGGCATACACACCCCTTTATTCTTCATCTTGTCATCTGTTTTTCGAAACAGCTGCTAAGATTTTCTATGGTTATGTATGCTTTCTGCAGTTTGAAGATGTAGAGTTTAGAGTAAGGAACAGGCAAGCTTTGCCTGTGAACCCAGTGAAGGCAGTAGTATCCAAAGTGGCCACACAACTTCACTCTGAGGAAGATAGGTACAAGCAAATTCTCAAAGGCATCACAGGAAGCACAAGCCCTGGTGAGATCCTAGCTCTGATGGGTCCTTCAGGTAGTGGCAAAACAACACTGCTCAAGATATTAGGAGGGAGACTGACTGAAAATGTTAAGGGAAGAGTGACCTACAACGATGTACCATATAACACAGCACTTAAAAGGAGGTTCGGAACAAAAAAGTTTGGATTTTTCATCATGTTGCTTAATGTTTTAGTACTTGAGAATGTTGTTTACAGGATTGGATTTGTGACACAAGATGATGTGCTGTTCCCTCAACTAACAGTGGAGGAGACCTTAGTATTCGCCGCGTTTTTGAGGCTTCCTACTGATATGAGCAGGCAACAGAAGCTTGCTAGAGTTGAAATGATTGTGAAGGAGCTTGGCCTTGAAAGTTATGTGAAGTACTAATATGAAAGCCACAGATTCTATTCAGTTATAAACCACCAGCACTGAGTAACTATTGTGTATCATTACAGGTGCCGTCACACAAGGATAGGAGGAGGGCTAATCAAAGGAATCTCAGGAGGAGAAAGGAAAAGAACCAGCATTGGCTATGAAATTCTTGTTGATCCTTCATTATTGTTGCTTGATGAACCCACTTCTGGTCTTGACTCTACTTCTGCAAATAAACTACTACAGATCCTTCAGGGAGTTGCAAAGGTTACCTAATGAAAGCATAATTGTGCACTGAATATTCTCACAGGTACAATAGATCTTTACAATGTGCTTGATCTCATGCAGGCAGGACGGAACATAATCACAACGATACACCAGCCATCGAGCAGAATGTTCCACATGTTTGACAAACTGTTGTTGATAGCGGAAGGGTATCCTGTTTACCATGGCAAGGCAAGAGAAGCAATGGAGTACTTCTCATCGATAAGAATCATTCCGGAAATAGCAATGAATCCTGCAGAGTTTTTGCTCGATCTAGCAACCGGACAAGTTACTGATATAACAGTTCCTGAGGATCTGAGGCAGTCTCTTGGAACTCCAGGTGCTGACTCATCTGTGATAAAGGTAAAAACGCTCAATCTCACCGCAACATCTCAACACTTACCATCTGTACTGATGATCTAAGTAGTTTTCATTTCTTCACATTGTTTTAGTATCTGCACATGAAGTACAAAACGCATTTGGAACCTAAAGAGAAGGAAGAAAATCACAGAAACAATAAAGCACCGGAACATCTTAGACTGGCGATTCAAGTCAAAAAAGACTGGACAATGGCATGGTGGGAGCAATTCCCTATAATTGCGAAAAGGACATATCGAGAGAGGTGTAGAGATTATTTTGACAAGCTTAGGTTGGTTCAATCAATTGGCATTGCAGTCTTACTAGGCCTCCTTTGGTGGAAATCTAAGACAACAACTGAGGCTCAACTTAGAGATCAGGTACTGGCATATCCACAAATGTACTATAGAGATCATAGTCTTGAAACCGCTTCATGATAATCGTTATTGTTCACAGGTCGGTCTACTGTTCTACATCTGCATTTTCTGGACATCTTCATCCATCTTTGGAGCAGTTTATGTCTTCCCATTCGAGAAGGTTTATTTGGTGAAAGAGAGAAAAGCAGACATGTATAGATTAAGTGTATACTATGTATGCAGCACCCTTTGCGACATGATGGCACATATCTTTTACCCGTCATTTTTCATGGTGATTGTCTACTTCATGGCTGGATTCAAAAGAACTGTCCCCTGCTTCTTCCTCACATTATTTTCCATACTTCTGATAGCTGTCACTAGTCAAGTAAGTCATACAGCTCAACTGGTTAACTGTTTTGTTTTCTTGGTTCGATCTTCGATTAGTTAACAAAACTGTTTGAACATTTAGGGAGCAGGAGAGCTTTCGGGAGCTGCGGTCTTGAGCATCAAAAGGGCGGGAATGATTGCTTCGGTTGTGCTAATGTTGTTCCTTCTAACAGGAGGGTACTATGTTCAGGTAACTTCAGTAGTATTCTGCATTACTTGCAAGAAAAGCAAATGATCCTTCATAAGACTTCATAACCAATCATGTAAAATAGTAAAAGAAAGGGAAAGAAATAAAAGGGACAAAGAGGACTGTACTTATCTGGTTGTAGCAACTTGAATCTCATGAAACCATAAACCATAAAGTATATATATAATTACTTGCATGACAAGCAACTTGAATCTCATGAAGGTTTTATCCTGTTGCAGCACATACCAAAGTTTATGCAGTGGATGAAGTACTTATCGTTCATGTACTACGGCTTTAGGCTGCTGGTGAAGGTGCAATACTCTGGAGATCAGTTGTATGAATGCGAAAGTAAAGGCGGTTGTCGATCTCTGCAGAGTTCACCTTCATTTGATACTGTGAATCTGGATGGAGGGTTGCAAGAAGTGTGGATTCTGCTAGCTATGGCTCTAGGATATCGCGTTTTCGCTTATCTTTGCCTTCGAAAACGAATAACTTTCTCCAATCTTTGAGTTCGTGGTACCATACATTGGTGATGCAATGTGCACTAAAACAATGATTTGTTGTGTAGTTTAAGCTTATGAATTTAACAGCAGAATTGTGAAGAATATGCATGTATTTCAGAAAGCTTACAAGAGAATACTTCTGTTAAATGGCCCTATACTCATTGAAAATAGAGTAACTGTCTTGCACAAATTAGAAGACATGTCACAAAATGGTTCTCATTATGTCAACAAAAATGAAGCCCAATTGATGAGTTCATGGTTCGTTTTGTGATGGAGACATGGGAAGGATAAAGAAAAATAAATACCTTCAAAATGATCCAAAAAAAATGGTTTGAGAAGGTTCTTAGAAATTATTACAGTCAACTGTTGTTACAAGTCCCATATTACTTAAACGTCAATATAAAATGTATCGGTTGTGTTAGTTATTTGAGAAAAGATCGCGGTGATTGAATAATGTAATACTCCTTTGATATCACAAAAATTGCACATTTTATTTTTATTGTTTCACAGTATTTAATTATAATTTAATAAAATGATTTTTTAAACATGTAAAGTTAAATGATTCATATTCTTCTCACAATTTGATATCTAAATGTATAGATACATTTTTTAATTATATATTTTTCACTATCTGTCTTAGTAAAACTTTGAGCTAAACATTATAACTTGAAATATCAAAGTCAAACGCAATAATTTTTGTGGGATAGATGGAGTATTACTCAATCCAATAGACTGCAAGACAAAATGTTTTCATAATTTTCCTAACAAATCACTTTTTTCTCTCATAAACATCTCATTCAAAATTCAACAGCATACTCTTTTATTTATTTATATTTTCACATTCACTATTACTTATTGGAGTTTCAAACAAACCCTTTTTATGATAATGAAATCAATTATTGTGTGCACTAGGCAGAACCTAAAACACGGTTTATTTATGTGCGGCTAGAAGTTGACTGATAGAGATGTTAATTAATGTTGCATTAGTCATTTTTCCTTGTGCAGAGCTTTCACTAATCTTAAGACTATGTTTGTATATTTGCTGACGTAATAGAGGTATAAACAAATTACACAATCTCAAAACATCCTATGCTAGAGCTTGACCTCAGTCTAAAATGACTTTATTTAGGGTTAGAAATCGATTAACTCAATAAATAAGATAAGGTCAATGTAAACTCGAATAAGGTTCGAGTTCAATTTGAAAGTTCTTATAGGTAGGACTAGGTCTGAACTTGCTGAGTTAACTGTTTTGTTGGAGTCATGTTATCTAAATGCAGATACTCCAGATTATTGGTATTGGCGTTGGGACAATTCAGGACTCTTCTTAGTCTCGTCTCTCTCCAAACTAATCCAAACGACGCTAATGATCAAGTCTCCTTCAGACAATGTTACAACTCCTTGGGACTCTTGGATCCTGATCAAGATCAACATCTTCTCTTGGCGAGCAATATTGGACTGCCTTCCTTTCAAAGTTCAGCTATCTCGTCGCGGTGTTCCTCTTGACAACATTGGTTGCTCTTCATGCAGTTGCAGCTTTGAGCAAACAACTCATGTTCTATCTTATTGTTCTCCTGCCTTTGTCCTTTGGCTCGAGATTTTTCAATTGTGCCAAATGAGATCCTTCTTCTTTGTAAGCTGGGAGGATCTCCTTTCACAAAATGCAAGGTTTCGCCAGCTTTCTCACACTCAGCGGAAAGGTTGGTGGGTTATTTGGACTCTCTACATCGGAATACCAAAATTTTGGACTCCTCTAGTCAATTCTACAGTTCGGATATTCAGCTTCTTTCCTACCTTTGAATCTCTAACAGGTTCGTCAAGACGAAATTCTCATGGGCGAAATGAATTATAAACCCTCTTGATGTTTTAGAAATTTGTTCTTTTTTATTTTTTGATCTGTCTCTTTCTTGTTTTCTTTTCTGGTGTAAGACTCTTTCTGGATTGTTTTTGTCTCATCTTTGGAGTCAAGTCACCCATTTTTCTGTTCTTTTCAATGATTCATGATGCATTTCAAATTTATTTTGAAAGTTCAAAATACATAAATTTTTGTAACAATTTTCAAACTCCAATTGTCTCATCTCTAAAGGCTCAACTTGAATAATGGTTGTATAAGACTTGCTTAGGTTGAAAAAAAATCATAGAATAAAATAACATGTGAAGCAAAATGAGGGATTTTTTTGGGAGGAAGGAGTAAATAGTTGAGGTGATGGAATGAAAGAAAAAGAAAAAATCCATAAAATAAAAATAAAAATAAATGGTAAAGGGTAAACAGAGTTGGAAAAAGGTGGGAAAATCAAAGCCACACCCACATTGCTCATTGGTCATCTCTTTGTTGACAACAAAAAATAAAGCCTCAATAAAAGCCATCAATCATGTAAGAAACCAAAACATTTTATAACAGACAGGTCACTGATCCAGAACACTGCCAGCAGCTCCTCTCCAAGAACATAATAGATCCTTGGTCCTAAAACCTTTACTCTTCTGTGTCAGCACCCCATACTTCTATCTCTCTCTTGTTTCTCTCTCTTCTCAGAAAGTTCTCATCTTTGGGCTAAAACACTGTTCTTTTTCACCAAATTTTTAATGGAGCTAGTTCCATACACTACTGAACAAGGAGTCAAATCTAACTTCACGCTTCAAGACCCAGAAGCCAAATCAAACCCCACAACTTTTCCGTGGGAAGACATGTTCCGAGCTGCGTCAATCCGGAAGCCTGCAGAAGCACCCGGAGCACACCGCGGGCCACCGATGGAGACCAACGGTCCGGCGCCGGAGACCAACTCTGCCGACCCAGATGGCAGAACCACCCTTTCCGGCGATCCCCAGGTGAGGCTTGCCCTGTACATAGCCATGGCTCATGCTGGCCTTGCTTTTACTATACTGGTTGTCTATGGAGTTGGGAAGCTGTTGCAGGAGTATCTTAGGCCTATTCAATGGGCAATCTTGTGTTCAATTCCTTTGAGGGGTATTCAGGTGACCTTTGTTGAGTTCTGGAGTGAGCCCTTGAAATTAGGCCTCACTGAGACCGTGCTTGCTGTTCCTTTTGCTGTGATTAAGGTGTTCATGAGCTCCCTTATTGATGTTAAAGAGGCTTGCTTGAGGTTGTTTCAGAAAAGACCAAAATCTAGTAATCTTAGGCATAAAAGAAGTGGGTTTTCCAAGATTGTTCGGTGGCTGACCTCATTTGCTGTGTTCTTGATTGCGTATGAGAAAATTGGTGCTCTTGGCTCACTGATGATTCTGCTGTTAGGGTTTCTGAGTACTACTCAGAATGTGGATTCTACATTGTCTGCTGTTTCATCCTTTAGGACCACCAGTTTCAGGCGTAGCACGATTAGTGCGTTTTTCACTAGAGGGTTACTGAAAAGGCTGAACACAGTTGTTGCAATTGGGTTAATTGTTGGCATGATCTTGGGGTTTTCATCAGGGTTAATATTTTTCTCATACAAGATTGGTATTGAGGGGAAAGATGCAGTGGTTTCATTGAAGTCACATGTGGAGGAGAGCAACTATGCTGAGAGAATCGGAATCAAGCAGTGGATGACTGAGAATGATGTGGCTGGAATGATGGATAGGTACACAACTCAGTTCTACCATACGGTATCAGAGCAGATCGACAACTTGGCAATGCAGTACAATGTGACAGAGTTTGTCACTGGAATAAAGCATTTCATAGCTGCTTCACCGCCTAATTCATCAATGCCATCGACAGCTTTGATGAACACCTCTCGTTACACAGAAAAGCTTTTGAGTTTAAGAAAAAGGATCAGAAACCGTGAATGGGGCCGAATCTATCCAGAGGTTGATGCAATCTTTAGAGAGTTTATCATCACCAGAGAGGACTTGGTTCTGAAAGCAAAAGAGTTTGCTGTCAAAGGCATGGATGTTTCACAGCGAGTCTTGACTAGCAGTGCATCGGTTGTAGCCACAAGCGCAAGTTTCATGTTCTCCATAGGAAATTCTATAATTTCCGGAGCAGCTGAGGTTTTCAACTTTGTATCTCAGTTAATGGTTTTCTTTTGGCTTTTATATTACCTCATCACCTCTGAATCTGGCGGGGTAACTGAAAAGGTCATGTGTATGCTTCCAATCTCCCAATCCGCTAGAATTCGATGCGTAGAAGTCCTTGACAATGCCATTTCCGGTGTTCTTCTGGTTACTGCTGAAATCTCATTCTTTCAGGGATGCCTTACCTGGCTCTTATTTAGACTCTACAAAATCCACTTTCTCTACATGTCCACAGTACTTGCTTTCATCAATCCTCTATTTCCAATATTCCCCTACTGGTTTGCTACACTGCCAGGAGTTGCTCAGTTGCTTCTAGAAGGTAGATACGTGCTTGCAATTAGCTTGTCAATCATTCACCTCTTGCTTATGGATTATGGAGCGTCTGAAATCCAAGAAGATGTACCGGGTTATAGCGGATATCTGACAGGACTTAGCATCATCGGAGGAATGACAGTGTTCCCTTCAGCAGTTGAGGTAATGTTTGTCACCAGTTTTTCTTTCTTTATGTCTGTAATCAGTTTTGATATGGATAACTCTCTTTTTATTGGACATGGAGATTAAGGACTCTAAAGACTTAGCGGTAAGAAAGTAAAATATGCATATAAGACAAAAGTAACTTTTTAAGTGGATAAGAGAAATTGAGGATAATAAGGTAAAAGTAGTGTTAAAAAGCTTCCTCAAAAGGAAACGTTTCCATCTTTCTAAATTTATCCGAAAAGGAAACGTTTCAATCTTTCTGAGACAGAGGAGGTAACATTCTTGTTTCGGTATTATGCCTGTGTAGGGAGCAATTATGGGGCCATTGATCACTATGGTATTGATTGCCCTGAAGGACTTGTATGCCGAGTTTGTTCTGAATGAACCTGAAAAGAAGCAATAGTGATGAAGAAGGGTAATGTAGAATGGACATATAATGCCTCACCATTTCTTCAACATTCTTTTGCCATTTTTTTTCACAACCCTTGTTGTATTCTACTGCCATGTTGGAGATTGTTGGATCAGATCATTCAGTGTGTTGTAGAATATCTGTTCATATTAATGCTTGTACATCTTGTTTGTAACAGACAGTATAGCATAAAGCCAATGGATACATGAATGAGAGAGTGATAAAAAGTAAGAGAGAATGGGGATAATAAGGTAAAATAATACTCTATGAACAGTTTCTAAGAGATTCAATATATCATTCTTTTTTAGGATTTTGGTAAAGGAAAACGTCAACTGTTTAAAAAAAAAGAGAGCTGAGTACAAATGTAAGCTGAAACGTCAGTTCCCAATAATCTGTTAAAAATTAATGGATTGACAATGTTAATTAATTTTACTAAGAGGGTAATATGATCCATAAAAAAGGGACAAGTGAGATAAAAATTGTCTTGGTTCATCTGGAGTTTGAGTTGGAGGAGCTGTTCGAAGGTCTGTACCGGCCTTTGGCTCCATGTTTGCCTCTTCAAAATCGTGGCACTTCGTGGTGGCCTACATTTAGTCGCGAGTGATGCGGTAACGTTGCGGGTTGGCCGCTACAAGCCATCATCAGATATGTAGTGAATAGATGGTGTTAGCAGTAAATAAGATGAATCATAAGTGTAGATTTCACTATATCTTAATGGGAAATTCTAGGTTCCGTTTAGTTGTGTAAAATTTTTCAAATGTTCAACTTCAAAATTTCTTTGTTAATATTAGATCATATAACTAGCTTTCAAGTGATGGAAAACCTTGTTTTCCAAACTTTGGAAAACTAGTATACTAAATTAAGGAACATTGTTTGAAAGGTTTCCATGTTAATACTAGAGTTTTTCAAAGTTTGGAAAACAAGGTTTTCCATCACTTGAAAGCTACTTGTATGATCAAATATTTACAAAGAAAATTTGGAGATGAAAACTTGAAAAAATTTCAACAACTAAACGGACCCCTAGATTTCCGGAAATATAGAGTGCCCTAATCTATTGGTAAATGTATATTTTCCGTGTGCTCATTTTGAAGAATTTTAAAAAGAAATTAAAATTTATTTAGAATTTATGTGAAATATGTAGGAGGAAAAAATAATATAAAAATATAGATTTGACAGTTCCATTTTTTTTCATTACCCAATCAACCCAAATTTATACACAGCCCACTAGTCAATGATCTCATTCTCATCTGAGAATCGAAATCCTCCTCTTCGTCCTCTATTTCCTCTTTCTGGTACGCTTCCACCTCATCGGAATCTGTCTCCGAATCGAGCAGTCGGCAACGTTGGGCAATTGCCGGTGACTGGAGATGACGAGCTGACAACGTTGAGAAGCCGCCAACATCGATGAGTAGAAAGCGTCGACCAGATCCAATGAGATCTACGGCGAGACGGAGAAGCAAGGCCTGCGGCAAGGCCAGATCCGGTGAGATGACGAGTTGGCGCCTGTCCAGATCCGGTGAGAACTATGGCGAGACAGAGGAGCCTCAGATCTGGCGGACCGGTGAGATTTCCTCTTTTCCTCGTTGCAAATGAATCCTCGCGATGGAGAGATCACGAGAACTCGAGGATCGAAAGATTCACCAGATCTTGCGATATCCAGCGCCGGATTGGTCTGCGATGAAGCCGGAAAACGATCAGTCTTGGTCTCCGGTGATCTCAGATCTGGACGAGTAACCTCAAATCTGGATGGAACAAGATGATCCGAGGTAACACTTTCAGACAGTTTCGAAATTCCTTTAGACAATTTCAAATATATAATTAGACATTATAACACTTTCTAATAGACACTATAGACTATTATCACATATTCTCATATTTTGTTAGCCAGACAGTTTCTAGTATTTATTTAGACATTATAACACTTTGCAATAGACACTATAGACTATTATGACATATTCTAATAATCCCTCCGTCCCAGAATTATTGAAATGTTTCTTTTACTGTTTCAAGTTGTAGTGTTTGACTCAAAATTTAACTAAGAAAAACAGTGAAAAATAAATAAATAAAAATATATTTAGAAAGATTATAGTGAAAATTATGAGAAACATATTAATTATTTAATTTCATATGTCTATAATTTCATAAAAATAAATCGTAGATTAAATACTGTGAAAACAGTAAAGAAACGTTTCAATAATTCTGGGACGGAGGGAGTATTTGGTTAACTAGACAGATTCCAATATTTATTCAGACACTATATCAGTTTCTAATTAATAAACACTATAGAAATGTATAAAATAACTCATTAAACGGTGTATTTTCTTGTAATATACAGTACTACATATCAGTTTAGACATTATAACACTTTCTATTAAACACGATTAGACAGTGCTACAGTCAATTATTTTTCCATAAATTGTAGAAGCGACGATAGCAACAGTGCCAGCGGCGGCGAAAGCGGTTCCGGCAACAGTGGTGGCGGTTTCGACGGCAGCGGTAGTGGTTCCGGTAGCAGCAGCGGAGGTTCGGGTGGTGGCGGCGGCGGTTCCAGTGGTGGTTGTGGCGGTTCCGACGACGGTGGTGGTGCCGGCCGACAGTGAAGGTGGTGGTATAATGGATAATATTTTTGGTTAATAATTATGGTTAGCTAGTTAGAAAATCTTTTTATTAAAAAAAGTATTTTTTTCTTTCAATTTCTTAGATTAGTTAATTTAGTTAGTTGATTATGAGTGTATTAGATATGTGTTTTACCACATAGGTGGTAGATAAACCACTACAAACGAAATGCATTTTCCCGACAGACAGAAAGAGTAGGAAAAATCGAAAGAACTGTCGGCAGAAACCCCGTTGGGCTTCTCCAACACACAAAAAGAGTGTCGGCAGAAGACGTGTCGGGAAAGTGTTCTGCTGACACTTTTAATGTGTGTCGGAGAAACTTTTATAGTTCTCCTGACAAACGATTGTGTGTCAGGAAATATATTTGATCCTCCAGTTTCCATGTGTGAAGAAAGGTTGTTTTGTGTTAACAAATACCGTATGTCAGGAGAAGCTGTTATGTGTCAACAACGATTAGGTAACTCTTTAAAGCTACTTTTTTTAGTGCTTCTGTGGTCAATGTTGCTATTAATCACTAATATTAGATGAATTAATTATTAATAACATTAATTAATAATAGTTCAAATAAAAAAGTACTTCATTAATAAAATTAAAATTTACAATCTTGAGCATTCTTAAGCATCCTTCATGTACCTACTTTGAAAGTTGCTAAATTAAACTAAATAGTTCAAATATAACTAAAAATGTTTGACTTAATCATTAAATCTCTAAGTTCCAGATCCTCCAGGTTGGTGGCTTCCATTAGATGATTTATGATTTGAAGGAGAATGTTCATCCGCAACCTGGAAAAATAAGGAAAAATAAGAAGTTAAAAGCTTGACAATTGTATCATGCAGTTAAAAAACCATGGATGCCTAGATGATGTTCATCACCACTGACGGAACCATTCAATGACAGGGGGGTGCTACAGCCCCCCCAAAGTTGATGGGGGTATAGGATATATGGTAGAAATTATGAGGATTAATGTAATAATTTACCCACTAATCCTCCAATCAATCCAAAATAATTTTTAAACCCACTTATTACTAAACCCCAACCTAAATGGTCCATTTTTTCACACACCCAAATTGCATCCATAAAAGAAGCCAACTCAACTTGGTTAAGTAAAAAAAAATTTGGTCCATGTTTTCTATTTACAGTTTTATCTAAGTCATTTAAATTTGATATGTTGTGGTTTGGGACCATGTCTAATTAATCTTTAATTTTTGTTTAATAATCTTTTAGTATATTTAATTTGGATTTATGTGCGGTAGTTTTTGTGAGATTGTTTGGATATAATTAAATTTTTATTACTAATCCATTTTTATTTTTGTACTTGTCATGAGTTTGAGTTTATTATTTCACACATTTCTCTTTTTTATATTAATTTCTCACTGTGTTTTGTTTCTTTATTTGGAAATATTAGTTTCTATAAAAAATCAAGTAAAAGAAATAAAAATGAACCCATGATACCAATTTGGTTGTATGAATTTGTATTATTATTTTTCTACATAAAAGGTTAGCAGACTCAAAAAATTTCGTAGGTTTGTTTTTATGTTCTCAATCGAGTTAGGTGAAAATGATTAGTGGCGGCTTCATTGGAAAACAACGTCACTAACCTCCATTACTTCAACTATTACTATATATGGACGTTGGTCTGCGGTCATTATAAAATGGGTTAAGGCCGACGTTTTATGGTTGCAAATTCCAACCCCTAATTTAATCTACCCACCGGCCCCCCCCAACTTTGAATTCCTGGTTCCGTCACTGTTCATCACTGATGGTTAAAATGTCAAAATGAATGCAAGTTGTACATGGACTTTTCATGAAAATGACCAGATAATAGCACAATCCCATGGATACCTAAATGATGTTCATCACTGATGGTTAATAACAGCTTTGTTTCAGAAAATAATAAAACAAGAAAAGTTAACAAGCGAAAGTTAACATTGCTTCTAATGAAAGAAGCTGATCAACCTGGGAAAAGAAGAATAAGAGTTGCTTCTAATGAAAGAAGCTGATCAACCTGGGAAAAGAAGAATAAAAGATATATGGTTCCTAGTTTCAAACTCAACCATAAAATGCATAGTATTGGTTCATAGCTTCCAGCCCTTGTCACAGTATATGGCACGTTTCATATTGCCAAACAAGTCCAAAACACACAGATTTGGTTCCATGATCCACACACCACAAGATTCAACCACATTTCTGAACTCAACACTTATTGGTTGATACTAGCATAAGAACTCTAATTGAAATATTAATTACCTCATTACTCAAGCTGTTGCAGCAAATTGATCAGGAGCCATATTTTGCTTGACAGCGGACAGAAGGATGTTGAAATTTGTTGTAAGTCTTGAAACTTGGGCCTGTAGAGCTGGTACTTGTGGATATTGAATTTGCATAACCGTATTTTGAGAAGAGGTGCCACGTTTCTCCATAAAGGTTACAGTCTTCGCAATGCAGCGGATACGCCATCTTTTTTCAGGTCCCTTCACCTTGGCTAAATCATCATTCTTCCAATCTGTTTCACTCTCTTGTGTATCATTGGACTCATTCATGACATTATTAATAGCATCCTGGATAGAATGCATAATAGATAATAAATTACGATCCAAAAATAGTTAGAAAAGAGTAAAACTAAGTCTAGGGAGACTTACCACAACTACAGCAGCTGATGCATTAACAAGGGAAAAGGTCCTTTTTTGCCACTAACGTTTAGCCAAAAGTCCCCTTTTGCCATTATTTTAAAAACTGGTCTTTTTTGCCATCAATGTTATCTCTTTGGACCATTTTTGTCACCTACGTTCATTTTTTGGACCTTATTTACCATTAGACCGTTAACGGAGGGAATATTCTTGGAATATTCCGTAACAGACTATTTGTTTATAATCAATTTGACCACAAACTTTCAAAATTGGTAAAACTAAACCTAAATTTGTAAAAGTTACAATCCTACCCCCTCTTCCGGCGATGCCCTTCTCTCCTCCACCTTCCTCCTGCCTTCGCCGATCTATATGAGCTCGCTTTTGCCGATTCCGATCAGCCCGGAGATTATTTCCACAACATTTGCCTCAATTTCGTCGTCGATCACTTCAAATCAGAGAAAACCCAAAGCAAGAGGCTGAAAATCCCGACAGCCACCGTGCTCTACCAGGGCGGAGTGAGATTCCGGTGATCGACCCAGAGCTCAAACATCTTCGACATCTAATTCCAAGACGGGATGGATGAAAATGAAAAGTGATTTAAAATGTGGGTGAATTTGTAATTTTTTAGAAAATTTAGGGCCTAGTATGGAGTTTTTTTAACGGAGAGTGGTAAACGGGGACCTGAAACAATGACGTTGATGGAAAAAAAGACCAGTTTTTATAATAATGGTATAAGGGGACTTTTGGCTAAACGTTAGTGGCAAAAAGGGACCTTTTCCCCATTAACAATGCTACCATCTTTTCGGGTACGAGTTTTGATGAAAATTTGTCCATGTGTAGGTCGAACACCATTATTCTTGGCAGTCTGCAAATGAAACATCAATTCACCAGTATGATTTTAAGAGACTCAATTCGTAAGCATCATTAATAAATGTAAACAAATAGATAATATAATAAACTGGATTACATCTTCCTCAGTAAGTCTAGCAAAAGACTTTGACCCAGTGACATGAGGCTCTTTATTCTTTAAACGATTCTGTCTCTTCTTTTCACACATTGCCTATTTAATTCAAAATATTTAGCGTAATAAAAAGGAAAATTCATTACAAATTGATGAATGAGTACTATTATTCAGCACACTGCCTAGTTATATTCACCATGTGTAAAGGATGGCAAAATGAATACAAGTTGCTAGAACAAAGCTTGCTTTTGCTCTGGGAGATTTGACACAGTTGCAAAATGGCTCATCCAATTCATTAGGTTGTGGCAAATGGCTATCATCATCTCTGTGCTCTGTTTGCATAGTTCAGGAGAGTTATTCAGCATGCATGTGGACTGAAAGACTTTAAGTGGAAAAGATGTACCAAACAAGAAAGCTTATTATATTTAGAGTTTGGATACACATCTCTTTCAGCATCTATCATCAAATCAGAAAACTTCGTACATTCAGTTTCCACATGCAATGGGTTGTTGAAATCACCAGCATTTATACGGTCGTCACACTCCTCTAAATTTGGACTTCCACTTATAGGGTATGATGGAAACAAGTCATTCAATAATCCATGCATATCATGCTCAAATACCCTTTCATCATTACTAACCATTGATCTTGAAGATGATGCCATGTTGAAAAATGTGTGTCACCAGATGTCATTTTATTTGTAGTGAACGGACCATTTCCGAATATATAGAGTGCCCTAATCTATTGATAAATGTAAATTTTCCTGAACTTTTTTAAATATAAAGAGTGTGCTTGTTTAGAAGAATTTTAAAAAGAAATTAAAATTTCTTTAGAATTTATGTGAAATATGTAAGAGGAAAAAATGATATAAAAATATAGATTTGACGGTTCCCTTTTTTCGACTAAATGAACACACCTAAGTTTAATGAGAAAAGAAATAAAATGAAGGAAAAAAACAGACGAGATTGCGATTTAGTTTCTTCATCTAAATAAAATTGTGGTACTGAATTCTTCTTGTTCATGTACTCATAACCACCACACAATCAAATTCACCAAATTTAAAACAGTAATAAGTTCTCTAGTTAACTTTTCATTCAATTTCCCCATTTTCACTTGAACATTGCCCTAACCAATAAATCAAACCTGGCCCTTTCTTTCCTTGCCCTGAAAAAACTAAAGCAAAATTTGTGTATATATATAATAAAAAAACAACAACAATAACAACTAAAATTGGCTCCAAGAAACCTGAAGAAAGAGAATCTCTGTTTTTCATTTTTCATCATCATCTTCATCTTCTTCTTCTTCTTCTTTTTCTTTTTTAACATTACTCGTATAATTCTTAGCCTCTCGTGAGGAAGATTAATCAGATAAGCAAGAGAAATTAATTAAGAATGGGTCTAGAGGAAAAAGATGACGCAGAGAAGGCCCAGAAAATGACGTCGGATCATGCCGTGCCGGGCCTCAGCAAATCATCAAGCGGACGGAGGAGCTGCCTTTGTGCTCCGACGACTCATGCCGGATCCTTCCGCTGCCGCCACCACCGGACACATGGGATGACGAAAGCCGCCTCCGTTGGCTCAAATCTCTCCATGCTTGGAGCCAATTCCAAGTCCCCTGCCATTAGCGGTTCTCTGCAAGCTCAGTGAGATTATAATTTTCACTCGATCGCCGAGAAAAATGTATTAATATTTTTTTGATAATTAAGTATATGTTTTTAATTGTATATGCTTACCACGTTTGTTAATTTATCATGTGTTTTTTCAACTTTTGGTTTCTTTTTTTATCTTGACTTAAAACCATTCGAACCTCTTTTTTTCTCATATATTCTTTAGGATATGTTAACTTGCAAATCTTAATTTCTAATATTTTTCAAATTTAACATTCGGAAACATAGCTCAATAAATATACGTTGTAAACCAATAAGTTTACTTAATTTGATGATAAAGTTTTATTTTCTTATCATATATAAACTTAATCCATTTAATTAAATTAGATATGGCTCAATTAAAATAATTCATCGAATTAAGTCATTTATGTGATTACAAAATTATAATCCATTCTAATTTAAGTAAACTATTCCGTTTAAACATATTTTTATCGAATAATGTAGTAAAATCAAATTTTAGTTCATCGTTTATCGACACCGCAAAAAGGTTGCTACAACTACAACATCATGAATGATCCTCATTATGCTTAATGAGTGGGTAATTGTAGGTTTCAATATGGAGTAAAATAATTAATTTTACATATTGATTTACTATTTTAAGATTCAATGTTTGACTCAAATTTTAACAAAAATAACAAGTTTTAAAAAATTCAAAAAAAATATATTTTAATTTTTTTTTCAAATTATGATATGCATATAAATTATTAACTTTAAATGTCTGAATATTTATAAAAAAAATCATAGATTAAATACTGTAAAACAACAAAAATAAAATATATAATTATTTAGAGGCTGTGAGAGTATTTATTAATGAGGTTTTGCAAGTGCAAAGTTATAATTAAAAACCAAGAGCTAAACGACAGGTTAAGCTAAAGCTGAGATTTTTTGTTTGGTTTTTTTTTTTTGGAAGTTTCCTATGGGAAAATAGTAGAATTTTCCACTAATATTTAGTTAAAAGTGAAATTTTATCATTGAACTATTTCTAGTGATATTTTATCATTAACGTTATACTAACTTCATCAGTAATTTTACCATCGGTATGTCATGAATTACTAACGAAAACCATGAAAATAATGTCAGTTTTAGCCCACAACTTTTTTATTTTTGAAAAACTTTACCTAACATTTTAAAATAACAATTTTAATTATCTTCCAATGACTGACTCTTCATCTATAACTATAAATTTGATTTACTAATATTGAAGTTTGATTGTATGTCTTCTACATCTTGCTTACTAAACAACTTCAACTTCCTTAAAAGAACAAATTTAAGTTTTTGACATCGATGAGGGTCTTCTCGTCTTTGTTGAATTTGCTTGTCCCATAAACAAACTTCACTCACTTCCTTGGAACCAGCCGAACCTCCTTTATATTTTACCCTTGCCCTTATAAAAAGATTTCTCAATTTCTCGATAAGATACATATGAATTTACCTTTTCACTAAAAAATAAATTTACGACTCAAAAAACCATATATCAGAGAAGTAGCAGTAAAACACTGTAACACATAGTTAACTATAAGTTTCTGCATTAATTTAGCATAACAAATGTGAGTTTGAATCAAGAAGATTAATAACTAGCAGTATAACTACTATATAGACCCCATAATTTGCATCTACCAAACTCATTGCTATCCGTGAATCGAAAGGGAAAAAAACATGATCGAGGAATGATTATAATTGCTATTTTAAAATGTTGGATATGAAACTAAAAAACTTGTGGACTAAAACTGAATTTTCTTTTTCATGGTTTCTGTTAATAGTCAACAGATAGTGGTAAAATTACCCCAAAATATAAAATTGATGGTAAAACCTCCTAAACAAATAATTTGATGAATAATTTCTTTTTTAGCCAAACGTTGTTATTACCAAATTCTCCATTTTCCCTTTCCAATTTAAAAATCTGAATGTTCGGATTATATAACTTGGGGAAAGGTTTTTTTTCCATTAACGTTTGAAAAAAGGATATTTTTTGCATTTATTCTTTTTGGCTCGCGATTGCCATTACAGTTAGTGTTTTGGGATCCCATTTGCCATTGGCTGTCATAATTTCTAACGTGACAACTTATTTTCCACATGACAATCATATGTGGGAAAGAAAATGTCCATTTTTATCATAAACGTTTGATAGAATGACCATTTTTACAATTATTTTAAAAAATGGCTTCGTCGTACTTGATGATATGACAACATCGCTTTCTTTCCCGTATCTCGGCCTCCTCCGTTATCTCAGCCTCTATCAACTTCCAGATATAGTTACTAGTATTACTCTTCTCCTCCGTCGTTCAAGACACCTATAACATCATTCACATTCACAACCTCCAAGCCGACCACCAGCCCTCCGTTACCCGAAAGTTTGTGTTACCGCTAACGCCTTGCGAACCGTCAGAGACCTTTATATACTATTGTTAATCGCCTAAGGGAAGTTCATTTTCGGTATTCGATCAGAAAATTTCAATCTTAAATCCCTATATCTCAAAACATTGAAATTTCAGAATAAAAATGGAGCTTCACCCACAAACGAAAGCCATGACGAACATAGATGTTGTATGCCGACGGAGATTTGAAGATCCTGGCGGTCAAGTAAAGGAATGGTGGAGGGAGAGATGAGTCTTATTTTTGGGTTATTGTTTTCTCCAATCCAGAGAAAGAAACCCTAAATTTGTTGTTGGGGCTCAATTTCCGGTCATTTGGGTCGGTTTCAACGTCAATGGCACTGAGGAGATGATGCTGGAGTTTGGGGATAACGCGGAGGAGCGCAGAAACAGCAGAGCGAAGTCAGCTCTTCCACGTCAACGTCTTAAGTGGTAAAAGGGGTCCTTTTGCCAAACATTGATGGTAAAAAGGGACCCTTTTCCCTCCACATGTATGCCACGTTTACACACAAATTACACATAATCATCCGTGACAGAATATTCCACGAATATTCTCGCCGTCAGTCAAAGTAATGGCAAAATAGGTTCAAAAAACAATTTCAGTGGCAACCTTGGACCAGTAAACTAAAGATAATTGCAAACACGAACCGTTTTTTAAAATAATTGTAAAAATGATCTTTTTACCCAAAAAAAAAAGACCTTTTCCCAAATAACTTTGATCGAATCACCTAATTTGCCCATACAGATTATCCGTCCGGGACCATTCATGAACATGACTTCACTCTGGCGGGCCGCCTAGGTGGACCATATGGCCCAGTGAAAGCCCAGATTAGTTCCCGTAAAATAAAGCCCAGTTAAAGCCCAGATTAGTTCCCGTAGAGCCCACAACTCAACCGACTCAAGCTGCATTGTTCAAAGTATTTTTGGTTTCTTTTTGAATGAATTTAGAAAGTGAAAATAGGTTCGGCTTTTCGCATTCCTGAATCCTAGCGTCCGATGAAGAAAAACTGAGTTTCTTCAAGACAGGTGCATTCGCGATCGTTTCCTATCATTTTTTCTCTTTCTGTTGTCTATATTACTTCAAGATATATTAATTCAATTGGGGTAGTTTAAATCGTTGCAAATCTTCATTATTTGTTGAATTTCATGTTTGTTGGGATGATCTTCTGAATAAAGATTGAAACTTTCAGGCATTCTTTGAACATCTCTGTCAATATGCCGGTGCACGCTCTGAGCCATGCTATTTCATCACCTCTTTCGCCTGCAGGTATGATTATGCCGGCTATTCCAGATTCCCAATTTCTTTTCTATCATAAAGGTTGCAGCTTTTACGGTTGTAACTTGTAAGTAGTTGTTTGATAGAGAGGTAGTAACCAGAAACAGGATTCATGCTTGAGAAGATTTGAATTTGGGTAGGTTAAAAGACTAGGTTACCCTGTAACCTAAACAAGAAGTTAACCCAGTTCTGAGTTGACATGAAATGGTGCCTTTTGACAAAGCCTATACTGTAAAGGTTTGATTATTTTCTTTGATCGTGTTCAATTGTAGACAATTGGTTCTTATCTCTTTGTTGGTGCCCATTGCAAATTCAGGGAGTTTCCGTGGGAGACGAGTGAATTGTACAAAAACTGGTCCAGTTAGGGTATCTATGCAAGTGAAATCGTTTCATCGTTCTGCATCGTGTCTAAGCGGTCCTGGTTTAAGGTTACGGAATGTGGAACCAAGAAGATCTTTCGGTCATGTTCAGAAGCAGCCTTCATCTTCAATTTGTGTTGCTGCCCTGGTAAGTTCATATTTGCTGAACCCTCTGCGTGTTCCCATGCTTCTAGTGCTTATATTAAGAGTATGGTTACTGTCCCTTGTTTATATATGTTATCTGGTTTTCTCTGTTCTGCAGCAAGCAACATGTCATGCATCAGGACAGACTCAAACAATTACCCGTGAGGCACCAACGATCACCCATGCCCCGACCAATTGTAAGCTGTACTGTTAAAGCTTCTTATTTCAACTGCTAAATGGGGATATTTTTTTCATCCAATATTATTCATTCTTGATAAGTCTTCTCTGAGCCACTCACTATGATTCTTTTGACTGCAGCCAACGATAAGTCACCACAACTTTATGATGGAGGGACCGGATCTCCACCTCGTGATGGTGGTGGTGGCGGTGGTGGGGGAGGTGGCGGTGGCTTCAGCTCTTCAGGTGGATTCTACCTATTTGGCTTCCTTCTACTTATGGGCCACTTGAAAGACCTTGAAGGTGATCAGAATGGAAGTAGAATGTGAAAGAAGATTTGGAAGTACAAGAAACACTCTGGTACTCAAATTGAGAAATCCCAATTTTCCTTTCCTTGTTTGCATTTCTTCTTAGATGTAAACTGCAGAACCAAATTACTTGATTAAGAAGAAATGCACCTGCACATTAATGTGTTAAATGGTCATGCTCCTAATTTTGCTGTTGAACAGACCTCCTCTTGTCCTCAAGGATGGCGTGCTGTAATGTCTGAAACCGATTATCATCGAGGTGTACGGCCTCCTTTTCTTTCCGAGGGTCTCGTTGAAGGGGTGCGAGTCTCATGCCTGAAACTATTCTATATGATTGTTAAATTGGAGAAGCTATTCTATATGATTGTTCAAGAATTTTCCTAATCTCTATGGTAATCTCAATTCTCAAACGTTCTTTCCAAACAAACTCTAAGACAGAGCTTAAAGGGGAGAGAGGTTGTTCCTAGAAAGTTGGGTTGGTGATTTGTTTTACTTTAACTAGAAAATTTGGGTGGGACTGTAAATCATATTTGGTTAATTTGGGTCAATACTGTCTCGTACCATTAATAAAACGGTATAGTAGCCGATGCGAGATTTCACACCTTGGAAAAAAAATTCATTTAATTAGGTCGAAAAGTGCAAATTGTCCACTCTTTTCTTTTTCTGATATCTGTTTTAACTACTCACGTTTGTTCTGTTAGTGCAAATTTAATACTCAATGTTAAGTCGTCCAACTCAGCCGCCAAATTTGATATGAGATCCACTTTTGCTGATGTGGAGCTGATGTGGCAGCTACTTTTGCTGATGTGGACGATTGTTTTGAGCAATAATTGGGCTGACGGGTCCGTCGGTCAGGTCGTCACCAATCCGGCATCTTCCAACGGCGATTCTAGCAGAGAACGAGGCGGAGGTGGACGGGAAATGTCTTGGAGATTCTGATGCAATCGATTGGAACATCGGCTGGTTTGGAGGAGCGTTGGAACAAAGGCAAATGTGGTGGAGCATCGTGTTTGGATCGACTTGGATGTTGACGATCTGCCGTTTCTAGCACAAACCCATTGCCTCTGCTGACCTCCGAAGCACCACCGCGGACCCACTCTGCTGCCGAAAGACGTCAATCTTGATCGCCAGAGTAACAGAGCACGATGGTGGCTCTACTGTCGTATGTGCACATCAAGTATTTAACGGAATATTCCTTCCGTTACGCCATCCAGTATTTGTCATGCACATTTTATGATCGAAAGTCTTTAATATGCACGTAGTAATTAAAGATGAGTGGTTAAAACAGACCGATGAAAAGATTAGTGAGTATATCGTATATTTCAACCTAGTTAAGTGGCTTTTTTGCATCTGGAGCCTTCGATCTTTTATTTTAATGATTTCTTTCCTATTTTATGTCTATTATAGTACATTATTACAGTTATTTTCTTCACATTCTACTTTTATCTCAAAAAAAAAACTTCTTTACGAGGAGGGAGCGTTTGATCAATCATATATTAATATAGCTGGCAGAGGGTCCATATGTATGTACTCCCTCGCTAACAATTTAATAAAACTAGCTAAAGTTAAAAATATTATCAATGGCGCATATATCAATGATGCCGTTTGGAATATTTCACTTTTAAGTAGCAAGATACAAAGGTAAGTTTAAAAAATCAGTAAAGGTAAACATGTTGTAAAACATACCAAAATACCATATAGGTTTTATTTTATTTAGGGAAATTAACAAAAACCCTTCTGAGTTTTATCATAATCTCCACTTCCCCTGCATTTTTGGAATTCTCGAACCCGGGATTGCAAAAATATACAAAAAGCTCTGACACTAACCATCGTTAATTATTCAATTAGATTTTTAGGTTTAACTACAAAAATTGGACCATAACTTTTCTAACCCTAACAATTCCACCCTAAAGTTTTTACTCATTTACAATTTCAACCCCACCATCTCCACTCTCACCACCAATTTTTATCATGATCCCAACGGCTTCCATCCCCACCAATGACGGCTGGTACAACACCTCCAGGCACCGGAACCGCTAGGCTCTGATGGTTATCACCTGCCCATCGGGAAGCTCATAGCTCTTCTCCACCGACGAGCTAGCTTTGAAGTCTCCAGCTCCTGCTCGTAGTCCAACGCTATGTAAGAGAGCTTCTCCTTCACGTCCCTCGCGATCTCACACTCCGCCGTCGTGGTGAAGGAGTACCCATGCTCCGTCGGGATCTTCATGAGGTAATCAGTGAGGTTCGGCCGGCGAGGTCGAGGTGGAGGATGGCGTAGTTGATTCCATCACCAGAGTCAAGGACGATCCCGGTTGTGCGGCCGCTGGCGTAGAGGGAGAGGACGGCCTCGATGGCGACGTACATGGCAGGAGCGTTGAAGGTCTCAAACATCCCGATTGGCCTTGGGGTTTAGCGGTGCCTCCTTGAGGAGGAGATGGGGTGCTCCTCCGGCGCGACACGAAGCTCGTTGTAGAAAGTGTGGTGCCGGATCTTTTCCATGTCGTCCCAGTTGTTGACGATGCCGTGCTCGATGGGATACTTAAGGGACCCTAAACTTTAGGGTAGAGTTGTTAGGGTTATAAAGGTTATGGTCCAATTGTTGTAGTTAAACTTAAAAGTCTAACGGAGTAGTTAACGGTGGTTATAAGTGTCAGGGGGTTTTTGTATATTTTCACAAACCTCAGGGGGATTTTTCGAGAATTCCCAAAATGCAAGGGGGAAAGTGGAGATTATGAAAAACCTCAGGGATTTTGTTTTGATAATTTCCCTTTTATTTATCCATTTGACCATTGAACCTCGGGGGGGTAAAGTTGAATACTCCATCTATTCTGTAAAAATTGTAGTGTTTAAACTTTTATATTTCATATTGTAGATAACCTTAAATATTTATCTTGTGAAACAAATTCAGAAAAACAATATGACAATCATATGAATTGTTTAATTTTTTATCTAAACAATTCACGAAAAAAATCATACATTAAATATTGTAAAACAACAAAAATAATTTGACAATTTTTATGGACGATGGAGTAAAACACACGTATCAATTTTACTCGTAAAACCTAAATAATGAAATACATCAAATACTATTCTAGCTAGTAAAAAGAGATCAAGCAATATTGAAGCTGGCACCATTGGTATAGTCTAATGTTTTGGTTTGTCCGCTCACCCTATAAATGTACATCTATCTTTTGGTTTATAAACCAAATTAAATACAAGCTTGCCGTTTGAAACTAAGTTAATCACAGCTGAGATTTCAATTCTTCCATATTCAAGCCGGCCGTTTACATTTTCCGGTCAGTTTCATTCTATATAGAGAGATCACGGCAAATTAAGATGAAGCTCTTCCTCGCAACGGTGGTTTCCCTGATCTTGTTCCTGCTCAGCACGCTCACAGGTCAGTCTTTCATGATCTCCGGCCGGTTTTATGATCTTGAGGGTTTACGGTGTCATCTTCATTCTAGCACCTTTTTTTTTGAAAGAACATATATAGACATGGGCGTGAGACGGTTAGTTTGGATGAGTGTTCGAGGTTAGCGTTAGAGGGTGAACGTTCTTTAAATAAACGTGATAGTTTCTTCCAATCTATGACGCTAAAAATTATAGTACCTTCAATGTTCAAAGCTTGTAACTTTGTTTCAAAACGTATCTAGAACTCAGAGGGGATAGGGAATTTTCCTAGAAAGTTGGGTTGGTGATTTGATTGACCTTTTCAAGAAAGTTTGGGTGGAAATGTAAATCTCTCTTAGTTAGAATGGCAGATTGGATAATTATGTGGAATAAAGCTTCTTGAAAATACCCTGCTTCCCTAAACCACACTTGTTCTTCTTCTTTTATCTTTTCATCTTCTTAATTACTTCTATTTTAAAATGTGAGTTTGTTTCTTTATTTCCGTATTTAATTGGCTTCGGGTTCAAAATCAAGACTAAACTTATATGTCGAAAAGTGCAATCTATCCACTGTCCATCATCGGCCAATTTACCCACTCATATCTAATTACTAAGTGCAAATTAAAGACTTTCGATCTGAAAATGTGCAAAACAAATACTGGAGGGTGTAACGGAAAGAATATTCCGTTAAATGCATCCAACTCAGCAATCCACCTCACCTCACCTCCATTTTCGCCGTCCACTTCACCTCACCTCACTAGGAAAAGAAACGTCGCTGCCGCCCCCCGTGGAAACCTAGGAAATGAAAACGTTGCAGATGGATCCAGAGAGTCCCCCTCCGCCATTACCACCGACATATTCTGAAACTGCTGAACGACTTCAAACAGCTACGTTTGAAGAGTCCTTGATGGAAGCTGGCTGCGATTTGAGCGGTGGAGAAGGATTTGAGTGGCGGAGATGGATTCGATTGGATCTTAAAAAGTTCTCCCAAAAGTGTACAACCGGTTGCCCAGTTCTCGACCGCTACCTCAATGATGGAATTCCTTTTCGTTCTATCACCGAGATCGCGGCCGAGAGTGGATCTACGGCAAGCTCTCGTCTTTTCGGCCTCACCGTCTCTGAATTCTGCTATGCCTAAGTTCCATAAAGTGCTCCCTCTCTTGATCGATTGTTCTCGTCCTTTCATCGTCCAACCTGCCTCCAAAATATCCGTCCAAAATCTAGCCAAGATCCGAGTGAACGGAAAGAAAATTTTTTTTGAGGGATTTTTATTTGGACTTACAATTGAATTCATGGGTGAACCGAAGAAACCCCAGCCAACCTTCGATTAACACGAAGGAGATGATCGGTGTGGAGGAAAAGCCATGACCGAAAGTTTCAGGCTTCGCAAAATATCGTCGTTCTCCGGCAAGCTTCCTAGCTCCTCACTAGCTCCAAGAACACGTTGTATAACTTCTCGCCACATCAGCATATTACCCAACCGGTCAGCACACTACATCAGCAAAAATGGGGCCCGTGGCGGCTGATGTGGATGAATTAACAATTGAGTATTGAATTTACACCAACAGAATAAACGTGAGTAGGTAATTAGCGCCGATGAAATGATGAGTGGGTAAATTGCCCTCTTCGACATAGATTAGTCTTGATCTTGCACCCGAAACCTATTTAATTTATGTCTTAACTAATATATCAGTACTTTATGTCTATACTGAATCATTTCTTTTGATTTTATTGGTGGGATCCTGTTGAAGAAATTTGCGTGTTGGGCCAACATAATCATTACTACGCCTCAACAAAAGATGAACAAGGTAATTTTAATAGTTTTTTTAGAAGGAATGCTCAAATTCAAAATCATGTGGCGAGAGCCGAAAAAGTTTGACAAACATGGATGAGGCTCTGAGAAAAGCTAATGACTAGCAAATGTAAAAGTGAGATCATTACCCCTCCCAACCTACTCCTAGACTCTTTAAGTGAGATCATTTGTAAGGGTTAAAGTGGATTAAAAATAAAACAAAAGTGAAAATATCATTTCAGTTGGGACAATTTTTTTTGATGTTGTGACAATACGTTTGGGTCGGCGGGAGTAAAATTTAATACTCCCTCCGTCCCTGAAAAATTGAACACATTTCCTTTTTGGGTTGTTCTAGAAAAATCGATCACTTTCCTTAAAAGGAAACTTCTCACTCTCAAAGTTACTAAACTATCCTCACTTTATCTTTACTTTTTCTATCTTGTTTTTTGTGCACTCTCAACCAAAGGGCATTTAAGTAAATATATACAAATATCTTACACTCACCTTAATCTCCGTGCCCAACCAAATCTATCATTCTTTTGGGGACGGAGGGAGTAGTAATTATGTTCTCCCAAATAGGCAGCCAAGAGGGGGGTGAATTGGTTGGCCTTAAAAACTAATTCTTTTTGCAAAAACGTTAATACTGGAAAGGTCTCAACCTGTTGAGAAAAACGCGTATGGGAAGATGTAAAAATGAAGAAACAGATAAAAATAAGGAAAAGAGCGACACCGGAAATTTATAGAGGTTTGGTCAACGACCTACGTCCTCTCCTCAAGTTCACCACTTGAGAGTTTCTTCCACTATACTTTAAAATGGTTATACCAACCAAAAGTATACAAAAGTTTTCCCCAAGGTTCAACTATAACCTAACTTTGGTTTTCCCAAAGGCTCACCAAAAAACCTAACACTCCCCAAAATAGCTTTCCCATGGCTCACTATTAACCTAACAAAAATCCTTGTTTGGTTTTCCCAAGGCTCACCAAAACAAACCTTACAAAACAGTTTTCTCGAAACAACTCAACCTGTTGAGGTTTTTCACGAAAACACTCAAAAACGTTTTAAAACACTTTTTCACTCTCCCAAAAATAATTTGAAGATACTGATAGCCACCAGGACCAATCATCCAAAAAGGCCTAACAAAAGGCCCAGAAAGCAGCCCAATACAAGGGTCCCATTAAAAACTCTTGTGAAACCTTAGTAACATTCCCGGACGTAATGAATACTTACCCGAACGTACCACGAGAAATTCCCTGAGGAACACTCCCGCATATATAAAACACGTGTCCAATAACGCTATATTGAAATATTACGACTTTACCATCATTAATGTTGGCTATATAAGATAATTATGGCATAAGTCAAAGGGATCGATCTTTTCAGTCACGTCGTTGACAAGAACAAGAACAGGAACACAACAAACTCAACTCCCCTCTCCTCGAATTCCGAGAAACGTGCAACGCACAAATTCTAATGGCATCCAGTAACATTAACACGCGTCAACTTTGCAGACACGTGGCGGCTTCCAAAACAGATTCGCCACCAAATGGCGCCGTTTGTGGGAACCGTGGAGGCTCGAATAAACAAGTCGCTTGAATAGGGCTTGGGGACCATTCACAGTCCCACCCATCTGTACCGGAAGGAGGTGGCTCCACCGACGGCCGAACGGCCGATCCCAGTTATCAGAGCTCTTCTGAGGATACGTCACACAGAGCGACTTCCTTACGGCCAACTTCCAGCTCCCGCCGGGGTGACAGTCAGTTAAACCCGGAACTTGTCCAAACGGTACGAGCGGTACTCCGGGAAGAACGCAACAACAAACACCAGTCTGAAAGATCCCGGGGGACAAGAAACGGACAAAGATCACAGAAAACTAATACCGTAGACCGACGAAGCCGTCAGAGGTCCAGGTCCTCCAGAGATAGTCGGAGTGAGCTATCCCCGAGGGCCGAGAGATTGACAATAGGGGACCCTCGGGAAGAGATTATTTGTCAAATGCTCCATCGACTGGAACAGGTCGAGAGAAATTCAGTCAGGCCAGAAACCAAGTACGATGCGGTTTCGGAAGATGGACCATTTACCAAGCGCATCCGGGATAGCCAAATCCCCCGGACGTTTAAATTACCCCACCCACTGGAGATCTACGGTGGTTTAGGCGATTTGGATGCTTTCATCCGAAAGTACAAACTGGCAATGGAGCTCAAGGGCGCCAATGAGGCAGCAATATGCAAGTGCTTCGAAGTCGCGCTAGGAGGACCGGCGTCCGCTTGGTACAATTCTTTCCTTTCGGAATGTGTAAACACGTTCGGGGATCTGTCCGCTAAATTCACCACCTATTTCAATGGGTGCAAGAGATCTACCAAGAGGGCTATCCAGATGTTCGACATCAGGCAGAAGCCGAATGAAGGCATCCGGGAATTTGTTGAGCGGTTCAACAGGGAGGCAGTACACGCGTCAGATCTAACAGATAACATCCGGATAATGGCCTTCACTAAGGCGCTACTCCCAAACTCCAGATTGACCTACGAGTTATTCCGAAAGAACCTCACCAACATGGAAGAAATGTACGCAATCACTGAGGAGCACATGATCGCCAACGAGATACTGTCTCAAAGAGAATGGAAGCAAGACAATCGGGACAACCGGGACAACCGAGAATAGAGGAGGGATAACTCCAAGGCAACAAACGTCAAGCAACAAGGAAGCTGAGGGGACAGAAAAAGCCCTTCGAGAGGAACCCGAACTTCACGCCGCTCAACTCTACCCGCACCAGCATCCTTGCTGCCTTGCTAAGGCAGGGAAGCCGAACCATCAGTTGGCCAAGGGCCATGCCGGAGGAGGCGAAACGCAATGCATCCAAGTACTGTCAATTCCACAGGGATACCGGACATGATACGGAGCAATGTTACCAATTGAAGAGGTACATTGAGTCTCTTATCAAGAAAGGTTCCTTAAGGGAGTACCTGAAGATGCCTTCAGAAGAAGGAACTTCCCGAGGGAAGGCGAAGGTTCAGGAGGATACATCCGGTCAAGAGAAGAACAAAGGGAGGAAATCACCCCCTCATGCAACCGGAATTTTGCATACCATAACTGCTACCCTCGGGTCTAATGTGAGGAAGAGGAAGGCGAGAGAGATAGCATCAATGAGCTACGGGGATCCGTCTTCCAGAATTAAACGAGCAGATGGAACAGAGGTATGTTTCCCGTACTACGACCCGCTCATCATCACCCTCAGGATAGAGACTATCGATGTCAGAAGGGTGCTCTACGATAACGGCTCGAACGCTGATGTGTTGTTTTCCGAGGCATACAGAGGACTGAGGTTGAAGGCAAGCAGGTTGATTCCAGTCAGAACTGCAACATATGGAGTTGGTCCGAATGAGCTGCCGGTGCTCGGGTTCATCGAGCTCCCCGCTATGTTCATTGGAACCGGGCCCGAAGGGCAATCTCGGTATACTACAATTATGGTAAAATGGCTGGTTGTGGACGTCCTTTTGGCTTACAACGCAATCATCGGGAGAGAGACTCAGGGTGTTATCCACATGAGAAGTGACGTAAAGTACCTCACCATCACCTTTGAGACTGATGAAGGCGATGCCTCAATCTATGTAAGCCAGAAGGAGGCCAAAGATGTCATGGCTTTGGCCCAGAAAGGTCCAGGGCCGAAGTGCTCAAAAGAAGAGGATGAAGTGGCAACAACAACCGAAGAAGTCGTCCTGGAAGGAGAACGAACTACAAGAATAGCCAAAGACATGCCTGAGGGCAGTAAGACAAAACTTGTAAATCTCCTTCACATGAATAAAGATCTTTTCACCTACTCTCCAAGTGATATGCCCGAGATAAACCCGAAAGTAATCCAACATAGTATGCACGTCGACCCGAATGTCAGGCCCGTAAAGCAGAAGAAGAGGAATAATGCACTGTTCAAAAGAATTTTCATTAAAGAGCAGATCTCGAAGCTTCTGAATGCAGAAGTAATAAGAGAAGTATCTTATCCTGAATGGCTAAGTAATCCCGTAGTAGCGTCTCAGGAAGATAGTGACAAACTACGTATGTGCATTGACTTCACAAATGTGAATGACGCCTACCCGAAGGATTCGTATCCTACACCTCTGGTCGATAGACTCGTGGATTCTACAGCCGGACACGCGCGACTTAGCTTCCTTGATGCTTACAGTGGATACCAGCAGATCCAGATGAATCCGACAGATGAGGAGAAGACTTCTTTCATAAGTGACTCTGGTACTCATTGTTACATCCAAATGCCTTTTGGGCTCAAAAATGCTGGAGCAACTTACCAGAGGTTGATGGATAAAGTCTTCTCCGGTCAAATAGGGAGGATTCTCGAAGTATACGTCGATGACATCATCATTAAGAGCAAAGAGGAGGATGACCTAATCCGGGATATCGAAGAATTGTTCGGTCAAATCAGAAAGTACGGACTCCGTCTAAATCCGAACAAGTGTGTTTTCAGAGTAACTACGACAAAGTTTCTGGGGTTCATGGTTTCCGAACGACGGATCGATGCGAACCCAGCCAAGATCAAAGCCTTACTCAACTCCAAAACACCCTCATCCATCAAAGATGTGCAAAGGCTGCTTGGAAAAATCACGGCTCTGAGTCGCTTTATATCCCGATTCGGGGACAAGTGTCACCCGTTCTTCAAACTCCTAATCAAAGAGTGTGCGGAACCCGGACGTATAGGAGTGAAGAAGGGAGAGAAAAAATCGAAGGAAGAAAACGCTGCAGATCAAGCAAAGTTTGAATGGAATCCCGACTGCTAGAGGGCTTGGGAGGAGATCAAAGCCTATCTGTTGGAGATGCCCACCCTACGACAACCAACCGAAGATAGGCCCCTGATCGTATACCTAGCAGTGGGATAGAAAGCCCTGAGTTCGGTTCTTGTCCAGGAAGACGATCAAGGAAAGTAATGGCCGGTTTATTATGTCAGCAAATCTCTACATGGAACCAAACTCAATTACCCAATGATCCAAAAGGTAGTATACGCCTTGGTCCTCTCAGCCCGGAGGTTAAGACCCTATTTCCTCTGATTTTCAATAGTGGTCCGAAGTAATGTCTCGGTAAAGGATATCCTTAAACGAGTGGATCATTTCGGAAGACTTTCGAAATGGTGTATCGAGCTTAGCGAATATGAAATACGATACGAACCAAGAAGAGCAATCAAGGCACAAGCCATGGCCGATTTCATTGCCGAGTTGCCTAAGGGACCCGAAGATGACCTGGTAGAAGTCAAAAATAGCTCAATGTGGACTCTTCATGTAGACGGTGCTTCGGGATTAGAAAGACAAGGAGCGAGATTAGCGCTCGAAGGACCCGAAGCTATGAAAGCAACCCGGTTTATCAAATTCACTTTCCCGATAACAAATAATGTGGCCGAATACGAAGCCTTGATTTCCGGACTAGAATTGGCTTAGAAAGCCGGAATTCGATCCCTGCGGGCATGCAGTGACTTGAACCTCCTCGTTCAACAGACAAACGGGGAATACGAGGTCAAGGAGCCTAGCCTCAAGAAGTATGCTGACGTTGTCAAGAAGTTAGCTGCAGTTCAAAAGACTGACTATCGAGAAGATTCCACGGGCTCTTAATTCCGAAGTTGACCAGCTCTCCAAGTCCGCATATATAAAACATGTGTCCACATATATAGAACATTCCCGGACGTAATGAATACTTACCCGAACGTACCACAAGAAATTACTTGAGGAACACTCCCGCATATACCATTAATGTTGGCTATATAAGACATTTATGACATAAGTCAAAGGGATCGATCTTTTCAGTCACGTCGTTGACAAGAACAAGAACAGGAACACAACAAACTCAACTCCCCCTCTCCTCGAATTTCGAGAAACGTGCAACGCACAAATCCCAATGGCATCCAGTAACATTAACACGCGTCAACTACGCAGACACGTGACGGCTGCCAAAACAGATCCGCCACCAGATACTAAGATGAAACAAAAGCTTGATCTTCGTAAACACAGCACTGGAGAACTTTAGATTGACTTGATTGCTTGTGAGATAGAAGATATGGCTCCAAGAGTGACTTGGTGAGTTCTACTCCTTGATCTGCTTGCTCTGGGTTATATAGAGAGGAGAGTTGCGTCTAGAGCATCTTCAGCAACGGCTCTTTCAATCCTTATAGCTTCCGTGAATCTTCCAATCTGATTGCAAAAGCCTGCTGCCTTTCCTCAACACATTGAGAACAGAAAGGAAAGTCTGTTTTCTTTCCTAAACAGGTTGAGAACATAAATGAAAGATATAATGTTGAGAAAGGAAAGTAGATCTTCCCAATCTTAACAAGATGGTCGAATATCTGCTGGATATCTTCTGAATATCTTATGTCAAATGCCTTCAAACACAATCTAGCATGATAAGGTAAGAGATATTTAAAGGACCCGAACTTTTCCCAACTTTACAACAAGACTTCAAAGTTTTGTTATCATCAAAATCTAACTTATATGGGAATAAACCCAACAAATTACTCATATATTATACAACTTTTAAAACTACCATTTATAGGATGTAAAGTTGTTTTCTTGAAATAAGTTTTTCCAAAATAAATTTTAATAATGGTCAGTTTTTATAAAAATTATATGTGATTAAAAAATTCTTGCAAATTTATTAAAAGAAATTATGCAATTTTCATTTAGTCAAATCACTTGTTAGTACATATAAAAAGATGAAATTATAATAATCTTTATTGTTTTGGGATACATGCATTTGGAAATTGTGAAAAGTTAAGGGACTGAGTATGTGATTTTCTTTCCAATTTTTCCGTTAGTCAATCAATAGCGGCTAAGTCAAGGATCTAAACTGCACAAATCTAATAGTACAGAGTACGAGTCTGAACAAGTTAGAATCCAGACCATTCCTTGAACGATTCACGAAAATTTGGGGTACTAATTCGCAATTTGGCAAATATTTTACCCTCGGTTTTCTCTTAGTATTTCTCCTTTGCTCAGCATGATATAAAGATAAATGATTACAAGAATGTGCTTTACATGAATTTTTTCATGTAAAGATCATCTTGAAACTTATTAATACAAAGTACTACAGAAAGGATTTCCCTTTTGATAGTACTGTAATTAATCTGGGTCTGGTTCCAGAATACGGAAGTAAATCTTACTAAGGATTCATCATTTTGATCTTTTAATTTTTGCTTTAAGATTCCACCGTAGCCAATATTATTGGCATCTGTTTCAATAATTAGATTAGCATCTGGATTAGGAATACTTAAACAGGGAAGAGTTTTAATTTTCTCTTTGATTAATTTGACAGCTTCAGTGTGTTCATTAGTCCAAGGCTTTGGATTCTTTTTTAATCTCTGGTATAAAGGTTTACAGATTATCTTTAAATCTTTAAAGAAATCTGAAACATAATTAAGACAATCTAGAAATCTCTATAACTGGGTTTTGTCTTTAATTTCATTCGGAAATTTTGTGGTGAATTCAAGACTTCTTGCAATAGGATTAATTAAACTATTTTTAATATCATGGACTAAAAATTTAATTTCTGTTTGGAATAATTTCATTTTGGGAAGGGAAACAACCAACCCATTTTGTTTTATCACATTGTAGAATTTCTCCAAATGAGAAAAGTGTTGATTAATAGAATTAGAAAATATTAGAACATCATCAATATAAACAATAGCAAAATTTTGAATTGGTTGAGTTATATCATTCATTATATTTTGGAATTCAGAAGGAGCATTGTTTAGCCCAAAAGGCATTACATTCCATTCATAGTGTCCGAAAGGAACATTAAAACCTGTTTTATATTTATCATTTTCATTAATTTGGATTTGCCAAAATCCTGATTTCATATCAAAATTTGAAAATACCTTAGCACTATGTAATTTTTTTAGTAGATCTCTTTTATTAGGAATCAGATATGTAATCCATTCTAAAACTTTATTAAGAGGTTTGTAATTTATTACAAGTCTGGGTGCTCCTCTTTCTAATTCTGATGCGTTCATAACGTAGAACGTTGAGCAAGACCAAGGAGACTTTGATTTCCTTATTAATTTTTTCTCAAGTAATTCATTGATCTCCCTTTTGCAAACGTTCTCTAACTCTTCATTCATATCAATAGATCTAGATTTTGTAGGAATATCTTTCTCATTAAAATCTTTAAGATAGGGTAAATTAACGATATGTTTCTTCCTACTCCAGAAAGCATTTGGAATGGAAGCACATACTTCCTTTTCTAACTTTTCTTTTAATTTTTGAATTTTTTCTTTTATAGGAGATTGATTGAGTTCTTCTTTCATTCTTAAGCTTCTGACTTCTTTAACCAAAAAATCATGATGCTTTTGTTTTGCCTTAAGCAAATTAATAGAAGAGGGTTTTATAATGGAATTTTGTAATCTTTTCCTCTACCGGATAAGCAAATTTAAACCTTATTTCCTTTCCTAGGATTTTGGATATTATGTCAGAAGAGGTTACCTTGAAAGGATACAAACTCGTAATAAACGGAGTTCTTAAGATAACATTAGCACTCAAATTTTTAACTAATATGAAAGGCATTTTGAAACACAAACCTTCATTACAAATTTTTACATTACTGATTTTGTAATTAATATTCAGATTTTGGTTATTAGCAGCATATAAAATTTCTCTTGTTTTCTTAAAGTATTGAGTAGGAATTAACCCTTCTTGTTTACAATTTTGATCTGCACCTGTGTCAACTAGTGCGATAGTATTTAGGTGATATTCATTATTAATAATTAAACTTATATGAACATACCATTTATGGTAGTAAATCTTTGAAACAACGTTTAAGTAGGAATCTATTTGATTATTATTTTTGGTAAAACATTCTCATTCATTAGTATCTTCATTAATATCTTCCCTTTGTAGTTTCTCTGCTTCTTGTAAACCTTTCATCCAAAGGGTTTTCTGAATATTCTGATTTTCTATTTTTAATTCTCTTATTTCTTTTTTAATGTCATTAATTTATATATCATTGATAGACTAATTTAATGTTGATATATGTTGATTTTCAATCTTATTTGATCTAATTTGCGGCTAGTAGATCAACCAGAAATAGGCCCGTTGATCTCTGGACAACAAGTTGATTACTATATTTATTCCTCAGGTAAGCGGTAAGTGCAAGCAAAATTAAAATTTTTCTTTTATATAGTTTTTAGAAAGTAACATTCCTTCGTTTCAGAAAATTGATATTTTTTTCTTCCAGCATTTAGTATTATAATAACTTTTTTTACGTTATCATTTTGACATATAAAGTAAACAAATGTATATGGAAATGTTAAAATATAATATTTCTAGTTTATCTCTATATATTTAAAATACTATAAATTATTTCTAACAAAAATTAAGTCAAACACAAATTTAAAAGAAAATTTATCAGTTTTTGTAGGACTCAATGAAATTTTAAGAAGTATAGGATATATATGTATTTTTCTTATAAGTTAGAACCTTATCTGTATAATTTGTCCCCACCAAATTATAACTAAACTCTTATTACATGTATATCGTTCAAAACTATATACGGAATCTAAACCCTATATTTATAAACTTATCATTTTAGCTATTTGATCCATTAATATATTCTATTGTGGGTCCACCCCTTGTATAATGGAGTTGCTTCTTGGAGCATGCTTATTTTTCATTGAATTATTGAAAAAAATTTATATTTCATGGATAAGAATTATTGAACTTAAAATGTCTAAATATTAATGAAAAAAAGTAATAAATCAATTTTTTGTGAAATAGTGGAAACAAATGTATTTATTTTTTTGATGATGATAGACTATTTGTTGTTCTTTTCCAGTTCTTGATTACAATCATTTGTAATTAAATTCTTTTACCCTATTGGCTAGAACAAGACGACGACACATCCGGCGATGAAGTCGATGAGTCAACCACTAGCCCTAGCCCTAATGGAGGTAATTATTCATATATGAATAATTTCATGGATTTATTTATTTATTTATTTAGTGTGTAATGGATTCTTCATGCTGATTGAAAGAAGCACCTATTGTAAATTTGAATTTTAGGTGTTTAATATAGAATAAAAAATTACTGAATTAATCCATTTTGTCAATTTTGTTGAGAATCAATTCTTAATTTCCATTAATGTTACAGAGGATGGAAAAAATGTATTTGTACTAAAAGAATGATTAGGAATTAAAAGAGAGAAGGAAAAAAAAGAATGATTAGAAAATAGGTAAGCACACCTTCTTTCCATTATTTCTTATTTTATTTTATTTTTTTGATGGGGAAATGGTTTCTTTCATTAATCAGAAGATAAAATGATGTAAACAAGCTAGCTAGAGTGTCCCATTAATCTTATTATAGATGAATTAGTCTTATTTTTTTTCCTAAGAAGAAAGCACTTAATTGATGATGCCCCTTAATTTTTTTTTTTCGGTAAGGAAGGTGATTGTAGCTTGATCATACCCATGAATCCTTGCACTGCAACCTGCCAAGGCTGATGCCGCCAGAGAGGCTACTTCAACGAAGAAGGTCACTATTGCCTTGATGATGGAGTTTCTTGCTGTTGTGTAGGAGGAAGAGGGAGGTAATAGTGATATGTACTTGCAATATTTCAATTACTCTTTGCTACAAGTTCTATCAAAATAAACACTTGAGGAACCTTCTAATAAACACTTGAGGAACCTTCTAATAAACACTTGAGGAACCTTCTAATAGTGTATGGCGCATCAGTGGCTGGAATATTTAAGGAATCATTTAAAGTATCAATATGCAATTTGCAATTATGTTTTTTAATGACAAAGTTTAGATCCTTAAGCTTCATTAATTAAAAAGTTTAGGTCATTCAGCTTCGCTATTGATGAAGATCTGGTCCTTCTACTTATCCGATGACCAAATTTAGGAGTAAAATCTGTGCCGGGTACCTCTTTTTATGTTTGTGACCTATTCTGGTCTCAGTTTAAGTTTTTGCTTCAAAATCGTCATATTTTTAAGTTACGTGTCTCATTCCGGTCATTTCCGTCAAATTTTGCTGTTAAAATGGACGGTTGAGGGTGAAATGACATTTTTACCCTTAATTAATTGCTTCAATACACTCAGTGTTTTTAAATTTAATCAATTCTACCCCAATGTTTCCAAAACTTACAGATTAACACTCAAACTCCACAAATATGGAGTACATATTTTTCATTCCCAGATATGGAATCATAACAAGCCCTGCTTCAGGTGCATATCCAGATCTCTTTAATCATGCAATCAGCAAGAATGAAACTACGAACATGCCTAGATATGGAGTACATATTTTTCATTCCCTGGGAGCATTTTCCTAATTGCCAAGAAAAATGAATTGAACAATCCAAGAACACATTGTGAGAAAACGAAAACCGCTACCAAAATACAGTAATAATTTTTTTTAATGAACAGAAGAATATTTTATTTTTATAAATGAACAAAACACAGGAAGGAGCCTGTTTCAGGTCCCCTTCTATGGGTAACTAATTTCAAGCATGTTTAGCAGTTTCCACATAACTCCATGACCAACACACAACCTCATCCGGAAGGATACAACAGTTTTGGACCCGAGAAAGAATTATAGGATACAACAGTTTCCGAAGACGCTGCCTCTATTGAAGTATTAAAACCGATGTATTGACGATCCCATCACATAGCATCCCGTTTGGGGATAGACCTGTTGAAATGTCTCATCTCTTAAGGAAGTAGCCACGTAACTGCTCCCTGCCCCATTACACAAAACCTTGGTTACTAAAATGCATTCTCTCAATGTGCCCACTCGCAGTAGGCTCTTAAAAAAGACTAATACTAGGACACTAATACTTACTTTGCATCCTCCTTGTGATCGAAAGCATAAAATATTATTTTGTGGTCCACCTCAGCCAAAGCTTTTGAACCCCTCACATTAAATGGTTCAGCCCACACTAAATTTTGAAGAGCAGCTGACCTATTCTTCACATGAATCCATGGCGTCCTCTGGAAATGTCCACTTACTGGCAGTCTCATTCTTTTAGACTGCTTTTTCTGAGGGACATAGCCCCTAGTAGTATCCTCTGTAACATGTTCCAATTAATACCATTGGTTCTCAATAACTCACTTCTAGACATGCCTATACAATTCTATGAACTAAAGAAAACACTGAAATAAAATAATCTTACCTCAATAACTGAATGCTGGTATCTTGCGACCACCGGTACCTCTGTCTTATCAAGCACTCCACATATGTCAATGTCCTGCTCTTTTTCAATAGATGGGGGCTTATTGTTCAGCATACTCACGTTCTCAACCAAAGGTCCGGAAGGAGTGTCGAGGGGAAGCTTCTTAACTACGTTATGACGAACCGGTGCATCCTTCTGGAAAGGTGAATTCACTTCAGTTTCTACATTTCTAGCAAATTTACCCTTGTTTGGAGTATTTTCACCACTCCTCAAATCCAGCTGCCTTTCAACAACATTTGCTGACGCTCCTCCCAAATGTGCATCACATGACACTGTCCTCCTTTTAGCAAAATGCTCATAATTTCTTCTACTATCCTCTGCAAACAATCAACATCTTTACATAAACTGCCATTATCTTCATGAAGCTGGATCACCTGTTGTTTCAGATTTTTCTTATTCTCCCGATGAACAACTATTTCCTCCTGTAGATCCTTACAACCTCAACTTCATGCCACAGCTCTATCACCTCCATTTTCAGCTCAACAACTTCCTTTCCACCTTCACTATTTTCTTGATCCACCTTCTCATTCCCCTCTCTGACAGAGCCTCGATCATACTCTTCTTCTCCACTATACCCTTCAGCTTCACCCTTCTCCTCTTCTGCCTCGTCATTCTCATGACATTCAAGACCCTACATGATCATGAAAACTGATTAGTACCACTCTATCAAGCATTGATAAAACTGCACAACTTCAACGCACCTTGTACAGAGTCATGTAAAAGATGGTCATCTCGGGAGAGAAGAAGACTATGGATGACATTTACTTCGGAATTTTAGCCCCCCTCGCACTTGCAATCTTTTGCAAGTAAAACATCTACAAAAACAGAAGGGTTGATTCTGAATTTCTTATTACGGGAACACAGAAAACAAAAGTAAGCTAACCACAAAAAACCATACCTGTAGAAATATTGTACATCCCCCCACCTTTGGAATATAATCCTCACCGTGCACTCCATTAACAAAACTCTCAATACTTTTAACCAACTCATTAAATGCATACCGACCCCATGATTTCTTCAGTAGGATGGTTGTAAAGCCTTTGTCGGGAGGTGGACAAACAACTGTCTTAAGAACCAACAGATCATAGGCTATACGTACCATCGTCATGTTGCTACTCCCACGCAATAATCTATAACTAAATCATGGGAAACAATGGTACAATCAACTAACTTCGTACAAAATGCATCACATATTTCCTTATTGGGCTTCACGTTCTTACTAATTCTAATATCCTCTCCCCCATCTTCTATACCCATAATCTCACAAAATTATTCAGTAGTCAATCGATAACTGCGTCCATCAAATGATACACTGTTGTTTTCACTATTCCATGTATTCAGCAAGTCTTTTATCAGATTTTTATTTGTGGCATCACCCTTCAACCCAAGTAAACTCTTAAAGGGACTATCCCCTATCATATCCCACCTCTCATGTCTTAACCCACTAATTATGCTATAGAATGTCCTGACTTGGCATTTCAATACTATCTTCACGCCACCATCCCCACCATCACCCCACTTCATCTTATCCTCAGATGACATTTTATTCCACACATCATTTTACTTTGTCCCTCTTCTAGGGTAACATCACCAGCCCTTAACTTCTCCTTAAACTCTCGCCTGTAACAATAAACCATATTATCTACCGAGACATCAAAAAATTAACCTATTTCATGTATGAAACTTACTGAAACTTGTTCCAAGCATTGGAACCGATCTTTATGGATCTCCTCTTCTTACTGTTACCACTGCTCCAAATGATATAACGATTAAAAAATTAGGGTCACAACATGCAGATTAAGATTAAATCATCCTAACATAAATATCAAAAAATTCATAAGAATGTAGACGCGGTTCTTTCTAAGCCATAACGCCACTAATGTTCTCAATCGTTGTTTATTAACTCATACACCTTGTTTGTCAGTGACGAACTACAGGGCCTACGATATGTCATCGGTCGCTTTGGAGACTAAAAGAGGTCTGAAAATCAACATACCTTGGTTCTGGTCCGCCTTCTTCTTCACCACTCTTCCTCTTATTCTTGCTCTTGGTAACCGCAGTCATGCTTGAAGAAATTCAAATGTCAATTTTCAGAAACAAAAGAACCCTAAAACTTCAATGCTATTGACGAGCTGATAAAATCAACAACTCTGGAACTCGAAAAAGCTCAGCGACCGCGAATTATTTGAAATGCTTCATAGAAAGCTTTCGAAAGAGGATGATGAAGTAGCGATAAGAGGTCTGCTGCAACCGCCAAAGGAGGAGTGGGAAGTGGGTTGCTCGGCATCATGGGGAAGAAACCAAAGAAACGTTTAACGTTAAGTAACCGTTGAACGTGAAACAGTGTCGTTTTGATAAGCCAACCGAAAAAAAACGAGAGTACTTTGACTACTTCAAACTTATCGCTACTTCAGATTAGAAAGGCCTAGATGTTCAGGGAAATAGATAGTGGACAAAGCAAAAAGGATGGGGTTGATCTGGTGGATACGAGGGGATCAAGGGAAAATAATAATTTGGACTGTAGTGAGTTTGTGCCAGAAAGCATAGAGGAAGGAGAGATTCGGGCCGATAAAGTTTTTGAAGGTAGGCCTATGCAAGTTTTTGGGTTCCAAGGAAACAGGGAGGAGGGAGGAATTACAAATGGGCCTCAGGTCGAAACGGGCCTTTTAGCTAGACAAGAAAATTTTAGTGGACACCTGGGCCTAGACACTTCTGTAGCCCGAAAAACTTTGCTCAACACCTTCGAAGTATCAGACCCACTGCCTTTCGATCTGGGGAAAGGAATGGTATCAACACATCGTATGTTCTTTGATGAGGTTGACATCTCAAAAACAAAAAATGAGGAAAAAAGGTAGGAGAGACATACCTAGGTCGGCTCACTGGGTGGAGACGATGTTGAAAACTGGCGATGTTCGAGCGAGGATCTCGTTACGTGATATGAAGCGAGCGGCCAGATTGAAAGAGGCCCGCCAAGCGCTGCCGGCGAGTCGATGCCATGTCCAGGGCGATGTGGTGAGGGAGACCCGAATAGATGATGATCGGCTATCTGATTCTAGTTGGAAGCTCAACACAGTTCATTCCGAAATTGGGACAGAACCTGGGATGCCAACAACCAGCGAAAAGCCCAGCTCCTCAACAAGCAGTTTCTTGCGGATTGGAAAGGAAGTTGGGTTTGAATTTGATGATGTAGAGGGATCAATGGACAAAGTCCAAGTGTAAGGTGAGACTACAATTATTTATTGAAGGTTATTTCATTAAATATACGTGGGATAGGGGCAGCGGAGAAAGTCAGATCGTTTAGAGATCTGATAGCGTATAAAAAGCTAGATTTTTTAGCTTTGCAAGAATCACTCACTGACGTGAAAGGAAAGGAGTTGATTGCAAATTTATGGAGGCACTCCAGCGGTGGTTCAGCTTGTGTCAATGCGGACTTTAACTCAGAAGGGGCAGTTTGCGTGATGGGAGACTTTAACTCAGTAAGGTCTTCCGACGAAAGGTAAGGGAGTATGTTCATACATAATAGGGCAGCTGCTTTTAACGACTTCATCAATTCGAACAGGCTTCTGGATTTAAGCATGGGTCGGAGAAAGTTTACATGGTTCAGGGCAGGAGGTACTAAACTCAGCAAATTGGATAGGTTTCTGATTAATAAAAGTTTTGAAGAGGTTTGGAGAGATGCTTCTGTACTAGTGCTCGACAGAACATTTGCGGACCACTGACCTATTTTGCTGAAATCAGAGACCGGGGATTTTGGACTTACACCATTCAGATTTTTCGATTATTGGCTTGAAGATGAAAAATGCGTAGAGTTGGTTAAAAGAATTTGGTCAGAAGCTCAGTTTCAAGGTGCTCTAGGGTTTATTCTGAAGGAAAAATTACGAAGTTTGAAGAAAGGCTTAAAGGAGTGGTGGAAAAATCACACGTCTTGATCAACGAGTTGTTGCCCATAAAAAAGACATGACTGATTTGGAGATGATAGCAGAGCACAGGGACTTTACGAAGGAGGAAAAAGAAAAGTGGTGTGAAGCTCGACATCAGTTCTTCAACAAGCAGCGTCTGAAAACAAGAGAATTGAAGCAGAAATCCAGAGTTTGTTGGGCAATGGAAGGGGATAAGAATACCAGATTTTATCATGGTGTTGTGAGAGGGAGATTGAGAAAAAATTGTATAAAAGGGCTGCAGGTAAACGGGTAATGCCAAGGAGCCAACAAGAATCAAAGAAGCGGCTCTCAATTACTTCAAAGAGAACTTTAGGGAAACTTCTGAGCGAAGACCTTCTTTCAAGAGCACTAAGTTCAAGAAGTTGGATCCCAGTCAAGCTTCTTCTTTAGAGATGCCGATCTCGGAGGATGAGGTTCGACAGTTTGGAGCTGTGGTAGTACAAAGGCACCAGGACAAGATGGCTTCACCTTCCATTTCATTAAGTCAAATTGGGAAGTATTGAAGCCGGAGATTCTGAGTTTCGTGAAGGAGTTTGAGAGAACCGGAAAACTGAGAGTGGGCTGCAATTCCTCTTTCTTGACTTTAATCCCAAAGGTAGCGGACTCAATTACTCTTGCAGACTTCAGACCTATCAGTCTTCTCGGTTGTCAGTATAAAATAGTGGCAAAGATTCTCGTGGAAATATTAAAACCAATGCTACTGGGGTTGATCGGAGAAGCGCAGACAACTTTTATCATGGGTAGGCAGATTACTGATGGAGCTCTAATGGTTAATGAAGTTGTAAGCTGGGCCAAAGAATCCAAGAAGAAGCTGTTACTCTTCAAAGTTGACTTCGCCAAGGCGTATGATTGTGTAAGTTGGGAGTTTCTAGACAGTATCATCCAACAAATGAAGTTTGGCGAAAGATGGATAAACTGGATGTCTGCCCTTATAAATGGGAGTCCGACAGGTGAGTTCAGTATGGAGCGCGGTCTTCGCCAAAGGGACCCAATCTCGCCCTTCTTGTTCTTGTTAGTCGCAGAAGCACTGAACATCATGATGATCGAGGCAGTAAGCAGTTGTTTCAACCCGTCAAAGTAGGGGCCGACGAAGTGACGGTCTCTCATCTTCTTTTCGCAGATGATACCATTTTTCTCGGGGATTGGTTATTGGAGAATGCAAAAGTTCTGATGTTCCTTCTCAAGTGCTTCGAGAAGGCCTCGAGGCTAAAGATAAATCTCTAGAAAAGTCATTTGTTCGGTGTGGGGGTGGCTACCCAAGAAGTCCAGAGAATGGCACAGTGGTTTTTATGTTCGGCATCTGACCTCCCTTTCATCTACTTAGGTCTACATGTGGGTAGTAACATGAGCAAGTCACGTAACTGGGTTTTGGTGATTTAAAAAGTGAAGAAGCTAAGCAACTGGAAAGCAGAAGTGTTGTCTATTGGTGGTCGCCTGACCCTTGTGAAATCAGTACTTGGCTGTCTCCCCCTCTATTATTTCTCTTTGTTCAGAGCTCCTCCAGTGGTGGTAAGGCAACTTAAAAAAATTCGTAATAAATTCTTTTGGGGGGTTGCAAGGGAGGTAAGAAGATGGTTTGGGCGAAAATTTCAAAGTTGTTTGGAGGATATGAGTCTGGGGTTGTGTGTGGGTAGCTTAGATGGAAAAAACCTTGGCTTGTTAGGTAAGTGGTGGCGGCGGTTCTTACAAGAGGAAGATAGGTTGTGGTGCAGGGTAGTTAAGGGTATTCATGGGGAGGAAGGAGGGTTGCGAAGATCAGGGGGTGGTAATGACAGATGGGGGTTTGGAGGGATGTGGCAAAAATTAGTGTCGAGTTTGAGAGACTGGGAGTACCTTTTAGTTATGGGTTTAGGAGAGAGGTGGGAATGGGGAATAAAACTAGGTCCTGGAAGCATGTGTGGGTTACGGACTGTCCCCTGAAGGAGAAATTCCTGAGGCTTTATAGATTAGATGTGAACACGGAGTGCCTTGTTCAGGATAGGTGGAAGCGAGAGATCGATGGATGGGAGTGGAAGTGGGATTGGTGCAGACCGATTAGAGGGAGGGTGTAGAATGAGTGGGAAGGTCTAACAAATTTGATGCAACAGTTTCACTTGAAGATTGAGAACTCAGATGGTTGACGATGGTATTTAGACGACAACTCAGAGTACTCAGTGCAGTGTATGTCCAAGGTGGTAGACAAGGTCAAGGTGCACAACAGAGGGGAACCGATGAGGTGGTGTCCAATCATTCCTATGAAGGTTAATATCTTCGCATAGCGCGCAACCCGCAGCTTGCTCCCGGTGATGCCTCTTCTTCAACATCGTGGCATCCCACTCCCTTCCGACCTTTGTCCGATTTGTATGAATGCAGTGGAGACTATCAACCACGCGATCGTCAGGTGCCCCGCTGCCTTCAACGTCAGGAGGTTTGTGTCTTCTTGGTGTAACTTGGATGTGAGTCTCTTAGAAGAATCGTCTGATATTTTAGATGGCCCATTTCTTGACCAAGCTCCCCAAAATTCAAAAAAGGTGCGGCATGGTATTGTTCTAGTTTCTGCTTGGGCCATCTGTTTTGTGCGACGAATGAGTAGCACACATTATGGCCCAACTCTTTCTTCATCCTCAAGTTTCTTTTGATAACCATCTAAACCCCTAACTTTCACTAAAATAAGAAAACACACCTCATACCTATATATTTACAACTATATAAGCACGAATGTAACTTTCATAAATGTTAATCGACTTTTTATCGTTTATATCTAACTAATTTTTAGTCATTTAATGAAACCTAAAATTGTAATTCCTCAAACTTAGTGTTTTAATTATGATAGAATTCTAAAAAGAAAAAAAATACCTAGCTGTTCAAAAAACCAAGGAAAAAAAAGGAAAAAAATACAACATACTTCACAACTCATCTAACCACTTGGAGCGCACCTTAACTCTTTCTTATCCTCACATTAGTCGAGCATTAGTAGAGATCAAGATGGTCATCTGAAGAACATGGTTGATAAAGTAGTTGTTCAATTAAAAGACATGATTACTAGCAAGATTGCTTCACCCAAAAGTATTAATTAGAATTTAAATAATAATAATAATATAATTCTAGAAAAAAGAGTTTAATAATTAGAGTTTTGATATAATGATAGAAATCAAGCTAATTTAAGTTAAAAAATGCAAGTGGCTTTGTTTGATTTAATTTTATCTCAATGCTTGAGTTAGAAATTGCAATTTACCTTGAATTTATAGTCATATTAATATTTATGCTAATCTTATAATTTACTCTCTCTATCCCCAAATAATTTTACACTTTGATTTTATTGTTTCAAGATTCAATGTTTGACTTAAATTTTAACAAAGATAACAAGTTTTAAAAAAACCCAGAAAAATATATTTAGAAAATTTATATTTCAAATTATGATATACATATAAATTATTAACTTTAAATGTTTAAACATTCAAGAAACAATCATAAATTAAATACTGTAAAATAATCAAAAGAATGTATAGAATTATTTGGGGACAGATGGAGTATGACTTATGAGTATTTTACAATTCAAACTCAAGTGTTTAGATAACGACAAAAGTGAACTATGAGGATTGAAAGAGATTTAGTCCAAAACTTGATATAGAATTGCAGAAATATTTTTATTACTATTTTTTAAGTTAGCTACTAGAGCAAGTTTGGGGCTGATTTGGAATGCCTCATGGCATGCCTTGATCGTGGGCTTAGATCGCATACATGTCTATGGAAGCTGCAAGACGCTCCCTGGGATCGTGGGAGTGGTTATGGAAGGTGGAGACGCTCCTTGAAATCGTGGCTAATCTGGTGTGATCGTGTGAGGGATTCCCATGGACTCCCAGGGTGGACTCCAAGTTTGCTAAGTGTGAGGGCCTCGCATGGCGAGGGGTTGTAGGCGAAGACTTCCTGGCAAGCTGGGGTGAGGGGGTGTCCTCGTGGGTGAGGATCCCTCGCGGTCGTCTGTGCCTTGGTCGCATTCCTACTTCAAGTCCGTTGGGTCCTCGTTATTGGGAACGGATCAAGGGCTTCGCTTCCTGGGTTGGGCCCCGTTATACCAAGTAGCCCCCCAGTAGTCGGAATATGGAAAGGGCCCTTTATTCCGAGCCCAACAAGTGAGGCGTCGTTTGGCTACCCGCTGCTACAACCGTTTAATGAAGTAACGGTAATTTTTAAACCATGAGCAGTTGAGGAGTCGCTCCCCTCCACAAAAGGAGAGGACTGGTGAATTTTGAGAGCACTTTGCTTTTGTGCTTTCAGAGTTCTTTACTGCTCGGTGATTGTTGCTGTTTGCGTTCAGTTTTCGTAGAGGTTCGAGGAGTTAAAGTGTGTTTACTCATACGTCCGTTGTTGAGGTAATGTCGTTGCGTTGTGGGTGTTTGTTGAAATTCCTGAGAGAGTGTCACCATATTTTCTTGCTTTGTTATTTTGCAGATGGCTCCCAAGGTGACCGGAGTTTGACCCACGTTGCTGGCGTTGTAGAAGAATGGCATAGATTGGGACAAGGTGGCAGAGGATCTCATTCAGAAGTACTCATGGCCGGGGAACCGTGTGGATGCCCAGATGACACCGAAGGGGGCTTTGAGTTCCAAAAACATCGCGGTGATGCCCAAGAATGTGGAGAAGTACATGATGGTGGTGTTCCCTGCACAAGCTGTGGCAGGGCTTAGGATGCTGCTACCGCCAATAATGGAGGATCTCTGCATTTGGTGGCAAGTATCCCCTTCGCAGTTGGGGCCCAATGTTTTTGGGCAGGTGACGGCCTTCACCGTGGTGTGCAAGATGGCGAAGGTTCCCGTCTTCACTGACACGTTCCTGCGGTTTTACCGACTGGATCTGCAGAAGGATGGGTTTGTCTGCTTCCACGTGACCCCCCACTATGTTGGAGTCAACCAGGTGGTGTCGTTCTTCGCCTCGCTAAAGTCATATCATGATTGGCACTAGCAATTTTTCTTCGTGTCGGTGGATGCGAGCTGGAAGTTTCCAACGACGAGGACTACCATGCCTGTGCATGAGATGGCTGCGAGGCTTATTTTGACTGCCAACGGTAGGAGGCACAAGGCGTATCAGGGCCTCCTCAAGTGGTTGTGTGAGGTTTACAGCCGCTCGTCCTGCGATGAGTTGTTTCCTTTCAAGCCGGAGCACCTGGATGAGTCAATGTTCAAGGTCGTGAGCCTTAGTGTTGGCCACCTGGTGAACAAGGTTCTGCCACCATTTGATGGGTGGACCTGCGATTATCGTGGGGGAATTGTGGATATCGTTAAGAAGCCGGTTGCAGAGCCGCGATGTACATAGTTTGTGTATGGCATGCATTTTTCTTTCAGTGTGCAGGGTGTAATTTGTGTTTCGTTGTGCAAATAAGGAGCTTCGCGCTTTTGCCGATAAGAAGCGGGCGAATACCCTTATAGCTATCCATGCTCATCAAATGTTGAGCGAGGGTAAGGGCCCCGGGGAGGCTTTGAAGAAGGTGTTGGGGGAGATTGTTCCCCGTCGCGCTGAGGTGGCTGAGGCAGGGGGTGATGGAAAGGACGAGTATGCTCTAGTGAGGAAGAGGAAGGTTGTTCCGGCGGAGGACGCTTCGCACACTGCAAAGGCGGCTAAAGTGGCTTAGGCTGCCTTGGCGGAGAAGCCCGCTACATCGCCAGCCCCATATCCGGCTCAAAGCATTGCAGAGGCAGGGGGATCCAAGGTTGTTGTTGTTGTGAAGAGGCCGATTACCACGAGTGTTAGTCCCGCAAGGTCGCCATCAGCCGAAAATCTCGGTTGGCACGAGGTTTCTGGCCTCGCGAAGGGCTAAAGCAGGTTGTTTATCCTACCCGCTCAAGTAGCAGAGCTTCGCCCGCGGCAGAGTGTGTCATGGTGGCGGTTGAGGTGCCAGTTCAGGCGGTGCCGGAGGAAGGACCTATGGTCATTGAGATCACAGGAGATGGTGCCATTGTTGTGGTGCCAGAGGAGGCATGTGTTGGGCCTGCCCCTACCATTGAAGCACCCTCCTCTACCAGGGAGGCATCCACCACCAAGTGGGGGATGTAATCCCCTTCTCCCTCAGCTCCTGTCGTGGAGTGGGGGACAATTAGGCAAGAGGGGACCCCCACCGTGTTTCCAGCGGTGTCATCTGACATGCCTGTTACTCAACCACTTGCCTTGGAAGGGCCCGAGGGTAAGAACTTGTGTTTTGCGTCTTTGTCGTTATGTATTGCTAGTATTAGGTTTGAACTGACTTGTTTGGTGTTGCAGCGTCCTCTTCTGGGGTCCGGGAGGAGTTCAATGCATGAGGGGTGGCTAGACACCAGGAAGTGGACATCGCAGAGAAGGTCGTGGAGCAGGAAAAGATGGGGCTTTGGCCTGCCTTCATGGAGCAAAAAAGGCTCCAGGCCCCAAGCTCTCAGGGGGCATGTTGCAGGAATTCGATCCTGCGATGGTGAATGCCCTCCGTGAGATATTGCGTGCCTGCACTTTCGCCAAAGAGGGGGAGGATCTCGAGAAGGCATGAGACCCCGTATTCCCTGCTCACTAATGGCCATTCTTTGCTGGAGGGAGGTGACGCCACATTGATGTCCTGTCTGGAGGGGTTACGGACCCCTGTTGACAGAGACTTAATGAAGAAAAACCTAGAGTCCTCAATTCGGTTCATGCTGGACAGTACCCCTCCTTCACCTTCGCGTAAGTGCAATGATTGATGCTCAGGTAAGGTGAACAGAATAAGGGTGAGTCCTTGATGAGAACTCGGTAAGGGTCAGACATATGGTAGGGTTTATGAAGTCTGATGCATACTGAACTAACAATACCTGCACCAAAAATACAGATACAAGTAGATAATAATAATAACAATAAATCATTAGTCAGACAGATTCAGCAGACCTCTGAGGCTCTTAGCCTTACAGAAGAGGTTTTCAGAATTAACAGATATATCAGAATATCAGAGTATCAGAGGCTTGGTACCAAGCCGGGGTCCGGAATCCACACTGCCGAACAGAACAGATTCAGATAACAGATACATAAGGAACTTGTCAAGCAATTTATCCTGAACCAGATAGCAGAGTCCATGAATATACCCAACCTATGCCATAAGCTAAGTTTGGTGATACTGAGGCTAGAGGGAGCTGAGGGTTGCATCACAATACTGAAAGTGCGGGGGTGAGGGAACCCTTTGGCGAAGGCAAAGCTCCTCCTGGCGAAGGCGAAGCCCCAATGTGAAGGCGAAGCCTCTCAGAACAAACGCGAGGACTCCCATAGTGAATGCGCAGCCTCTCAGAGCGAACGCGAAGTCCTTCCGGGCGGAACCTCCAAGCAATTGCGAAGACCCCAAGGCGAAGTTGGCCATTGGATCCTCCATCGCGAAGCATCCATAACAAGCCTGATTTATACGAAGTCACAGATACACATGGAGCCTCAGATTTATGCGAAACTTCAAATTCATGCGAAACCTCAGATTCATGCGAAGCTTCTCCCAGATTCATGCGAAGCCTCTTCTCAGACTCATGCGAAGCTTCTCCTAGATTCATGCGAAGCCTCTTCTCAGACTCATGCGAAGCTTCTCCCAGATTCATGCGAAGCTTCTTCCAAATTCATGCGAAGCCTCTTTCCCAGATCGACGATGACCCTCAGACATACCCTTTAGCCAAACTTAGCCTCAATTTACCCTGATATACATTTTATAGGCATCTCAGAATGCAAAATCACGGAAGAACTGAACCCTTACCTTATACACTAAAGATTTCCACGCAACCAATTCCTTTCTCGCACAAGGAAGCGACGCAAAGTTCGTGAAACCGCAGCAGAGAGAAGCTTCCGCGATACCGGTTCCTGCAGATTTTTCAATTCTTTCTCTCTTCACAACTGATCAATAGAACACGCAATAAGAATTCTGATCCGTAGGAAACGTATAATTCTTCACTGTGAACAACATATACCATTACCTCAGAGTTTGGATCAATATTGGTGGAAATCACTTTGAGCTTCAAACTTGAGCATTCACAGAGAAAGCGAATGAGAGAGTGGAAGAACGAAGAAGAAAAGAAATGAAAAGTGTTTTCCTTCCTTTCCTTTCCTTTCTCTCATTCTTATTCCATTTAGCCGACTTCCCTTCCCTTCTCTCTCAAATGGCGCCACCCTACCTTCCTTAAGGGGAAACTTTCCACAATTTTCCACATTTAAAAATTGGTCCCCAAACTTTGTAAAGTTACGATTTAGTCCAACCGCAACTTGCATAGCTTCCTAACAGAATTTCCAACTGAATTGAAACTCTGATACTAACTCCGGGACTTCATAACACACAGAAAACATGTCCAACATGTTTAACTTCAAGTCCCGATGTTCACAGAAATAAGAAAATAGATTGAAAATCACACAGAAACTATCTTGGAAGTCGTCCGGCACATGGCGACTGTAACAATCTCCCCCCTTAGGACTCTTGGTCCTTCAAGAGGGTCCTCAATCTCTGATAATCCCCGGGATATCGCTCCATCATACTCTTATTGATCTCCCAAGTTGCTTCCCGGTCAGAAAGATGTGACCACTTAATTCTGACCATAGGGATTACTTGCTACGGAGTTTCCGAGTAGCCCGAGCCAGAATGGCAACCGGTACTTCCTGATATGTTAAATCCGGTGCCAAGTGTACCTCTTCCATAGGTACAGTCTGAATCGGATCTAACATACATTTCTTGAGCATACTGCATGGAAAACATTGTGAACTGCAGAAATGTCAGGTGGCAATGGCAGACGATAAGCTACCTTGCCAACCCGCTCAAGAATCTCATACGGACCGATATATCTCGAGGCTAACTTGCTTCGTTTACCAAATCTGACAATTCTCCTGATTGGTGCTATCTTCAGCCATACTTTATCACCCACCTCGAATTCCAGATCTCTTCGACGTCTGTTCACATATGAGGTGGTTCTGTCGTTGGCAGCCTTTAATCGTGTCTGAATCTTCTTAATCTTCTGCGTAGTTTCCTCAATGATCTCAAGACCTAACTCCACTCTGTCTGATGCATCTGCCCAACAATGAGGTGTCATACATCTCCGTCCATATAGAGCTTCGTAAGGCGCCATACCGATAGTACTCTGATAACTATTGTTATAAAAGAACTCTGCCAACGGCAAGTGCTGATCTCAATCACCTTCGAAATCTATCGCACAGCTTCGTAACATATCCTCTAGAATCTGAATAACCCTTTCCGACTGTCCATCAATCTGAGGGTGATATGTTGTGCTCAGATGGATGGGCGTGCCCAATGCTTTATGAAAAGCATTCCAGAGTCGTGTGGTGAAGCGCGGATCCCGATCAGATACTATGAAGTCTGGTACTCCATGTAACCGCACAATCTCCCTGATATACAGATGGGCAAGCTTCTCCAATGGATCTGTTACTCGGACAGGCAGAAAGTGAGCACACTTAGTCAATCGGTCTACGATGACCCGGATAGCATCGTGATGAGATCGCGTCATATGCAGAGCTGTCAGAAAATCCATCATGACATTACCCCATTTCCTAACCGGAACGGGTAACGTCTGCAATGTTCCTGCTATCTTCTGGTTCTCAATCTTCATCCCGCTTGGGAGCTTCTTGGCGACCCCTGTCATTTTCTCTACGTGGGACCGTTCGTGTGCCAGAAATTTAGTGAGCTTCCCCACCGCGGCCATGTCTGCAAGTAGGCGTCGCAGTTCGACACAATCCTTCGTGTCATGGCCCTTGTCACGGTGATAGTTGCAGAAGTGCTTAGAGTTCATGACGATACCCTTGGGCATTGGGTAAGGCCAATGCGGAACTTCACGGCGCTGCTCCAGGATGTGGAGAATGTTGGTGCTAGTATCCAAGAGCGGAGGGATTGTTGGGTAAATCTCCCTCCAGATCCATGTGACATAGAGTTCAAATGCTTGGGGGCGGACCACGTGAGTCCTGCCTACGAGACCCATGGCTCTTAGGGTCAGGAAGAGACCCGCGCTGCTGGGGGAGGGACATCTCCTCTCGTGCATGAACCTAGTCGCGCGAGTGAGAAATTGTTCCATGGTAGCTGGATGGTTGGTGTTGACCTCAATGAAGAAACGAGAGTCCCACTGAAGGCCCTACATGGCGGCCAAGATTTTGGTTTCCTCACTGAGGTTGGGGAAGAGTATTGCTTCTGACTAGAAGCGATGTACAAAGTCGCGAAGGAGCTTGTCCTTACGCTGGCGGACTTTTAAGAGGTGTCCCGCTATCTTTGGGGCTAGCTTGGAGCCCACGTAATTGGTAGAAAAGGCAAGGGAGAGCTCCTTAAAAGAGTTGAATTATTTTCCGCCCAAGTTATTGAACCACATGGCGGTGGCGCCCTTCATAGTGCAGCTAAAGGCGCGACACATAGTGCTGTCTTCTGCCCTGGCGAGAGCCATGGTAGAGATGTAGCGTTGAAGGTGGACATCGGGGTCAGTGGTTCCGTCATAAGAGTCCAACTTAGATTGGCAAAAGTGCTCTAGAAGAGCGGCCGCCAGGATCTTAGTAGTGAAGGGTTGGGTCCACAGGTGATCGATGTTGTGGCTTCGTGTGGACGATCCGGCCACTTGGACTTCCCGTTCGCGCTTCTCCATTTGGGTGATCCTTCTCACTAGATCGTCTAGCACAGGGGCATATGTGGTGTCTGTGGATTGCACTGTTTGAAGTACGGGGTGTGAATCCACATTCAAAGGTTGGAGAGCCGGGGGTGACAGCTGGCCGTGGCTGGACAGAGATAGATACAGCGCCCGCCGCCTGGAGGACCCCCTCAATCGAGAGAGTCCCTGATGTTCTGTGCTACCGCATAAGTAATGGCAGCGAGAAGCGCAGGATCCAGGGTCTGGATGGTGATGGGGGTTCTCTGTTCAACCGTGGGGTTAGGAGCATGGGGGCTGTTGACAGGGGCCAAATTATGAGGGACGGTGTCACTGGTGGAGTGGACCGATGCCTCATTTTTCGGGAGGCGGTCGTGGTTGTCATTGATGGGCGTTGTTCCTAGTTCTGGCCATAAGTGAAGCTGAGAGGAAAACGTATGAGAGGATGTTCGTTTCCCACAAATGGCGCCAATATGATAATCGTGTTCCTAAATGGACCGAGTTCTCAGATACTAGAGGTGATAGTCTAGTGAGGTCGAGTGCTGGAGATGATGATCTGCTGTCGAGATAACGATCTGCAGAGAGGAAACGAAATACTCAGGAGCGGAAAGAGGAGTGAGAGTGTGTAGATAGGGTGTACCTTTCCCAAAGCCCCCTTTTTATAGGTGGTGGAGGAGGGCTATTGCCTCCTGGCATGCCTTGATCGTGGGCTTAGATCGCGGGCATGTCTTTTGAAGGTGGGGGACGCTCCCTGGGATTGTGGGAGTGGTTATGGAAGGTGGAGACGCTCCCTGAAATCATGGTTGATCTGGCGAGATCGTGTGAAGGATTCCCATGGACTCCCAGGGTGGACTACGATTTTGCTAAGTGTGAGGGCCTCGCATTGCGAGGGTTCGTGGGCGAAGACATTCTGGCGAGCTGAGACGAGGGGGTGTCCTCGCGGGTAAGGACCCCTCGCGGTCGTCTGTGCCTTGGTCGCATTCCTACTGCAAGTCCACTGGGTCCTCATTATTGGGCCTAGATCAAGGGGCCCGCTTTCTGGGTTGGGCCCCATTATACCGCAACCCTTTCATTATCCAGCACCTCTATCATTTGGTGATTTTAGAAATGGCGACATTGATTAGGTGGATCTGCCAAAAGCTGCGTCAATTGGTGTCTGCGAGTGGATCCGACGTGGAGCACCACTACTGTATCCCCAGATTTGCTGACTAGGGATTTGGTGGGAGGGCCGTGGAGGGATTCGTCCGCGTATCGGCGCCATTGCTTGGACCGGCCGTCACTAGCATTGGCAGTGCGGTGGTCATAGGCGCATCAAGGCAGTGGTGGTGGTGTGGTTTGGAGGATGGAAAAGGAGGGGTCAAGGAAAAACAGTTAGGGTTGATTTGTTAGATTTATAAAAATTTAAGGTTCATTTTGAATAATAAACTAAAAAGGCAACATAAATTGAACAGTGCTATCGAGGGGCAGGGATATTCTTGCAAGTTTCCCTTTTCCCCCCTCCATCTCCGGTTAAAATTAACGGTCACTTAATGTTATACACAAACGTCAATCGAGAGTTCTATGTTCATCTAGGGTTGTTAGTTTCTTCCTCTCTACGAACTTCATAAAAAGTAAAATAAGTAGTGAAAGTTATATATCTTTAAAAGTAATTGTATCAAATTTTATAAGATATCCCAAAATGGAATATGTATCATTTTTTGTGAACGGATTGAGTATTTTAACACTTATTTTCTTTTATCACATTCATTTTAATCTATTTCTCAGAGTTTCTACTTTTACCTTAACATTTGTATAAGAAAAATGTAATGATTTTTTTGGGGGGAACAATTAAGAGCATTTATCAATGGTAATTGGTAAATATGAAGATGAGGACAACTTTACCTAGGAAACAAGATAACATTCAAGCTGGCATCTTTAACTTTCATTTTGTTTTCCAACCCTATAAATATACATTTCTCTTTTGGTTTTTAAACCAAAATACAAGCTTGTCGTATAAAACTAGGTTCACAGCTGAGATTTCAATTCTTACATATTCAAGCCCGCGGTTACCATTTTCCGGTCAGTTTCATTCTATAGGGATCAAGGCAAAGATGAAGCTCTTCCTCGCAACGGTGGTTTGCCTGATCTTGTTCCTGCTCAGCACGATCACAGGTCAGTCTTTCATCTCCGGCCGGTTTTATGATCTTGAGAGTTTACGGTGTCATCTTCATTATATTACTTGTTTTGGTTCTGGCCGGCTAAAAGTTATTACCCTAATGTTAGAAGCTAACTTTGTTTCAAAACGTACATAGAACTCAAAGGGAACAGGGAAATTTCATAAAAATTTGGGTTGGTGATTTGATTGACCTTTTCAAGAAAGTTTGGGTGGAAATGTAAATCTCTCTTAGTTAGAATGGCAGATTGGATAATTATGTGGACTAAAGCTTCTTGAAAATACCCTGCTTCCCTGAACCAAACTTGTTCTTGTTGTTTTATCTTTCATCTTTCTAATTACCTCTAAGATGTGAGTTTGTTTGCTTATTGATCATTTCTTTTGATTTTATTGGTGGGAAGAAATTTGCGTCTTGGGCCAAGATAATAACGACGCCTCAACAGTGGATGTGGATGAAGAAGGTAATTTTAATAGTTTTGCAATAATTTTTTTGTTCAAAGATCTGAAAACGCCATCCAGCATATATGCATAGATACCCAAAAGGCTACCGTATTTTTCTTGGATCCCCAAAAACCACTGAACTCAGTCACTCGCTCCAGCAGCCCCAAAATATAGTAACTATCCATTTGGGTTAATTACATATATTTGTAGACTATCCAGTGGTTTTTGACAAGGAGTCGTCACCAATCTATTTACCTAAGTCGATTGGAAACTTGAAAATGGTCTACGAGAGATCTGGAATCGTTTGTCAGTTACGCTAAACAAATCATAAATATCCGAGCGCCCAAAATTGGTATCACGGGTGTTTTTAGATTTTTGCTTGATTTTAAGACATAATAAAAAAAAGATAAAGAATAACACTAAAAATAAAAGAAAAGGATTTTTAGTAATTTACATAAATAATAAAACTCAAAATATCTTTAAAATAAAAATAAAATAATTTAGATGGTCATAATAACAAAAATGTTAACTAAAACACAAAAAGATTTGGGCCTAGTGCCCAAATTGTTAGTTTTGAAACTTGTTTAAGTGACTTAAATGAGACTATAAACTAGAGGGGTTTAGATGGAAAAGGGACAGAATTAAAGGGACAAGGACTGCAGTTGTATTTTTCCCAAAGGAAACAATAAAACATACCTGCAATCCAGCTTCTTCTTCTTCGACGATCGCGTTACCAGGTGGCGGAGCGGACGGCGGTCGACACCAGCGTCAGCTTTTCGGCGGCGGAGCAGCTGAAGATCGTACCGGCGGCAGCCGGAGAGGGTGGTGGCGGCGGTGGCGCGGTGAATGGAGCTTCGGTTGGAGAGAAAACGGGCTGCCGGCGTCGGATCGGATTGTGGCCGTTTTCTCCTTGCTCAGGCCATTTCCGGTAGCGTGAAAGGGTGGGTTGGCTTCGTCTCGTCGTGGCAAAGCTACTGGAGATAGATAGGAGTGATGAAACGCAGCAAATCGGGGGGATAGAGGAGGAGGTCCGGCGGGTGGGCGGCGATTTTCTCGCGTTTCTGACAATGTCGGGCGGAGCTAGGGGCGCTGGCGCGTTGCTGGTGATGCGGCGGTCCTGATAGGAGCGGTGGTTGGTGATGAGAGGCAGCGGAGTGGAGGAGAAAAATGTTGATTTTTTGCTTCGGGAATGCGACGAACAAAGGCAGCAGAGCTCTCCTCTCCCTTTTTCTGATTGCAAATTGGTCTCTATTTATAGCCAAACAATTGATAGACATAAGCTAGGAATAATGATGATGGAGTTTGAAGATGACTTTGATGGATGGAAGAGGAGATGGCAGGGAGTGATGATGGAGTCGGCGGAGGAGGCAAAGTCTTCTTTTCTTCTTTGTTTTTTCCCTTTTATGTTTTTTATTATAAAAACTACTCAAAAAAATAATTAATAAAATAAAATAAACACATTTTAATTCTAGATTAAACCGAATAAAATGATAAAAACACATAAAAATCATGAAAATAACAAAAACAATAAAAGACATGAAATAATAGAAATGAAAAAAACGTACATAAAAATGACAAAAATTACGTAAAATAATGAAAATAACAAAAATTACATAAAATAACATAAGCGGATAAAAAATAAATAAAATAATGAGAATGACGAAAATCACCGAAAATACACAGGAGTGACAAAATAAAAATCACACAAAATAATGACAAAAATCACAAAATAAAAATACCGAAAATCGCATTTAAAAACTAGATAATATTAGTCCACACAAAATTAGGTGTCAACAATATTTTACCCTTGAGTTTTCATTGATTAACACTATTAGACCAAAAATTTTCAATGAACCAAAAATAGCCTTTTTCCTCACAGGTTTCTTGGCTTAGGCAAATCGCCGAGAGCTCGTTTCCATCAATTCTTCTTATGTGCGTTGAATTTCTATCTGAGAACCCTAATTTTTTATCGTATAGAAAAAAACTTAATATTAACTCATTTTACATAAATTTTCATCATTACCCTATCCCAGACTCATTCTCATCCATTCCAACTCACTCCCTCGACTCTTTTGGATAAAATATTATGATGTTGTGACAACATATTGTTATTGGAAAGAGTATTATAAAGCATAAATTAGTATAAGTATGATGGTTATTTGGGGCCTGAAGAATGTACAATGGCTTTTGGGTCTAAAGATATATTCCGGGTGTGCGTTGGGTCACTGAACCATAAACTTTTTGATTTGGTATATTTGAATATGAGTAAAATTCGCGGACAGTGTCTGTTTTTAAGTTTGCGACCTAATTCGGTCACAAATAAAGTTTTTGTTACAATCTGGTTTTATATTTAAGTTATGCGTCCTAATGTTATCATTTCCATCCAAAATCGCCGTTTAAATGAACGATAGCGTGTGAAATATATTTTTTACCCCTAATTAATTATTGCAACACACCTCAATATTTTAAAACTTAAACAATTCTACCAAAACAGTTTTTAGATTAACACATTTACCCCTAACTCCTCTTCCACTTCATTTTTAGCATCCCCCACTCAACTAATAGGGGGTTTCAAACATGGAGTTGCTAAAAGGAGACGAATAATTCATTTGTTGCTAAAAATTATGCTTAAGAACACTTGCATTATTTGTCTCCATATGTACTTAATTTGTGTTACTAATAAGTTGGTGTTTTGATATTTAGGGACATATATACAATAGTTGCTAAATCTCAAATTAATTTAAATGTAAAAGAAAATTATTAATTTCTAATTAAATAATGTAACACTCCAAAAAATATTAAAACTGATAGGCTTTTCGGGGACAAATATAAAAGAGGCAAATATGTATTTGTCTTTAAAAGGACATCACCGCACTACTTTTGGAGACAGATAAATATGTTTTGGAGACAGATATGTGAAGCAATAAATATATACTGCATTGCATTTAAAATAAGTCTTAAGGGCAGCACAGTGGCACTATGCATGTGTGCTTTCCTTGAGAAAAGGAGGTAGATGGGAACATAGAAAAAGAAGCAAGAGTTCATATCTTTTTGTTTTAAAAAATAAATATTAAAGAGATCTAATATTCTTGAAACACATATAATTGTCACTAATTTATCTAATAAGAGAACATATATAACTGTCTCTAAAGACTTTTAGCAACAGTAGTAAAGGTCGAAACACATATAATTGTCACTAATTTATCTAATAAGAGAACATATATAACTGTCTCTAAAGACCTTTAACAATAACAGTAAAGGGGACAATTGTTATAATTATTCCTAAAACCATTAGAGACAAATAAATGACATATAGAAACACATTTTTTTTGTCTCCATATCAAATATCTATTGTAGTGCCCACTCAACTAATAGGGGGTTTCAAACATGGGGTTGATGAGGTGAATTTTGCGAAACTCACCTCGGAGGAATTCACCGTGAATTTCCGATTTTTTTGGATGTCCGGTGATTCACGCCGAGGTGAGTTTGGCGAAAATCACCTTGAATACGTGAATTTCAATAGGATGCCCCCCTCTCTCCACTGACTGAGTGCTCCCCACGTTAAATTTTGCGCCGATTGCGCTACCCCCCACTCGCCTCCTTCCTGGGTTCTTGCTTTCCGGTGGCTGGAGGGAGCAGGCTGGGAAAAGAGGAGGCATGTGGGGGGTGAGGAGCATTGGGTGGATTGGTTTGAGGGGGTAATTCACCGATTGCGCTACCCCCTAATGATTCTGCGAGTTTGGTGAGCTGCGGGTCGAGTCGGGTTAGGGATGCTTTCAAAATTTGTGCATGGATTTGCTTGAAGTTGTTTAATTGGGTGCATTTTTTCACTGAGTGGCCAACACCCAATACTCGTTCTTTATTTTATACTAACAATTTAGTGTAATCTACAAAAAAAAAAAAACAAAAAAACAAGATGAAGACATTAGGATCTTCTTAATTTTTGTTCAGAAAAAAGAAAAAAACAATAACGTAGTAGGAATTATATAATAAATTCATCATCTTTAAAGTTAAAAAATGACAAGTTTTCTGGGAAAAAAAGTTAGAATTAAATACTTTCGAAATTTTCTAAAATATGTTTTTTTTCCACTCTAAACGATGTCAAAATTTAAATTCATATTTTCTTATAATTAAGAGAACATAAAACGGACTATTTTTTTCGTGGACAAAAAAATAATAATTTACTCCTATAGATTGTCGGTCAATATATAGTAAACTCCAGACGGTAGCTAGCCAAATCCACAATGGCCACCGTTGCCGCCTCCAAAGCTCCGCCGCTTCAAATGGGCCTCACCGTCGTCGTTGTACATACTAACTATGTGGCAACCACCTGTGAACATGTCAAATTTATCTTTAATTACAAATTTCATCTTGATGCACCACTCGATCCATTTCTCATATCTCTCTTCACCCATAATTCGGACAAGGAAAGGTGATAAAACTTCGAAGCTTTAGTATTTTCCAGTTCACTACTGGTCAGATTTTGAAAATTAATTAATGGGGAATTGTTGCTGGCATGAAAAGTCGACAACGATTGTGTGGGCCGGCGACAACTGGGGCTCGATTGTGTCAAAGTACAAGCACGTGGAGGAAGGTGATGATGATTCAGATGAACCAGTTAATCATCACGTGTGAATTAGGTCCGAGAAGGAGAGGCTGCTTAGCGGCGACGACAGCGGTAATGAAAACAGAGGTGAAGATAAAGATGTCAAAGAACGAGTTGTATGAGCTGGTGAGACAGGTCAATTTGGAGGGCTTGTCTTTGGAGCAAGTTTTAAGTTTTTAACCAGGATGGTTAACGATATTAACAGCGCCAGTGGTGGAATGGAGGAGATGCACCACCGTCCCTGGTGGCTGGTTTAACTGAGTATTCGAGAGTGAATTATTAACAAGCATGTAGTGCGGCTTTTGACTTTTGAGTGGGGAGATGGTAAAAATGATGTGAAAGAGGAGTTGAGGGCAAATGTGTTAATCTAAAAATTGTTTGGGTAGAATTGTTTAAGTTGTAAAATATTGAGGTGTGCAATAATTAATTAAGGGTAAAAAAAGACATTTTAAATGTAACCGTTCATTTAAACAGTGATTTTAGATGGAAAAGATGACAATAGAACGCATAACTTAAATATAAGACCAATTGTAACAAAAAATTAATTTAGAGCTGAATTAGGCCCCAAATTTAAAAACAGACACGGTCGACGGATTTTAATCATTTGAATATCCATCATGTAAAACTTTTAGAGTATCTAGAGCAATTCACTCTTGCTTAATTTCATTAATCGCAACTGGCGTGTATATATTTATACAATCTAAAGAAGACCTAATACAACTTGGATTAGAATTACTAATTATAGTAGAAGTAGAAAGAATAAATTTGGAGTAAATTATACCATCTATGCATAAACTATATCCATAGTTGCAAATCTATACATGAATAAAATTTTGTTGCAAAAGTAGCTCTAAAGTAGGTTGCAAATCTATACTCGCGATTTCACTCTGTTAAAACTTAACAGAATTTGTAGTTAAAATGCTCAAATTGACCCTTAAGACTTTTAAAATGTGTTGAACACCCCTCTAGCTTTATAATTTTATTTTGAGTCATTAATCTTAATTATGTGTGTATTGTTTCAAATATTCTTTCCAAATCGTGAATGCTAATTTTATATTGAGTCTAAAGTATCCAAAAAAACCAAATATGAATTTTTTTAAATATGATATCAATAATAAATGTTTTTAAAAAATCACTTTTTATTGCAAAAAAATAATAATACCATCGTCCCCAAAAAAATTGGTGTGTTTCGTTTTTAGTATTTAATTTATGATTTTAATTCTTTAACAGTTTATTATGTAAAATAAAATATTTTAAATGAAGATTATAGATTAATGTGTCTAGTTTCAAAATATATTTTTTTCAGAAATTTTTAATGAATTTTTCTAGTAATAATTTAAATCTCCCACAAAATCAAAAAAGAAAAGCACCAATGTTTTAGGGTCGGAGGGAGTAATTGTCACACTACGTAGTTGCAGCTTATCTTGTAATGCACGGAGTAGCGCCTCAGGCGTTACTATGGGGCCGAAAATCTTGGTAGCGCCCAAGGCATTACTAAGGGCGCTACCGGTCAGAGTCTGTCAGAGATAGTAGCGCCCTGGTAATGCCTTGGTGCGTTACGAAACTCGGTAATGTCTTGATGCGTTACAAATCTGACAGAAAAGCCAACCAATAATGGACCACCCCGTTACCACCGTTAAATAAACTTACCAACTTCCCTTTCCCCTTCATTTGCAGACGTTTTCGATCGGGAGAGCTCCGAATTTTTGCTCCGGCCTCTCAGCTCTCTCCTCTATTTTCTTGAACGGATTTGTCCTTCTTAACTTTCTCCTCTAATTAAACTGTTTGATTCTTCTTCTAGTACCACTATTATTTTCCCAGATCTAAGGTTTGAGGGTACAAGGGTGGGATCGAATTTTAGCTCTTCTTTGCTGGGTTCAGGTTTGCCTCGCCTAGATGGTACGTAGTCATTCACGTTCTATTCGAAGGTCGAAGCCGGCGAACTTTGCTTCATTGCTGGTTCTCGTGTTGGCGATTCAGCTTCCTTAGAGTCGTGCCCCTTGACAGTGGGCTTGGTCAGATCTTCAAACACATCAGGGGTTTCTGACCTTCTATTGCTGGCGCGGCTCGTTCAGGCGCGGAGGAGGTGTTAGGTTAGTCACGAATTCATTGTGTGGTGCGTTGGCGTTGGAGGCTGTGCGGGCAGCAAGGAAATGATGGTGGTGGCGAAGCTGGTGAAGCATGGAGAGGTTTCGGAGTCGGAGGAGGTATCGCCTACGGAGGGGTTTTTGGCGTACCAAGTTCAGCTCCGGCGGTGGACTTGATGTTACCGGTGTCCACCGCCGGAGCTGATTATTAATAACTGATTCTTTCTATTCGCTCAAATATTTGATCAAATATTAATTACTGATTATTTCTATTTATTTTATAACACTACGTAGAGAAAACACATTTACTGCGACCTACCGAGCGGTAAACGTATTTATGCGGTAAACGTGTTTTCTCTAGCTATGTAGTGTAATAAACATTTAAGATTTAATACATTAAATGTTAAAACATAAAAAAAAGATATGGGATAGTAGGGGGTGGGGCGCTAACAGGCCTGTCAGCTTGACAGACCTGCTGTTAGGCCTGGTATAACGCCAAGTAACGCACTACCATAAAGTAACGCGTCGAATCGTACCGCCATTGTAATGCACGAGGGCGTTACCATTCATAATGGGTTGGTAACGCATTTGGCGTTACCAGACCTCTTCTAGAGACGTAGTGTCAAAAGAAAATGTAAAAAGGAATATTTATTTTCTAAAAAAAAAATAATCTACAATAGCTATTAAATTATACATTTTATTTAGCATCTAGTTTATGAATTTTATTTCTTCACTATTTTGATATAAAATTCCAAGTGATTTGCATGCATAATTAAGACAACACTCCCTCTCAAATTGAAAAATTAAGAATTGAATATGTCCAACTTGTTTGAAAGAATCAAGAACTTGGATAAATTTATTATAGGAAGATAAAAAAACTCTTCCTTTGCAAAATCGTCATCTCTGTAGCAAGACCAAGTGCATTACAAACTGTGTGCCTTTGAATCTTCAACCATCGGCTTACTCTCCTCCTTGAAGCTCTTCTTTAAGGCTTTAACAACATCATCCTGAATGTTGTAAATATCTTGAGAGAGAGAGAGAGAGAGAGAAAATCTCTTCAACATCATCCCTGGTAGGTGGGCTTGTCTTTTTTACAATCTACAAATTATACAAACTCTAAAGGCTTTGATCATTGCTTTTTACAATGCTTGAAAGTTTTCTGGTGCAGAAGACATCCTATAACAATCCAAGTCCAGCTCCATTTAAGAAAAACGATGAGTACTGGATGCTTTAGTGATAGAACTTGGACTATTATATAAGCTCAGAGATCTCATATTTCTCTCATGTGAGATATGGGAGTGTTACAAACTCCCGCCTTAAGACCCAATGTCCTCGTTGGGTTGCAGATAAGCGTACCCACAGTCTATCAGTTGTGGAATTTCCACCAAGGATCGACCCCAATGGATAATGCATGTGTGCACCCTGCACCACATGCATCATGGTCTTGTGTTAGCTCTAATACCATTTGGAACAGCATCGGTCCATGGTACACTTAGCTACACCACATGGGCCACCCTTAAAAAAGAATGATACCAGTACTATACTACGTAGGAAATACCAGTTTTAATGCGGCCTTTAATGCACCAAATGCCGCATGAAGCATATTTTCGCATTAAAAAGCAACATTCGCATTACATGCGCGATAAGAAAGCTTTTAATGCCGCATTAAGGTTAAAACTCGTTTTTCTAATTCAGTCCGCCGCATACTATCGCTCACTTGCATATCCTTTGAAGACAAGGCAAGCAAAGTTCGTCCACGTGCAAATGAAGTAGTCTGGCTCCGATGGAGCGCAAATGTGGCTGGTAAAGGGGATTGCGACAGGGTGTGGTGTTAACTAGGGGATGGAGTAGGTGTTGGGGTTTGGAAGCGTGGGCGAACAACAAATAATATTTTTCACCGTGACGATTCCACGGCTTTCTTCTACTATCAATATTAATCAACAATTACAAGTACTAATCTCTCTCACTCAAAACATACTCTGTTGCAACAATTGCAACTCACTAACACTCATCACGGCATGCACACTTTCAGCTCTCACACTTTGCACAAGAACACTCGGCTGCTCAACAATGGCAGCTCTCTCAACCTTGTTCACGCACACAATCTCCTCATTAAAGTCATTCTGATTAGTTTTTTCATTAAATCTAAACACACTTTTTGAAAAATTATTATTAATATTATGATTAAAGTTTTCTGTCACATTTTTAAACCATAAACTTTTAGATCTAATATATGAGTCACCCATTATCCATCTCCCTCAACCCAACGCAGTAATGGCCGAGCACCCCCTACTGTTAGAGTAATGACTTAAATTAATTAATTAAAAAGGTAAAGGACTAAAGTTGTTATATCCCAATTTTGAGTTGTTTTAGAATTCCTAGCTTTAATAGGATTAGGTTTTTTATGAGTTATTATATATATATATATATATATATATATATATATATATATATATATATATATATATATATATATATATATATATATATATATATATATATATATATATATATATATATATATATATATATATATAATGTTAGCGGCTGTTTTTTGTGAGATTGGGAGAGAAGCAGCCAAAAGTGTGTGTGTGTGATAGAGTTGTTATTTACCAACTAGTTGGAAAAACCACTAGCTAATTCTAACACTGTCTAACTAATTTAACTAACTAACTAACAATTTTAAAGACTAAAATACTCTTCTAAATTAGGTATTTACACACATAACACAGCTAGTGATTTTTCCAACTAGTTGGTAAATAACATATCCCTTTAATGAGACAAAATAGTTGAATTTAAGGACTTTAATAGGACAAAAAGTTAAACATGAAATAAGTATTAGTTTATACTTTACCCAAAGTAATTTCTGATCCAAACGTCTAACGTTAATCTTAAGTTGTCGGGATTGGATTAATTGGCACTTTGGATAGCTGTAGCCTGGAGTAGTTGTAATAATGTTTGGGCTAGTTGAAGGATTTATCTAGTAATTTATGATAAAAAAAACTTGATTATAATGCAAGGATTTTGTATAGAGGATGATTGAGTACAAGAGTAAATTCCGCTGGCAGTCCCGTAAAAATAATTATTGTCATGTTTTGGTCATATTTTAAAAACTTGTCATATTTTGGTCATATCTAAGGGTTCGCTGTCCTATTTTGGTCCTTTCCGTCCATGGTGCCGTTAGTCTTGACGGATCTATGTGAAAGTACCATTTTGCCCTTTGGTTACCTGACATGACGCTCACGTGGACCAACATTTAATGACATGGCATTGAGCTCCAGACTGAAATGGAGCGTGGACAACTAAAGGGGTTTAAGTGGAAAAGGGACGAAAGTAAAGGGACAAGGACTGAAGTTGTAATTTTACCCAAAAGAATTAAAACATGCAGCAACCTCCTCTTCTTCTTCGACGAGTTCCCGGCAGTTGCAGCGGCGACGGCAGCGGCGGCGACGACGGTGGTGACGAATTCCGGCGGTGGTTCAGGTTCGTGTTGGTGCGGAGGCTTAGGGGGAGACGTTTGGCGGTGGTTTCACGGCGAACGGAGCTCCGGTTGGAGAGAAAACGTGTTCAAGAACACCATGAGGCTCCGACCAAGCTCCATGAGTGAATGAACACTGGTATTACCTGATGCATGAGATACAGAAAAATAAGCAATTCCAGATTTGCAATTACAGTGTCATCAGAGTTCACAACTCGGAAAAATGTCTTCCATGAGAACCAAAATGCATAAAGTTAGAGCTTACTCGCGAAAAATCCGTATGGACTTTGATAATCATCCTCCTGGCGTAAGATTGTTACTTGATCCCCAACAACCACCGCGACGCGCTTGCCACTGGGTGAGACAAATAGTGAAATCGGTTTCTTTAACTTCTTCGGATTCCTATACTCACTCCACTTCGCTTTGAGCTGGCTTATCCCTTCTTGACGAGGGGAACAAACGAAGATCAAACCCAACAATCAGCACCAGAATTACTAGCAAACATAAGAGCACATAAAACAAGGAGAGGCATGACTTGTAAAACTCGAGCAGATAAAAACGATAATACGGCCATTAGCGCCTCCTTGTCTCTGAATCGCACCAAAATTAACATTATAGAAAGGATCAGTTTCTAGCTTGTCGACATTTAAAGGAATCGACTGAAATGAAAGAATCAACGGGTTGATTGACCTGTTGAAGAGGAGGATAATTGGAGGCATAAGGCCCGGAGGCATGAAGGTGAGTCTCATAATAAATTTTCCAGACCGAATCTTCCATAGCCAACTCCTGCCGGTCGAGCCCTGCTTTCCTTTACGATCTCAAATCTTGCAGACAAGTCACTTACACATCACAAGAACGAGCTCTAAACCTCCAATCTTGAGGGCTCCCAGCTACGTTTCGGATTTGTCCGATCTAGGACACTCGTGGCAGAGCGGACACAGCATCTGAACGAAACAAAGGTGGTGGTGCCGAGGAGTTCGGTCCCATGTAGTCGCGTCACTTGACCACCGCCTCATCGTTAGCCTCCTCTCCAACACCTTCGGCCGACCGACAGCTCCTCGAGATCTGCCGAGAAGTGCCGCATCTCCGCCACTGCCACCTCCGATCTAGTTTGGCTTAGCTCCGATTTGGTCAAGCTTTGCAAAATATGTGTGGAGTAGCGGCAATCGGTGAGAGCAATGAAAGCAGCGGCGACCACAACCACCATGGTTATCAGCGGTGGGCTGAAATCTATGGGCTGCTTGTAGGTAGAAATTGGCAATGTCTTTCACTGAGTAGCATTATTGTTCATTTCCTGATTGTGAAGGGGTCGAGCGGGTGGGTAGGGACATTGGCCTCGTGACGGTGGCGCTTCGCCGCGCATGGAATATTCTTTGATGTTGTGCTCCGACAACCGAGGAGTTGAGCAATCATGTTCATATTCAGAGAATGAAATGGAATCAAATGTATGGAGGTGAGCAGAAAGAAGGACGCAAAGACGTAGAATAAGAGGCGCAAGTGAGATTTTGATTCCATGGTGTTGTGATTGAATCAAATGTATGGAGGTGAGCAGGAAGAAGGACGAAAAGGCGGGTGGTGGAGGTGGTGAACAAGGTGAGCGGCGGGTGGCTAGGTAGCAACAATCTGAAATTTAGGGTTAAAACTTTAGGGAAATATAAAGTCAGGGATTCGAGTAAATTTTTCATAATGGTAAAAAGGTAAATCTACACGAATCCGTTAGAATTAACGGCCCAAATAGACGGAAAGGACCAAAATATGACAGAGTATTAAAACAGGACCAAAACAGGACAATAATTATTTTTACGGGACTGCCAGTGAACTCATTGAGTACAAGGTTTATCTATTGCAGCTCAAATTACAAGTTTTCGATAATTCGTGCTTCGCAACGGAGTAAATTGCAACATTTTATAAAAATTTGAAAAGTTGTAAAATTGAGCCAAAAAAAATGATTATACATATTGATATAATTTCATGAAATAAATGAGAAAGTAAAAATTATCAAAGGTAACAAAAAAATTCTAAAACTTTTCACATGTATTTTTTGTTTTGAAATGTGGGAAAATGTTTTATTTTAAAAAAAATGAATGACAAATATCTTAAAGGAAACTCAGTACACATGTTATGTTCTTTGTGTTTGGAATTTTTCGTTTTATGGAAAAAAGTGGAAATTTTCTCAAATTGATATATTTGAGAGAAAAAATAGAGGCGTATAAATTAATTTGAGAGATTCTTATCATTATTATTTAAATAGAAAAACAAATCCTCACATGAAACCAAGGTTCAAGGATAAGAGTACAATCATGGTAATCCTCAGGAGATCCGGGATCGCTGAGTTAAAAAAATGAGGGATTGTTATCATCATTTAGCTAAATCATATATAATGGAATGTTAAGAAGACAATGGTCACTTAACTTTCAGAATGATTTTTTAAAGGCCCTAGTTGTCGTAAAACAAACATTCCAAGCATCAGAATCCCACAAATTTTGTGGAGTTTGACTTTCAAATTTTTTGTTTTAATGTTAGACTCTAATTATAAGTAAGATATATAATGAAAAATTCAAATATATATATTTATAAAATTCATATTACAAATTACGATACTCATGAATTATTCAAATTTCTATATTAAACTATTGATGAATGAAAATCAAAGATTAAATAGCACAGAGGGAGTATTATCTATGTCATTGATGGATTAATTTAATGTTGATATATGTTGATTTTTAATATTATTTGATCTGATTCGCGGGTTGTAGATCGACTACAAGTAGGCTCGTCGAGACTCATTGGACGACAAGTTGATTTTACTTATTCCACAGGTAAGCGGTAATTGCAAGAAAAATAAATTTTATATTTTATTTCGTCTTTAGAAAGTATTCTTCGTTTCAGAAATTTGATATATTTTAGTTTTTTTTAAAAAAAAAGGAGTTTCAAAAAACGAAAATTGATACCGATAAGGGTTTTTTTTCCAACATTTATTATAAGGGCTTTTTTTTACGTTACCATTTTGACATATAAAGTAAATGTTAAAGATTATTCAAACATTATCGATAATTGAAACAATTAATTCTAAATGAAGGCAATAACAACCTCTTTTCTGTTATTTGTTTTTGTTCTTTTGAGTTCATATGACAATCGTTTGTAATTTCTTTTCTTTTTTTAACCCTATTGACTAACCAGACGAGGACACATCGGAAGATGAAGTCGATGAGTCAACTCCTAGCCCTAGCCCTTATGGAGGTAATTCATATATGAAAATTTCTTAGATTATTTATTTATTTAGTGTGTAATGGATTTGCATGCTTATTGAATGAAGCACCTATTGTTTTGTGAACTGTAAATTTGAATTTTAGGTGTGTTTAACAGAGATGAAACATTACTGAATTAATCCATTTTGTCAATTTTGTTCAGAACCAATTCTTATTTTCCATTAATGCTACAGTTGATCTGGATGAAAATATGTAGTTGTAATAAAAAGAATGATTAGGAATTTTAAAAAAAAGAAGAACAAAAGAATAATTAAAAAAAACAAGGTAAGCACCTTCTTTCCATTAATCTTAAAATCAATGTATTAGTCTTATTTTCTCTCCTAAGAGGAAAGCCACAAAATTGATGCCTTTAAAGCATCTACTGCAAAACTATTTAATTTTAAGTTAAGTTGTGACCAAAATGACAAAAAAAAAACTATCTTGGTTAGTTTAACATTGTTACCGCAACGATACTAGCAATTATAGGTAGTCACATTTATTATTATATTGAAATCAACCACATTTATTTTAAGGTTAGCAAAAAATTCTCTCTCTTCACTCTCGAGTTTGGAAAGCCAAATATCAATAGCTATTATGGCGAGCGTGATATATAACTAGTATTGTTGGATCATATAATTGTCCAAGTTTCCTATTTTTACTAGTTATATTTGAGTTGTGATTGTGATGGCTAGTATCAATGCCCTTAAGTAATTAAAATTTCATAATTACTCATTTTTGGTAAGGAAGATGATTGTAGCTTGATCATACCCATGAATCCTTGCACTGTATCCTGCCAAGGCAGATGCCGCTATAGAGGCTACTTCAACGAAGAAGCTCACTATTGCCTTGATGATGGAGTTTCTTGCTGCTGTGTAGGAGAAAGAGGGAGGTGATGGTGATATATATATGTACTAGCTTGCATTTCCATTACTCTTTACTACAAGTTCTATGAAAATAATTAACACTTGAGGTTCCTTCTAATAATGGCTCTTTTGTTTTAATTTTAGAACAAATGACATAAATTGAAACGTACATGAAGTTATAAGTGTTTTATTGTTTCTGTGTTGATTTCATATAGCGAATGGATTTGTTTGCTCCATTAATTGTAACAGCACCAAGAACCTCCGAACTAATTTTGTTATGTTTTTGTTGTACGTTTTATACTCCCTCCATCCACAATTAATTCTACACTTTGTGTGGGCGTGAAAATTAAGGTGAATGTAAGATTTTATGTAGTTTGACATAATTACCTTTGAGTAGAGGTTGCACAAAAAATGAGATAGAAAAAGTTAAGATAAAGTAGAGATGGTTTGATAATGTTAGATGAGAAAAAATTTCATTTAAGGAAAGTGTAGAATTTTTTAGGGACAACTCAAAATAGAAATATGTAAAATTAATTGGAGATAAAAGGAGTATATGTTGCCAACTGGCAATTTACTTGCATCTTGAAACATGTAAAAGTTAATTAAGGTGACATTAATAAATCGTTTGTGAGAGTGGATCTCATCTTTATTTCTTTTATCATATTTTTAGCTTCATCATCATTAACTCTCGTCCCTCACCGTCATCCTTCGTCACTACGTAGAGAAAATTAGTTTACTGTGGCCTACTGCGCAATAAATGTCGTGGTAAACGCCATTTACCGCAGCATTTACCGCTCAGTAGGCCGCAATAAACTAGTATACCGCGGCCTCCGTCGCGGTAAAACCACGATAAATTTTACTTATTCTACGTAGCGGTCGCACAACACCTATAATCAACGAAGATGATGGAGGGTGTCTAATTAAACTCCATCCCCTCTGTTTATCGGCATATATAATGTCTGGCCATAGCAATATACGAAGTACATAGAATTCATTAAAGATCTTTAATTGATTCAAGATTTGTTTTCATATGGTCATGTTAACGGGTACCCCATGACACTTCTTAAGAATATTTTTATTTCATTTTCCTGTTTGAAATCTATTATTTCCCCCGCCCCGTAAAGATTGTTGTGTTTGATTTTAATATTTGGGAAAATGTCCAAATTTGCCATCAACGTTTGCCTATTGGCACATTTTTACCACTACTCCAAAAAAGACTCGATTTTACATCATTTTATATTTGAGTCGTTCATATGTGCATCCTATACGCATAAGATATGTGCATCCTATACGCATAAGATATGAATCCACTAGAACACATCTACAATAAAATATGAAAACTACGAAAAACTTCTCCATCCCTGGTTCCAGACCTCTCTTTTGATCTTTTTTCACCCTCAAGCAACAAACACAATCGGCCGACAAAAATATGAACTAAGCAACAAATACCACGCCGCTACCACATTACACACTGAGCCGCAACGTAATGCTACTAACCAAAACACATTGAGATGATTCTCTGTTTCCACCTCACTGCAATTAATCCACAATTTCCAATCTGGTCCACGTACAACAATTCCATAGGTTAACCACACGAACAACAATTATCAAATTCTACCGCTTCGGACATGTTCCACCAATCCAAGATCACCGCTACAAACTCCACCAAACCAAAAACATCGCACATACCCCACCAAGATCCAACCACACTAAATCAGGATTCAATGATACTCACTGATACCACTTGTTGAGATTAAACAAGTGAGATACAGCATACAATAGGAACCTCACATGACTTGTCCCCAAAACCTTAAGCCAGTAGGATAAAAAGCCACTACTATATATATGGTTTGGGTTAAAATGCGCACAGCGTATGACTGTGTATAAGCGTTTAACTTATTTACAAATTTATCATGCGGGTTTTTTGATCAACAATATTGTCGTGTTTGATCAAAATTAATTATTGATCAGCATCATAGTTTATTTTGATCATCTCCAGAATAAATGTTGATCTGTATGGTGATCTACATATCCTTTCACTTGGTCAGCATTGTTATCATTTTTTATCAACATTAATTAATGATCAGCATGCTTACTTGTCTTGATCAACATCGTCAGAATAAATGTTGATCTGCATGGTGATCGGCAACTCCTTACACACGATCAACATTGATCTGTATGGTGATCAACATTTTCTTACACATGATCATCATCATTGTCGTGCTTGATCAACATTTCAGCATGATGACTTATCTTGACTAACATCGCCAGAATAAATGTTGATCTGCATGGTGATCAACATCTCCTTACACCAGATCAGCATCGATCCGCATGGTGATCAACATCTCCTTCCACCTGATTAGCATCATTGTCGTGTTTGATCAACATTAAATGTTGATCAGTATTATGACTTGTCTTGATCAACATCGTCAGAATAAATGTTGATTTGCATGGTGATCAACATCTCCTAACACCTAATCAGCATTAATCTGCATGGTGATCAGCATGTCCTTACATTTGATCACTATAAAAAATCAGATCAACATGGCTACCTACTATGATCATCATCATTTTTCCTAGATTTCTTAAGTCATAAAAAATTCCAGGTTTTCATCATTTACAAGTTTGGTAGTTCTAGAGCTTCATTGCAGTCAAATTTTGGTTGTGATTGTTGTTTTGTTGAGTTGTGGTTGTTTGGTTTGTATAAGAAGATCTGAATTCACGTTTGAATACAAAAAAACGTCGTTGGAAGTGACATAAATATCATGGATTTCGATGGAAATATTCGCTGGAATACGCAGAACGTCGTCGGAAACGATGGAAGCGTCGTCGAAAATGGGAGTGACACTTGTTGTAATTTAATTCATCTCATATGCGCATATAGTGAGCATATGCGCACTATATATATATATATATATATATCAATCTTAATTTTCATGAACCATGTAGCTAGGATAAGTTACTTGTGAACATTTTACAATTAATATAACATTTATGGAGCGTTAGAAATAGTGTTTTTTGTCGTTTTCAGTTTTTTTTACTTTTAGTTGCGAATTAATGTAATGTAACCTTTTATTTTTAGGATTTATACATATTGGTCTCTAAGTTTTTAATTAATACACAAAAAGACACGTTTTCTCTTGTTTTTGTTTTTACTTTTAGTTGTACAGTAGCTTTACATGTATCTCTCTATTTTTATGATTGGTACACATTGGTCCCCAATCTTTAATTTTCACAAAAAAAAAGTTTTCATACGTTTGTATTTTTACTTTTAGTTGTAGAATAAATTACATGTACCCCTTTAACTTTTATAATATTTGCACGTTGCTCCCTCAATCTTTAACTTTTACACAAAAAAACACGCTTTCGTATCTTTGTGTTCTTGCTTTTAATTGTAGAATAACTTACATGTATCCCTTTATTTTTATGATTTTTTCACATTAGTCCCTCATTCTTTAATTTTTACACAAAAAAACATGATTTCCCATATTTTTGTATGTTATCCTGTGCACAGCTTTTCTCCTAACCAATTTTTTTTATGATTTGTACATATTAACCTAAGATATTTTTAGTTGAATATAATGAACAGTTCTTTTATTTCTATAAATGTTAAAAAACACCCCTCAATATTTTTTAGTCAACTTTTCAATAACCCTACTGTATTTTGTTAATTTTATTTCTTAATTTCGTAAAGCGTCATTTTCCTTTATAATATTCGAATATAAACCTTAAATACTTACATTTTGATTTTTTTTAATTTCTCTACCCTAGGCACCTAAATAATGTGAAAAGTTTGTCTCAGCCGATGCGGTGAAACTTTGAAAATTTTAATACACCACCCGTCTTCAATTAATGTATACATTTGACTTTGTTGTTTTAAGTTTCAGTATTTGACTCAAATATTTACTAAGATAAATAGTGAAACTAATTCATAAAAAATATATTTAGAAAATTTATACTTCAAATTATGATATTCTATTTTTTTGAGGACGGAGGGTGTACTTATCTTAAAATAGGTCGTGTTATAAAAGTTAAAATGTCTAATTAATACGATTTCTTTTATGATGTTCTATTTTACATCAATTATCACATGAAAAACCCATGACAACATTTACCAACGAGTTTTCAATTTGCTCATACGAGAAAATATGTTCCAAATTTTGGGAATATTCACTCATCGCTATCATTTTTTTTCATTGTCCCAGCCGCAGAGCGCGGGTTGGAAAGAAAACTAGTTACCAAACAATTGGAATGGAGTGTAATGGTTTAGGGGGTTTGGGGGCTTTTTTTCTAATTAGCTTTGAGGCTCTTTTTGTTTTAATAGAATAGATACTATGGGTGTTCACGGAGTGAGTAGCTATTGGGTGCACATATGCGCAGCCTATACGCATAAGATGTAATGATAATTACATCTTATGGCACCGCGCATCCATTCTACCGGAAATCGTCACTGTAACATCCGGCGAAGCTTCCAGTCCGTCACTTCAGCTCCAAAACCACCACGAAGCACAACTCAACAAGCTACCACCATCAAAACATGTCACTGTGCATCCGAAAAAGGCTCTCAATCGGACTTGTCGACGCCTCCGTCGTTTCAGTCGTGAACTTTAGATCTGCTTCTGAAAATCAAACATGTTCAACTCAGCAACATAAAAAACACAGGAATTTGCCGGTTATGAAACTCCATAACCACCAAACTTACAAACAATGAAAAATTGAAATTTTTCTGACTTAAGAAATCTGGGGAAAACAATGATGATCTAACAAGGTAGTCATATGGATCGAAACAACATGTCATGCCGATCTAAACAACTCATCATGTTGATCACCATTTTATGCTGACCTATCAAATAGTTATGTCGATCTAACAAGGTAGTCATGCGGATCGAAACAACATGTCATGCCGATCTAAACAACTCATCATGTTGATCACCATTTTATGCTGCCCTATCAAATAGTTATGTTGATCTAACAAGGTAGTCATGCGGATCGAAACATGTCATGCCGATCTAAACAATTCATCATGTTGATCACCATTTTATGCTAACCTATCAAATAGTTATGTCGATCTAACAGAGTAGTTATGCAGATCGAAACGTCATGTCATGCCGATCTAAACAACTCATCATGTTGATCACCATTGTATGCTGATCAATCAAGTAGTTATGTCAATCTAACAAGGTAGTCACGTGGATATGATGATGTTGATCTAAACAACTTATCATGCTGATCTATGATCAATGCTGACCTATTAAGACAACAATGTCGAGCACTATGCAGATGGATTTTCATTATGGCGATGTCAATCAAAATAACATGTCATGCCGATCTATATTCAATGCTGATATATCAAGATAACAATGTCGATCGAAAAACGTGAGTGCCGAACTTGTAATTAAACGAAGCGCTTATACGCACGCGTACATCTTACGCATTTAAACCTCGGCCTCACGGAGTTGGCAACATTAGCCTATTTCTAGGAGTAAGCTGGATTTCAAGTTTGGTGTTCTAGTGAATTTATGGTATTTATCATATCTGTATCATACATACACATATATGTTCTTGTCATCTTAATTTCTAAATAATTCCATTAAAAAATAAACATCATATCAACCTTATTCTTCAATTTTCATCAGTTTTCCAATACGGCGGACTTTCTTCACCGAATTCCACCGGAAACTCGTTCCGCACTTTCAATAACGTATCTCATAGAGCGTGGCAACCGCAAATAAGCTCCCGATTTTCTTCCTCATTTGTTAGTCCATCCTCGATCTGGAACAAACACTCACCATCAGCGATATCCTCTCCTTCATCTTCAGCATCCTTGACTGCATCGTCGCTAGCCGGTGGGATTGCGTCGAATTCCCGGAGCATATGGCAGTGGTTATCGCAGTCAAAGTCGCATTTACTCCGAATAGCAGCGTCACCGGAGATATTTGGGTAATCATCCATTTTATAAGGGATTTGTGCTGACAACTCTATACCCGGAAGAATATCATGTGGCTGATCTATTGTGACATAGTAATATGCTTCTGTGAACACTACAACAACAAACAAATAACGGTGGAAAGGAATTTAATTGAGGGAAATCAATTAATGATATAAAACTGGAAATATACAAAAGAAAATAACGTAAAAAACATAGGATACTAACTAGTGGGTAAAGTGCACGGTTAATCCCTTATCTTTGTATTTTATCCTACTATTCAGGTTCTATTTTAAGAATTTGTCATATTAAAGTCCTTCATCTTAATTTTTTTTTGTCTCATTTAAGTCCTTTACCGTTAACTCAATGTTACAAATAATGAAATTTTAGGAAAAATGATTTTTTAGGCACTTGTACTTTTTCTTTTATACTCTTTGCACCATAAACTTAGATATACGAGTTTCCAACCACCAAATACTTTCCGGCCACCACTTTCGACGCCACCAAATACTAGCACGCACTGGCGCCGCCAAGACCGTCTCTAGCCTTGGTCGCACCAACCCGGCCTCCCCAACCCGTCCAAGCCCACCCCAGCTTGACCACCACAGTCCGCCCTAGCCTACCCGCCGCAGCTACTCTGATCCGTGGTTCTCCAAAGGCCAGGGACAATGCACCAGCAATGACCAGCCACCCTAGATGTCGGCAACGCCAAGGGGAAGCCACCAAGCCGCCAGTGAGCAATGGAATTGGGCTAATCGTGAAAATATGAATTTCACCATCGCCACGATTTCAGTCCGATATTCCGGCCAATTCATTGGCCAATGCTTGTGAATCTCGAATAGTTTTTCACCCTAGACACTCGAGCAGCAAGTTTTTATATTTGAAAATACTATTCTAAGAAATAAAAATAGAAAAAGAATGGTAAAAAAGAAAACTCACCGTTAAATGAAATACTGGTGAGAAGCCAAATGACTGAGAGCAGCTTGAAGGGCTTCAACAATGATGTTGGCATATCTGAAACTCTAAAGAAGTAGAATATTGAAAGGATTATCAAGCTGGTCTAAGAAATTTCTCAAGTGAATTTTGGGTGATGTAATGAGAGAAGAGACCCAAACCCTAATTTAAACTAATAAGATGACGGGCACTACTATCCTAAGACTGGGTTTTCAAAGAAACTAGTGTCCTTTACTAATGTTACTTTAAAGGTGCGTTCGGCAAAGAAAGTCCAAATTTTCAAAATATCATCGCATTGTGAGCTTATTATTGCCTTCACAATTTGCCTTTTACTTTTCTTCTAATAACCAAATTGCCAATCCACTACACAAATTAAAAGAAAGCAAGTCGGGAGGAAGGGCATTAATTTAAATCGAATAAAAAAGACAACCAGGGTGGCGGCGGCGCTTAGGAAGTGGTCAGAGTGGACGATTGGATCGCAAGCAAGAAAACAGAGATGAGACGGGATCGATGGAGGAGAGGAAGTGCGATGAAGCGACAGAGCGTCAATCACCTGAAGGTCTTCGACGAGCAGAACGGACGCCGAGCTTCGTGACGGTTTCGAGAAGGAAGCGATTCACTCCGATCCTAAGTGCGATGACCACCACAGTCCGCCCTAGCCTACCCGCCGCAGCTACTCTGATCCGTGGTTCTCCAAAGGCCAGGGACAATGCACCAGCAATGACCAGCCACCCTAGATGTCGGCAACGCCAAGGGGAAGCCACCAAGCCGCCAGTGAGCAATGGAATTGGGCTAATCGTGAAAATATGAATTTCACCATCGCCACGATTTCAGTCCGATATTCCGGCCAATTCATTGGCCAATGCTTGTGAATCTCGAATAGTTTTTCACCCTAGACACTCGAGCAGCAAGTTTTTATATTTGAAAATACTTTTCTAAGAAATAAAAATAGAAAAAGAATGGTAAAAAAGAAAACTCACCGTTAAATGAAATACTGGTGAGAAGCCAAATGACTGAGAGCAGCTTGAAGGGCTTCAACAATGATGTTGGCATATCTCGAAACTCTAAAGAAGTAGAATATTGAAAGGATTATCAAGTCGGTCTAAGAAATTTCTCAAGTGAATTTTGGGTGATGTAATGAGAGAAGAGACCCAAACCCTAATTTAAACTAATAAGATGACGGCACTACTATCCTAAGACTGGGTTTTCAAAGAAACTAGTGTCCTTTACTAATGTTACTTTAAAGGTGCGTTGCAAAGAAAGTCCAAATTTTCAAAATATCTGTCTGCATTGTGAGCTTATTATTGCCTTCACAATTTGCCTTTACTTTTCTTCTAATAACCAAATTGCCAATCCACTACACAAATTAAAAGAAAGCAAGTCGACGAAGGGCATTAATTTAAATCGAATAAAAAAGACAACCATGGGTATGGCGGCGCTTAGGAAGTGGTCGAGTGGACGATTGGATCGCAAGCAAGAAAACAGAGATGAGACGGATCGATGGAGGAGAGGAAGTGCGATGAAGCGACAGAGCGCCAATCACCTCAAGGTCTTCGACGAGCGTAACGGACGCCGAGCTTCGTGACGGTTTCGAGAAGGAAGCGATTCACTCCGATCCTAAGTGCGATGACCACCACAGTCCGCCCTAGCCTACTCGCCGCAGCCTACTCGATCCGTGGTTCTCCAAAGGCCGTGGACAATGCACCAAAGAATGACCAGCCACCCTAGATGTCGGCAACGCCAAGGGAAGCCACCAAGCCGCCAGTGAGCAATGGAATTGGGCTAATCGTGAAAATATGAATTTCACCATCGCCACGATTTCAGTCCGATATTCCGGCCAATTCATTGGCCAATGCTTGTGAATCTCGAATAGTTTTTCACCCTAGACACTCGAGCAACAAGTTTTTATATTTGAAAATACTTTTCTAAGAAATAAAAATAGAAAAAGAATGGTAAAAAAGAAAACTCACCGTTAAATGAAATACTGGTGAGAAGCCAAATGACTGAGAGCAGCTTGAAGGGCTTCAACAATGATGTTGGCATATCTGAAACTCTAAAGAAGTAGAATATTGAAAGGATTATCAAGTCGGGTCTAAGAAATTTCTCAAGTGAATTTTGGGTGATGTAATGAGAGAAGAGACCCAAACCCTAATTTAAACTAATAAGATGACGGGCACTACTATCCTAAGACTGGGTTTTCAAAGAAACTAGTGTCCTTTACTAATGTTACTTTAAAGGTGCGTTCGGCAAAGAAAGTCCAAATTTTCAAAATATCTGTCTGCATTGTGAGCTTATTATTGCCTTCACAATTTGCCTTTTACTTTTCTTCTAATAACCAAATTGCCAATCCACTACACAAATTAAAAGAAAGCAAGTCGGGACGAAGGGCATTAATTTAAATCGAATAAAAAAGACAACCAGGGGTGGCGGCGGCGCTTAGGAAGTGGTCAGAGTGGACGATTGGATCGCAAGCAAGAAAACAGAGATGAGACGGGATCGATGGAGGAGAGGAAGTGCGATGAAGCGACAGAGCGCCAATCACCCAAGGTCTTCGACGAGCAGAACGGACGCCGAGCTTCGTGACGGTTTCGAGAAGGAAGCGATTCACTCCGATCCTAAGTGCGATGACCACCACAGTCCGCCCTAGCCTACCCGCCGCAGCTACTCTGATCCGTGGTTCTCCAAAGGCTGTGGACAATGCACCAAAGAATGACCAACCACCCTAGATGTCGGCAACGCCAAGGGAAGCCACCAAGCCGCCATGAGCAATGGAATTGGGCTAATCGTGAAAATATGAATTTCACCATCGCCACGATTTCAGTCCGATATTCCGGCCAATTCATTGGCCAATGCTTGTGAATCTCGAATAGTTTTTCACCCTAGACACTCGAGCAGCAAGTTTTTATATTTGAAAATACTTTTCTAAGAAATAAAAATAGAAAAAGAATGGTAAAAAAACTCACCGTTAAATGAAATACCGGTGAGAAGCCAAATGACCGAGAGCACTTGAAGGGCTTCAACAATGATGTTGGCATATCCGAAACTCTAAAGAAGTAGAATATTGAAAGGATTATCAAGTCGGTCTAAGAAATTTCTCAAGTGAATTTTGGGTGATGTAATGAGAGAAGAGACCCAAACCCTAATTTAAACTAATAAGATGACGGGTACTACTATCCTAAGACTGGGTTTTCAAAGAAACTAGTGTCCTTTACTAATGTTACTTTAAAGGTGCGTTCGCAAAGAAAGTCCAAATTTTCAAAATATCTGTCGCATTGTGAGCTTATTATTGCCTTCACAATTTGCCTTTACTTTTCTTCTAATAACCAAATTGCCAATCCACTACACAAATTAAAAGAAAGCAAGTCGGGACGAAGGGCATTAATTTAAATCGAATAAAAAAGACAACCAGGGGTGGCGGCGGCGCTTAGGAAGTGGTCAGAGTGGACGATTGGATCGCAAGCAAGAAAACAGAGATGAGACGGGATCGATGGAGGAGAGGAAGTGCGATGAAGCGACAGAGCGTCAATCACCTGAAGGTCTTCGACGAGCAGAACGGACGCCGAGCTTCGTGACGGTTTCGAGAAGGAAGCGATTCACTCCGATCCTAAGTGCGATGACATTTCTTTTACTATTTATATACCTACCACAAAATGCAGTGTGATTAAAAAAAAAAATTTATTCTAAGTGATTATCATCAATCACACTAAGTGTCTATACACTACGTGGAGAGTGCATGTTTTACTGCGGCCTTTATTGGGGCACATGCCGCGATAAATAACAGCTCGTGGTAAAACTGCGCTTCCGGTGGCGCTTCCGTTTTACCGAGGTCTGATGCGTGGTAAGGCCGTGGTAAACAATAGCTCGTGGTAAAACTGCACTTTCGGTGGCGCTTATCATGCGATAGGCGGACCTGCTGCACCAGACAAACACAGCTCTCAACGTCATTTTACCGAGAGCTTCGGAGAATGGGCCGTTTGTCGCACACTGATGTGTCAGCACACTTGGTTGCCTCATCATCAAGGCCACGATCATCGTCCCCGAGGACAGCCAACTTCCTCACCAATATGCACGAGGATGTTTATACCCCGCGCGCATGGAGGAGCCTCCTCCACAGTTCAGCATCCCGACGACCGGTCTTCTAGGTCAGCTCATGTCGACTCAGGACATGATGGAGGCTTACATCAGAAGTATCTTGCAGGTCCAGACTCCTCCGCAGCCCCAGCACCAGCGCGGCCCCGGCACCAGCGCGGTCCCGGTGGTCCTCCTCGTGATGATACTCCTCCAACTCCACCTTTGTAGGATTTATGATTTTATTAATTTAGGTTTTTTTGTTGTAAATATAACAATTTAAAAATATTAATATATAATGTAAAATTAAATTTGAATTTATTGCTGTGTTTTTAATTTTGTTTTTACAATATTTATTAATATTATTTCATTTTACAAATACAAAATTTCCAAACAAAAATAAAAATAAAAATGAATGCTTTGTACCGCTTGGAGGCACTCCATTTGCAGTACAAAGACTAATCTCTGTCAGCAGGCAACGTGGATTGTTAGAAGCGCCTGTACGCGGTACCGATACGCTACACAATAGCGCCATGAAGCGCCTCATGCACAAAAAGCGTCTCTGGTAGCTCTGGTAGAAGTGGCTCTATCAGCGACAGGTTGCGCTTCTATACCAACGCTTATGAAGCGCATTTAGCGCTGTAAAGGGTCTTTTAAATACGTAGTGTGAAGCGCAAGTTGGCGCATCTCTCGCGCTTCTACAAAAAAGTTTAGTTACCCACCTTTTCCCATTTCCCACCGTTTTTTTGGCTTCCCCCCATATTTATTTCAAATTTTAACGTTACCGTATTGGCGCTTCTCTCGCGCTACTACTTTTTGTGTCCGTATATATAAACACTACGTAGAGAGGCTTAAGTTTACTGCGACGAAGGCCGCAGTAAACGTCAAGTCGCAGTAAACGAGTTAATGGACGTCGCAGTATGTGTTTACTGCGGCTTTGGCCGCAGTAAACAATTTTTTAGGGTTTCTCTCATTTTTTCATCCGTCTCCTTCCCATTTTTTTTCATCTTCTTCATTCTCCCATCTTCACTTCTCCTTCATCTTCTTTCACTTCAACTTCTCCATCTTCTTCTTCTTCTTCTTCTTCTTCTTCTTCTTCTTCTTCTTTCCTTTTGTTTTCCTCTTCCTTTCTTTCTCCATTAATCTTCTTTGTTTTCTTCTTCATCTTCTTTATCTTCTCCTTCATCATCATCTTCTTCTCCTTCATCCTTCATCATCATCATCATCATCATCATCATCATCATCATCATCATCATCATCATCATCATCATCATCATCTTATCTTCTCTGTTTTCTTCTTCATCTTCTTTATATTCTCCTTCATCATCGTCATCTTCTTCATCCTTCATCATCGTCATCATCTTCTTCTTCTTCCTCCAGCTTGAAGAGCTCCTCAGGTATTGCCATGAATTTATTGGCATACCTCATACTAGACTTCAGAATTGCAAAACCCACCTTTCTGGGTTTTTTTGGGTTTCATTGGATGAATTCGGATGAACATTCATCCGGATTCGTCCACTTTTTTTTTAATTATTCAAAACGGTTACTGCGGCTATGGCCGTAGTAAGGCCATAGTAGCTACTGTGGCCATGACCGTAGTGGAAAACGAATTGCGGAGGTTTTTACCACAGCAAAAACTGCGGCCTCTCCCGTAATAGTCATTGCGGCTCTACTGCGGGTTTGGCCGCAGTAAATGGAGTTTTCTCTACGTAGTGAAATATATATATATATTATACATATATATATACACATAAAAATACATATATACATATACATACATATATATATACATATACATACATATATATATATATACACATATACATACATATATATATATATACATACATATATACATATACATACATATATATATACATACATATATACATATACACCCACATATAAATATATATATATATATATATATATATACATACATATATATACATATACATATATATATACATATATATATATATATATATATATATATATTAGACATATTTATATATATACACACAAATATATATACATGTCACCAGTTGTATACGTTTTATACCTCCTCGCACCACTTCAAAAACAAATGGACCCACCATGTAGCGCTTTGGTTAGACGCCTGTAACGCCTTTTGAGGCTTCTTAGGGCGCTTCAAAACTCCCCCATGTACGTAGTGCTTTAATCTCTTTCTCTCCATCCCTCACCTCAATTCTCCAACTGACAACCAAGCCTTAGCATCACATGAACCCGCACCCCACTGTTGTTCCCTGAACCCCACATTCTCTAGATCATCGTCAGAACGCAACCGGTTTCATCTGCAGCTCCCAAAAACTTCACTGGAGCCGGTGCAGCCAACGCTAGCTAGCAATAGAGGAGTGGATTGAAGGCGCAACAGAGAGCAGTTTGGCGACGGAAGGGACTGCCTGAGGCTGTAGTGGCGTACGATGGGTGGGGATGACCAGAAAAAGAAATAGGTCAGTGATACAGGAAGGTGGTCAGTGATACAGGAATTGTTTAAAAATATTTGGCACTTAGCATGTGCATTGTGTACGGTAACGTCTCTAGCAATCAAATTGCTTGTCCTTCCCCAAATGAGCTCATAATTCTTCCTAAACGGAACTTTTTGTAAGTGCCGTTTGGCTTTTCAAATCAATAAAACTTGAGGATGTGAGCTCCCTCCTTAAAAACAAACGAATTATTATCACATATCAACGTAATACTTTCTCCTTACTTCAATAACATACTATAGTATTATATATACATACCAGAACGGTTTAAAGGATTGGCGGAGAGGCTCTTCTTCAGGGACTGAAGGAAAGATAGATACCTACAAAAAGGATTTCCTCTTATTAGATAAAAAAACGGAAGATGAAGATCTAAGCTTAGAAGATTGGAGTAAGTGGCAGGCCTCAAAAATTAACTTTTTCAAGGAACAAAGAATTTTGTCAAAAGATCTCAAGCAAAAAGCTAGATTGAGGTGGGCGGCTGAGGGCGATGAAAACAATAAGTTCTTCCATGCGGTGGCAAAAGGGAGAAGGAGCAGAAATGCGGTGCGGGGTCTACTAATTAACGGTAGTTGGATAGAAGACCCAAAGATAATTAAAGAAGCTGTGTTGGACTATTTTAAGATTCGGTTCTCGGAACCAGAGATGATTAGACCAACTTTCTCAAGTAACAGGTTCAAGAAAGTGAGTCAAGCTCAGATCATCGACCTAGAAGCCCCCTTTTCGAAAGAGGAAATTAAGAAGGCAGTGTGGCTTTGTGGAGGTGGAAAAGCTCCAGGCCCGGATGGTTTTAACTTCAACTTTGTTAAAGCCAATTGGGATGTCTTAAATGCAGATATGATATCAGCGGTTCGAAAGTTTGAAGCAACAAGTAAATTTACGGCTGGTTGTAACTCTTCGTTTGTTGCCCTGATTCCTAAGGTTAAAGATCCTTTGCTCATCTCATATTTTTGGCCTATCAGTCTCATTGGGTGCTTTTACAAGATAGTGTCAAAGCTGCTTGCTGAAAAATTGAAAAGGGTGATGGCTGGTTTGGTGTGGGAATCTCAATCAGGGTTTATCGAAGGGAGGCAGATAACAGATGGGATCTTGATAATAAATGAGGTGGTCTCCTGGATTAAAAAAGAAAAACGCCAGATGTTGCTCCTGAAAGTGGACTTTGTGAAGGCTTACCATTTGCTGGAAGTTCCTGGACTCTATTCTTCTTCAGATGAACTTTGGAACTAAGTGGAGGAGTTGGATAACTGGTTGTCTGGAGTCAGCGAGAGTGTCAGTTCTTGTCAATGGAAGCCCGACAGCAGAGTGCAAAATGGAAAGGGGCCTTCGCCAGGGGGACCCTCTCTCTCCTTTCCTTTTCATTTTGGCAACAGAGGCTCTCAACCTTATGATGGAAGAGGCAGTCAGTCAAGACTTGTTTCGTTCTATCAAGGTGGGGGAGATAGGGTTGGGATCTCACTACGTCAAGGAAACGGGCTCTACTGCGGCCCACCACGCACTAGAGCCGCAGTAAGCACTGCGGGATGGGCCGCAGTAGATGCCGCAGTAAATATTGGCGCAGTTAGGTCCCTCACTGCGGGTAAAGCCGCAGTAGAATGATTTTTTATTTACAAAAAATGGATGAATCCGGATGAATATATTCATACGGATTCATCCACAATTCCAAAAAAACCCAGATTTTGGATGAATGGTGACCAAGTTGTGGCGGCATCGGCGGTGGAGCGGTGGTGGTGGAGCAGCGATATATGGTTGAGCAGCGGCGAAGAAGAAGAAACATGAAGAAGAAGAAGAAGAAGAAGAAGAAGAAACAGAAGAAGAAGAAGAAGAAGAAGAAGAAGAAGAAACAGAAGAAGAAGAAGAAGAAGAAGAAGAAGAAGAAGACGAAGAAACGGAAGAAGAAGAAGAAGAAGAAGAAGAGACAGAAGAAATAGAAGAAGAAGAAGAAACAGAAGAAGAAGAAGAAGAAGAAGAAGAAGAAACAGAAGAAGAACAAGAAGAAGAAGAAGAAGAAGAACAGGAAGAACAGAGAAAAACGGAGAAGATCAAGAAGAATTGTGGAGAAGATTGTGCGGCGGATGAAGAGAAAGGGGAGTTTAAACCCTAAAAAAATTACTGCGGCCTTACTACGGCCAAGGCCGCAGTAAATTCTTACTGCGCCAGCAACTACGCCATTTACTGCGTAAATGGGCTTACTGCGGCCCAAACCGCAGTAAGGGCCGTAGTAGCTCTTGTCCTCCCCACGTAGTGTCTCTCATCTCCAGTTTGCCGATGATGCACTCTTTTGTGGTGAGTGGTCGATGGAAAATGCAAAGTCTCTAATAGCCTTACTGCAATGTTTCGAATCGGCTTCAAGGTTAAAAATCAACTTGGAGAAGAGTAGAGTTTTTGGTGTGGGAGTTGAAGAAGAGGCGGTCTTCAGTGTTGCTCATTCTCTGCGGTGTTCGGCGGCAACCCTGCCCTTTACCTACTTGGGGCTGCCCGTGGGATTGAATATGAGCCGTCAGAAAAGTTGGGATCCCGTGTTGGAAAAAGTGAAGAAAAGGCTCTCGAACTGGAAGGTAAAATCCTTGTCAATTGGTGGTCGCTTAACGTTGATAAACTCGGTTCTTGGAAGCTTACCCCTGTATCATCTCTCGGTGTTTCGAGCCCTGGTTGGAGTGGTAAAAAAAATTGAAATGGTGAGAACAAATTCTTCTGGGGGGTTTCTGGGGAGGGAAAAAAATTGATTTGGGCTAGGATCGAAAGGTTGTTTGGAGATAGTGAAGCGGGGGGGTTGTGCGTGGGTAGCATAAGGGTGAAAAATCTGGCCTTGTTAGAAAAATGGAAGTGGCGTTGGTTAAATGAAGGCGGTAGTTTCTGGGCGAAGGTGGTGGCTAGTATAAATGGGGGGGCCCGGGCACTCTTTTTCTGGGAGTGGCGTCGACGGGGTGGAGTGTTTGGAAGGATATTCAGAAGGCGGACCGAGTTGTGGAGAGTTTTGGGAATGAGTTTACTAACCTTTTTAGGAGAGAGATGGGAATGGGGAATAATACTAGTTTTGGGAAGATGAGTGGTTAGGTGACTTTTCGCTTAAGGCCAAATTCAGGAGAGTGTACGACTTAGACTTGAATCAAACAAGCACGGTGTTAGAGAAGATTAGGTGGGAGGACGGGGGGTGGAGCTGGAGGAGGATGCCAAGCAGAAGAACGGAAGGCGAGTTCCAACAGATGATTTCTCTTTTACAGGTTTTCACCCCAAAATGAGACATTGAGGACTCTTGGCGGTGGCAACTAGCATCAGATGGCATATTCACAGTTCGATGTCTTTCCCAGAGGATTACGGCTCTTCTTGCAACAAGTGAAGACGCCCATTTGCGATGGTGCAACATAGTGCCAAAGAAGGTGAATGTGTTCATATGGAGAGCTTTGTGTCGATTCCTTCCAGTGCTGCATCAACTGCAGCAAAGAGGTCTTGTCTTGGAGACTACTATGTGCCCATTGTGTGCGGGTGCAATAGAGACCACGGACCACGCGCTTGTTCAATGCCCCTTTGCTAGGGAGATTTGGCAAGCCATTGCGGTTTGGTGCGACACGAAGGTAGATGGCCTCCAGGTTTTTCTTGATGTTCTAGGGGAGGATTTCATCTCCCAAGTTCCTCCTCGGGCCTCACAGGTTTGGCAAGCTATAGTGTTTGTCACAGATGTGCAGGATGAACCTTGGAACGCGTCTAGAATATTTGTTGATATCCAAGTGATGTCTTTCCTTTGGACTTCTAGCAGGTTTAAGAAGCTAGATTTCTCTTGGGGGGACTGGTTACTTGCTACTATTCTGAAAGATGCTGACGGGTTGGGGTGATTCTTCTTGTTTTTTCTTGTTAGCCTCTTTTTGAATGTGTTCAGGTGTGGTTTGTCTTTGTGTGGTTGGTTCTTTTGGGTGGTCCGCTTGCTGCTGCCCACTCCTCATGGGTATGTAGCATCGCGTCGCCATTTCGTTGTTGTATCTCCTCTTTTTTTCCCCTTCTTTAATGAATTTCCTTTTGCTGGTCAAAAAAATATACATACCAGAACAAAGTATGGTAACATAAACATGCACACGTAAATTAAAATGACAGTATACTTGATCGGAACTGGGTTCAAAGCCGGCAACCGCAAATAGGCACCCAATTTTCTGGAACATTTATTTGTTCGTCGGCGATCCGGTACAGACACTCACCTTCAGGTATCCTCTGATCTGAAGCAACTGCAACATCGTCCTGGCCAACCCGTGGGAGTTCGCCGGAATCCCGGAGTTCTTGGCACTTGCTGTCGCAGGCAGAGTCGCATGCATTCTTATCTAAGTCACCGGAGCGATTCGAGTACTGAGCTTTGTCGAAAGGGATTTCTCTTGATAACTCAACATATTCAAGAAATGTATGTGGTGGAATGATTGAGACTTAATATGCCTCTGTGAACACTAAAAAAAGAGAGGAATATATGGAACGAATTACATAATTAGATAATTGTAGTAATTTTATTAGGGGAAGAAAATTAATTAAATATTTATTATTTATTAATAAAAAATATTAAAAATTAAGACATCAAATTTTTAATTGTATATAAAATTTTTAAATTTGAATTCATAATAAAATAAAATTATAAATTAAATATTAAAAACATATAATCTGTAATAAACTAATGGTCATGATGTGGGACCGGAACCAGATATAGTATCAAAACGGGAAATTAATTGGCTTCCCCAACCACTCTGGCGGCTGGACTAGTGCCGGCCGGTGGGACGGATGCGGGTTAATTGGCTTCCCTGACTAGCTATCTACACGAGTTTTGCCGGGCGCGCGGCCGCAGGTTCCCTTGCGGCGGCGGCTTCAGTAGGCTCGAAGGCTGCGGCAAATGCACCCACTACTGTTTCCGGCCCATTATCACCCAAACTTCTACCCATTTTGGCCGAAACTTATTTATCCGACCCATTAAAATTAAACCCACCGCATTCAATTGTACGATTGCGATTTATAGACAAGACTTACCCTCCCTCTCCCTCCAAGACCCGTCTTGCGCAGATCTGCCTCTCAATGACAAACCCACCCAGTCCGCCGGTGACCTTGGCCTCTATTCCAGTCCGGCGCCTGTTACCGGCATCAGCAGTCCAGCGGCAGAGGTGCAGTAGAGCAGGGCAGGGCAGCAGCAGCCAGCAGACGTCCAGTCCGGGTCCAGCTTTGTAGCGCATCCAACCCGCCGCTGCTCCGACCACCTCCTCCTGATAGCCTCAGACTCAAGTAGTCCAACCAGCTTGAAGAAAAATTCTTGGCTAACGAGACAAGAAATTAAAGCTAAAAAGAGTGGAAGATGAAATGAAAAAACAAAAACAAAAACAAAAACAGTAGAAATATAGAGGGTACGTAAAAGTTACTCAAAAGGAAACTACGTATAAATAATTTTTTTTAAAAAAAGTTTCAAAAAATTAAGGAGGGTATAGCATTTCAAAAGAAGAAGAACAACAATAACAAAAAAACAAAATTCAATAGCTTTTCGAAAATAACAAAAACTGATCTCTCTTTAGAAAGGAAAGCCATACAGAACTTAACTCACCGTTAAATGAAATACTGGTGAGAAACCAAATGACTAAGAGCAACTTCAAAGGCTTCAAAAATGATGTTTCCATATCCGAATTTCTATAAAAGAGTGAAACTAATGCCTAGCTATTAGTATTTCCCAAGTGAATTTTTGGTGATGTATTGAGAATTAAGAGACCCAAACCAATTTAAACAGAAGAGATGACGGACAATACTGTCCTACGAACTGAATTTCCAAAGAAACCTGTGTCGGCTGTTAGACAAAACTGCCGAAAGTTAGCCAACTGGTTACAAGAAAAACAAAAATTAGTGTCGACACATTAATGTTGCTCTACGCTAATTCTACGAGTTAAAACATTTTACCCCTAAGAAATGCAGTATATATCATCAAATATATATATATATATATATATATTGTTGGAAAAAGAACGAATTCACAAAGGAGCAAAGAACAATCTGGTGCTGGGGAACTCACAGCTTTTTCTGTTGTCATTCTCTTATGTATAGGAAAATTAAAATACATGCTAAACAACCACCCACGATCCCACAAAGCTAGGAACGTGAAGCACTACCGGGAGAACCTCCTATCTACATGATACCAGCACAACCGTGCTTTTAGGAACAACCAAACAAAGCAGCTAACTGTTTCTATTCTAAACAAAACAACCTGCTAACATTTCGGCACAAGCTTAACCAACAAATCACCCCCTAAGCTTGTGACTTCATTTGATCTCGGTCATGCCAATCTTGTCACGAAGCTCCAAAAAACTTAACTCGACCAAGCGCCTTGGTCAGAATGTCCGCCAGCTGGTTACTAGTAGCCACGTACTCCACTGCTATCTTGCCATCTTCAATGCACTCTCGTATGAAATGATACCTTGTCTCGATATGCTTGCTCCTGTCATGGAACACCGGGTTCTTGCAAAGAGCGATTGCGGACTTGTTGTCAATGTTGAGCTTGTGACCTTGAACTCCTTGCCGATGAGATCACTCAAGAACCGAGACAACAACACACCTTGGCACGCTGCCGTTGTAGCTGCAATATATTCTGCCTCACAGGATGAGAGAGCCACCACCTTCTGCTTCTGACTTTGCCATGTGATTGGGGCAAGACCGAAGCAAAACAACACCCCCGTTGTGCTCTTCCTGTCTTCTGGATCACCCGCCATGTCACTATCACTGAACCCTGTTAGGATAGCTTGGCCTTCCTTCTTCTTTATCCCATAAAAGCATCCAAGCGAACGCGTCCCTGCAATGTAACGGAGGATGTGCTTTACTGCAGCAAAATGCTCCTCATGTGGTTCCTGCATAAACCTGCTTACATAACTAACGGAGTATGCCAAGTCGGGGCGGGTGTGCACCAAATACCGAAGGCAACCAACTATGCTTCGGTACTCAGTGGCACTGACGAGCGGAGTAGTACCAGACTTGGACAACTTGAGACGCGCCTCCATTGGGACGTGACACGGATTGCACCCTTTCATGCCGCTTCGGTCCAGCAACTTCTCTGCATATGACGCTTGCTTGATACCGATACCGTCCACCCCCTGAGATACCTCAATGCCGAGATAGTATGACAAAAGCCCCAGATCACTCATACTGAACAGATTCATCATCTCCTTCTTGAACTTGTCAATGGCATTCTTGTCTGCTCCTGTGATAATTAGATCATCGACGTATACACCCACAATCAACAATACTGTCCCAGAGCCCCTCGTGTACATGCCATGTTCCGCCGTGCTCCGCCGAAACCCCAAGGTTACCAGACTCGCATTTAGCTTGGCGTTCCACGCCCTTGGAGCCTGTCGCAATCCATACAAAGCCTTCCGGAGCCGCATCACCTTGTGCTCTTGACCGACGATAACAAAGCCGAGAGGCTGTGCTACATATACCTCCTCGTTAAGTTCTCCGTTGAGGAAAGCAGACTTGACATCCATGTGATGCATAGCCCACCCCTCGTGAGCCGCCATTGCAATCAGGAGTCGCACAGATTCGAGACGAGCCACAGGCGCAAACACTTCCTCAAAATCAATGCCCTGCTTCTGAACATATCCCTTTGCGACCAAGCGAGCCTTGTGTCTGACAATTGCACCCCGTTCATCTCGCTTCACCTTGAACACCCACTTGAGACCAATCGGGCGATATCCAGCTGGTGCATCAACCAACTCCCATGTACTGTTCTTGGTAATGGAGTCCATCTCCTCCAACATCGCTTTGCGCCAGCACATCTCTTGTTCGGCTTCCGCGAAACTTGACGGTTCCTCAGCCGAAGTCAAGAGCAGCTCCTCCAGATCCTCTAGTTCAACCGGTACCGTTGTGTTGTAGATCTCATTGAGGTTGCGGTATCTCTGTGGCTGAGCTGGATCGACGGCTGCATCGAGATGATCACTTGGAGACCCATGCGCTACCAGAGCACCCCCCAAGCCATGCTCAACCGAAGCCGGAACCAATGGTAGTTAAGCCGGACTCATGGCTTCAGTTGAACCATGTTCGAGTGAACCTGGAGTCGGTATCTGCTGCTGCTATGTCGGACTCATGGATTCGGTTGCTACTGCTTCCGGTCCACTTCTTGCAGCCTCTGCCTCCCCTCCGGTATTCCACACAACTCCAAACCTTCCTTCTTCATGGAGCTCCGCTGATCCCCACATATCTCTGCCATCATCCCACTGCCATGGTACATTTTCTTCAAACTTCACATCACGACTTACAATTACTTTACCCCGGCGAGGATCGAGCAGACGATGTGCCTTGCACCCATCCTCCACGTCGAGATACACCAACTGCTGACTCCGGTCGTCAAGCTTCTTCAGGTGTGAAGTTGCCATCTTCGCATGTGCCAAACAACCAAAGACCCGTAAGTGTCCCAAGTGTGGCTTCTTCCCTGTCCAAGCTTCAAATGGAGTGCGTTCCCCCATTGCTTTCGTTGGCAAACGGTTCAGTAAGTAAGCTGCATGCCTTACTGCTTCTCCCCAGAGCTTGCCTGGAACCTTCATGCTTTTTAACATGGATCGTGCCATTTCAACCACGGTCCTGTTTTTGCGCTCAACAACGCCGTTTTGCTGTGGCATGTAGGGCGCCGTGAGGTGTCGCTTTATCCCTGCTTCCTCACATACTTCCGCGAATGATGTACTTAGGAATTCGTCGCCGCGATCAGACCGCAGCGTCTTGATTCTGCGTCCACAAAGGTTTTCCACCAGCGCCTTGTACTTCACAAATTCCGCACATGCTTGATCCTTACTCTTCAAAAAAATACATGTGCATCCATCTTGAATAATCATCAACCAATAACATGAAATACTTGTTACCTCTATTTGTTGACGGGGTAATCGGCCCACAGAGGTCGACATGAATAAGCTCCAGCCGCTCCTTTGCCCGGTGCGGCGTCTTTAGCGGGAATGCTCCCCGCATCTGCTTTCCCACCAGGCATCCGTGGCATAATTGGTCCGGATGCGAGATTGGTGGCACTCCTGCCGCCATGTTCTTGTCGATGAGAAGTTTTAAAGCCTTGAAGTTGACATGACCAAGACGACCATGCCATAGCCATGCTGGATCCTCTATATTTGTGAGCAAGCAAACCGGACTCGCCATCGTCATCTCAATATGGTACAGCCTATTTGCTGACCGCAGCACCTTCATGAGCAACTGCCCCGTCGGTTTCTCAATCACCTCCAGCTTGCCTCCGTCCAGCACCACGCGGTAACCAATCTCGGTCATTTGTCCAAGACTGATGAGATTGCTACATAACCGTGGAATGTAATACACATCTCTGAGAGCCCACTGATCCCCATTTTTGCACTCAAACAGGATTGATCCCTTTCCCATGATTTGCACAGTAGACCCATCCCCGAATCTCACTTTGCCCGTGACTGCTTCGTCCAACTTCTGGAATTTCTCTAGATCGCCGGTCATGTGATTGTTGGCACCGTTATCTAGGTACCACGTGCTTCCGACGGTCGTGTCTCTTCCCGCCATGTATAGTTCAGGGAAGACCTTCTCCTCTGTCAAGAACACAGTCTCTGGTTGCTCTCCTTGCACCTGCTCGAGTGGCGTCGGCTCCTCCGACATCGCGAGCAGGAGCGCTTCTTCCACAATCTCCGTGCGAGCATAATGTGCTTCTTCTCCCTTCTTCGGTTCCTTGCACTGGCTGGCGAAATGACCGTAGTTGCGACAGTTGAAGCACTGAATATGACTGTAGTCACGTGTGCCACCACCTGCCGCCTCCTTCCCTGTTGAGTTTCCACGCCCACCAAAGCGTCCGCCACGCCAACGGCCTGTGTTGCGGCCACGGCCGCGTCCTTTGCCACGACCACTTGCCTCTGATGACTTGCCCTTTCCGGAACCCTCGCCAACCATCTTCTTCTGGTGCGCCTCCCACTCCGCCTGAGTGAGGAGGAGCTGCCCTGCTGCTGTCGCGCCCCCTGTGGAATGACGCGTTCGCTCCTCGAACGCCTTGAGTCTACCCACTGCCTCCTCAAATGCTAGGGTGGACAGATCATAGAACTGCTCGATGCCAGCAATGACGCTGATGAAGCGCTCAGGAACTGTGTCGAACAGCTTCTTCACGAGTGCAACATCATTAAGGGAACCGCCCAGGCTACTGTACCTGACCATCATGGCCGAAAGTCTCCCGACGTACTGGTCCACAGACTCGTCCTCCTTCATGCGCATGCCGTCGAAGTCACTCTTCAACGTCTGTAGTCGCGCATCTCTGACGCGATCGGCGCCGACGAACCTCGTCTTGAGGCAGTCCCAAATTTCCTTCGCCGTGTTCTTAGTTGCCACCTGCATTAGAAGATCTTCCGGCAGGCACTTGATAAGATGTGATTTTGCCTTCTTGTCTTTCTTGACATCAACGTCCACTCCGGCCGCCGGCTCGATCGCCTCCCAGACCTCCTGGTCCTCCATCATTGCCTTGACTCGAATCTTCCAACAGGTGTAATTCGACGTGGTAAGCTGCGGATACACATATCAAAGTGTATCCCGCTCGCCGCCGCCGACTCGAGAACCTTCTCCACCGGTTACAATAGACATCAGGTTGAATCGGGGATACTTGGGCATAAGCTAACCGCTCTGATACCAAATGTTGGAAAAAGAACGAATTCACAAAGGAGCAAAGAACAATCTGGTGCTGGGGAACTCACAGCTTTTTCAGTTGTCATTCTCTTATGTATAGGAAAATTAAAATACATGCTAAACAACCACCCACGATCCCACAAAGCTAGGAACGTGGAGCACTACCAGGAGAACCTCCTATCTACATGATACCAGCACAACCGTGCTTTTAGGAACAACCAAACAAAGCAGCTAACTGTTTCTATTCTAAACAAAACAACCTGCTAACATTTCGGCACAAGCTTAACCAACATATATAGGAAGTGCTTAATTAACTACAACAATGTCATTCCATGTTACACAGTCGAACATTGCTGGTGAAGGAAAAACAAGCTTCAGGATGTTGGGTCAGTCGAACATTGCTGGGTCAGTACTTATTTATATCACCCAGCAACATTGTACAGGTAAGTTCATCATCTAGTTGTAGTGTACAAGTTTATCTTTAAATGAAAGTAGTGAAATTCATAATTCATTATATATAGTTATTTGGTAATCCAATTTTAGAAACTTTGTGCTCCATTTTACCATTGTAGGAAATTCATGCTTCAATGAAATTGGTGATTCACAGCAGAAAATTCATCATCCGTGGTAAAAGTTTAATAGGGGGTCTCAATCTTTGAGTTGGAGGAAAAACTTTTTCACCAAATTTTTTCTAAAATCACTACTAAAATTCATCACACCCAAATTGGTCACTCAAACCTCACCCACCCCTCACGCCTCACCCAGCCCTTGCACCTCCCCAGCCCTTCATGTACGAGCTCGCCGGAGTTCGTTACAGGCGGCGGCGGTTGCGGCGGCGACGGATTCCGGCGGCGGTTCAGGTGTCGGTTGGTGCGGAGGCGGATGGGGAGACGTTTGGCGATGGTTTCACAGCGAACGAAGCTCCGGCTGGAGAGAAAACGGTGTCCGAGCCGGCAACGGTTTCTTGCCGCGTTCTCCTCCGTTCGGGCACCTCCGGCGACGAGGGATGGCTCTACTGACTCGTGGTGATGCGGCGGTGATGATGGAGTTGGAGATTGGAATCGAAAGTGTTTGGAATCGAAAGTTTCGGATTCGTCGCGAAACTCTTCCTCCTCCTTCGGATTCATCGCCACTCCGGCTCCTCCTCCTCCAGCTCCGATCGACGTCGCCGGTGAGCTTCCTCCTCCGTCACGAAGTCTGGTTATCTGGCATCGTAGTGTATCATCAGCCATGGAGCTGTGGGCTTCGTAGGGAGAAAATCATCTCGGCGTGACTCACCTCCTCAAAATCACGTTCACTCCGAAGGTGAAAAACGGAGGTCCGAAAATGTGGCCGTGATTCACCGAAAATTTGGGGGTGAATTTTTATAAATTCACCCCCAATTTGCAAGGATTGAGACCCCCTAATGATCCACTATCATGATATCTCCAATAGGTTCATGATCCACTGATAAAATAGTGGTGATCCCACAGTAAAAAGTGGTGATCCCATAACAAGAGTTTGATGGCTCTTGTAATTAATGATCTTCATAGTGAAATATATATCATGTACAGAGTATGAATTTCAAGATTCAAGTATGAATTCATTGATAGTAAAAAAAAATATGTCGACGCCTAAACGGACTCCGAAGAAAGCATCAAAACATATTTCATATGCATCTCATTTTCTTCTTTTCTTTCCATTGAACTAATTATTTGTAATTTTCAATTACGGAATAAAAAGATATGATTTATTTAAAGTGTGAGGAAAAAGCGAATGGCATAGCTGTAATTAAAATCAAAACTTAAGCACTTACACTGCGCATTTAGAAAATTCGCACGGCAATCTTGCCTCAAATTAATTAAAACTTATAAGTTGGGTATAATTTCATTGATTAATATGAAGCCAATAGAACTTTTAATTAATTGATTTAAGATGTGCTTTCATAACATATATAATGACCAAGGTGAAAAAATTGACATCACACGTAATTAAGAAGCTAATCTAATATAAACATTAAGTATATTTTGTATTAAAAAAATAGCTCCATGCGTCCCTTAGGGTTTCTAGCGTCACATCTTGTGCTTGCCTCTGCATCCGCGAACGACATCCTCCATGGCATGGCGTCTTCTGGTTGAACTGTTGTGCACATCTCGGGCGGCTTCCGGCTCGCACACTGCTTGCAGGTCCTAGAGCTCTTCGAGCCACGCCCCGACCAATTGTGTTGTTAGTCCATGCGTCGCCAAAACGTCCTCCTTCGCATTGGATTCTGGTGGATGCAGGTAACTTCTCTGATCTAGTGGCCCCACAGGCCGAGGTTCGGGGGGTTCGGCTCGGCTTCCAGATCAAGTTGGTGCACTGCCAATGCGGACTGGGTTTTGGTTCTTTTGTGTGCTTTGATTGCCATGGTTTCGGATGGTTCTGGTACGGTAATGAAAGGTGTTGGTAAAATGGGGGGTATGGTTTGTCACCGACATGACTGAACGGGTTATGCCCTGCCCAGAGAAATGAAGTTTTTGTGCATGTTGGCTATTCGAGATCTGGATCTTCCTGTATAATTGAAGTCCCTGATATGGGGATTGAATTGGTCCCAGTGGTTTTGTACTTTTTGTCTAGTGTAGGTTTTAAACTTGCCCCAACATTGTAGTTTCTCTCTGGTGTGGAAGAGATCTGCTAGTCGTTTGAGAGAGCACGTCAATGATGGAGTTGGTATCTCGTTACCTCATCCACCCTTTTCCATACCTCATCATCTCAGGGCCTGCAGCTTCAGCCACAGAGGTGTTTTAGTTTGTTTTGACGCTAGTTGTGTTGCTTCGAACTTTTGTCTTTCCCTCATTTTGAAGTTTGTTTTGCCTTTCAAGAGGGGCTTTTGTTTATGTTTGCTCATTCTCTTCTTGGTTAAACTCCTTGTGTCCTTTCTGGCATTATCCAATTAATGAATTTGTTTATTTTCCTCTCAAACGAAAAACCTAATCTAATTCTGCTTTTCGATTGCAGCAACACGCACAACCGTCGTCTAACACCACAGTGTTACGGAATTCAATATCTAGAACTTTAATTATGTCATCAAAGAACCGAGTGCATCTCTGTTGACTCCAAATAGGTTGATTAATTAGTTTCATTAGAAATTTAGAAACGTCAATATCATCATTATCCCCAAATTTGAAAAGGCCCAGATGATCAAGTTCTGATATTTCTCAAGAATTTTCTAGTGATGTATTGAGACGAGAAGTGTGAACCAAGCCAACTTATGCAAAGGAGATGACGGATAATACCATTATACAACTGAGTTTTCAATGAAAACTTATGTCGACTACTGATGTTTTAGGTTACAAGACAAATTAAAATCAATAAATTATTTGAGCAGTAAATATTTCATGAGTTACATTTACCCCTAGAGCATTCAACCTTTACAATTCTAACCCCGGCAGTTTACACTTAATCCACTACTTTGGTTTAGAGCTAGAATTTAACTCCAAACAAAAGTATAGATAATTAATTTATTTTAATTTGAAATGAACAAAATAGAAAGATTGGGCTAACAAAAAATTAAAAACTGCTTTAACGAAAACAATACCTAAAAAACAATATCCATAGTAGGGGTGAGTAACGATTCAAGCCGAGCTGAGCTCGGCTCGAGCTCGAGCTTTAACTAGTCCGACGAGCCGAGCCTCACGAGCCTCGAGCTCGAGCTCGAGCCGGTTTCGAGGCTCGAATAATATACGAGCCGAGCTCAAGCCCGAAACGTTCGGCTCGTAAGGTTCGCGAGCCTTAACGAGCTCACGAGCCTAACGAGCCCGCGAGCTCGTTTGGGGCCGAATCGAGCCTAGCCGAGCTCACGAGCCTCACGAGCTCGCGAGCTCGTTTGGGGCGAATCGAGCCTAGCCGAGCTCGAGCTTCACGAACCTTCGAGCCGAGCTCGGGCTCGAATTTTCGGGCTCGTTCGAGCTCAAGCCGAGCCCGAATTTCACGAGCTCGAGTTCGAACCTGCTAGGCTCGGGCTCGGCTCGGCTCGAACTCACCCCTAATCCATAGTGCAAGGCTTGACTGTAAGATGCATTTGAAAATGGAGTATGCATTTCTAAATAAATTTAATTAAAAAATCTATTAAAAAATTCAACTTAAAAGAATCACATGAATTATGAGGAAAGAAGAATAAGAAACTATAAACTAATTTTACACTCTACCCGAGAGTGGGAGGTGAATGAATGTATATTTGATACATTTTTCACTCTTATTTTTGTGCATATTTATATTTTTAAAATTTTAGTGTTTATTCATACAATATGTTAAAAATATACTTCGTTCGTTCCACAATGACAGTTCTGTTTGATTTTCGTACTTGTGTTTTACTCGATTTTTAACTATGGTGAATTTGTTAAATTTTTAAAAATATATATTTAAAACCTAGACACATTGAAATAATATATACATATAAATTAGAACGAGGTTAAAATGCGCAAGATGTACGCATGTGCATAAGCACTTTGTTTAATTACAAGTTTTCCACTCGCGTTTTTCGTTCGACGTTGTTATCTTGATAGATCAGCATGACATGTTATTTTGATCGACATCGCCAGAATGAATATCCATATGCATAGTGATCGACATTATTATCTTAATAGGTCAGCATTGCACTACGTAGAGAATACAGGTTTTACCGCGGCCCTTACTGGGGCAAGGGCCGCGGTAAAGCCAGGGGCACGGTAAATTTCGCTGCCAGCTCGCTTCCAACGTTTACCGCGGCCCTTTGCGTGGTAAGGCGCGGTAAGAATTAGTTTGTTGCGGCCCGTTGCACGGTAAGGCCGCGGTAAGATTTTTTTTTTCATTCTTCTCCCGTTTTCTTTCTCTTCATATTCCTCCATCTTCATCCGAATTCTTCTTCTTCTTCCTCTCCCGTTTTCATCTTCTTCTTCTTCTTCTTCCTTCTTTCTTTCTTTCTTTCTTCCTTTCTTTCTTCTTCTTCTCCCGTTTTTTCTTTTTTCCTTCTCTCTTCTTCTTCTCTGTTCTTTCTTATTCTTCTTCTTCTTCTTCTTCTTCTTCTTCTTCTTCTTCTTTCTTTCCTTCTTCCTTCTTTCTTTCTTTCTTTCTTTCTTCTTCTTCTCCCGTTTTTTATCTTTTCCTTCTTTCTTCTTCTTTCCTTCTTTCTTTCTTTCTTTCTTTCTTTCTTTCTTTCTTCTCCCGTTTTTTCTTCATCTTCTTTCGTTCTTTCCTTCTTTTTTTCTCCTTCTTCTCCCGTGTTTCTGGGTTTTGTTCTCCCGTTTTCTGGGTTTTGTGGATGAATTCGGATGAATATTCATCCGAATTCATTCACTTTTTTAAATTATTTAAAATAGTTACCGCGGCCTGGGGCGCAGTAAGGCTGCGGTATTACTGCGGCTTGGGGAGCGGTAAGGCCTCTACCGTGAGCTTATTTACTGCGGGAATTACTGTGGCCCTCCCCGCAGTTCTTACCGCGGCGCTACCGCAGGCCGCGGTAAGGCATGTTTTTCTACTTAGTGTTGATAATAGATCAACATGATAAGTTGTTTAGATGGACATCGTCAGATCTACATGATGACTACCTTGTTAGATGGACATAACTACTTTTATCAGCATATACAATGGTGATCAACATGATAAGTTGTTTAGATCGGCATGACATGTTTTTTTTATCCGCATGACTACCTTGTTAGATCGACAACTATTTGATAGGTCAGCATAAAATGATTATCAACATGATGAGGTGTTTAGATCGGCATGTTGTTTCGATCCGCATGACTACCTTGTTAAATCGACATAACTATTTGATAGGTCGGCATAAAATGGTAATCAACATGATGAGTTGTTTAGATCGGCATGACATGTTGTTTCGATCTGCATGACTGCCTTGTTAGATCATCATTGTTTTCCCCATATTTCTTAAGTCAGAAAAACTTTAAGTTTTCATTGTTTGTAAGTTTGGTGGTTCTGGAGTTTCATAGCCGGTAAATTCTTGTGTTTTTTATGTTGCTGAGTTAAGCATGTTTGATTTTCAAAAGTAGATCTGAAGTTCACGATGGAAACGACGAAGGCATCGTCAAGTTCGATGGAGAGCTTTTTCGGATGCATAGTGACATGTGTTTGATGGTGGTTGCTTGTTGAGTTGTGCTTCGTAGTGGTTTCGGAGCTGGAGAGGCGGACTGGAAGCTTCGCTGGATGTCACAGTGACGATTGCCGGCGAAATGGACACGCAGTGGCATAAGATGTAATTATCATTAATTTGACCTCATATGTCAACATGTTGAAAAAGTAAATCATAAATTAAATGCTAAAAACCAAATAAAACAAACTTTTCGGGACGGAGCAGTATAGATTGTCCAATTGGAAAATTGAGTTTCAAAGGATTAAATGCAACAAATCTTGAAGTTTGTAGATATATAGCATCAAATGATTCTCATAAGCGGATAGAAGCAACCTTTCGGTCCAAACCCACTCAAGTCCAATGGGTCATTTTGGGCTTTATCATCCAATAGGCTTCTTAGCCAAACCAACATTCTCTCCGTCCCACGAAGATTGCATTATTTATTTTTCTGTTTCAAGTTGTAGTGTTTGACTCAAAATTTAACTAAAATAAACAGTGAAAAAAATCAAATATATATATAGAAAGTTTAAATGGCAAATTATGAGAAGCATATGAATCATATAAGTTTACATGTCTATGAATTCAAAAAAATAAATCGTAGATTAAATACTGTGGAAACAACAAAGAAATGGTGCAATATTCGTGAAACGGAAGGAGTATTTAGGCCCCGTTTTGCAATAGCCGTTTCAAGTAGTTGCAGCATTTTGGATAATTTTTTAATGATCGAAATCAAACAGGTACAGCTAAACGTTAAACTCTACCCGTAGATAGTTTTTTATAACGCAAAAGCTACTTTTAAAAAACTGTTGTCAAATGAGCCCTTAGTTGTGTCTGGACGAGGTCCATAATTGTGAAAAATAGTTATTCCCTTGAAAAAAGTGAGTAATCAAGTTAGTTTACCTGTTTGATAACCCCTTACTTATTTGATGTTCTCTTATACCTATTTTGATGATCTCTTGTAATTGATGTCCCTTGTAGGTGTAGCTATTTAATGATCCTTTGTAGTTAGTTGATAATCCGTATAGTTATTTGATGCAGAATCTTATGTAATTGATGATTAAATGGACTTTGTTGAAGCATCCGTCCGTCGCCGGCTCCCAATATCAAGAATCGGCAGTATGTTGCTTGGGGACAAAAACCTGTAAATCATGAAGTAGATGATGAAAAGCACCTTCTGATCTTCCCCTTCACCCTCCTTCGCCAGTTCCATACCCAACTCCACACCCCCTCCCACCTAATTTTGTCTACCACCTGACACTGTTTATTGGCCTCCAACTCAAAAAGCCTCCCAAATCTAAACTTAAGAGCAACACCTTCTAACCACTCATCCTCCCAAAACAAAGTTTTGTCCCCCATCCCCACCTTTCTCTTGATTAAATTGGAAAACCCCGAACCCAAACCCTCAACCCCCCATCTTCACTATCACCAAACAACCTTTCAATCCTAGCCCAAATAATTTTTTTCCCATCCCCGGAAGCCCCCCAAAAAAAGTTGTTTCGAATACATTCAATTTTTTAAACTACACCAAGAGGCGCACGGAACACCGATAGGTGGTAAAGGGGCAAGCTACCAAGAACTGAATTTATCAAAGTTAGACGACCGTCGATCGAAAGAGAGCTAGCCTTCCATTTTGACAGCCTTTTCACTACTTCGATGATCACCGGGCCCAACTTTTTTTCCAATAATGTGGTAGCTTGAATTATTACTAGAAAAAATTTATCAAAAAAATGAACAAGATATATTTAGAAATTACAAACACTAATCTACAATTTGCATTTAAATATTTGACTTTATATATTAAAATGTTAAAGAAATAAAATTATAAATTAAATACTAAAAACGAAATGTAACATTTTTTTAAGGACGGGGGTAGTATTAATTAAGCCACACTATGCTCCTCTTGTTTTGTTCTATATGTTGATGTCTAAATCACTCACTTAACCATGAATTTAAAATTTTAAGTATCATATACTCCATTCGTTCCCAAATGATTTGGTTAGGCGTAGAGATTAATGTGAATGTAATATTTTTAATAAATTTAGTAACTTTAAGAGTGAGAATTTTCATTTTAAGGAAATTGATCAATTTTTTGGGACAACCCAAAAAAAAAATGTTCAATTTTTCAGGGACGGAGGGAATATATGGGAGTATATGATTCTGATCATGTAAACATCATATATGTTGGTTGTTATGAGTCATCAATGTTAAGAACCCAACCCGATCACACAGGTAGGTAAAGGTTTCCAGCTCATAACACCCATAATCGTTCAGAGTTTAAGAAATCAAAGTGTTTAAATAAAATCAAGAATATAAAAGTTCTTAAGAGTCCTTTACAGTCCTTAAGTATGTACAGGAAGAAATAAGATAAAGGAAAAATCCTACAGTTCCAAGTCCTCTCAGGTTGCATCTTCTTCTTCAAGCTCCCTCGAAGTGTTATAATTCTTATAGGGACCGTTTGTTACCCAGAAACATAGTCTCAGGGCTGCCCACTTTGATATCTTCTCTTTCTTCTTCTTCTTCTTCTTCTTCTTCTTCTTCTTCTTCTTCTTCTTTTTCTTCAACCTCCTGAAGCGCATCCTGGCTAACCTGAGGGATTTCGTCGGATTCCCGGCGTCTATGGCACTTGTCATCGCAGTCAGGGGCGGAGGTATTTGGGGATAGGGGTGGCAGCGGCCAGCCCAATTTTTTTGAAAATGTAGGGATATATAGTGTATATTTAGGTTAGTTTGAGGTTAATAATATTTTCATTTTATGTTAATCCAAATCTAAATTTCTAATTCAACACATATTTGGAACTAGCTAAAAAAAACTCAACCCAATCCGATATCTAAATACTAACTCTTAACCTAATTATAGTATATTAAATCTTCTATGGTCTACATATCCATGATGAGTGTAAGATTTGTTTCTATAAAAAAAATTAGATGAAAGAAAAGTTACACTACCAATGCATAAAATCATGAGTAATTATTTTGTCAAGTGGTGAAACTTTATTTCCATTATCAGTATTTTATTAAACAAATTTGTGAGTCAGTTATATTTTTATTGTACTAATTTTTTAGGTTCTCAATACCAATAAGAAAGATGATGAAATTTTTATCTAGATTAGATATATATTTTAGAATCATTACTAGTCTTAAGTGGATGAATATCAAATCGGTTAAATATAATTTTAATCATTATTTATTAATTCATCAAAAAATGAATAAAATTGATTTAATTTAATATATATTATTTAATTTCAGTTTAGGTTAAGAATTTTTTTTATTTGAATCAATACCGGTATTTTGAATCCTGGCCACTTATTACGGTTATGGTCGCATGCATTCTGCTGAGTAAGCGCTTCATCGGATAAACTTGAGTAATAAGCCATATTGAAATCAGGGATTGGTGCTGATAATTGCAGACCAGTAAGAATTGTAAATGGTTCTCTGATTGAGACGTAGTAATATTTTCCTATGATCTCATTCTTTTTTTATGAAACTTCTGTGAACTCTACAATACCAAACAAAAGAGGGACATAAGGAATATATATAAGATAATAATTGTTTTAACCGGGTAAAAAAAATCGAGGAACTAGCTCTCAAAGAAGGAAATCTACTATTATTATTATTATATAAAACATGATCATATTCAATGGCAAATCCGTCAATAATTATAAAGAAAGTGAACACTGATCATACAATTCGTTACATATGTGAACATATTTTTTTTAACACTAACATTCCTTATATAGTTGTGTGGTGGTGCAGTGCTTATAATGCACCTTATCATAACACTGAAATTACTTATGGTAAATTCCAAAAAAAACTGAAACAAGTCAGACTCGCTCGCTCTCCTTCCTTCCGTTTCTTTCCTCCACTCCTTGCGTTATGTTTATTTTCTTTATGTTTTATTTTTATTAGCCTTTAATTATAATCAATCACAGTAATTACTTGCTTTATTGTCTCTGTTTTCTCTCTCACCGCTAGACCATCACCATCTTCAATTCTTCATATCTGCAGTATCTAAGCGTACTCTAACTCAACGAGGGACGAATATCGGCGGGGGAGGCCTCTTCAGGAAGAAGGTAGGTCCAATCTCAGCCCCACTCTTCACGTCGTCACCTCCACCGCCGGATCTCGGCTCCTACTCTCCTCTTCCGATTCCTCTCATTTTCTCCATACCTTCTTCTGCTACAACCGACGACCAGAGAATCTTCATCCTTAGAGTCCATGGCGCGAAGCCCTCAATTTTCACTGCACATAAAAACTGGTACGAGTCATCACTCGATTCGCCTGTCTCCTCGGCCGCTCGTGTCATCTTCCACAAATTCATAAGAGGCGAGACTGAAGAGACACCCGCACTGCTTTTCCCCCATCGATGTCCATCTCTGTCTTCGATTCTGATACCTATCCATCGATGAGTTCTCTGTTTGTTTTTATCATTCTTAAATATCTTTAATTTTCGTTCACATTTTTACCGGGTGTTTTTACGGTGGTCGATGACCAAGATCCTGGACAAGCTGACTCCAGCCTGCATCGCCTTGGCCTTGCCTAGAAGAACGCTGCTAGATCTCCAACTCGCAAGGTGTCTCCGATAATGGTGAGCCCTTAAGAACGGTGTTGTTTCGTCGTTATTTCCTTTAAATCGGTGTTGTAGTTCAGATAGATCTCCAATCAGAAGTGTGTTTTGATTAACAAACGTTAGAAGTGTTTCAAATTCTCTTTTCCGTTCTCCAATCGGTGTTTTGATTGGTGATAGTTTCTTGGAAGTGGATTGGAGGTGCTCATTCTACTTAAATATGATTGCTCATACATCATATTCCGTCACTCTGTATCAATTTGCAGGTACCTTTTACTTCCATGTTGCTGATAACTTTTTGTTAGGATTTTCCAATCACCTGTGTTCTGATGCAACTATGTTGGACCTTGATTTGGACCTGCATAGATAAATGGATCTTACATGATGAAAATTGAGTGCCAAATTGTTTTTGATATGCTAAAGTAACAACTTATTTGCGGATGTTCAAGTACATAGAAAATCTAATTTTAGTGAACATAGCATCTTTAAGTTTAAGTTCTAATTTTAGTTTCTATGTATTACAACTTAACATTCTGATGCGTGTCGCACTGTTTTTTTTATTTGCATTGATCCTCCAATCTATTTCTTTCATTAGTTTGCTTGCATCATGTACAGGCTGTTGCAGGAGTGGCAGCTAATTGTTGTCTTTTGATACCATTTTTAGGTTTTTTATTCTAACATGTGTTTTTTAATATTTCTCGGGTATCGGTGGATATGTGAACTATCAAGGTATTGAGCTCATGTCCTTGTGAGGTGAATGATCTGCTACTAAGTTTATGTTCCTATTTTAAGATATTATATTAGATGATCCAACATTTTAAGACTAGCTCCAATGAGTCACCGGTGTTCAACTCAAAAGGCGAAATCAGACTTGACAGGGGCTGCAACTGACTCCTATACTATCTATGGAAGGGTAAACTATCATCTCTAAGTTACTAACCTGTGCAGTTGAAGTTTTCAGAGTATGTAAAAAATTGATGGTCTGAACTTTGGTTTTAGTCTAGCAAAAAAGAAGGTAGCAAATAAATGAGAGGCCCCAATTCTACAAAACCTTGTACCTAATGGAACAAAGGTAAAGTTTCTGATATTTTTGGATTCTCAGTTAACTTTTTGGCAATTTTTTGGACACTGTTTCGTCAACATTGGCAGGTTTATATAAGCACAATGCTTGAAGATGCAATGCATGCAGCATGAGAAGTTCCTACAACCCCAAATTAAGGTAACAAAACTTTATTACAGAACTTATTATGGTGATATTTATGGATTTAAAATTGAAGAGGCATTGTGTAATAGAATAGAATACCAACTCATTTTAGATTAATGAGACAAGTAATTGTTTGTTGCTGGTGTTCCTGGGTAACAAGATTGTGCAATGTACATCAGCCAAGCACCAAGAATCAGATCAAGCTAATTCTATTCAGGTGAATATTGGGAAATGATTTTAATGTAATCAGTATTGCCATTAAACAGGACGAAGTTTGACCCTCTTATATATTACCGCTGATATTTTGAGCACTCTCGAAAAAACAGACACGGTTGAGTTCATATAATGAAATGGTTAGTATCTTGACTCTTTTTCAATTTTTTGTCTTTGCTGGTATTTATTGGTTTATGCTAAAGCTGTTTCCATATGTTTCTGTTTAATTTAGAAAGAATACATGTCAGCAAATTGGAATATGCTCAGAACGTGCAAGCAAACACTACTTGGAACATGCAAGAAACCACGACATTCAATGAACTTTAGATAGATCCTAGAATATGCTCTATGTTTGTGTCATAGCGCAAACTTTTCTTGGTTTTCAAAGCTTCTTTTGTATTTGCTTAACCAAGTTGAAACAAAAAATCTCTTTTCCTTTGCGCTTTCTGTGCCTCAAAAGGATGCTAGAGCCAATATTCTTATTATATTTTCCTCTTTTGCCATTTTATTTTTCTATGTCGATTGCAGTCCAAAATGAGGGTGACTATCTGCACCTAAGAGCTAAGGATGTTTAGCCATGCACTTCTCTTGGGTCCCAAAAAATTTCTTTATCGCCCTCAATCGGTGCTTATCGTTCTTTTTTTGGGTAAATATTTTATTAGTTGCTATACAGTGCGCACATGCACACTGTATGCGCATAAGAGATGATATAAATTACCAACGCGTTTCTCATGACCGGCGACGGTCATTGTTCAGCCCTAACTCCGGCTTTGAAACCACCACGAGTTCGGTCCAAGCTTCAGTTTCAACAGTCGCCGTCAATTCCGATCAAGTTTTCCGTCAAGAAGTCGTCATCAATTCCGATGAAGCGTCCCATCAAGAATTCTCCCATCGTCATTCTTCCATCAAGATTTCAGATCTACTTCTAGAAACCAAACCAACCCAATTTAGAAACACAATTACCATCAACATTTTTCCACGATGAAATTCAGAATAACCAAACTTGTAACTGATGAAAAACTGATATTTTTTCAACTAAGGAAATCTGGATAATAACGATGATGATCACAATAGGTAGTTATGTTGATCACTAGTATAGTTATGTTGTTATTCACATTTTCAATGGTGATCAACAGTCTTTCCATGTTAATCAGCTTATGTCCAACGTTGATATACGTCCTCTCCCTCCATGTCCAATCCATCCCCCAAAAGTTGTGACCCAGCTCTGAAGTCGACCAAGGTTCGATCTCATAAAAGCAAATTCGTCGAAGAAACCGTTGAAGAAAAACGCAATCGCCGTTCCCGTCCTAGGAATGCGTGGTGGGTTGCGTCGGGTCCGCAGGCATCTGGTTTGTCGTTGATTCTGCTGAGAAATGGGGCGGCAGCGATTAGGAACGGTGCATTGGAGGTCGGAGATAGCGTTAGCGGTGTTAGAGCTATTGGGCAAGGCTTCAGTCGGCTAAAATTGGGGATTTCCGGTGGTGATTGAGTAATGATTGATGAACTGAAAAAGAAATTATCTTTGGTTCTTAATAGTTACGGAGTATGTTGCATTTGTATTTTATGCATAATCGTAGGAAACAAATTTTGAAAGGGCAAATCTTTACTGAAATGACAGGTACTTGGCTGAACCGCATGTTCAAGCAATGCAACTTGACAAAGCAGAAGTGTTGTGCATTGGCAATGATAGCAAATGGGCAAGGGAACGAGGTTGCTGTTATTTTTATTTTTATTTTGAACGGCGAGGTTGTTGTTATTGATATAAGTATTGGCAACATTTACATGTATTTTGTCGCTTTAATTAATAAATGATGAGGTTGTTTTTAATGATGGTGAGTTTGGATCAAGGAGGATGAGCATTGAATTTTTATGGCGGCTGAAGAAGCTGGGAAAGGAGATGATGAAGTCATGAGAGTGAAGAAAATGATGATGAAGAGATAGAGAGTAATTAGGAAAAAAAATTAAGGACTTTTATGTACATTTTTATAAAATGAGGGATACACTGAAATTTTGGTTATGGATTTTTTTTCCGTCATTTCTCTCTTTTTTTGAACAGCACAAATAACCTTCATTAAGAAGAGAAACGATACAAGCATAGGTTAGCCGCAATTCCCCGCCCATGAGATAAGAGCGGCATCGGAACCAAAGCCCAACCCCAACAAAAGAAGCACAAGGAAGGAGCCCCCTACAGAAAATTGGGCAGCACCTCCCCTGAGAAGTGACCAACCAACCACCCCTGCAAACTACAACAAGAGCAAGAAAACAACCACAAGGCACCAGAACAATACAACCACAAGGAACTCAACACCAAAAAACTTAATGCAGGACTTCAACCGCCCTTAATACCGGGGCCAGCAACCAGTCCGTCCAAGAGAGGCGGAGTTTCGAATACCTGCTGGTGATCCATAAAAAGGATAGGACCTGAATGTCGGCGAAAATTTGGGAAGCTCTCCATTGACCATTCTGCATGACCAGATTGTTACGAGCTTTTCAAATCCTCCAGGCGGTAATGTATACAATTCCTTGCCACACTTGTTTAGCCTTTGGGTTGACTTGCGAAATGAAGTTCCCTTCCAAGACCTCAACAAAGTCCAGGAAGTCCTGAATATCAACATCACACCACGCCGCCACCTTTTGCCAGATTTCTGAAGAAACCATGCAGCGAACGAGGACATGATCCACTGTCTCGGTTGAGTCGAGACATAACGGACATAGCAGGGATTCTAGCTCTATCCCTCTCTGCAACAACTGAGTACGGACCGGGATGCATCGACGGGAGGCCCTCCAGATGAAAACGTTGATCTTCTTAGGGACTTTGTTGCACCACCTCATCGGGACGTCGTGCTTGGCTGCAAACCGGTCGTTGATCAGCTGGGAGAGGACCTTAACGGTGAACACTCCGTCTGACGCCAGCTCCCAACGCCAAGTATCCTTGACGTCCTTCTTGGGGATAAAATCCTGTAAAAGAGAAGTTAGCTGGGACAACTCGCATTCCGATCTGCCTCTTGGACGCGTCCTCCAACGCCAATCCCAACTCCACTCCCCCTGATCCCACTTGATCTTTTCTGCCACCAAACTATTTTGGTTCAAATCCAACTCAAATAGCCTCCTAAATTTATCCTTGAGCGAGCATCCTCCCACCCATACATCACCCCAAAAAGAAGTATTGTTCCCCATACCTACCTCTCTCTTGAAGCGATTTGTAAACCCCTCTCCTAAACTCTCTATCTCCCCTCTCACCTTACAAATGTCACTCCAGACTGACCACCCTCCTAAGCCCTCTCCTTGATTCAAAGTACCCGGCACCCCCCATGGATGCTCGCTATAATTTTAACCCAAAGACTGTCCCCTTCCTTCAACCACCTCCAACTCCACTTCTCTAATAAAGCTAGATTTTTTGCTCTAAGGCTACCCACTCTCAACCCCCCAACTTCATTATCTCCAAACAACTTCTCGATCCTAGCCCAGATTAATTTTTTCCCCTCCCCTGTAACCCCCCAAAAGAATTTGTTACGTAACAATTCGATCTTCTTGACGACCGCAGCCGGAGCACGGAACACCGAAAGATAGTACAGGGGTAAGCTTCCAAGAACCGAGTTTATCAGCGTTAAGCGACCACCGATTGATAGCGAATTGGCCTTCCATGTTGACAGCTTCTTCTCCATTTTAGTCACAATGGGCTCCCAATTCTTTATTCTACTCATATTTGAGCCCACCGGCAGCCCCAAGTAAGTGAAAGGCAGGGCTGACGCCACACAACCCACTGCTCGAGCAACGCCAGAGACCGCTTCCATATCAACTCCCACGCCAAACACTCTAGTCTTCTCCAGATTGATCTTGAGGCCCGAGACCAACTCAAAGCACTTGAGGATATCCAACAGTGATTTGACATTATCCACCGACCACCGACCACAGAAAATCGCATCATCGGCGAACTGAAGGTGGGAAAGCCGAACTCCATCTCTACCCACCTTAACGGGGCGGAAGACGTCTTGTTCCACCCCTTCCTCCATCATGACATTGAGAGCCTCAGCTACCAATATGAAGAGAAAGGGAGAAAGTGGATCCCTTTGTCGCAGGCCCCTTTCCATACTACACTCTTCTGTAGGGCTACCATTAACAAGAATAGAAAGCCTAGCCGACTCCAAACACCCAGATATCCAACTCCGCCATTTTTCTCCAAAGTTCATCTGCTGGAGAATGGAATCCAGAAACCTCCAATTAACACTATCATAAGCTTTTGCGAAATCCACTTTCAGAAGGAGCATTTGTCTTCTCTCCTTCTTGGTCCATGAGACTGCCTCATTAATAATCAGAATCCCATCTGTTATCTGACGCCCTTGGATGAAAGCTGACTGACAACTCCCTACCAACCCATCCATAACTCCCTTTAGTCTTTCTGCTAGGAGTTTTGCCACTAATTTATATAAGCACCCAATAAGGCTAATTGGCCGGAAATCTGAAATTAGGAGGGGGTCTTTCACCTTCGGGATCAAGGCGATGAAAGAAGAGTTGCACCCCACCCCAAAGCTTCCAGACGATTCGAATTTGTGGACTGCCGCTACCACGTCTTCCTTAATAACATCCCAGTTCGCTTTGATGAAATTAAAGTTAAACCCATCCGGACCAGGCCACACCGCCTTCTTTATCTCCTCATCTGTGAACGGAGCTTCCAAGTTGGAAGCTTTGTCTTCACCTATCTTCCTGAACCTGTGGCTAACAAAAGCAGGTCTGTTCATATCCGGTTCTTTAAACTGATTCCTGAAGTACTCCAAGGCCGCATTTTTAATCACCTTCGGATCCTCGGTCCAACTCCCATTAACAACCAGCCCCTGAATAGAATTCCTGCCTCTGTTTCCTCTAACAACTGCATGGAAGAATTTACTATTCTCGTCACCCTCCACTGCCCACCTCAACCTTGCTTTCTGGGCCAAATCTTTTGAAACACTCCTTTGCTCCGTAAAAAACCTAATTTTCAAATTCTGCCACTCCCTGCGATCTTCTGAAGACAAGTCCAGGCGAAGGAAATCTTGTTTTAGAACATCCGCTTTACCCCCTACCTCTGACTGCCTGCCTCTCCTCCACTCTTTGATTCTGTTCTTCAAAGCTTTTAATTTCTCTTTGAAAACAAAATCCGCCTCTCCCGCTATCACAGTTTGCTCCCACACATCTTTTACAAGGGCTCCAAACCCGTCCATAGATAGCCACTGGTCGAAGCACCGAAAAGGGGAAGGTCTGAAATCCAAGGTCCCTGTTTTCAACATAACAGGGCAATGATCCGCAAAAACTCTGTCCCCAACAAGGGCCGTCAAGTTGGGCCAATCTTCCGAGAACCTCCTGTTTACAAGAAATCTGTCCAACTTGCTCATCTTCAGCCCGTCACTACTCACCCACGTGAATCTGCGGCCACCTTGTTTAACTTCCAACAGGTCGTTCTCCCGTATGAAGGAGTTAAAATCCGCCGCTCTCAAAGGTTTGAACCTGCACCCTCTTCTCTCTTCCGCGTTTCTAACCACATTAAAGTCCCCCATTAAACACACTGCCTCCCCGAACTCCCTCATTAAACTCCCTAATTCTGACCAGAGAGCACATTTCTGGCTTGTCAGTTGCGGCCCATAGATGTTCAGAATCAGGTATCTATTCAATTTATTTTTCCATCTCCCGATTAAGTCCAGAAATCCGACCCCAGAGACAACCTCCTCTGTTGACCACACATCCTTGTTCCAGAAAAACAGAAGGCCCCCCCGATCTACCATCCGCTAATTGTTGAGCGCAGCCCATCTCACTATGCCTCCAAATCCGCTTAATTGAATCTCCAACCTCCTCACCCAGAATTGTTTCCTGGATAGCTAACACATCCACCTTTTCTCTTGCTACTAGCTGCTTCAACTGAGTGACCTTGTCCCCACTCCCAACCCCTCTGATGTTCAAGGTTACCATCTTCATTAAGTAGAACCAGCCCCCCCATTACCACAGGCAGTCTCTGCATCTCTAAAGACCAGCCCCAATTTCCTGCCTACCAAACAAGTTCTGCTAACCACCGAATTTAACGAGTTTGTTACCTGAAGTTGTGATCCTTCAAGCATACTCGTTGAGTCTGCCACCTTCATTTCCCAGGATGAGTCCGAGCACTTCGTTACCTCTGCACCTTGAAGCTGATTCAAACTGCGACGCATCTTAGAAGTCCGATCTGCCTTCAATCGCGCAGCCCTCTTCACTTATCGTAGAGATACTTTCGCACAAATACCTCCTGTCATTTGTTGAGCCTCTAGCCAATGAACTGATCTTGAAACGGCCCGCCGTCCCTTTCTCCTCCTCGTCTGCCGGCCACAGCGCTCTACGTTCTCTGGCTCCATCGACGCACTCAACTCCATCGTTCCCTTCCTTGGCTGCGAGCATGGGTCTGTAAGGAAAGACTCTTTCCTATTGTCCCCTTCAGCCTGAGCCCAAATACCCTTATTTACAGCAGATAATGGGAGGCCCAACTTGCGTTTACCCATATCTGTTAAGTCTTCAGTAGATGGGCTGGGTCCTTGCACACCCTCTCCAACTGGGCCCTCACCAATAATCAGCCCATTAAACTCCCCCACCAAATTACAACCCAACGGTCCGCCATCAGCATCCACTCCCTTGCCTGACTCTCCTGTTTCCGGTACGACCTCCTCGGGAGAAGGAGCCTCGCCGCTCAACTCACCCTTTTTGCAGAGATTGCGCTCTGGGACCAAAGTCAAAATCTTTTCAGCCTCCTCCAATTCCAGTGACTTGTCACCATCATACCTTTTTTGCTCAGTTTGTACTCCACCCCCCAAAACCGCAGCATAGGCTATAGGCTCCACCACGCCATCGGGGGCTGAATCCGCCACCGACTCACCGCCGTACACCGACCGAGCATCCGGTCTCCACTCGCCCTCCTCCTCCGTCTCCACTTCCGAATCTGATTCTGGGTACACAACTGAGTTTGTGTATCTCTGACCAAAGTCCACCACGTCCATAACGTCTTCCACCACTCTGACCTTAAATAAACAGCCTTCAACAAGAATGTTAACCACCGCAGCAATGAAGGCGCTCTCCCACGTTAAAACGCACACCCTTCCTATGTGAGTTGCTGCCCTAAGGGCCGTATGGTCCTCCACCTCCACCACCTTGCCCCAGAACTTAGCCAGCTGTTCAAACGTCTCAGTGTGCCAAGCATGCGCCGGAACCCCTGTTACATTCAACCATACCACTCTGCCCGGTCTAATCTGCTCCTTATCACGGCTCCACGGCGAGATATCAGTGAACCATTCCGACAGCAACCCTCGCCCCCCCTCCAGTAGTTTAGAGAGGCTTTCTGTAGACGTACATTCGATCAACACACGAAGGCCCCCCACATACTTCACTGTGCAGTGCATGAATCCTGCTTGTTCCACAAACTCAGAGATCTTTGGAAGGTGAGCCACATGTTTCACCTCTCCAATGGCGCATCTCTTCAGCCACTCCATAACCTCAGTTCTAGGATTGATTCTCAAATGTAATGACTTGTTTGCATGCACAACCTGACTTGTCTGCCCAAGCTCTTTGACCGCATCTGCATACGACATGGTATTGCCTTTGTTGTAGCAGCCCTTCTCTCCTGTTTGTAAGTCGAATTCAGATCCTCTCTTTTGCCACCTTCTAGCCACTTGTTTCCCTTCTCCCTCGCCCCTCTTAAATTTAGCCTCATTCACCTCTAAAACCTCCCCTCCGACCGCTACTGATCTTAAATTCATGACCAACCTGTCCACGTTCACGACATCTTTGTATTTGACAAAACCAAACCTCTTCCCTTGGGTAGAACGCTTAAAAGGTATGAAGATATCAATTACAGTGCCAAAACGCAAGAAGTGTTTCCACATGCTCTCCCTTGTCCAGTCCTCTGGAAAATTTGTGAAGAACAAACTCGTACTCAACCTATCGATCACGCTGATAAACTCGTTAACAGGAACCTTGTCCCTGTTTCCCTTCCAATGCCCATGAATCCAGCTGCGATGGTCGCTCTCTGCTCTCCGAAGCTTTCGCTCTCTCTCTCTAACTTTCTCTCTCATCTCGCATGTAAAACACCAGAATGTTAAATCTTCGTCATTTCTCTCAATTAATGGTAAACTTAATAGTCAAACTAACAGAATGATCAAAATATGACAAAAAATCAAAGTTAAGGGACCAAAATAATTTAATTCTTGACCAAAATTGACTTATATATATATATAATATATATATATATATATATATATATATATATATATATATATATATATATATATATATATATATATATATATATATAACTTGTATTGGTTCCCAATCACTCAACTATAAAAAGGAACGACAATGATCAAATGATTTTCGTAGGTAAACACCATTATTGAACAGATATGATGGTTAATTGTTACGATAGGATATATAGTGTAGCTCATTGAACAACCATTTATTTATATATTATTATTATACATCATAATATCGTCTCTTTATTTCAATAACATATTATTATAGGAGTAACATAAGAAAACAAGGTATGGTAATTAACATAAACACACACACGTATGCAAATTACGCGTCGTCGTCCCTAGACGACCTGGGTGATGGCCGGTCGGCGTAATCATAGAAAGTGGCAAGTGCAAACAAGCCTCCGATTTACTGGAACATTTTCTGTTTCGTCCGGAATTTGGTACATACACTCACCAGCTGGAGGGATCTCCTCCTCACCGCCGAAAACGTCAAGCGTTTCCTGGCTAATCGGCGGGAGTCCGCCGGAATCCCGGAGTTGTTTGCACTGTTCATTACAATCATAGTCACATGTATTCTGAATTATTTTGTTAGTGGAGATGTTTGGGTAGACAAGCGGATCGACAGTGAATTCTGCTACTAACTCCAGGCCATGAAGAATTTGAGTCGGTTGACTGATTGAGACGTAATAGGCTTCTGTGAACACTGCAACCAATACAAAAGAGGAATTTAGATTTAGATACTACCTCTGTCTTCAATATGGTATGTCCATTTTTCTTCACAATTTACAAAGGAAAAATGATAATTCATTTTGGGACCGAAAGAAAGAAGAGTATTTGTTTTAATGTGAAGAAATGAATTAAGTGATCTTTACTATTCTAAAATGTATAAAGGTATAGGTTAATTGGGCCACCACTCTCCCGAAAAAAACATCACAAATTAAGTACTAGTATATGTAGCATTAGTATATTAATTATTATAATAATTAACTATTTGTGCTTATATAAAATATATAAGTTTCATTGAATAAATAAATTGATAATAAATTTTTAATTGGACTTAGTTAATTAATCAGATTCACAAAACAATCTTTTTAATTTCTTTTTTGAAACGGAGGAAAGAGTCATACAAGCACAAAAAATTAGCCATATAATAATTACAAGCATCATGATAATGAAACGAAACGACTATAATAAGCCTAAACATGGAGTAGGGTACGATTTCCATATGAAGTATATTAAATGTGCATTTTTAGCCATCAAAATTGTGAAGAATGGATTGCATAATAAAATAGAAGATAATCTCATTGCTCATAACTTAGTTCTTTATATTGAAAGGAAGTTTTTCTAACTTTTTGTTTATAATTCACTTTGGATTATTTTACTGTCATAAAAGAGCGACATACCCATCGCAAACTTCCTAAATATATAAACATATCTATGGTGATTTTTTATATCATATATTATTTTTTTATCATATAACAATATTTCAACAAACTTTTCTATTTTTTCTTTTAATTATTTTTTAGAACAAACTTTTTTTCTTGTTACTAATTAATGTTATTTTCCTAAGTTACTGGCCAACCGAAGCTAAAATTCTAGCTCTGCCACTGACCTAATAAAACAAAATCAAGGATATAGGTTAAAGATTAATGAAATTAATCAATCCCAGGAAAAAACTAATTAATTAAAATAAAAACTAAAAAGATACAAAGGAAACTAACTTAAAAAACATAGGAAACTCAAAGTATAAAGTATTGATAAGAAAGGGACAAAGGAAACAATGCCCATCCCAAAATACCCATGCTTGAACTTCACTTCTCTTTCTTTCCATTTGTTCTCTCTCTTCAATTCCAAAACCTTTTCATCAAAAAAATTTTAACAAAATCTTTCTTTTCTCTTAATTTCATTGTGCTATTCAAATAAAATAATTAGAAAAACGGAAACAAAAAAATAAAAAGGAAACTGAATAATAAGACATCCATATCGTTGGGTTTATGTTTCCATCATAAGAAAGTCTCTCCACCGCCGGCCGGCATACCAACTTGTCACTGCGAGGAGAAGAGCAACCACTCGGCAACTGCGAGCGGAGGAACCAAAGATTGGAAGGATTGCGATGGAGATGGTGATGGTGATGGTTGTGGGTTGCAGCGGTAATGGGGCCAATTGTTGTTTATGAGGTGAGGGTGATGGAGAAGGAAGTAAATGAATATGCAAAAAAACAAAACCTTTGAAAAAAATAACGTTTCAATAATTTAGGGCAACAGAAAAAAGTGCTTCAAACATTTAGAAGTATTTAAGGAGGAGGAGGGGGAGAAAATATCTCCAAACTTAATTTTTTTTTGCAGATTAACAAAAACTCTCCTTTACAAGGAAATCTCATTAAAACAAATTTCAAAATACTTTTCTAAGAAAATTTATCATCATCACAACACCTTAATTCCAACTACCTTGACACTATAAATTCATGCAGAAGCATAGTGGCAAAATTTCACACCGGATGTCCTTCATATCGCATCTTTCTTTCGAAAAAATAATAAGATGAAATTTTAAACCGTATCATCATAAGTTTTTCTACTTTGATGAAAAATATGAGACGGGGATGAGTTGAGCTAATAGAAAAATATCATGAAAATTATTTTTCTAAGAAAAAGGAAAAAGAGAGAAAACACCTTCAAATGAAATACTGATGAGAAGCCAAATGACTGAGAGTAGCTTGATGAGCTTCAAAAATGATGTTGCCATATCCGAATCTATAAATTAGAGAAGTAGAGTGAAATGATTATGAAGCTGATCTGAGAAATTTCTGAGGTGAATTTTGAGTGATGTATTGAGAAGAGACACAAACCCCAATTTAAACTAAAACGATGACGGACAGTACTATCCTACGACTGAATTTTCAAAGAAACTAATGTCGATTTGTTGCTCTAGGTAACAAGAAAAACAAAAACTAGTAGTAGGAGTAATAAATTATGAGAGTAGTAAATACTTCTACAGGTTAAAACATTTTACCCCTAAGAAATGTAGTATTCCCTTCCTTTTTTATCTTCACAGACATTTTGTTCCAACGTCTGATGCTGGGAGTGATGATCTGCTGTTGACGGAGTAATCTATGTAGCGACGTGGTTTTGGACATGGAGGCCCCACCAATCTTTTTACCTAGGTTGATTGGAAACCTGAAAATGGTCTACGAGATATTTAAGCTCATTGTCAGTTACGCTCAAAAAAATCCTAAATTGTCGAGGGCCCAAAATTGGTACCACGGGTTCTTTTTAGATTTTTGCTTGATTTTTAGAAAGTTTACTGATAGTAAGACATAAAAGAAAAAATAAAATAAATAGCAACGATAAAATAAATAAAAGAAAATGTTTTTGATGATTTACATATTTAATAAAACTCAAAATGACTTGAAAATAAAATTGAAATAATTTAGATTGACATAATAATAAAAATATTAATTAAAACACAAAAGATTTAGGCCTAGGGCCCAAAGTTGGGTTTTTAACTTGAAACAGTGGCTTAAGTGAAGCTATTGATAAATAAAGGGATTTAAGTAAAACAATGGGGAAAGTAAAGGGACAGGGACTGATGTTGTAGTTTCCCCAAAGGTTATAAACAGGTGCAGCAACTTCTTCTTCTACACTTCGCGCGAACCAGGCGGCGGAGTTGACGACGGCAACGACGAAACTGATTTTCCGGAGGCGGTTCCAACTCCCACAGGTGCGGTGGAGGCTGGAGGTTACGGAGCAGCAGCGGAGGTGGACGAAAAATGGCCACAAAGAGAGTAAATGGTGTCCGAGTCGGCGTCGGATTGTGGCCCTTTTTCTCCGTACTCAGGCTATCTCCGGCAGCATGAGAGGGTGGGTTGACTTCGTCTCGTCGTGCCGGAGGTGATGGTGATAGATGGTGGTGTTGACATGCAGCAAATCGGAGGGGATGGAGGAGGAGGTCCGGCGAGTCGGCGGCGCTTTTCTCCGTTTTCCGGGCGGAGCTAGGGGCTCCGGCGTGTTGCTGGTGACGCTGCGTTTCCGACCGATTGGGGGGGTGGTTGGTGATGAGAGGCAGCGGATGTGAAGGAGAAAAATGTTGATGAGAGGAGCCGAGGTTGTCTTTTTGTTGTGTGTGAGATTAATAGATAAAAAAATGTTGATGATGAGGAGCTGCCCAAAATTGAGGCGGATCCGGAGGAGCAGTCCGAAGAAGCGGGAGCTGTCCGTCTACTTCTTTTTTCTTTTCTTTTTCTTTTTCTTTTCTTTTTTTATTTTATTTTGTTATTCCTTTTTTATTTATTTTATTAATTCAGACATTAAAAATTACAAATAGATCTGAAATAAAAGGACAAAAATGCACATAAGATTAATGACAAAAAGTTTAAGAATAACCAAGTTAACAAAAGATCATGAAATAACAAAAATGACAAAAAGTTCAAAAATTAACAAAAGCACACAAAATAATAAAAATGATAAAAAGTTCAAAAATTAACAAAAGCACACGAAATAATAAAAGAGTTTATGAAAATAAAAAAAAGTGACAAAAGCAAATGAAAATGGTACAAAAACTATGAAAATAATGAAAATCACGTAAAATGACGAAAATACGAAAATAATACAGAAATATTATAATTACGAACTAGATTTTAGTAATCCGGGTAAAAATCGGGTGTCAACAATCTGCAAGGGAGAAACAGAATACTCAAGAGCAGAAAGAGGGGTACGGATGTGTAAATAGAGTGTACCTTTCCGAAGTCTCATTTTTATAGGAGTTGGAGCAGCGCGGTTGCCTCCTTAGTTCCTTTTTTTTATCTTCATCGGCATCCCTATATAATACTAATACAAGATCTCCCTCAAACAGCAAAAAACAAAAGTTGTGGAGTGCTCTCGTGCGTGTTGACACATCAGCGACACTTCAAACGCATGTCAGCGCCACGTGTGTTAAACACGTTTTTTTGTTTTTGTACAGAGGCACATTTATTCGATCTACCATTTTTTATGCTACAATTTACCATTTTCATCTTATTCCATTTAATTCGATACATATCACTAATTGAATATGGAAAAAACATAATACTCATTTTCACAAATTAATGTTTTCATAATGCGCTCTTCTCTATTCTTTTTGCCGCCCTTCTAATTTTTTTTATATTAATACTTGCATATTACTTCAAACATTATATATACTATTTTAAACTAGAACAATTTTAATATAAAAAACATAATGAAACTTCTCAAAAAGTTCTTATTTGATGTAATTAATAAAACAAAAAGAAAGAACTAAAATAAAATGACGAAACGTGCACGGTATGATTTTTTTCAAATAAATATGAAACACTAAAGAAAGGAAAAACGGGAGAGGGGTCCATCTTTATGTTGAGATTTATTTTAAGTCATAGAAATCCTTTCGAAAGTATAATTTATTTATTTTTTTAAATGTAAGTTTTAGAATGCTTAACGTTTGTTCAGTGCAATCGAGAATGAATCAAACAATTGAATTTTTTTATTTTTAAATGAGTGTAGGCTTTGTTAATCAAAGTAAAACGTACATAACTAGTACAGAGACGTGTCCAGCTATGAGGAGCGGCCAACATAAGAAAGGTCATGACGAGCATCATTGTGTGCTGTCACATTACAACTACATGAGGGCAAAAATGAAATTACAAAAAAAGAATTAGGAACTCAAGAAGCGAGCATCGTCTACTAAACTAGAGCCGGAATTAAGCTCATTTACCAACACTTAACAGTCCAATTCAACCAACACAGATGACCAACCACGTCTCTGTACTTCACGCAAATCCAATTCAAAATTGTGTAGTAGTATATTTTAAATTATATTAGTAATAAACAATATCATTTTAATTATTACTCCCTTCATCGCATAAAGATTGCAACTTTCTTTTGCTGTTTTCACAGTATTTAATCTATGATTTATTTTTATGTACTTATAGACATGTAAAGTTAAATGATTCATATGTTTTTCATAATATGCAATCTAAACTTTATATATATATATATTTGTTTTCACTAGCAGTGCAATCTTTACGGGACAAAGGGAGTATAAACTTTACAATTAGACCTAAAGTTCTTAAAATATGCTTCTTCCGTTCTACAAAGGTTGTCAACATTACTATATTGGGTTGTCCCATAAAGGTTGTCAACTTTCCTAAAATAGAAAGTTTCCACCACCACTTTCACATAAATACACTTACTTATCCTTACCATTTTTCACCACCACTTTCATACACATTTTTTATACCAAGGGTAAAAATGTCAACACAGTACTATTCTCCCACTTTACTTAATATATGCGCCTAAACAAATCCTACAACCTTTATGGGACGGAGGGAGTGATTTTTCTCCATCATTTTTAAAGACACATTTTACCATTTAATTATAAATTTTTATACATTAACATATTTATTCCTTAAAGTTGTATGCATTAAACTTTTCCAAAATTAGAAAAGATGCACAATTAGTCCCTCAACTACTAAAACTTTACAAAAGATTCATGAAGTTTTAACACTTTTATATATTGGTGGACCTTTCACCCAAAAACTAGAATTAATCATGTATAGTTTAGCCCAAAGTCTTAAAAACCCATCAACTTAATTAGAAACTATCATATATCTCACATTGCCTAGAAAGCTGAGCACTCATCCCAACACTATAAATACCCCCTAAGATACTTTCATTTCTCACCATGTTAATCTTAGACTTAACATTGACGTCATCTGTGGGAATTTCGGCAAAAGACTCAATGGATACCACACTTGTGCATCCTCATTCAAGGAAATGTCTCCAGAGAATTGTATAAGATTTTTCATATGCTCTCTAGAGCCATCATATGTCTTTCGGGGTCATCAAAATGTCTTTCGGAGCCATCAATACGCCCTCCGAGGTCATCAATACGCCCTCCGAGACCATCAAAATGCCTTAGCAAAATGCCTTAACAGAGTGTAAAATTAATAATTAGACCTATAAAATTTTACAAATTGACCCCCTTACAAATTTACATACTCACATAAAGGCCTTAACAACCCATCAACTTAGAAATTCACATATCTCATGTTGCCTAGAAAGCTCTAAGAGCACTCACCTTCAACACTATAAATACCCCTCAAAAGACTCTCATTTCTCACCATACTTCGACTAAACATATATTAACGTATTTAGTCCTTAAACTTTTGAAAAACTTACAAAAGACAAACAATTATTCCCTAAACTTTTAAAAACTTAACGAAATGGTCCATAAACTTATAAACGTTTATCATGAACACATTAAAACAAAAAAGTGGCTAAAGCTTACATGGACACAATGTAAACTTTATAATTAAACCCATAAAATTTTACAAATTGACCCCCTTACTTACAAATTTACCTTTTCCCCATTCCAATGTACATAAACAATTTGCTACTTTTATTACAGTAAGGGTTCAACCTATGTCACATTGATGTTCATTTTGTTTATTCATTCTCTTATCTATGCATTTTAATATATTTTGTAACTACATTACTTTATTTGTGCGATAGTTTTAGTCACTTTCAAACTATTAAATGATCAACAAAGTTACATAATAATTATAAATTTATGTTTATGTTTTTATGTAATTTCATTATACAAAAGTGTACTCGAACCGTATGTGAGTATGTACACTACAACAAATAACGTTTATTGTGACGTTTGTGTTATGTCAGAAGAAGTTAAATAAATGTCAGAAATGATATATTGTAACACTTTTAGCAAATGTCACCTATGTGGCACCATAGTCAGTGTCGCTTGAAGCAAATGTGACATATTGAAAAAATGTTGGGACACACTTATTGCAGCACTTATAATTGTCATTTTACATACAGTAGTCTGACACTTATTTATATCACAAAATATTATCTGTTGTGACATTTGTTATGATTTGACGGATAACTACACTTTTATTAGCGACAATTGTTTCTGTCACAATAGCTACTCCGACATAAATTGCAATGACATTTATAAATGTCAGATTTTTGTGTACAAATTAAAAAAAAATCATTTTTTATAAAAGAAAAATTTCAGAAACATGATAAAAATGAATGAAAGGTTCAAACACAAACATCTTAGAAATTGAAGCCAAACTAATAATTAATAATGATCATATATATGAAGCTACAAATTGTTGTTCTTGATCCAAATAAAGTACTAGAAGGTAGGAAAAACCCTAGTAAAATCAACCAGAAATTAAATATCTACAGCTTGATAGTTTCCATGATACTTCCATACATACTGATCAAGGTACATCATACTCGTTCAATTGCCTCTTGTTGTGCGAACATCCAATAAGATTTGTCAACCCTACAAGTGCAAATGATGCAAGAGTGGGTATATTTTGTCAAAAACAAACTTGATAGAACAGTAAAAAAGCAACAATAATAATTTCAGTAAAATAGGCACAAACCTGTGTGATATTTATATTACCATTGCGTGCTTCCTCCAATTCAATCAACGCATCAACTTTTTTGCTTAATATATCATACTTCACTTTTAGTTCTGTATTCTCTTGCCTCAGTCCCTCATTCTCGCGCAGTATATCAATATGTGACTTACTAAAGATCTTGGGAGAAACTCCGAACCCCAAACCACGAACACGGCCATTCCGTTCCGGTCCAAGGACTTGAGACAATATGTCCCCATCAAGTGGACCAAAGTCATTTACTTCAGTAGCAGGAAATTCAGCTGCAGTGTTTCCATCTTCACCTTGTAGTAGATCTTGAATCTTGTCCTGTATTTTAAAAATTTAATGCTGAAGTAAACATGACTAATAAAACACTTAAATGTATAAGGAAGTAAACAAATAGAAGAGAGGTACCAGAGCTACTTGCGCTTCAACAGTTACAGGTTTTCCATCTTTTTTCTTGTGCCAATCAGAAAATAGTTTAGCTCTATTTGGACGCTTGCCTGTTTTTTTGTACTGTCATTCAACGATGGACCATAAATTCAGCAAGGAGATTTACATATCTTAATACTCCAAGTAATTTAAGTTGTTCATACCTCAAACTCGGCCCGACGTGCGAACGAAATGGTACCAGAAGTGTGTGGGAGTTTCATGGCCCCTGCAGCTTTTTTTCCATGTTCGGACTTTGCCTACAAGTCAGGAAAATATATAAAAAATACACTAACATTGAAATTTTACATCGGAGCATTGATTTTATAAAATAAAACATCAAATAAAAATAAAAATTAAAGGATATAACAAACCTGCCATTCTGCTGAGTACCATTTTGATACCAGAGCCTCCCACTGATCTTGACATGTTCTAGGATCTCTATTTCGTTTGAGGTCAGCCAGTGTGTTATACTTGAAGAAATTCTCTGAATATAGATCGCTCTTAAAGTTTCTCAACAATCTACCGACTTCTTGAAGGACCCATCGTCTCCTTGATGGTTTCAGATTAAACTTAGACTATTTAGAAGCCACAAATTCCAATAGTCACATGGTACAAGCAAAAGTAAGAAAAGAATACAAGGGAGTAAGTGTTAGGTATTTTAGAAGTAAAAAAAGAATATTGAACTAACAAAAGTACTTAACAACAGGACAACTCAAAATAAATCAAGAAGTACTAGGAGAAAAAAGTACTCTGTACTTAGGTAATTACCTTAACAATGTGCCAAATGTTATCCTTATCCGAAGTTGGAACTTTTCTCCAATCATCAAATGCTAGAGGCGTAACATTGGAATCTCTAGCAATAGTTCCACAAAATTTAGATAACTCACCATCATCAACACATTGATTAAATATGTTAAACTGGTCAGGAAGCTCCTGCCCAGGGACTATATTCCAAATATCTCGCAAGTCTATTTGGGCCTCGAGTCCTTCGTTCATTTGGGGTATCTGTTACACAGTGAGTTAACCATGTTATGTTTACTACTAACAGAAGAAAATAATGTGAGAAAATTCTGATTCATATTTAAAGTAAGTTGATCAATGATTAAATATTATTTATACCTTCAGAAGCTTGTGTCTCCTCGTCAACATCTTGTCTTGCAGAACCCATAGTCTGATCAGTTTGGAGATCTTCTTCGTTGGTTTCTGCCCTGTAGTTTGTATTTCGGACCTCCGGTCTACTGCATGAAGATTGAGCTGGACCTTCAGATTGGATTTGTAGAAATCCATCATCCCCACCAATTTCAATTCTTGCCTTCTGATTCTGAATGTTATCAGAGATTTTCCTTTTCTGAATCCTCTTTAACATTGCGTTGCCAATCAATCCAATGTAGTGCAGAAAAGGGAAACTATTAATAATGGGATCAATGATATGAAGAAATCATACAAGAAACACAGAAGATGTTCTTTGAGCAGTTAAGTTAAACTGAGTCTCATAGATCTCGTCAGTTTCTTAAACGTGAGAAATAGCAGGGGGAGCACGTACTGAAAAAGCAGCGTTGATTCAGGATGAGGAATGGTTGTCGTCTCAAAACTGGCGCGAAGAGTGAATTTACTTGGCACACTCAGATTAATTAAGTCCATTTATTCCGCGCCCACTTTTTAAATTTCATAGAATTTTAATTGTATGGGTAACTTATCACAATATTTGTAGTCACACGTATCCTAACCTAACACAGCTTAATGGGAGTTAAAGCATAAATAAAATTCCTATCACTTACAACAACTTTTGACGTAACCTAGGTAACCCTATATATATATATATATATATATATATATATAATTCATATGCATATGTACAAAAAATTATTCCAAAACTACATTTTATTAATAATTAACCTTTTACAATATATACAAATAGTTTCTGGTTTTTTACTAATAAAAGAAGGAATAATTTTTGAAATGTTCCTTAAACTAGTAAAAATTTGTAGCAACCATCTAATAAAACATATAAAAATATATACATGAGAAATAATTTCTATAAATCATTAGCTTATTTTAAGTTGGATTATTTGTCATTATGAAATCCTATTCTAAGGCGACAACTCAAATTTTGAAAGAAAACGTAAACAACTCTGATTTCAAAAATCTTGAGCTGAAACGTAGTTGATAGGTTTGTGAATAATACCCTGTTACATTAGTTCCTCTTCTCTTCCAGCAGTTCTGTCGTAAATAACAGGGGTTTTTTCCTAGCACAAAGAGCCTCTTGCAATACAAAAGCAAAATTTCTCAAAGGTCAATCCAAGGTAAAAACCACAAAGGTTAGCCATGTTTTTGTACGATTATATAATTCATGTTAGCCTTATTTCTATTTCTAGTTTTAAGAAGAACTTATTCCTTAACCAGTGAAGGCATTCCAGCCATTCTAGAATCAAAACAGAGGAAGAAGACAAATTCCAATTTTATGTTCCCGTATTTATATTAAAACTTTGTTTTCATCGAATTTAATCAAAACCGAAGGCATAAGTAGTAAATGCATTTCAGATTAAAACTTATCTAACAACATTTGTACGCAGGAAAAACTTAAAGAGAATGGATAAAACATGGATAATCGATGCAGATTTATACGATTCAAGATACTTGCATGGAATTGCAAGCTTTTTGGAGTTCGCCCTTCAAACTTCGACAAATGATGAGTTGTTCTGCCCATGCAAGAAATGTGTGAATTTAGCAGTACTAAACAAAGACAATGTTGCAGAACATCTGCTGAAATATGGGTTTTGTCGAAGCTACATACACTGGTGCAAACACGGGGAATCACCAACAAAAACAGCTACTTATGTTTATGGACCTCCCGGTAGACGCACAGAAAATTCATCAACAGCAGATACACATCATATCGATGATTTTATGCAAGACATGTTTGTGGGCCATAGTCAGTTTGTAGATGGGTTATCGACAGATGATGGTGCTGTAAATCCAGCGAACAACATGCAGTTAAATGAAGATGCAACCAAATTTTATCAGATTTTGAAAGAAACGGATGTCGAGCTGTTCAATGGATGTAGAAAGCATAGCAGATTGTCTTTCATTCTAGATCTTTTCCACAAGAAGTGTTTGTACAGATGGAGTAACAAATCCTTCACAGAGCTACTGAAGACATTGCGTGAAACTCTGCCAGATGGAGAGAATTTGCCAAAGTCAGCTTATGAGGTTAAAAAATTCATCAATCAGTTAGGGCTCGGGTATGACAAGATTCATGTTTGTCCTAACAGTTGTATGTTGTTCTGGAAAGACGACGAAGGTCTTGACAATTGTTCAATATGTGGAGCTTCAAGATGGGATAAGACAGCAAAGAAGAATAAAAAGAAGGCAGCAAAGATACTGCGTTGGTTTCCTTTGAAACCTAGACTTCAGAGGTTGTTTATGTGCTCCAAAACAGCTAGTTTGATGCGCTGGCACAATGACGAAAGGGAGGATGACGGTAACTTACGACATCCAGCTGATGGTTTGGCTTGGAAGAACTTTGATAGTAAGTTCAAAGAATTCTCTGCAAATCCGCGCAATGTCAGGCTCGGGTTAGCAAGTGATGGATTTAATCCATATGGGACACTGAGCAGCACTTACAGCATATGGCCCGCTATTCTAACAGTTTATAATTTACCCCCGTACATGTGTATGAAACAGCCATCGCTAATTTTATCTTTACTAATACCTGGGAAAGAGTCACCTGGTGACAAAATTGATGTGTTCTTCCAACCTCTGGTTCAAGAATTGAAGGATTTATGGGAGATTGGCCTTGATACATATGACGCACATCTGAAGAGCAGTTTTAAAATGCATGCAGCACTACTATGGACAATTAATGATTTTCCCGGTTATGGCTATCTCTCGGGATGGAATGTAAGGAGTAGATATGCTTGTCCATCTTGTGGCTTTAAAACTTGCTTTAAATGGCTGAAAAATGGGGGAAAATATTGTTACATGGGACATCGACGTTTCCTACCTAGGGAGCACCCATTTCGTCAAAATAAACGACTTTTTGATGGGTTGGTAGAACTTCGAGAGGCACCAGCAGCTATCAATGGAGTTACTGCAGTGGCAGAGATGGATGCAGAGATAGAGGTGACAGACATTAATGGGGCAACTGCTGAAAGAACAAATGGTTGGAAACGGAAAAGTATCTTATATGAGTTACCCTATTGGAAATATAATTTACTTCGACATAATCTTGATGTAATGCACATTGAGAAGAATGTCTGTGACAACATTTTGGGGACACTGCTCAACCTTGAAGGTAAGACAAAGGATAACTACAAAACACGTCTTGACCTTGAAGAAATGGGGATACGAACTGACCTCCATCTTATAAGGAAACCTGATGGGCGATTTGCTTTACCACCAGCAACTTATTCCATGACCAAAAGTCAAGTAGATAAAGCATTGGGTGTATTGAAAAATGTTAGAGTTCCAGATGGTTATTCCTCAAACATTTCAAGATGCGTTAAATTGAAGGAAAGAAAGATATTTGGGTTGAAAAGTCATGATAACCATGTAATCATGCAAGATTTGCTTCCACTCGCAATCCGAGGGTCATTACCTAAAAATGTGGTTAAGCCATTAGTTGCATTGAGTTCCTACTTCAAGGAGTTGTGCTCAACGGTTCTTAAACCAACTCGGCTTAATGAAATGGAGGCTGAAATTGGAGTTATCCTATGTCAGTTGGAGATGATATTCCCTCCTTCCTTCTTCACAATAATGGTACATTTAGTTGTACACCTCGCTACTGAAGCAAAGTTAGGAGGGCCTGTTCACTACAGATGGATGTACCCAATCGAAAGGTAAGAAAGTAACTTTAATTTCTTGTCATTCACTTTTATTTTTTATTTAGACTGTTTCTCTTTTCCATTCAGTTTACGCGCTTGAAATTTTTGAACTAACTATTTTGAGAACTATGAACTCCAACTAACTAATTAAATTTTGTTTAGCTTACAGCTAGTTTCCTACAGGTAATTCTGTACAGAAAACAAATACCGTATTTATCAAAAAAAAATTACTGAAAGGAATTATGTACAGAAAAAGTCATGTGAATGGTTCAACCAGCTGTCCAAGCAGCTGCATTTAGCATTTCCCTTATAAAAAATAAGTCAAAATGTTATCTTTTCAGGTATTTATTGACTCTGAAGCAATATGTTGGAAACAGAGCTTTTCCTGAAGGTTCCATTGCAGAAGGGTATGTTGCGGATGAGTCGATATCGTACTGTTCACGATACTTTGAAAGGGTGGAAACACGGTTCAATAGACCATCGCGAAATGAGGATTATCAAGAGCTTATGATTGTGCCAGAGGCACCTCTCGCATATAGTGACTGGTCGTCCGTTCCTTAAAGTTGGCAACATTACACTTGATGATCGAACATTGGAACAGGCACATCTATACATCTTGTATAATTCTGATTGCATCCTGCCATTTATTCAAGATGGATGACACAACTTTTATACTCAATACTTGCATACTTAGTTTTCATATGGAACTTATGTAAAGATTTATTGATGGTTTTTCAGGGAACACAAAGATGTTATACGAAGACTTCACCGATATCGTCAAAAGAAAACACCACTGTCCAATGTTCAAATAGAGCATATACATCATGCGACTTTCGTAGGTGGTTTAAGTCACATGTGAGTTCTCTTTCATATATCTATCATTTATTTTTTTGCTAAAGGTGCATGAATTTTTCATCAATGTATATACAGTTTCAAGATTATCCGAGATAAAAGCTCAAGAGTGACCGAACATATCAGGTGGTTAGCACAAGGGCCAAGCAAAGTCGCAAGACAATTTAAAGGGTACATCATTAGAGGGACAAGATACCGCATTAAGGCGGTTGATGAAAGAAGGAAAACTCAAAATAGTGGAGTGGTCGTGATGGCAGAGACTTCAACCACATTTAATGCTCTTGCTTACTATGGAATAGTAAAGGACATGATAGAGTTAAATTACTACGAGAGATTCAGAGTGGTATTATTCAACTGTGAATGGGTTGATGTTGAGAAGGGGGATGCAATAAGAAAGGATGAGTTCGGATCAACAATTGTAAACCTATCAAAGCTTATCCATACCGGAGAGAATTCAAGAGATGAGCCCTTTGTTTTAGCATCACAAGTGAAGCCTGTATTTTACGTGGCAGATCCATTAAATGAAGGTTGGCATGTGGTTGTGCATACACAACCTAGGGATACGTATGATATGGGCAGGCAAACCATGTTGGACTTAAATGACACAGAATATTTGGTTAATGAAAATGAAGATGGAATTTGGGCGAGGAATGATATGCCGGGGAGACCGTAACATTTCGAGATGGTCAAGAGTCATCAACAAGAAGAGTAAGGTATGTGAATTGTCTTATTTTTTATATGAAATATTTGAACATAGTGAAAAAGAATGGCTTGAACATGTTACGAAATGAGTCTACTTGTTACGAAACAGAATAACTGTTCTATTATGCATTTGAGATATTTTTGTGTTATATGGTTGCTGCATTCCAGGTTAAAGCATCAAGTCCATATTGTACTAGATAAACTACAAAATGAGATGAACCAAAATGCTACTTTTTCAGAAGATGCAAATAACTTCTTTAGTGCACTTGGTGCAGCACCAACTTTGGAATTGCCCGAGTTAGAGGCAGCAACTAGTAGTGAAAAAAAATGGCAGGGAAGAATGGGTTGCAATAAATATTCAAACACCTTTTTGAGGCTTTCTGGTGCTTCAAGTTTTTTTGTATTATAGTTGGTAGACGGATATTGTGCATGTTGTACACACATTTGTTCACAAACATGTTTCATGCAAGTAGGCTCTTGACGTTATTTTTAATTAATAGACTTTTAGTTCTGTCATTATGTTCCGCTAGCTGTATCAGATTGTTTGATAGGGGACAACATGCAGAAATTGTGTTTTTTCTTACACTTGTTTCTAGAGGAGGGGAGTGAGCAAGAAGATGCATGAAAGCATGAGAATAAATGTCAAGTTTTTTTCTAGGAAGATCAGTGGCAAGTTATGAAAAGTAATAATTTGACAATGAATAAAAATACCTGGAGAGCTTTCATTGAAATTACTTCATCCTTGAGTCCTTAACTATTATACTTGAAGATTCTTCCCCTTCCATTATCCTAGATGAAAAGAGAAAAAAAAATATATTCAACAACCCTGAACTAGTGCAGGAAGGCAATAAAGAAATTATAGTAATATATATGCCTCATTTAAGTATATATCTCTGTTTTTTTTTTCAACCCCACGCCGCATTTAGATCCTCAAAAGTTTCATCATCTCTTGCCCTTGCTAGTATAAATAGGCTTTCACTAAACACGTATGACTAAAAGGGAAAACTTCAATTAGGTGTGTCTTTGAATGAGTACTACTACCTTATCTTTGATCTCCATTTTACAATGAACTAACAAGGGGTTGCAATTCAATGCAGCAAATATAAGCAAATATCTCCCACACGCTTAATCTCAAGAAAGTAATGTCATAAATTCTTTCCATGAACTATATCCACAAAACATCTAGAGATGGGTCCAACAGCATATAGCGATAATACTGGTTGCTCTAAAGCATTAAATCCTGAAATGTTAAATGTTTCAAACAACAACTGGACAATCTGCTCCATGACAGACTGGAAAATAAAACTTGCTTAGCAAATGGAAAGGGAAACCAATAACCTATACATGCAGTAGTCTTCAACCTCTGACTCACCACGTGCAAAAAAACATGTAGAAGTAGTTGTAGCTCAAGAAAGGAAGAGCCTAGGTCCTAAAATGCAGTTCTCAAATTCTGATGGAACTGAAACTATTTCGAATGGGTATAGCCTTGATGCATAAATACCAAAAGATCACTAATGACGAGCCTATATAATCCAATACCTTAGTGCACAGAAAATTCTGATTTCGAAAAGGATCACAAAATAGCTTACACCCACTTCTATATCTGGTGGAGAACTAACTCCAGTAATCACAATGAAGAATATAAGAATGAGCAGCGGAACCTTTAATGTTTTCTTCACCAAACCGAGATCATCAACTATTTGTATTGACCAACTTCCCCAAATGAGACCAAACAATTATCAATTAATCAAAGAGAAATGATTCTAACATGCAGCACAAATTCATAATAAATCAGATAAAATGGAATGGATATTACCAAGTTTATTATTGAGAATAACAACGAAAGCTCCAGTATGCACCTCCGACGCATCAGTTCCGCTAAACTACTCGTCCTTCGCATTGTCCCTCTGCTACAGCTCCATTGCAAGTTCTTGTTTACTCCCAGTAGACGCCGGCGTCAGCTGCCCGTGCTTCTGTCCATGGCGACGAAGTCCTAAACCGACTGTCCCTCTCGCTCGCGTTCCTTCTTCCCAAAATCGCCCCTCTCCGTCAGGAATTCCGGCAGCCATCCTCCCTCTGTCCCTCACTCCCGACTGTTCCCCTTTTCTTCTTGATTAAGAAGCTCCAACCAAAACTTCCCCAAATTGATTTCTTCCCCTCCCTAACAATTTTCTAAGCTCTCAATCAAACAAGTAAATAAGGGGGAAGATGAGCTGATGAACACAGATCTCACTTGACTTATAAAATTGATGAAAGAAGATGAACACTTACCATTCCATCTCCACGAATCGGCCTCCTACCCACACAGCCTTTGTAAGAAATGCATTTGAGCCAATGGAGGAAAGGATGATGTGTTTTTGTATCTAGTTTTGTTTTTTAATTTTGCTTAAACGCAACTTTCTGCTTTCTGTACTTGAAATGAAATGAGGGGAACTGAGAGAGAATTTCTAGAAATGGTTTATGTTGAAAGAAAATTATGCGTTTTAAATTCTTACAAAAATTGTGTCTTTAACAGGGTGTCTTTTTCTTTTTCATTTTGTTAGGCACTCAATTTTCGGGAACGCGCTGGCCATGTTAAAGTGACATTTGAAATAAATGTTATTCATCAAATGTCACAAAAATGGTTATTTGTTGTAGTGGCAAGGGATAAACATAATACTCAGAAGCATAAAGAGGAGTAAAGATGTGTAGATAGAGTATACATTTCCAAAGTCTCCTTTTTATAGGAGTTGGAGGATGGCGGTTGCCACCTTAGTGGCATTGATCGTGGGCCGTGATCATGAGGCACGACTATGGAAGGTGGAGGACTCTTCCTGAGATCGTAGGAGCAGTTAAGGAAAGTGGAGGACGCTCCCTAAGATCGTGGCTGATTTGGCGAGATCGTGTGAGGAGTCCTCAGGACGAGTTCCAAGTTGCTAAGTGTCGAGGCTTCGGGCGAGGGGTCGCTGGCATATGCCTTCTTTGTAGATTAAGACAATCATGTTTAGTCTGATCATGATCAAGATGAGGTGGAAAGCGCGGGGAGGACTCCTTCCCGGTTGGTTGTGGCAAGAGGGTGGTCTCGCAACTGAATATGTCGAGGGGAGTGGCGTCGCGGGCGACCCCATCGCTGTTAATCGTGCCTTACCAAAATTGTTGAGTGCCCAGAGTGTTGGGCCGCGCGTGTTGGGCTTTGACCTGGGGGCCCAAATCAATCAACGGGTTGGGCCTTATATACTGAGGAGCCTCCCCGGTAGTCGGAATATGGGAAGGGCCTTGTATTCCGAATCCAGGAAGCTAATTGTCATTTGGGCTTCTGTAACCGCCTTTATTGTCGTTTATTGCATAACTTGATCAAAACATTTGAACAAGAGTTGAGTGTAAAAGTGTAGTATAAATGAAGAGAATTTTCTCTCAAATTTACAAAATGAATTTCATATATAATGTGTGTTGTTTTTAAGTGTAGAAACAACCCCTATAAATAGGTAGGGAATTGACCTAGGGTAGAAAGAAAATAAAATAAAATTACAAATAAAATTAATGAAAAATTAATTTCTATACTAATTGACATTAGTTATCCTATTCAAGTGTCCAAATGATGCTTGTAACCTTTGAAGATGAAATGTGTAGAAGTGTATGTAATGGTGAAATTGTCTTTTTTCCTCCAACTTCTTTCATCTTATCACTTAAGCCTTGAGGCTTCCAAAGTGTTTTGCTATTCTTGGGCCCAAATGATAATGGAGAAGATTTGAGATGCTCATTTAGGCTTGCTTCTTAGGTTTGACACTTCTCCATATTTTTCCTCCAACTTCTTTTATTTTGACAGTTAGGTCTTCAACTTTGGAGAAGCTAGCATTTAGGTCCATAGGTGATTGTCTCTATTTGTCTGGTGTTCAAGCTAGTTGTTTTGTCGCTCGCTTCTAGTGGCGAACATGCCGACAGCTTCTTAGAGGCCCGTCGGTGCTTGATTGATTGACGTCATGCCCAATCTACCTAAAAGACCCAAAAAGACCTAGTAAAAGGTCCAATCAGTAACCCAAAATAAGGGCCTGATAACTGTGAATTATCAACACCTATTTGCCCTCATTTCACGTGCTTTATCGATAATTATGCTAATACTTAGTGTGGATGCAAGCATTTTTGTAGGTATTCGGTGTCGAAGGTCAAAACGGGTGAATTCAGACGAAAAAGGGCCATAAAGAGAAAGTTGAGGACTAAATTGAAAAATCTGGAAAAGTTCAAAAAATAGTGATCAAAATGGTCCTGGCGACCAGCCTGGCGGCCCAGCTCCCTAACCAGGCGGTCGCCCAGACCAGCCTCACAAGAGGTACAACAGCCCAAGCGACGCGCCAAGCGGCCTATGCCAGAAACCAGGCGGTCGCCTGGCCAGGCAAGACACGCCAGGTGAGCTGAACCTCAGGCCGGGCGGTCGGCGAAAATGCCAGGCGGCCCTTTTGTCAGTCCAGGCGGTCGCCCGGACGCAAATTTCTGCAATCATCTCCCTCACGATGTAGGTCCCCAAATCAGCTCACCACTATTCTTGGTCGACCACTATTCCAGAAATTCATCTTTCCAGATCAAGGATGGTTTGTCCAACACTACTCCATGTTACCTCCATGTGCTTTCCTTTAATTTGTGATGATGGTTGCTTCTTTTTCCATCTATAAATAGCTTCATTGTATTCATAGGCAAAAAACAGACTTAAAACCATAGAGTTTCCTTAGGGAGTTAGAGCTCATTTTGGAGCTCTCAACTCATTTCTCATTCCTTAGTGCAAGTTTGGTTTGTTTTATGGAAGATTGAAGGATGTTACATCATTCCTAAGCTTCTCTGTATCTCTTTTACTTTTATTTATTATATATGTTCATTATATTTGGGCGAAACATTTTGAGCATGAATAGGTAGTAGTTCTTCATCTCTTTGGTTGTTTAGGTAGTTGAATGATTATTAGATGATGTAAATATGGTGGTTTGATGATTATGCATGATGAGTAATCATTTCTTGAGCTTAAAGAAAGTGTGAGAGGAGGTGGAAAGCTTACTCCTACTTAACACCTACCAAGCGTTTGATGAGATGTTTGATAGAGCATTTCATTGAACTTACCATGAGAAATGATTAGGTATTCTAGGATTGCTTGAGTATGGTAATCTAATTTATTTGGAGAATTTAATTGGTTTTACCATGAAAAATAATTGGGTTGCTTAAAGCTATCCTAAATGGTGCGAATAATGAGTATTTATTTGGTCATTTACGGTAAGGATAATTCTAGCCTCGTAAGCTAGAGTTTGATTTTTAATCCAATCTCCTCTATCATTGCGTTAATCTCAAATTAGCATGTCATTTAATGTCATCAATTCTAAAACAACCAAATGGACTTTTAATTATTGAATATTGTTATTATTTGAATTTTGGTTCATTACCATTGTTCTTGAATTCCACTCTTGTATTACATATTAGTTTAGTTACGCACTTAGCATACAAATTTAGAAATGCTCGATTCTCTTGGGTTCGATCCCTCACTCAAGGCCCCTTTATTACAATAGACAAAAACAAGGGTAAGTAAGGTGTTTATAAATGTATTTGAATCATTGCATCCATGTGTTGCATTGAGCTGAAAAAGCCCTCGATCAGGGCCCCATTAAAAACTAAAATAAATCGTAACCCAACCAAGACAAGGACATTACCGGACATGATAAGAATTCACCCAAACATATTGAGGATATTCCCGTACCATACATACTTGAACATATTAAAGACACGCATCCTCTAACACGCCACCATTTTATATTTAGATATTACAATATTGCCACTCTATGACTATGAACTATAAAAACACTAATCATTCACACCTTTCAAGGTAACTATTCACTAGATTTTCTTGTTGCTGTCATCTCACTTTCCCAATATTCGCTAAATACAAGCAGAGGGCCCCCCTCTATTTTCACTTCTCGTATTCCGAGTCCATCGTACGTTACACGAATCCACATGGCGTCCAGTGACAGTGACTCACCGCAAGTGTACGGTGGTCGCAAGTAATAAATCCGACAGGGACTTTTAATTCTAAGTGTTCCAAATACTAGCTAATTATAGATTAAAGGGACTAAATTGATTAAAGTAGACTAAATTGAGACGAATGGAATTAATTAACCGATTACTAAAGTTATCTCTTAGGAATTTTGCTCCACTTGGATTATGGGTACATAAATTATAATTTGGCTCATAAACATTTATGGATATTGTTCGGATTTATGTAGGAAAATATATTGGGTCTAAACCTCTCTCTCAAGAGTGTTTAGAAATAAATTAGCCACAATGTCTTGCATCCTAATTTATTGTGAATTAACCAATTTTTCTCCTAGGTTAACTATGAACTCTCATTCTATAATTAACCTAACGTGCATTTCTCTACGATCAAACATAATTAGTTTATGTCTAAGTCTAATCATGCCAAGATTAATCCTCTCTCAAGGTACTTAATCAATAAATTCAGAGAAACACAAACATAAATTATCAAACAATATCCATTCATCAAAAATATCATACACTTATAATCCAAGTTTCACTAATTCCTAAGAGATAATAGGAAATTAGCTACTCATCATAATGAAAACCATAAATTGAGAGAAATAGAAATGATTCATAGCCAAGATGGAATTTGAGCTCAATTTGACCAAATGCTAAAAAGATGGAAGAAATGAGAAAACTAGCAAATTCTAGGTTTAGAAACGTAATCTACTCAAAAAATGGAAGGAAACCCTTGACTTAATCTCAAAATGATGAAGAAATCAAGCCTTGAGCTCTATGGAGAAGAAAATGGTGATGAATGCGCCTTGCTCCTCTTCTCATGCCCTTTGCTGCTCAAAATCACGAATCTGTACTTCTGAAATGAAGCTCTCCTTTTATGTAAGGTTTCTTTTAAACCAATGGTCCAGATTGAATCATTAAAAAGATGGATTAATTCTCGACGCCAGTTGATCACCGGGTGATCACCTGGCGTGATGATCATCAGGTGATCAACAACTTCAGAATCTCGAAACCCCACACTCCATGGATTCTAGATGGCCATCAGGCGATTGACTCGCTTCAGCAACCACCAGACTTGTTGATCACCAGGCGATCATCTGATTCCACTCCAGGACAGCTTGAGCTCTCTGGATTCCTGATGATCACCAGGCGATCAACTCACTTCAACTACCATCGGACTTGTTGATTACCAGGTGATCGAATGGATTTTAGATGACTACCCGGTGATCATCTGAATAAGAAGTTTGCCCCTTTTTGATCCTCTAACTTCTCATTTTGAAACATTATGCCCCAAAATGACCTGAAGTGCCAAAATCAATAACTTTATGAGGAAAACAACCTCATCTTCAATCAAATCCATTAAATACTTTAATCAAATGAAATCATTTAAATGATCTCATCATCCAGCAACGTCAGAACCAGATAGCACAGAAGGACCGTGGCGGCTGCCCACATAGATCCGGCACCAAATGGCGCCGTCTGTGGGAACAGCAGCGGCCCCCAAAATCAGGCTCCACCGGCGGAGCGCGGGGGTCACTCCCATTCCCGCCTGTCTACGTCGAAAGGAGGAGGCTCAACTGACGGCATCATGGACGACCCCAGCTATCAGAATTCTTCTGACACTACGCATAGAGAAACCTTCTTGCGGCCAACCTCCATACTCCGTCGGAGCGATATTCGACGCTTGGACCCAGATCTTGTCCAGGCGGTACGCATCGTGCTCCGGGAAGAACGGAGCAACCAACACTAGCGGCCTGAACGGTCTTACAGACCACGAGGAGAGTGATATTTACGACATATATCACCCAGTCAAGAGATCAGACGACAAGCGTCACAGCGGGACCTCTCCCTCAACCGTCAGAGCCGCCAAAGGTCCAGGTCCCCAAGGGAATACCGAAGAGAGCGGTCCCCGAGGGCGGAAAGATTGACAATTGGAGACCCTCGGGACAAAGTTATCCGACAGATGTTACACTGTCTAGAACAGGTGGAGAGAAACTCAAGTAGGTCGGAGGTCAAGTACGAGGCAACTTCTGAAGATGGACCGTTCGCCCGTCGAATTCGGGACAGCCAAATGCCTTGGATGTTCAATTTACCTCACCTTCTCGAAGTGTACAATAGTACGGGAGATCCGGACACCTTTGTCCGGAAGTACAAGAGGGTGGTGGAGCTGAAGGGAGCAAACGAAGCGGCTCTCTGCAAGTGCTTCGAAGTTGCACTGGGAGGTCTGGCGTCGGCATGGTACAATTCCCTTCTCCTGGACTCCATCACTTCGTTTGGGAACTTGGCAACCAAATTCACCACCCACTTCATCAGGTGCAAAAGATCGGCCTAGAGGGTCATCCAGATGTTCGATATCAAACAGAGACCGAATGAGAGCATTCGGGAATTTGTTGAAAGATTCAACAAAGATGCGATCCATGCATCGGACCTAACGGACAACATCAGGATCATGGCCTTCACAAAGGCACTCCTCCCGAACTCCAGGTTGGCGTACGAATTATCTCGGAAGAACATCACCGATGTCGAGGCGATGTACGCGGTCACGCTGGAGCACATGATCGCACAAGAGCTATTGTCCCAGAGGGAAGGGAAGCAGGACAATAAAGACAACCGAGAACAAAGGAGGGATGCCCCAAAGCCTACAGTCTTCAGGCACTCAGAAAGCTGGGAAGGCCTGAAAAAACCCTTCGAGATGAGCGCAAATTTCACACCACTCAACACCACCCGGACCAGTATCCTCGCAGTACTATCTAAAATATGACCACTATTTCGAAAACTTACACTTAATTATTACCCATTTTTACAATAAATCTGTGAGAAATCCTAGAAATAGTAAAATATCTAGACTACTTGATTATATATATTGGTAATCATAAGTTTCCATATTGATCCTTTTTAGAGTTAATTAATAACAAAAAAATGCTTTAAACATTGATTGATATATAGAAAAATTGGTATATTAAATACGGAGTATTTTTTAAATGTGAAGAATATATCAGGCCGACAAAGATTTTTTTAAAAATATATCGTATATCGTTTCCAGAAAATATGTTGTAGTGTTAAGCGTATTTCTCACCCTTATATGATAAAGGGTTGTAGCACATGTTAACAACCAAAACTTGGGTACAGATTGTAAACGGAATTTGTATTAACACAATCAAAGTTAAGCTGAATGACAAATGGAATACCATATAATTGAGACATCTTTCATGATGACAGAGAAAAAACGATGCTATACTAGGAAAATGGAGTAGATGAATTACGCATTTATGCTTAGTAGCAAGTAGACAGTGATGGAGCATCGGCGGTGGAGTCTCTTGGAGGTTATATCTCAAATTCAAAGTATGTCTCACCTGTGGATTTCAAGTAGGAAGCAAAATCTAACAAACCCTAATAATAGGGGTTTCAAATCTTGGGGATGGGTAAAAAAATTTCACTGAAAAATTCGGCCATTAATTACCCAAAATTCAACCCCCAAACTTGCGCCTCAAACCAGCCGCCTTCCTCACTTGGCTTCAATTCCCATGGGGCCCTCATGCTCCCCCACTTGTCTCCAGCTGCTTGGTTCTTAAGCAATCACCCCAATCACTTCTCACGTTCACGGGCCGGTTTCTCATCTCAGGTCCGAAAAAGAGGACAAGAATTCACCTGATTTCCTGAGATGAGAATTGAAAATTCTCACCTAAAAAAAGGGAGGTTTGAACCCCCATAATCATCATCTAGGTGATATTTCACCTACTAGTCTAAATGGCTCAGTTAGAAGGTAATCCGGAAACTCAAATCCAACTAACTGAACAATTACATATCCATCTCTCATTTTTCAAATACTCTATGTGGGTGAAATTCACCCGGGTGATAAATAACATTTGGCGACTAAGTGGGTGATTAATAGGGGGTTCAAACTTGAAATGAGTCCAAAAAAAAATTCAGTGATTTTTTACAAAATTCATCGTGAAAAACAAAAATCAACAAACCCGATCAGCCTCCTCGCCTCGCTCCTCCTCGTCCGCCTTGACTCTCAGCCGATGCCTCCTCACTCCCACTCCCCTCTTCCCTGCCAACCGTCGGAGACCAACAGATCAGGAGAGGAGTGCCTTCCGATCGGCCTCCTCACCCACACTCCCCTCTTCCCTGCCAGCCGCCGGAGACCGAGGAGTGCCTTCCGATCGGCCTCCTCACCCCCACTCCCCTCTTCCCTGCCAGCCGCCGGAGACCGAGGAGTGCCTTCCGATCGGCCTCCTCACCCCCACTCCCCTCTTCCTGCCAGACGCCCGGAGACCGAGGAGTGCCTTCCGATCGGCCTCCTCACCCCCACTCCTCCTCTCTGCTTGGCTGATTTTCGTGGACCCGGTCGCGGAGAGTAGGCAGGCGGGAGAGGAGTGGGGGTGGGGAAGGTTGCGTGATTGGTCCGAAGCTCCGCGACGTTGATTTGGAAGGGCGAAATTAACGGTGAGTTGCGAAACTCCCGTCCACGAAATTCACCATAGATCCGGGAAATGAGAAATTTCAAATTTCACCATGAAAAATGGGGAGTGAGATTTTTGATATCTCACCCCAAATCATCAAACTTTGAAACCCCTAATATTTGATTCACCAATGGTGGTGAAAAAGATTTTTTTTCACCATCTCTCTTTTATGAAAGCAATTCTGTAGACCTTTCATATTAAATTATACTTTTATAATAAATTTGCAAGCCCTTCTGTTTTATGGTCCATAAAAGGGTAATGTTGAAAAATCAAATATTAATCCTTTCACCATTTGCTACCCTGGTATCTCCAACCGGTTTATAAGCCTCTGTTTTCTGGGTTTATAAGCCTCTGTTTTCTGGGTAAATAGTTGCTCTGTTTTTGTTTGCATGCTAGGTGATCTCCCTAAGGTTTGTCTCAGACGTTGGAGTGTCTTTTGTAATTTGTCCCTTTCCTTGAGGGACTAGTACTCATATTTGAGGATATCTTACGACAAAAAACGGAATGCATCATTGAGAGGGTGTCTTCCAAAGAGGTAAGAAAATGATGTTTTGTTTATTTCCTAAAAGAATTGCGTGTTTATGCCTAATTTAGCTAGACAATTATTGGTTTGATTTTCATTTTTAGATGCTACACTTTTATTTTAACATTTAATCTATGATTTTTTTTCCTTCAACATTTTAATACATAAAGTTCAATAATTTATATGTAAATGATAAATGAATCTCTCTAACTTCTAAATATATATATTTTTAGAATTTTTTGACGAAATCTTCTTAATAAAAGATTGAGTCAAACACAAATATAAAAGTTAATATGTGCATCTAAAAAAAGATTGATGGAGTATTAATGAATGTCGTTAAAAAAACTATTAATGAATTACTCCAAAGATCTATCTTTCCATCGCTAATGGAAAAAGTAATAATCATTCTAAGAGCTCACAATTATTTTTGAAAACAAGTTAATAGGTAAACAATTTTATCACCTACAGACAAAAAAAGACCAACCTTGGGTGAGAAGTAAAAGGGGTAAGTTGGGAGAAAAGACAATTTTGCCACTAACCTTTTAAAAAAATTTCATTTTACCACTAACCTTTTTTCTTGGGTAAAAATGTCATCGACATTTTGTTTTAGGGGTAAATTTGTCACTACTGAGCTGACGGTGCAACGTGGTATGACAGAATCGTTAACTTGGAAGAAAAAATCATCCCCCAACATTTTTTTGGACCTCCACCGGATCAACATCAGCCTTTTCCCCTCTCAGCCAGTGCGGGAACACCACCAATCGAAACAGATTCATGATGGAAAATGTGACCTTACCGGCCTCGATTCAGCTGATTAAGGCTCTGACCCATTGCACTTAAGTCATTGATATGTTCCCCGATCTCCGGCCCATCATTCATGACTGCCTTCGCCTTCAATAGCCGTCTTCAGCCCAGTAGTAGTAAATTTACCCCTAAAATAAAAATGCCGATGACATTTTTACCCCGTAAAAAAAATTAATGGAAAAATGAGAAATTTTTAAAAGATTAGTGGCAAAATTACTCTTTTTCCAGGGTAAGTTTTAGGAAACAACTCATGGAACGCACAAAGCGTTCTCAGCACGCTTAGGAGTGGAAGCGTGACGAGTATAGCGTTTTTCCATCCCAGCGTTTTCCTTTTAGCTTTTTAGAAAAAAATATTTAGCGGCAAACAAACGGTGTTTTTTGTTATTAGAGTTTTAGTTCAGCGTTTTATTTTTTGTTATTAGAGTTTTAGTTCAGCGTTTTATTTTTTGTTATTAGAGTTTTAGTTCAGCGTTTTAAAAGAAAAACGTTGTTATCAAATGCAGCCTATATCTGAAATTCAAAGTATGTCTCATATGTGGATTTCAAGTAGGAAGCAAAATTTGATTGGTGACTAAGTTGGTGATTAATATTTGATGCAACAACTGCGGTGAAAGAGATTTCTTTCACCATCATCTTTATGGGAACAATTCCGTAGGCCTTTCATATTAATTTATACTTTTATACTTCTTCCGTTCCTAATTAATTTTACATTTTGTGTGAGCGCGTAGATTAAGGTGAATGTAAGATTTTACTTCATCCGTCCGAAAAAAATTGAAGGGTTAATTGAGCACGCAGATTAAGATAAACATAAAACTTTTGTATGTGTTTACTTGATTGCCCCTTGGTTGAAAGTGCACAAAAAACGAGGTAGAAAAAATAAAAATAAAATAGGGATAGTTTAGTAACCTTGAGAGAGAAGTTTCCTTTTAAGGAAAGTGGTCAATTTTTCTGGGACAACCCAAAAAAGAAATGTGTTCAATTTTTCAGAGACAGAGGGAGTATATAGTTTGACATAATTATCCTTGAGTGGAGGTTGCAGAAAAAACGAGATATAAAAAGTTAAGGGATAGTTTGGTAACTTTTGAGGAGAGAAGTTTCCATTTAAGAAAAATGTAGAATTTTTTAGGACAGTCCAAAAAAGAAATATGTAGAATTAATTGGGGACGGAGAGAATAATGAATTTGTGTGCCCTTCTCTCCATAAAAGGGTGATTGTGAAAAAAAAGTTTTCCACCACCAGTGCATCAAATATTAATCCATGTATCAAATATTAATCTTTTCTCCATTGGCTACCCTGGTATCTCCAGCCGGTTTATAAGCCTCTATTTTCTGGGTAAATGGTTGCTCTGTATTTGTTTGGGTGCTAGCTAGGTGATCCCGCTAAGGTTTGTCTCAGCCTTTGGAGTGTCCTTTGTAATTTGTCCCCTTCCTTGAGGGGCTAGTACTCATATTTCTAATTATAAAAATAAAAAAACGTACGACAACAAACTGAATGCATTTTTTTATAGGGGAGGAAGATACCAATGAGATACCTCCCTGGGCTTCTTAGCAAACGAGTATCTAACCTAGTGATTAGCCTAGGGCTGGTTCGCTAAAAGTGAAATATAACAGAGTAAAAGAACCATGAAGAAAATCTCTGAGATCCTAAAAAAATAAAAACTCACAGTGAGAAGCAATAGTCACGGTAAGACATCCAAGGTAATAAAATCCTTCAGAAATAGAGGAATGAAATTAATCCATAGAGAGCAGCTCTTTTCCAGGAGAGCTCGACGCGCCAAGTTGTGAGCAATTTTGTTCGCCTCTCGATAGAAATGTTGTAGTTTCCGCCAATTCAGCTTCTGAATGCTCTCTTGAATGTTTTTGACATTGAGAGCCGCTTCTGATTCGCCAATGTAGGGAGCGAGGATAGCATTGACAACTTCTTGCGAATCTGACTCCAGTATAATCTTCTATGGATCATATCTCTGAATCAAGTGCAGACTCTCTCTGATGGCTATGACTTCACCATAGAAAGCGTTCGAAAGTCCCTGAATATTTGCCATCAAAACCGCAACTCTGTAACCACCATCGTCCCGGAGGACGACTCCAACACCAATAGAACCATCAAGTCCAATTGCCGCATTAGTGTTTGCTTTCACCCACTCTGCCGGTGGTGGTCTCCACTTGACTTGGTGACGAGGGAGATAATTAATGTCAGACAAACATTTCATCTCCATAATTTGTTGGGAAAGGAGCCAAAAGAAGTTTGGTATTGACCAGCTTCCTTTCCCATGAACAATGTTATTTCTATTCCTCCAAATCAAATAGCTAGTGAGGATAAATCTACTACAGTCAAACTTGTTGCTGCCATCTCGGATCGATTGCAGCCAAGCTTTAGTGTCCTCCTTTGTCTCCGTGAGAATGTGGTGTTGGCCACTAGCAAGCCAAATGTTTCTAGAGAAATCACAATCTCTCAAAATATGCAAGGTTGTCTCGACATGAAGTTCACAAAGTAGGCAAGAAGCATCGTCGATATCTGGTGGTAGTGGAGATTGTCTCGAGTGGGAAGGCAGTTCCGAGCTACTCTCCATAGGAAGTTTCTATGCTTGTTAAGCACTTCCGTCTCCAAAATAGCTGAAAACATTATGGGCACATTCCCTCCTACGGTCGTCGTTTGGTTCCTCTGCATGTAAGTAGTATAGCCTGATTTAACTGTATAGGAATCATCCCCCGAGTAGTGCCAAATTAAAGTATCCTCCATCTCATTTTCGGCCAGAGGAATCTTAAGGATTGATGCGACATCCTACGACACAAAAATATGATTTAGGAGCTGGGTATTCCATTCACGTTGACCTAGCGAAAATAAAAAAATCCACTGTAGTATCGATCGGTAAAAAACGTAAAGAGGTAAGAGGCTTAAAAGCGATATTACCCGGAATCCAAGAATCTTGTCATATTCGCACCCGAAATCCATCACCCAAGCGCCATCGTACACCTAGGTCGAGAATCTCTCGACCCTTCATTAAGCTCTTCCAGATATAAGATGCATTGTTCTGCTTCTTTTCTGCTTCCATGAAAGAAGATTGGGGAAAAAACTTGGCTTTGAAAACTTGGGCACATAAAGATTAACTATTTGTGATCAGTCTCCATCCCTATTTGGCCAGCATTGCCAAGTTTAAACCGGAGAGGTCCCGAAAGCCTAATCCCCCATCCTTTTTGTCTGGTGTCAATCTACTCCATCTCATCCAATTGAGCCCTCTACTAGCATTGTCATGGTTCCAAAAGAATTTATTCAAGATTACCTCCATCTCTCAGCAAAGCTTATCGGGTATATGAAAGACACCCATCACATAAATAGGAATAGCATGTCCCACCGCCTTAATCATCACCTTTTTGCCAACTCTGCTTAAGGATTTGGCAAACCAAGTCGTGTGTGGGCTATTTTTTCCTTGACATAGTGAAAAGCTCCTTTTTATTTCTTCCAACACGCCGAACCCTGGCCTTCCCGTTCTTAATTGATGCATGCTTTTATTAAACCACTTGTTGTCCAATAAAATTTAATTTAAGAATTGAGACATTACGTAATTACATTACATAATTCCAAAATTTAATATAAGAATTGAATAGATTACATAATTACATTATATAAGAATTTAATATAAGAATTGAATACATTACATAACAAAATTATATTTGTAATGAATTGAACCGGTTCCAACGCGCAAACCGTTGGTACGGTACCATTTCCAACGCAACGCGTTGGTAAGCCAACGCTTCCAAGAACCTATTTTTTTCAAAAATTCCTCCCCACCATGGACTCGAACCCTGGCCTTCCCGTGGGAAACACACATCACAACCACTGCACCGCTAGGCCCATCGCTGTCATCTTCCGAAGCAAACATATATTTGTAACGTACTTAATTGATGCATGCTTTTATTAAACCACTTGTTGTCCAATAAAATTTAATTTAAGAATTGAGACATTCATCGGATTTGTAACGTACTTAATTGATGCATGCTTTTATTAAACCACTTGTTGTCCAATAAAATTTAATTTAAGAATTGAGACATTACGTAATTACATTACATAATTCCAAAATTTAATATAAGAATTGAATAGATTACATAATTACATTATATAAGAATTTAATATAAGAATTGAATACATTACATAACAAAATTATATTTGTAACTCTAAGCGCAACGGATATTCTAAAAAAAATGTTTTAAACCATCCATGTAATTAACTTTTATTTTTAGAATAATTTTGCATCATTAAATGTTCAATTACAAAGTAAAATTCGGGTAAGGGAATTGAACCGGTTCCAACGCGCAAACCGTTGGTACGGCATCATTTAACGTGCAACGCGTTGGTAACGCTTCCAACGGTTCGCGGCGTTGGAAGAACCTATTTTTTTCAAAAATTCCTCCCCACCATGGACTCGAACCCTGGCCTTCCCGTGAAACACACATCACAACCACCAGACCGCTAGGCCCATCGCTGTCATCTTCCGAAGCAAACATATATTTGTAACGTACTTAATTGATGCATGCTTTTATTAAACCACTTGTTGTCCAATAAAATTTAATTTAAGAATTGAGACATTACGTAATTACATTACATAATTCCAAAATTTAATATAAGAATTGAATAGATTACATAATTACATTATATAAGAATTTAATATAAGAATTGAATACATTACATAACAAAATTATATTTGTAACTCTAAGCGCAACGGATATTCTAAAAAAAATGTTTTAAACCATCCATGTAATTAACTTTTATTTTTAGAATAATTTTGCATCATTAAATGTTCAATTACAAAGTAAAATTCGAGTAAGGGAATTGAACCGGTTCCAACGCGCAAACCGTTGGTACAGGTACCATTTCCAATGTGCAACGCCGTTGGTAAGCCAACCCTTCCAACGGTTCGCGCGTTGGAACCATGAATAATATTTTCAAAAAATACATTCCCTCCTCAGGGACTCGAACACAAGCCTCCCCCGTGGAGTGAACGCATCACAACCACCGGACCGCTAGGCCCATTGCGATTATTCTTGCAAGCAAAATTGTATTTGTAATGTGTTTGATGTTATCGAGGATTCCAACGTGCAACACGTTGGAAATTACATGTTTCCAACGGCTCACTCATTGGAACTTTGTTATTTCCAACATGCAACACGTTGAAACAAACTCTTATAAATTCCTCACGCCACCTTTACAAACCGCATTCCGCATTTAATAAGATAAAGTCACAACTCTTCAAAATTACTACATTTTCGTTGATAACTATTTCTTAATTTCGCTTCTGATCACCGTTACCAACCCATGTCGCTTCATCTAATGTTATGCATATAAGTGATGCATGCTTTTATTGTCAAACAACCACTTTTCGTCAATCCAAATTTAATATAAAAATTGAATACATTCGATAATTACATTTTAAAGTGTTATCTTATTTAATTAGTTAATCCTATTCCGTTTACATTTGTCTATCTTTAATATCATTTTCTTAATTAATATTAATATTTCCTTACATAATTTGGTTTTAAAATAAAAACTTTAACCACAACGGATATTTATCGTTCTCGCACTAAAAAAAAGAATGTTTTAAAGCATGTATGTAATTAACTTTTATTTTTAGATTACATTTGCATCATTAAAGTTTCAATTATAAAATAAAATTTATATATGGAAATTGAATAGGTTCCAACGCCACGAACCGTTGGTACGATAAGCTTTCATACTCATACAGGTGGTGATTATTTTGGCACAAATGATTTGCAAAGAGAAAGCTGTATAAGGAGAAACACATAAGAAAGTAAGCAAGTGCTAAAACAAAAGGAAGGTTCTTTGTTCCCTTTGTCTCGTTGGGAAACTATGCTCCCTCCATCGGACTCGACCCGTCGCCCACCAGCGACCACGCAACACGCCATTCATGAGTCATCGGATGCCCACCATCCTGCTCCAGCCAAGATGAAGCTCCACCGTGATCATTAGTCCATAGGATATCAAGCCACACCTCCTCCATACATGTTTGTTTCTCGCTGAGATCAGTGTCCTTAGCTCCCTCTCCAGGCCGTTTCAGACAGCAAGACTAGTCTCTAACTGAGGTCTATAGTCGCCCAGCATTCGCTTCCGGTCATCTTCAACTCCTCCATGCATCTCGGCACCCTCCATCGTTCGCTGCCATCTTCCTCCACGTTAGTGGGGATTTGTGCAGCAGAAAATCGTTGTCCGTTCTAGAGAACACGTGCCTGAAATCGTCCAAGCCTTCTCGAGCCACTGGAAGCCTTTCCTTGTTGTCCCCGCCACCATACAGCTTCACCAGAGTTGTTTGGGTCGTTGCGGAACGTGTTACTCTTCACAAAGAAGACGACTTTGGGAGTCAATATGACTCATCTGTCCACCAATAATTGGCTTTGAAATAATCCATGTGCATATCATAATTTGCAACATAATTTTTTTTGAATATATTTTTTTGTGAATTCTTTTCACTATTTATCTTTCTTAAAATTCAAATCAAATATTAAATTTTGAAATATGAAAGTCAAATGGATCAATTAATGAGATATGGAGGGAGCATTGTTTATCAAGTACAAGTATTAGAGCATCTCCAACAGTTTTCTCATTTTATTGGGGCGTTCACTTTTGGAGAATTTTAAATCTTTTTTTGGTCCAACAATTTCTCCATTTCATTCTCCAAAATGGGGAAGAATGGGAAAAAATGGGGAGCCTTCCCCAAATTTGGATAGCCTCCCCATGTCAACTTTTCTCAAATTTCTCTCCTCTCTTCTCTCTTTTGACTATTTGTTATTAGTTTAAACATAATTTCTCTCTCATTTCTTAAAATAATTTATTAATTATTAACAAAGATATGTAATAGTTTATTGTTGTCATAAATGCATGATTCTTCAAAATGTGGAAGCAATTGGAGTTGAAGCAATTTTTTTTGGAGAATATGGCTTTTGTTTCCCTATTTTAGATAAACTTTTGGAGAAGCTGTTAGACATGCCCTAATAACCACATTTTAGGCCATAATGTTTAGTTTCTTAATTACTTGGGTCACTAACAGTTTCAAGTTTACAGGAAAGCCCCTTAACAAGTTTGAAAATTTACAATTTGAGGCACTGAGTCTAAACCTTTTTGTTTGATTATTGTCATTATATGTTGATCTAAATTGTGTTAATTTTACTTTTGATATATTTTAATTTTTATTGGCTATGTAAATTATTTAGAATGTTTTTCTTATTTATTTTTTGTGATTAATTTATCATTTGATTTTTCTAAAATCAAGCAAAATTATGAAAGAAACTGGTGGTATCAATTTTGGACGCTTTGAAATTTTAGATTTTTGTGTGTAACCGACTATCACAATTAGTTATTTCATAGACCATTGTTAGGTTCCAATCGATCTAGAGCTAAAGGATTGGTGGTAAGTTCAAGCTAGTCAAATATGAGTGAAACAGTGATACGTAGAAGATGAAAATTAAACTACAATCTTTGAAAAATGAAGTGAATAGTAAATAAATGAATAGTTCAGAGCATCCTCTTGGCAATGAACAAAAACACTAACCCGGCCGAGTAATGTGGAACAAACCACTAGAACCCTGAACAATTAAGAGAAAGGTCTCAAGCCACAAGTTAACCAGTTCTAAATGAACATACTCAAAAGCTCTATTTTTCTCCCTTGAACTTCCACCTTATGACTAGCAAACCCCCAATTATTCTCATTGTAGTAAAGAGCCCAATTCTTTCTAACCCCAGCTAACTTGAAATTCGCCAAACCCGACTCAATTTACAGCCTAAGTCTAGCTGGTTTCCAACTCCATTGAGGCTCAGAAGAGACGGGACACGCAGAGGTGGAAGAGGTTAATGGTGGAGGTTGGTGGAGGAAGAGATAGTTTTTAGTAAGATTTAAAATTTCAAGGTACTTTTGATAAAAACTAAAATACAAGGACTTATTTGTAACTTTTTTTTGATACAGAGAGGGTAGGCGGTTGGGGATATTTGATGTTCGAATTCGAGATCTCTATAAGTGTCCTTAGGAGCATGACCACTAGACCAAGTGTTCATAACACTTTATTTGTAACTAAGTCATCACTATATTCCATATTTCACCAGAAACATCACCGTTTAGGCAAAACGTGCATCGGAAAACGTACCGGGCTGTACCGGCCGATTCGGCCATTTCGGTCGTGCCATGTGCCGACCGAAATGAAGAAAACAGCGGTACAGAGGTTTAAATGAACATTTTTAAAAAAAGTTTAAGGATAAAATTGCTAATAAAAAATATCTACTAAATTAAAGAAATTAAAATCGCTAATAAAAGTTTGTAATTTAAAAAATTAATTTATCTCATTCTTTTTTTAAATTATTTTAGTTAGTATCTTTAGTTCTTGTATGTAACTAGTATGCTAGCTTACTTCATTCGCTTTCTTTTAGTCAGGTAGGCGATCACACAGGTACTGCACGTAAAAAATTTACAATCTCTGATACATTTTCAGGTATACACACACACCGGTACAATCTTTCCGGTATAACCGGTATACCCCCGTCGTACTGGTACTGTCTTGTATCGCTGCAAAAGCGGTACGATAATCACTACCATATTTAATACCATGGAATAGAATGATTAGTTTTGGCTGATAATAAATACAGTGACTTTTTGGGTCTTATTGCATAACCCTGGTGGCTTATTGGGTCAATGAACAGAATCGGAGATGTCCACGTCAGTAGAAGAAGGATCTAGAAAACCTAGCAAAAACCCTTTAAAACGACCTACGATCTCCGCTTCCTCTCAGCAATAGTTTGAACAAGTCCCGATCGTTGCAGTCTAGAACTCTCGATTATCTCCTCACTGCTCTCTTCAGTTTCCTCTTCTTTGAAACCCTAGCTATGGCGGACACCGAGACGTTCGCTTTCCAGGCCGAGATCAACCAGCTGTTGAGCTTGATTATCAACACCTTCTACAGCAACAAGGAGATCTTCCTTCGTGAACTCATCAGCAACGCTTCCGATGTAAGTTCCGATCCTCTCTACTCTTCCGATCTGTTCATCGTTTTCGTTTCTGTTTTGGGTTTTGGTTTGTTTGCGATTGGTTTTCTGTACTGGGAACGCGAATGCTAAACTCATTGTGTTTGTTGATTTGACTGCTTGTATTAGTGGTGTGGTTACAGATTTCGGTGAACGAACAGCGTTTTGTTTGAAATTTGTTGTATTCTTAAAATCGTGTAGAACATTCTGTTTAGATTTACATTATACTGGAATCTTTGTAATATGATGAGCAAACTCTGCCCTATGTTCTGATTTAGGCTAATAAACTGGTAATCACTGAATGGTTTTAGGAATGTTGAGATAGATAATATATTGGTTACGTGGGCTGATTTAGGCTCAAATATTGAAATAGATAATAAATTTGTGATTTAATTAAGTCTAGAGGTTAATCAATGGTTTTAATAATTGTTGATGGCATTCTCTTTAGCTATATTAGGTCACTGTACTCTGTTTATTTGGGCTGATTTAGGTTTTAATTTTGAAATTATGTTAGGCTTTGGATAAGATCAGATTTGAGAGCTTGACAGACAAAAGCAAGCTAGATGCGCAGCCAGAGCTCTTCATCCATCTTATTCCGGACAAGACCAACAACACATTGTCAATTATTGACAGTGGTATTGGAATGACCAAGGCTGGTGCGTTGATTTCCTGTTTCAGCTCTTACGTTATGTCCTTCGTACCATTGCTAGGTCACTAACATGGGATGATTTTGGCGATTGAACAGATTTGGTGAATAACCTCGGTACCATTGCTAGGTCTGGTACCAAGGAGTTCATGGAGGCTTTAGCTGCTGGGGCTGATGTCAGTATGATTGGACAGTTTGGTGTGGGTTTCTACTCTGCCTATCTAGTTGCTGAGAAGGTCATTGTTACCACCAAGCACAATGATGATGAGCAGTATGTCTGGGAGTCTCAAGCTGGAGGCTCCTTCACCATCACAAGGGATACTTCTGGTGAGAATTTGGGCAGAGGTACAAAGATCACTTTATTCCTGAAGGAGGACCAGCTTGAGTACCTCGAGGAGCGTCGTCTTAAGGACTTGGTTAAGAAGCACTCTGAGTTCATCAGCTACCCCATCTCTCTGTGGGTTGAGAAGACAATTGAGAAGGAGATTTCTGATGATGAGGAAGAGGAAGAGAAGAAGGATGAGGAGGGCAAGGTAGAAGATGTTGATGAGGAGAAAGAGAAGGATGAGAAGAAAAAGAAAAAGATCAAGGAGGTCTCCCATGAGTGGTCATTGGTGAACAAACAGAAACCCATCTGGATGAGGAAGCCAGAGGAGATCACCAAGGAAGAGTATGCTGCCTTCTACAAGAGTCTGACCAATGATTGGGAGGAGCATTTGGCTGTGAAGCATTTCTCTGTGGAGGGTCAGCTTGAGTTCAAGGCTGTCCTCTTCGTTCCTAAGCGGGCACCTTTTGACCTCTTTGACACAAAGAAGAAGCCCAACAACATCAAGCTTTACGTCAGACGTGTCTTCATCATGGATAACTGTGAGGAGCTGATTCCTGAGTACCTTAGCTTTGTCAAGGGTATTGTTGATTCTGAGGACCTTCCTCTTAACATTTCAAGAGAGACGCTGCAGCAGAACAAGATCTTGAAGGTCATCCGCAAGAACTTGGTGAAGAAGTGCATTGAGCTGTTCCAAGAGATTGCCGAGAACAAGGAGGACTACAACAAGTTCTATGATGCTTTCTCGAAGAATCTCAAGCTGGGTATTCACGAGGACTCTCAGAACAGGACAAAGATTGCTGAGTTGTTGAGGTACCACTCCACCAAGAGTGGTGAGGAGATGACCAGCTTGAAGGACTACGTGACCAGAATGAAGGAGGGGCAGAGTGACATCTACTACATCACTGGCGAGAGCAAGAAGGCTGTGGAGAACTCTCCTTTCTTGGAGAAGCTAAAGAAGAAGGGCTATGAGGTCCTCTATATGGTTGATGCCATCGACGAGTATGCAGTTGGCCAGCTGAAGGAGTTCGAGGGCAAGAAGCTCGTCTCTGCAACCAAGGAAGGTCTGAAGTTAGAAGAGAGCGAGGATGAGAAGAAGTCAAAGGAAGCCCAGAAGGAGAAGTTTGAGGGTCTCTGCAAGGTGATCAAGGACGTGTTGGGCGATAAGGTTGAGAAGGTGATCGTCTCAGACCGTGTTGTCGACTCCCCCTGCTGTCTGGTCACCGGTGAATACGGATGGACAGCCAACATGGAGAGGATCATGAAAGCTCAGGCGCTAAGGGACAGCAGCATGGCCGGGTACATGTCTTCCAAGAAGACCATGGAGATCAACCCCGAGAACCCCATCATGGAGGAGCTGAGGAAGAGAGCCGAGGCTGACAAGAATGACAAGTCTGTGAAGGACCTGGTGCTTCTCCTCTTCGACACCGCGCTCCTCACCTCTGGCTTCAGCTTGGATGACCCCAACACCTTTGGAAGCAGAATCCACAGGATGCTGAAGCTCGGACTGAGCATCGATGAGGAGGATGCAGGTGAGGCGGATGCTGAGATGCCGGCACTTGAAGAAGACGCCGATGCTGAAGGCAGCAAGATGGAGGAGGTCGATTAAGCTGCTGCTGCTGTTTTATGTTTCTAGTTTGCAGTATAGGTTGCATTTTGGACCATGGTTTTATTTATCGGTGGATTATTTGTAGGCCTTCGGATGTTTTTCTCGCGGTTTTTACGCTGGCATTTACCAAACTGCGAAAGTTTGTTTTGGTGGTTGTGATTTCATTTGGGCCGCGTCAATATATAACAGTTCTGAAAATCGGCTTTTTCTTCAGTTGCATGCTTGGGCCTGAATTGTCAAAGGTGGGTAGAGATGGAGTAAAAATGTAATTTCCTGTGTTGACGAGAAAAAAATTCTAAAATTTCTCTCTTAAATTTTCAGGAAAAGATGTGCAATTTTAGGTCAAAAGTTTTCTTTTCACAATTGAAGTCCAAAACTTAAATGTTAGCTCCGTTGGTCACTGTTAGGCCTAAAACTTAAAAAATTAATTGATAGATGGCTAACAGAAAGCTGACATCGTGATTGATGCTGTTAAATATTTTAAATTTGAACACCACACATTTAATTTAGATGGTTAATACTCACTTTCAACCCTTGAATTGTTTTGTCCCCTTTCCCCTGAGCCCCTCTTCTTCCAATTTCCTCCACCAAACTTGGCGCTGCTCCACCTCTCTTGTAGGTCAACCTCCATTGTCGTTGTGGCACTGTGGCGCAACGGACAATGGTGTCAGACGTTTGTATGTTAATGGTGTGTTGTTCGTTAAATTTGGGTTGACCAAGAACCAATTGAACCGCATGAATTCTTGATTGATTCTATTGATTTTAGTCACAATTGTTATCGTAATTGATTTGGTTTTGTAACATAATGTTTGAATTACAAAAACCCTATGGTTTCTACAACCTATTTGGCTCTGAACAAATAACAGGAAGTTAGGGTTGTGCAAAATTCAAATTTGAATTCAAAATTCGAATTATATGAGCCCAAAGGAGTCCTTATTACTAGATGTTGTGGTTAATTAATTGGTCTAGATTAAGTGAAATTGTGTTAATGATTGAGAATTGGTTAATGAGGCAGGGGTAAGGTTCTTGAAATGGCATATGGAGTGCATACGAGTTGCGTAACCGTTGGTGGCTTGGCCACTGGCATCAAGCGGTTCCGAGCAGGGAAGGATCGGAGTTGGGCTGAGAGGATGGTGGTTAAAGGCCGCGAGGAGACGGAGGGCGATGCCCGAGATTAGGGCTTATGTGCCCCAACTATACAATGTTTGCATATATCTATGCCCACGTTGGATTCCCATCCACCACCTGTCCAAAATTAGAGTTTTTTAGGCTTAACTTACGAGAATTAGGAGTTTTAGGCCTTATTTGCGAAAACACTAAAACCTTTCGGCCTAAAATTACATTTTTCCCTAAGTTTTCAAAAGTTTCGATTTTTTTTTAATACTGCTTTAGTTTTATTTTAGAGATGGATACAGAAGTAGCTTGGAAACTTTCACAAACCACTCGCAAAAACCAATGTTTTAAAAACCGATCCGGAAATTGAACCGTTTAAGGTACCGGTTCATGGTCCAACTAGTCTAACCGTTTGAGACATCGATCAAACAGGTTATTTTCATAAAGCTAACTAACATCATTTGTTATATAGAATTATCATGAAATAATCAAAATATAAAACAATAATGCATATTTTCTATACTAAAATAGCAATTTAACATATGGATCGATTATTTTATTATTTTATAAGATGAAAAACAATATTCTATATTTTAACTAACTATGTAAGTGAAAGTAATTAATTTAAAATACCTGAATTTTTTTTCTATTTGTATCATGGTTTACAATTTTTTTAAAAGGTACTATAAGAAAATATAATAAGTAATATTTAAGATGTTAAGTATGAATTTATAAACAAATGTGAAATAAACTACAATTAGTCAAAAAAAAATTTAAGAGCTTAGGAAAAATTTCTTCAAAAAAAATGAAAAATAGTTTTCCAATTCATTGGTTCATACGGTTTTTGCCGGTTCAACCAGCTGTAACCGGTTCTTGACCATGTCATTTCAAAATTGGACAGATTGCTTAACCGGTTCACAGTTCGATCGTCCGGTCCGGTTTTCTCTGGTAAAAACACAATTCCGCACATTAATTGCATCAATAACACAAATTTTAATCTCAACCAAAATTCTTTTCTGCTCTAAACTCCTCTAAGCAAATCACATGGCCTAAGTTATCAGCCAAGTCCTTAAGCTTCCAAATTTGAGTAAATGACAGTGTGTATTGTCCGTACCATCTGTCAGCTAAGTGTATTTATTGTCCTTTTGTTCATGATCCTCTTTGGGATGGAATGCTTTGGTCATTTCTCTGCGTAGGACTTGTAATTTTTCTTCTTTCGACTAATCCAATTTAAGAAGCATAATTGCACATGGTGGAGCCGCAAGAGAAGACGCTTTATTTCTCATAGTCATTTCAGGTTTTTTCATTCTATTTTTTTCTATTAACTTTTTGGATGTGGTATTAAATGTTCATCGTACAAATTTTAGTTCGATCCAATAATGAAAATTTTGTGTTGATACAAATTTTGTGTTGTCCTTAAGCTATCATAACCTAAAATGAAAGCGAAAGAAGTTATTTCTGACTTTGACACTAGTAATGAGGCTGAGGAAGATATTTATGAAGCACTTTGAGATATTTCTGAAACTTCTTCAAATAATTCATTTGTACAACATGAAAAAGATCATAGATTAAATATTGTAATTAAAACAACTAAAACAAATAGTGTAATTCTTAAAGTACGAATTAAGGGACTAATATTTTAATTTATAATTTATTATCATGAATATTTAGATATTTAAAGTCAGATAATTCATATGCCTATCATGGTGTTTGATTTGATCTTCTGCCCGCCCTTCTTCTTGGCCCGCACCGGCCTCCACCTTGATGCTTGATTCTCTGTGATGGCTCTTAGTGTAGTTGCCTTCTTCCCAAATTTTGCCACGGGCGTCGCTTGCAGGTTCCTCTTTCTGGCCGTAACTAGGGTCCCGATCTGGTTCGTTTTGTGCTCCCTACACCCATGGTTCGTGAAAACTTCCCTGCTCATTGGGAGTGGGCCGCATGAGTCGGATGCTGCGGTGATGGTTCGGCCACAATTCGACAGGGTTGAGCAATGACTCACCTTAGCTACCCAAAGCCATAAGACACGGTCCGTCGAACTTCTTGGGGCAGGGATCACCCCGGGTAGCTCGCCATCATTCTTTTTTTTATCCTGCTTTTATTTTATTTTGTTGCATCTTGTGTTTTTGTAGGCTGGTGTTCGTTGGTTACTTCCTGTCTACTTTGGTTGGTTTGGAATCACTGCTTTAACTCTTGTATGACTTGTTCTTGATTTCTGCTATGGACTTTAATACAAGGTTACTGAGATTATCTCCATTTCAAAAAAACAATGTTATGGGAAGAATGTGTAAAATTTGTAGAAAAAAATGGAAAATGAAAACGGTAAGTTATGGTAATTAATTTTAAATTTTGCCATTAGGTTTTAATTTGGCCCGACCAAATAAGACCTTTTATCGTACTTGTACATGAATGTAATGTCGAAAAACGACATGCCCGATTCATTAATTGTAACCACCATTGTTTGTTTCACCTACACCTGAGTAATAAGGACAGGACCAAGTGTAGCATGTAGGGCAGAAGTTTGGCTTAAAATATATACTCCTACTACTCAATAATAGTGTCAACTGATAACTATATTGATGATAATTCATGAAAAGATACTATTTTATTCTGCATTTAAAAAAAAAGATAGGAGTAAGATTTTATACATATAATTTCTGTTAGCTATTTATGTAAGATTTTATACATATAATTATATTGATGATAGTTCATTTGTAATCCTGCTGTTGAACATAATTTTGAACTTTCCAAACATAATCGATCATATCTAATTAATTAAGGATTCAAAAGCTTTATGCTCAACATCTATAATTCTGTAAGTGACAGATATAAACCTAATTGAAGTTTAATGTTTATGTCCCGTTGAATCCGATTAAAATCATTGAGTTTTTGTATGGTTTAGGATACAGTGCGCCTCATCTAAACGTGTGCCAAGTTGTGCCATGTTTAGATTAATTACAATATTGCAATCTCTGCCTCAAGCTTCATCCAACTCATTCTTTCGACCATGACGACGAGTAATCACCACTAGAATCAGATTAATCTATCAGAGATTTACACAAGTTCAAGAGCTCTTACGGTGCTTCCCAACCGATCATTGGGGAGCTCCATCCGATTTCCAATGTCGTGGAAATACGCCAACCAAGGCCTTAATCGACTACGCTGGAGCAGCCAACCGCTTCCCCAGCCGTCATCGTTCCATTTTTCTAAATATATTTTTTTGGACTTTTTTGCAATATTTTTCTTTGTAAATATTTAAGTCAAACATTGAATTTTGAAACATGAAAGTCAAATGATGTAATGTTTAAAGTACGGAGGGAGTAACTATTAAAAAGGGAGAGAGAATACTTTAGATACCGGTTTATGTCACCCTCTTGCACGTCCAAAGTTTTTTTTTCTCTTTTTTGCATTCTTACTTAACTACTCGGGTAATCATTTGTTATACTATTTGCGTGCCAGCAAAATTGATATTTTTTTCTTTTTAGATTATTTTAGTAAAACCGATACGTTTCATAAAAAGGAAATTTTTTACATCAATTTTATCTTATTACCCTCATTTTCTTTCTCACTCAAAAAAATTATTTTTATCTTATACGATCACTTTACCTTATTACTCTATAATCACCAATATTTTTTAATTCACATGTTAATCAAACGTATCAATTTTATTGGGATGAATGAGGTACTTACCATCCACGTACACAATGTAATTGGGGTTAGGTTTGAGGTTGATGGGGACCATGATGAGTCAAGGGACTCTATTGGCATGGGCATATGCTCCTCTATCATATTATTCATATCCAATGACATTATTTGAGAGGACAAAAAGGTTAAAGGCATCAAAAGACAAAATAAGGACAGAAACATTAACCAATCAGCATCCCCATCTAGATCACTTGTCCCAAACTCGGACCCGTCCTAAAACGGTCCTCCTTCGTCCTTGGTGCAACCCGAATGAAACTAAATCTTTAGGTGTACATTGAACATATATCATTTGTTCAAGGGGCAACGTGATATTTTAATCTACAAAAGAAGGAGAGCGGTGGATTTGCTTTGCCCCGCGACGAATCAAACTCTTCTCCGCAACGGATTGCTTTAGCGTCTGCGTTTTATAAAAGCTCGCTCCTTTTTTATTTCCGAAGCTTCGATAGATCCGTACAAGTGAATCGAAGTTCGTCTAGAATTGTTTTCCCGTGAGTTCTCTTTTCGGCTCTCTGTAATTCGTTAGCTTGATCGATTCTATTGTTATTTGGTTGGTCTCAAGACTGGGTTTTTTCGAAAGATCAAAGCTTTGGTTTTAAATTGATTGAATTTCGGTCGAATTCCGTCTCTTTCGATTCAACTGCTGTGCGTTCATCGGTAATTAGATTTCTCTGTCTGAGGTATTTTACTTGTTTTTTTCTTTTCTGGTTTTCCACCGGTTTTATGCTTCAAATTTTGTCTTTTTGGATTTTGAGTTGAAGAACTATTCGAAATATTTTTGGGTTAGTCTTCCAATGGTTGCTTGGTTCAATATTATGACTTGACAGAGCTTCTTGCATCTAGTTGTGACCATCTAATTGATGGAGAAGTCTGTTCGGTGGTTATGTGTTGATGTTACAAAGAGTTAATTTTGGCAGATAACTGAGTTGTGTTCAGATTATCTGGCAGTCGACTAGACTGCTTTTCATATACTTATTTACTTTTCCTTTCTGGGAAAGAGCCATGGCTGGACCATAATTTTTGTTAGGTGAGGTTTTGTTGAGTACAGATGTAGCTCAAAGATATCACACATTTTACTTGTTGAGGACATGATATGTTTGATGAGAAGTCTATATCTGATAGGAATTGATGTGATTCCTTTTCTATTTTTGACGATCAGGCTGTCTCACACTGTTTTGTATATGGATTTAACATTAGGCAAGTTGCCAGTTACGGTTACTTCTAGCTTTATATTGAATACATTTGTTATGTGGGTACATTTTTTATACAGATGCTGATTTTGGCCTTCTTCTCTTACAGTAGATCAATTTTGGGTTCTCTGCCTGCACTGCACTTTGGTGGGCTTGGTTTGTGCAATACAATGGTTAAAAGGTACTTTTCCCTTTTCTACTTTCAGTATCTGCTGGTAGAGAATGAAAATTCTGAATAGAGTTTCTAACTTATATTGCTTTTGAACAGTTATGGAGTTTTTTGATGAGCTGGAATATCATGTTTCAGTTCATAGAGAGCTTAGCTGCTACTTTGCTGCGTTGCTGCGATAGCGATTTATACAAGCAATCAAGAGGCCTTACAGATCCCGAGCTTCTGGCAAGAGAGACAGTCTGTAAGCCATCAAACACTTTCCTCCATGGATTCAGATTTGATTAGCAATCTATCTATTTCTAGGTGCACGTGCTCGAGTGTGTGTGTGTGTGAGAGAGAGAGAGAGAGGGAGACAGATGCATGCAAGGAAAAAATGTGTTAAAACATAATGTTACCATGTTACATTTCTCTGGCAAGACATTGATGTTTCTTACTTTACCTGTATGCTACAGTCAGTGTAAGTGAAATTGAGGCACTTTATGAACTCTTTAAGAAGATCAGCAGTGCTGTGGTTGATGATGGGCTTATTAACAAGGTGCGGAAACTCTTTTGTATATGCTTATGCTTCTAAAAGTAATAGTTTTGCTTAATGAAGTTGAAAATCGTGATGAAATGATTCTTAGAAGATGGTGATTTGGTAGATTTCTCATTTAGCTTTGAGGATATCATATGATTTTGTTTCTTTGACTCTTCTGCAGGAGGAATTTCAGTTGGCACTGTTCAAGACAAACAAGAAAGAAAGCTTGTTTGCTGATCGGGTATGTTCATCTGTTTGGGTTCATCTATGAGAGCAGTGACAGGGTCATGTCTTCTCGTTAGTGGCTTACTTGAATCTTCCACCATTGCATGGCTTATCAACTGCAGGTTTTTGATTTGTTCGATACAAAACATAATGGAATTCTAGGTTTTGAAGAGTTCGCTCGTGCTCTCTCAGTTTTTCATCCAAATGCCCCTATTGACGACAAAATTGAGTGTGCGTATCAGTTCTGATGTCTCCATGCTGATCTTTAACTGCTTTGAACACTGGTTTGACTTGTGATGTTTTTCATCCAGTTAACATAATTGGCTTTTCAAACCATGAATGCATCACTGTTAACAATAAACTCATTTTGATTCTGTCACCTTTTCCACCAAAAATCTCATTTGTCGTTCTTTGTTTCTCTCAACTTTTTTATTCTATTGCAGTTTCCTTTCAGCTATATGATCTAAAGCAACAAGGCTTCATCGAAAGGCAAGAGGTAAGTGTTTACCTGTGTGCTTCATAATATGTCACCACTCCACTGTTCGATGTTTTTCTTCCCTTGAACATTTCTCTTGCTAAACTATGTAGGTGAAACAAATGGTAGTGGCTACGCTTGCTGAATCTGGAATGAACCTTTCTGATGATGTTATAGAAAGTATAATCGACAAGGTTTTGATCTGATTAATCCAGGCTTCTTATTTATACATTCATGGTTTAAAATGCTTATAAAGGCAAATTCTTGGCTCTTGTTTGCAGACCTTTGAGGAAGCTGATACGAAACATGATGGGCGGATTGACAAGGAAGAGTGGAGAAGCCTTGTTTTGCAACATCCTTCCCTGTTGAAAAATATGACCTTGCAATACCTCAAGTGAGTTTCAGAATCACCCTCTATTTTCCGTCTCAATAAGTTCATGAAATCAGAAAGCAGAACGAATTTAAACCGAGCATTTCTACATTGACTTGTCAGGAATTAATGAAAAGAAGAATAGTAGTATAGGACTTGAAACCATGTTTTACATATCGGTTAATGACATAAACCTTTTTTACATGCATCACCATCCTTTGACAGTGTCTTGCTGATGGTTGTATTAGAACCGTAACTATCACTGATCATCAGCCAAAGCATTTTTGCATGGATCAATACTGTTATTACAAATGCATGTAATCCGGGAGATAGGATGTTTTGTTCTTTATTAAAAGCATGTTTCGTTCTAGTTGAGAGGAATCTTAGGCTCTAGAATTTCCAGAGGAGCTTATTACGGATAGAGTGGAACGGAGACACAAGACTCATGTAGCCGACCCCAATCAGTTGAAATCGAGGTTTAGTTGATTGATTGATTGATTGTCCCTTATTTACTTGTGCAGGGATATCACGACGACATTCCCAAGCTTCGTCTTTCACTCTCAGGTTGAAGATACCTGAGAGATGAAGATGGCCATTTTGCTCCCATGTAATGTAAGTTGCGGGCGTCTTTTTTTCCTATCTGAGGGCTGTGATGCTGAAGGCTGCAGAGATTTCCTTCTATTTTCTGGTATTTTGTTTGATTTTATTTCATTTTTCTCTCAATGGTTGTATTAGACTATTTAGCTGCTGCTTCAGGTTCTGAATTGTATTTTGATCATCTCATATTATGAATCATGGATATTCCAAGGAAATTCAGAAGGGGAAAATCCTTGGGGTGCTTCAAACTTTTAGGACGCGATTTTTTTTCATCTTTCCTTATATTATACTATCTGTTTTGTTTCAAAAAAAATGGTTTTAAGGACTACATTCACACAGAATCAAATTTACTGGCAGAAACCCTACATTCATTTTCATGCAACGATTGGTGTCAGCCTGAAGCAAATTCTTCTGTTCCATTTGACAGTGAAATCTTAGCAGGTGGCTTCATATCAACGTTTCATTTGTTATCCGAAATGGTAACTTACAATTACCACATGAGCCTTGGTCGAACTTTCGGTCTGACCCTTCTCATTTTTTTTGCAAATCTACAAAAATCCATTGGGCTATGGTGAAATCTACAAGTACCACTTTTATTTGATTTGTTAGGATTAATTCTTTAATTCCATCCTAAACTTTTGAACTTTAACAATTTTACCCGCAAACCACATTTTTATCCTCCCTTCACTGCCATATGCCCCCAAGGCCCCAACCTAACCCCACTCGGAATGGCCTGCCTGCCCCAGCTCAACGCACTCCACCACCTTAGCATTACCCCACCCATTCGTCCCTCCTATTGCACCCTGAGCCATCCATCAACCATCGCTGGCCAACCGCCATTATCCCTTGCACCTACAACCCAGGGGGACGCAGTGCTTCTTTGTGCCTGTGGTGCTAAATGACAGGATGGTAGTCGAATGGAGTCTATCTAGGAGGGGAAGGGAGCGAAACAGGACGAGAATTGGTATGTTTATTTGAGTATTAGAACATGTGGCATGTGAAATCAATTTACCTAAAACACGAAGTTTATATAGTTAACGATGTATATAACAACTAAATCATGTCATGCCCACACTGTAGTCACCACCAATAAGAATATGCTTGAACCGTGAAGATACTGCACGCTGAAACTGAAAGCTGAAATTGAGCCATAAGAGACCCAAGCACTATATCCCCCGAGTGCAATTAGTAGATCAAGAGCGAAAATATATCCATCGTTCCACAAAACAATCACCCTTAACTACGAACAGAGTAATCTAAGAAGAAAACATAGATGCAGCACAAGACGAGTCCAGATTCTAGATAAGTATAACCGGGATTAAAAGTTATCAACTAAGACTAACAAAAGCAAAATACCAGCAGCTCATTGCGGAATGATAACCAGCAGCTTAATCAACCTCCTCCATCTTGCTGCCCTCCGCATCAGCATCATCTTCCAGGGCTGGCATGTCAGCTTCCGCCTCAACTTCATCCTCATCAATGCTCAGTCCGAGTTTCAGCATCCTGTGGATCCTGCTGCCGAAGGTGTTGGGGTCATCCAAGCTGAAGCCGGAGGTAAGGAGGGCGGTGTCAAACAGGAGGAGGATTAGGTCCTTCACAGACTTGTCATTCTTATCAGCATCAGCTCTCTTTCTCAGCTCCTCCATGATGGCGTTCTCAGGGTTGATCTCCATGGTCTTCTTGGAAGACATGTACCCAGCCATGCTGCTGTCCCTCAGGGCCTGAGCTTTCATGATCCTCTCCATGTTGGCTGTCCACCCGTACTCACCAGTCACCAGGCAGCAAGGAGAGTCAACAACACGGTCTGAGACAACGACTTTCTCAACTTTGTCACCCAGCACATCCTTGATCACCTTGCAGAGACCCTCGAACTTCTCCTTCAAGGTTTCCTTCTTCTTTTTCTCATCCTCGCTCTCGTCAAGCTTCAGGCCCTCCTTGGTTGCAGAGACAAGCTTCTTGCCCTCAAACTCCTTCAGCTGGCCAATAGCATACTCATCAATGGCATCAACCATGTAGAGGACTTCATAGCCTTTCTTCTTCAGCTTCTCAAGGAATGGGGAGTTCTCAACAGCTTTCTTGCTCTCACCAGTAATGTAGTAGATGTCATTCTGTCCCTCCTTCATTCTTGTAACATAATCCTTCAAACTGGTCAACTCCTCACCGCTCTTGGTGGAGTGGTACCTCAACAACTCAGCAATCTTGGTCCTGTTCTGAGAATCCTCATGAATACCCAGCTTTAGGTTCTTGGAGAAGGCCTCATAGAACTTGTTGTAGTCCTCTTTGTTCTCAGCAATCTCTTGGAAAAGCTCAATGCACTTCTTCACCAAATTCTTGCGGATGACCTTCAGGATCTTGTTCTGCTGCAGCGTCTCTCTTGAAATGTTAAGAGGAAGGTCCTCAGAATCAACAATACCCTTGACAAAGCTAAGGTACTCAGGAATCAGCTCCTCACAGTTGTCCATGATGAAGACACGTCTGACATAAAGCTTGATGTTGTTGGGCTTCTTCCTTGTGTCAAACAGGTCAAAAGGTGCCCGCTTCGGAACAAAGAGGACAGCCTTGAACTCAAGCTGACCCTCCACAGAGAAATGCTTCACAGCCAAGTGCTCCTCCCAGTCATTGGTCAGACTCTTGTAGAAGGCAGAATACTCTTCCTTGGTGATCTCCTCTGGCTTCCTCATCCAGATGGGTTTCTGTTTGTTCACCAATGACCACTCATGAGAGACCTCCTTGATCTTTTTCTTTTTCTTCTCATCCTTCTCTTTCTCCTCATCAACATCCTCTACTTTTCCCTCCTCATCCTTCTTCTCTTCCTCTTCCTCATCATCAGAAATCTCCTTCTCAATGGTCTTTTCAACCCACAGGGAGATGGGGTAGCTGATGAACTCAGAGTGCTTCTTAATCAAGTCCTTAAGACGGCGCTCCTCAAGGTACTCAAGCTGGTCTTCCTTCAGGAATAGAGTGATCTTCGTGCCTCTGCCCAAATTCTCACCGGAAGTGTCCCTCGTGATGGTGAAGGATCCTCCAGCTTGAGACTCCCAAACATACTGCTCATCATCATTGTGCTTGGACGTTACAATGACCTTATCAGCTACTAGATAGGCAGAGTAGAAACCCACACCAAACTGTCCAATCATACTAACATCAGCACCAGCAGCTAAAGCCTCCATGAACTCCTTAGTACCTGATCTTGCGATGGTACCAAGATTGTTCACCAAATCTGTGATAAAGAATCGGAACTCAGTAAGTTGCATCATACCCCAAAAACAACTGATAATAATTATAAAAAAACAAGCAAAGAAAAAAAACCCTTACCAGCCTTCGTCATGCCAATACCACTGTCAATAATGGACAACGAGTTATTGACCTTGTCAGGCACAATGTGGATGAAGAGCTCTGGCTGCGCATCCAACTTGCTCTTATCCGTCAAGCCCTCAAATCTAATTTTATCAAGAGCCTACAAGCAGCAAATCAAACAGGAAAACATTACATAAAACAACAAAATTATCTCCCAAATCATCGTTAAATAGATCATGAGGTCAATAGCATCATCGATCTGCAGTAATTTCTTTCTTTAACGGTCACAAGTCTATGTAAAGCCCTGTTATTTTCACAAATGAAAAAACATCACAAAGATCAATCAAATCATTTTCTCTAACAATCTTTCTTCCTCAAATTCAAAAACACAAATTGTTCTTTACTTACGTACATGGTTATTTGTATAGACTTACTTATTCTAACAGCCTAAACTGAAACAAACACCAGCAAAACAATAACGCCGTCTCACAGATCAAAAACCAAAGCACATGCTAAGTAATAGCAGCAGGACCAACCAAACGAGAAACTTACATCGGAAGCATTGCTGACAAGCTCACGAAGGAAGATCTCCTTGTTGCTGTAGAAGGTGTTGATGATCAAACTCAGCAACTGGTTGATCTCGGCCTGGAAAGCGAACGTCTCAGTATCCGCCATTGCCGCCGATCTTAGAAACTAGGGTTTTGGCGGAGACGAGAGGGGTGCAAGGAGCTTGGAATAGAGACGGAATGGGAAATGAGTGAGACAGCTTATATAGTGATTCTGTTAGGGTTTCTAGATCCTTCTACGGTTAGCTCGGTTTATATATATATATATATAAGAAAAAATATAGAAATAAAAATTGAAACAAATATATAGAATTTAAATTTAAATGCTTTTATATCCCAAAGATTCGGTAGATATGAACTTTTCGAACTAATGTTTCCAAGTGTACAATAGCATATTGGACGTACCTTTGGCCACAAGGAAGGAATTACTAAAAGAGAAAAAATTAAATAAAATAAAAAAACAGAAGAAAAATAAGTAACTATTTAATGACTATCAAACATTATTTATCCCAATTTGATTATTTAAGTGCCACTTGAGTAAATTTTAAATCATTCCTCTTAACACTATCTTGACTTGTCGATCTCAACTAGTGATACGTACTTTAAAAATTGTACCATTTATTTTAAATATTTTACAGTATTTAATCTAAAAAATCAAGTATGTTTAGATATCTAAAGTTAAAAATTTTTATATGTATCATAATTTGCAATATACTTTTTAAATATATATTTTTAGATTTTTTTTACACTATTTATTTTTATAAATATCTGAGTCAAATATTAAATTTTAAAATATCAAATTCAAATGATTTAATCTTTGAAGTACAAAGGGAATATAAGACTACAACAAAAATGAATAAGAAACATAACGATATGCACTCGGCTAAGGTTTCTAGTGTCGTCGTTGACCTGGGTTATGCTAGGGCAAGAGCCCTAGGCTCCTCCATTTTATGTGTGATGGTCAATGGGCGTTTGCCTCCTCTCATGTACCCGTTATCGCTGGCGTGGGGCATCTCCTCTGCTAGCACCATTGGCCTAGTGGAGGGGCCCTATCCTCGCTTCCGATGGAGATAATGTTTCAGGCAGGCTCCGTCGCAACCCACGTTCATCAAAATGTCTCTTAGGGCGACACAAGTGCCTTTCTCCATTCGCTGCCACTGGTGGAGTACATGACCCCTTCTATCGTAAAAGGATCGAATGTAATAGGTTTAAAAAAAAAGAGAATAATCCCTTAAAGTGACGAAAATCATAAGCTTGACTTTTGGTACCAATACACAAAACAATGAAACTAAGAGGTAAAAATGAAATTATCTCATAACATGCAAACCCCGCAAGGATTAGAGAATGGTAAAACTTATTGTAAAATTGAATGTAGGGAATTTAAACTTCCATTAACTATTCATTATGTCCATTAAAGTTTGTAAATGTAAGATCTCTCTATATATATAAATATAAATCCTCCCTCTATCTCTGAAAAATAACACTACGTATTTAAAAGTTCGTTTACAGCGCCATTTGCGCTTCATATGTGCTAGTATAGAAGCGCCATTATGCGCTTCTAGCGCCGCTTCTATGTATGCCACTTTTAATGAACACATGCGCTTCATGGCGCTACAGAGTAGCGCATTAGTAGCACTAAATGGAGCTTCAGAAAGTCCACGTTGGCGGCTGACATAGATGCAGCTTTGTACCGCTTATGGAGCGCCATTTAGCGCTACAACGAAATTATTTTAATTTCTTTTATTTCGGTGGAATTTTTGTATTTAGAAAGTGAATTAATATCAATAAATACTGTAAAAAATTAAAAACAAAATAATAATTTCAAAATTAATTTGACAATACATATTTATGTTCCTAAATTGTTTTATTAACAACAAAAATAGTCGAATAAGAAAAATCTCAAGTCCTATGACGGTGGAGCTGGAGGAGTATCATCACGCGGAGCACCGGGACCGCGCAAGTGCTGAGGCTGCTGAGGAGTGTGGGCTTGCAAGAAACTTCTGATGTAGGCCTCCATGGTGTGAAGCTCTCCCCAGACAATGCAGCTGGCATGGCATGACTAGAGGCCTGAGGTCCACGACGTCTACGTCCCGGGGGCAGGGGTGGAATGGGTGCATCATCCAAAAGAGGCACCGACGAAGTTGGGCGCGAAGATCCTCTATCAGTTGTACCCCCGCCACGTCCCCCACGACGTGACGATCCACCGCGTGATCTGCTCGTCGACTGGTGACTCGGGCTCTCATCTTGGGAGCTCGCACCCTCGGCGTGGTGCTGATCACTCAAAGAATCCCGAGAACTCGACGTACCCTTAAGTTTCTCAAATTTAACAAGTTAACCCTTCAATTCTTTAAGTTGCACTAAAATACCCTACAATTTTATACCCTACAGTTTTTAAAATTTTCAATTTACCCCTTTAATTCTTTAAGTTACACTAAAACACCCTAAAACTACGTAGATTTGCAATTGAGCCCTTAAATTCTATAATTTAGCCCTAAAAGTTTTTAAATTTGCAATTTAACTTGATTAGCTAAAATACCCTACAATACCTTAAGTTGCACTACAATTTAACCCCAACTACCTAAAATTCATCCAATACACAGAATTCACAAACTACAATTCATCCAATTAACAGAATTCACAAAGTAAAATTCATTGTACAATTAGCTAAAATGATTTTGTTACAAATTATCATAAACTTTAATACTTACAGAAAATGGTGGAGATGTGGTGGTACCTCTGGACACGAATGATGTTGATGGTGCGGCGGGCTGAAGGACGCCGGCCGGAAGGAGGGACGAAATCGAATGGCCGGGCGACGCGGGACTGAGGGAACCGAGGGTTGGGCGACGCGGAGAGAGGAAGCCGAAGGGTCGGGCGACGCGGAGAGAGGAAGCCGAAGGGTCGGGCGACGCGGATGAGCTCACCGCGTGTGATTGACGGAGGTTGCGCCGGCGAACCAGAGGAGGGGGGAGGAGAATGGGAGAATGAGGGAAGGAGAGGGAAGGAGATTCAGAGTCTGTAATAGAGTCTGAAACTTCTCGAGGAAGCGTCATTTAGAAGCGCTATGAGGCGCTTCATACGCGCTTCTACATTAAAAACTGACAGTCCGGCGCTTCGTACGCGCTATGAACCGCTTACATGCGCTACAAAAGCGCCTCTTATCCGCTCCCTGAAGCGCGACTTAGCGCTGTATGGCTTTTGGGCTACTTAAAGCGCATATTGGAGCTTCTGGGTGCGCTTCATAGCCGCTTAATGAAGCGCCATGTTGCGCTAGACGGCTGGTGGCTTGGTTGTTGCCCTATTTGGCGCTTCTTAAGGCGCTACTAGGCTGCCCCCAAGTACATAGTATAAGTGTGTTTCTTTTTTGAGATTATGAGAGTCAAATTATCAATAGAATGAACTCATTAAAAAATTGAAAAATATATATTTAGAAACTACACACATTAATCTACAATTTACATCTAAATTATTTGACATTGTATATCAAAATGTTAAGGGAATAAAATTATACTCCCTTCGTCCCAAATAATTCTACACTTTGTTTTTGCTATTTTACAGTATTTAATCTATATTTTTTTCATAAATGTTCAGACATTTAAAGTTAATAATTTGTATGCATATCATAATTTGAAGTATAAACTTTGTAAATATATTTTTTCTGAATTCTCTAAAACTTTTTATCTTTGTTAAAATTTGAGTCAAACATTGAACCTTGAAACAACAAAGTCAAAGTGTATAATTATTTGGGAAAAGAGGAAATAAATTAAATGCTGAAAAAGAAACGCATGACAAAGGTAGTTTCAATCTCTTATACTTCCTCCATCCCTAATTGTAGTTTCCCCGCGCAGCTCTAATTACCAACTAGTTGGGAAACCAACTAGTTGGTTAAGGACTAATATACCCTTTAATATTATTAGTCTATTTCTATTCCTACCAGTTTCAGTTTCAGATCTAACCATCGCATCATCTTCTCTTTTCCCTCTGCCGCTATTTTCTCCACCGAATCGGCCATCGCGATCTCCACCAACTCCGGCCATCACGATCTCCACCGACTACGGTGAGTGATTTCGGTGGAACGTAGGAAGTTTTGGCCATTGAATCTCTTCCGACAAGGATGAAACGGTGATGGCAAGTCGGCGTCCTCCGGCGGTGGAAAGGGTTGGGAGCGACACTGCGGCGGCTGTGGAGGGTGTTGGCGGAGCTTGGGTGACCGAAGCAGCGCCGGAGTTTTACGATTGAGGCAGGCCGGAGCAGATCTAGATCCGGCGATCTAGATCTGAAACCACTAGATCCGGCGATTTAGATCTAGATCCGGCCATCCTTTTCGCTCTTTGGTGAACTCGGCGTGACGGAGATTGTTGTGGCTTGCCATCGGAGGAGACAAACGTCGGAGCTCTAGATCCGGTCACCTATAGGTGAACGCTATATAGTGGATGTGACACATCCAGATCTGGAAGAAGAAGACGATCGAAGGCAAAGAAAAGGTAAGGAACCAAATTGCTAGCAGTATTTATTCGAACGTTATACCATTTTCTAGTAGACATTATAAACTGTTGTAGTAGACAGTATTGCATATTACTTTAGACACTAAGCAATTAATTACCAACTCTAGTTAGCAAATAGTTAGCAGTATTTATTCGAACGTTATATCATTTTCTAGTAGACACTATAAACTGTTGTAGTAGACGATGTGCATATTACTTTAGACACTATGTAATTAATTATAAATTAACGAAAATTGTTTTATATTATGTTTAGAAACACTTTATAATAGACACTATAAAATACTACACATATACTATACTATATTTGATTTTGATTTAGTTCATTTTTTATAGACATTATAGAAATTATATCACTTTTTATTAGACATTATAGAAATGTGTAAAATAACTAATAAACAGTATTACATATTATTTTAGACAGTATTGCATATTACTTTAGACACTATGCAATTTATTATAAATTAACAGAAAAATGTGGAAATTAATTTCTAAAAATCTTGTTCCACAAATTGCAGCAGTGGTTCCATCGGCGACGGCAGTGGTGGTAAGGGTGACAGTGATTCCGGTGACCGGTAGGGTGTTTCGGTGACCGGTGTGGTGGTCCGGCGGCTGTGGTGGCGGCGAGGGCGGTGGCGGCGGTGGCGGGCGCGCGGCGGTGGCGGCGCGGCGGCGGTGGCGGCGGCGGGGCGGTGGCGGCGGCGGTGTCGGGGGCGGCGGTGGTGGCGGCGGCGGGTAAAGGTGGTGGTGAGGGTGAATGGTGGTTTTAGCTTGGAAGGGTGTTTTAGTCTTTAAAATTGTTAGTTAATTACTTAATTTAGTTAGATAGTGTTAAGATCTACTATAGGTTTTTCCAACTAGTTGGTAATTAAAAGGACTGAGTTTCCCCACTAACTTTCCTTTAAAGTGGCTTAGATTTTGTGTTTGGCAATTGAGAAAGTTTCCAAGAAAATCTACAAAGGCAAAAATTCGAAGAGCTGGATTTGCTACAGCTGTTTACTTCACCCGTAAGAAAGGAATGCAAGAGTCAGCAAAAAATGTAGAAAGCCTTTAGATATAGTAGATGACATTTATTAATCTATAAAAGCTTTTGTTAACCTGGACTTTGAATACTTGTTTTAGATAGGTTTTATTCTCTGGACTTTGAATACTTGTTTTAAATAGGTTTTATTCTCTAGATCGTGAAATCCCTGATTTTATTGTGCAGCACAGGTTTATGAATGTCTATTTTTGATGTTTTTGATCTTGGTGTTGCTCTTTTTATGAAGTGCTGAGATTTGATTCTCGCTCTTCTTTTCAAAAAAAATCATCTACTATCTACTATTATATATTAATACATGATAACTGCATTAATTGTAAAAAAAAAAAGCGAAACTCCCTTCATGGTTAAGCCACATGTGCTCCACATCAGATTTGAAGTTTTTTTTCCTGATCCCATAAGGTAACAACTAAATATGGTAACTTTCAAAAAATTTAATTGTAGTCAAGACAAACATCTAATCACTCTCATTTGTTTTCTCATATGTAATTAAAATAATTAAAACACCCACAATCAAAAAATAATTAAAACATACTTTTACAGCATTTGATTACCCCGCTCTCTCTCATCTCCATCTGTTTATTTCCCGCCATCACCGAAACATGAAGAAACACTTAATTTTGAGTCCTCCACAATGCTAAGTGCTCGATTTGAGTATCGGTGCGGACTCGACGGTGGGAGACATGCGAATCGATGGCGTGACAATGACACTTGGCGGGAGGACATGAATCGATGCCGAAGATCATCGTTTATTTCATATCTGAAACGTCTTAGGTTGCGAGGGGACTACTTGTCAGGCTTAGTGGCGGGATGAATTATGACTTCACATTTCCAGATCTGATAGTGAATTTATGTTAGCAGGCCCTTCCTCTTCGTTCTTTTTATTTCTTTTATTTTCAATTAAAATATAAGATTATTATGTTCTGAGTTATTAACAAATTACTCTCCACCCAAATGCTGAGCAGATAATGATCAACCAAACATAAAAGGTAATTCTAAAAGAGTCTTATTCATTATCTGTTCTCACCTCTTCTTTCAGTGTCTCATAGTCATCAAAAGAATTGGTGAATTTTTCCAATTAATATTAACGGTGAAGCACACAAAAATTTATGCTGATCAAACAAGATGAAGATTTTGCAGTAGCACTGGCAGCAAGTAAGGGTAATAAATTTTACATACTGGCGCTGATTGGGTGAGTATACACAACTGTGCATACAGAGAAATTTGGTTACCTTTGTTGCTCGAGGTCTAGGTCTTAGGATAAACTACAGTTGTCCTTTAGATTTCATTTGATGAGTGGATTTGAGCATATCATTATATTTGAAATTTTTTAAGACAAGTGTGGAAAAATACATTTCTGCAAAGACATGAATGAAGTTCTTAAAAAGGTTACACTGAAATGTGTCCTTTCTAGCATAAGTTGTTGTGGAGAGAGCACTCACAATGGACATGTTTGCAGTAACACTTTTAAAAGAAAATTATGATACTAACATTTGTTTATTTTATGTTTGATTACTCACATTTTCCCTTTTCATGTCATTTGTTTGTAGTAATTAATTTTATTGAAGGGGTAGATGTCCAAGCCATTAAAGAAAGAATTGGTAAATACCAAGAAGAAAATCCTAAGCAGAGAATGATCAACAAAACACGAAAGATAATTCTAATAGACTCTTATTCATTACCGTTAATCGTGCGAATTTCTCCATCTGCTTTCTGATCTCTTTCATGTTCTTTTAGTCGCCAGTATGGACAATCATGGTGAGGTGGAGATGCGGTGTGTCGTCGAATCGGGTAGCAAGCGCTTCGAGCAGAGTCATTTACTGTGAACAAAAAGTGTAAGTTATGTCAACGATATGATGCTTGGGCTCGCTGTCGAAAGCTTCCATTATGGCCCCAGATGGTCAAAAGTGGTCCACGGGATGACCACCCGTGATGTGGTCGAGTTAGGGATGAGTGACAAAACAAATTAAATCATCAGAGAGAGAACATATATCTTTTCTTGGATGAAAGATAAAAGTGGTATAAAAGTCATTATTCAATAATAAAATTAACCTAAAACTTTTAAAAGTGAACTAATTTTTCATAAATCTAAGCCAAAATTTTTAAAAACGAACTAAATTTCTATAAAATTATTAGACCGGATATATTGTTATTTCACCGAACCTTATGATGGAGGAGGCGGTGAGTCAAAATATCTTTACTCCGTTTCATCTGGGTTCGCAGGGTGTGACTCTCTCCCATCTTCAGTTCGCTGATGATGCTATCTTCTATGGTGAATGGTCGTCTGACAATGCCCACTCTCTTATGGCGGTGCTCCAATGTTTCGAATCAGTTTATGGGCTTAAAATAAACTTGGACAAGAGCATAATTTTTGGTGTGAATGTGGATATGGAGGCAGTCACTAGCCTCGCTTCTTCTCTTCGGTGTTCAGCAGCGAGCCTTCCTTTCTTCTACTTGGGTCTCCCGGTGGGTCTTAACATGAGTCGGATAAAGAGTTGGGACCCGCTGATCACCAAAGTAACGGAAAGGCTCTCCAATTGGAAGGCTAATTCTCTTTCGATTGGCGGTCGTTTAACTTTGATGAATTCAGTCATTGGTACCTTTCCCCTTTTCCATCTTTCGGTGTTCTGTGCGCCTCTTGGTGTAGTCAAACAAATTGAGTGTATTCGCAATAATTTTTTCTGGGGGGCTTCTGGGGACGGGAAAAAAATGATCTGGGCTAGGATTGACAAGTTGTTTGGAGATAGTGAAGCTGGGGGGTTGAGTGTGGGTAGTCTTCGAGCCAAGAATCTTGCGCTTTTAGATAAGTGGAGATGGAGGTGGGTGATGGATCCAGATAGCCTATGGGTGAAGATAGTAGCTAGTATCAACAGGGGGACGCCGGGCTCCCTACAGTTTGGTGATGGGATTGAGGGGTGGAGCGTTTGGAAAGATATCTCTAAGACTTCAAGGGAGGTGGAGGGCTTGGGTCCGGGGTTTTCTAATCTTATCAAGAGAAGGGTGGGAATGGGGGATAAAATTTTGTTCTTGGAGGATGAGTGGTTAGAAGGTGGCGCCCTTAAGGTTAGATTTGCGAGACTGTATGAGTTGGAGGCCAATAAGCAGTGTCGGGTGGCTGACAAAATTAGGTGGGTTGAGGGGGAGTGGAGTTGGGTTTGGACCTGGCGTAGGCGGTTGAGGGGAAGATAAGAAGGTGCTCTTAATCATCTGCTTCTTACTCTACAGGCTTTTGTTCCCAAGCGTCTTATTGCTGACTCCTGGTTTTGGGGTCCGTCGACGGATGGATGCTTCACTGTCAGACGTTTGTCCACTTTGATAGGCTCCAATATTGCAGCAAGGCATGACATCCCTATGCGTTGGTGCAATAAGGTTCCTAGGAAGGTCAACGTTTTCATTTGGAGGGCCACCAGAAACTGCATCCCGGCTCGTCTTCATCTTCTCCTTCACGGTGTGGAGTTGGATTCAACCTCCTGCCCCCTTTGTTCTGACGCGGTTGAATCAACGGATCACGTGTTGTTATATTGTCCGGTGGTTCAGGCGATTTGGAGGGCAGTCGAAACTTGGTGCAACACTCAGACCAGTTGCCTCTCGGAGTTCAAAGACATCCTCGGTGCTGCTATTATCTCTCAAGCCCCGCCCAAAGCTGCGCAAGTGTGGCTTGGTATTCTTTATGTCTCAGCTTGGAGGATTTGGAGGGCTCGTAACGAAGTGGTCATGGAGAACAAACTTTGGAATGCTTCCCAGATTTTCGCTGATATTCAGGTGCTGTCGTTCCTTTGGATTACGGCTAGGTACCCTAATCTGCGGATTTCTTGGCCAGACTGGCTCCTTGCTCCTTTGTTGTTTTCTGCTACAGGTTTAGCGTGATTGCTTTCTCTCTGTCAGGCTGGGCTTGGCTCTTGCAGGTTGGGGTTCTTGGTTGGTTGTTTGTTTGTTTGTCCCTTGTCAGCTAGTCTTGTCTTGCCTCCTCCTCAGAGGCAGCTTGCTTTGCTCTGCTTTGTAACTCTCTTCCTTCTCATTTTTTCTCTTAATGAAGTATTGTCGTTCAAAAAAAATAAAATAAACAGTACTATATGTAAAGAAGGTAGAAAAAGAAAGTAGGGGGTTGGTTAGCAATCTTCTTTAGACTTCGAGTGCTCAATCCGGTCGCCATTGTTTTGGGTTTCGGTAACAGCAAAAAACCTTCCGCGAAGACTCCGAAGGCAGAGCAGTCGGCACCATCACCTGCCCTTTGCTTAACCTTGAAGCTCTCACGACGAACGCGACCGAGATTCTGCTCGCGGAATTCCCTCGAGCTCAAATCCAAAGAGACTGAATCTGAGACCTGTGAGCTGAGAAACCATTCCAACTGTTCGGTTCCTGAGAGCTCCAAAGGATGCAGAAGATGGCACAGGGCTGGTTCTCAGGGGTGAGCAGTGGAATAGAGGAGCAGCCCAAGTCGTCACCCTCTCTATTGTCCGATTGGAACTCGTACGCGGCTGCCAGAGAAGCGGAGGAGAGCACATCTGGCGCTTTTGGCTTCGATCTCGAGTCCGCTGTTAGGTCCGCTAATGACAGCGTCTCCGGGACCTTCAGTGTGTAAGTAACTTGTTGATCTTGCGGGCTGCTAGATTTTTATCTGTTTCTGCGGTTTCCAATCTGTGGATCTGATAAGATCTATTCGCTAGGTTTTGGAACGTTGTAGTGTAGTTCTTAGAAATGGCATATCTTGCACTGATGGCCGATGAATCTGTGCTCAATAACATGAGAATTTTCTGCTCCTGTATTCTGAATTATGATTACCGTGCTTGGTTCATCAATCCCAAGGGGAATTTTTTGTTCTAATTTTTTGGTACCTAAGTGTCTGATAGTTTGGAGGCACACGCACTGTTTGTGCGTGCAAGCAACGAAGTGGATTTCAGTTATTCTTTTGCAAGCAATGAGGTGAATTTCAGTTATTTTGACCACTGTGCTTGATGTCATGTTCATTGCTTATCTGTTTGTGTTCGTAGAGCCATTCTATATTTATTCTGAAATGAGTAATTTACATGCCTACTTGATCTTTGGATTCTCCCTTTACCCAGAAAATTATCGTTTGAGAGTTGATCTATGGTGAATTGTTGATTTTGTGCATTTTCTTTCTTCCTTATTGATGAGGTCTCAGTCTGCACGCGAGTCTAATGCTCTGGATTAGGAATCCCAAAATTACAGTGGTTGTGACCATATCTGAACAGAACTATTTACATTAGTTGCATATTCGAGTATTCATGCTATGAAAATGAAGAATTTGAGCTGCACATTCTTGTATTTCATCTAAAAGAAAATGCTATACTTGTTATATACCAAATTTAGGTGAAATAACAACAGTACTCCATAAGATTGATTTTAATTTTTGAAAGTTGTGATTGTAGCTCCATGGGTCAAACACTTTTCTTCTGGAGAATGAAAACTGGATTAGACTTTCAATGCTGCATGTTGGAAATATGACATTGAACTATTGGTTTTTCCGGAGTTGTTGGTTTAGTTGTGCTATTTTATAATCTTTACACTATTTCTGTCATTAACCATCGTAAATTAACACATGTCATCTTCATGCTGCTCTCTGTGTTGCACATGCCTGTACTTTCTTTTTCGAATTGAAGTTTGATTGTGCGGCAATGACCTGCAATAGTTAGATCTGGAGATATCAGTAAAGTTCAAGTACCAGCCCACATGTCGATCGTTAATTGAATAGATACTTCTGCATATATTGGATACTTCTACACATATTGCATATATTGGATATGATTAAAAAAATGAACCATATCTGTGATCATTGGGATTAAGGGTTGCATGTTTAAGTGATTCAAGAATTGAAAAATACCGTACTCACTTTCCAAGTTGGAATTCACACATTTCCCCGCTTAATTGATTCATTGAACCTTGACTTAGTGATCTCCTGCCTTCAATTTGGTAAACACTTGCTTGGGAAGAGTTTCTTGGTCTTTCTGTTTTCCCTTATTGACGAGTATAGATGCAAATAAATAAATTGATGTTTTCTTTTTTGAAATTGTTATGAATGACTAGGGTTGTTTCATTGGTGCTCATCATTTTTGTTATTTTCTTGTTCAGTGTTTCCAAAGGTGTAAGAGATCTTCCCGGAAACTTACAGTCTGCTACTAGTAATGTTCCGTCAGGAAAAGCGCTGATGTATTTTGGATTACTCCTGGCAACTGGAGTCTTATTTGTGTTCATTGCTTTCACCATGTTTCTTCCCGTAATGGTGATAATGCCACAGAAGTTTGCTATTTGCTTTACCCTAGGATGTGGCTTTATAATTGGTTCGTTCTTTGCTCTTAGAGGCCCACAGAATCAACTGACACACATGTCTTCAAAAGAGGTATATGTGCCATATTCAGAAGATAGGTTGATTCTAAATGTTTCAGCACGTAGTACTACTCATCACTTATGATTTTCAACATATCTGATGCTTTTGTTCTCCTCGTTATTAATACTTTTCAGAGACTTCCATTCACAGCGGTCTTTGTTGGGAGTATGATTGGTACAATATATGTTTCCATGGTACTTCACAGCTACATTCTGTCTGTTCTTTTCTCCGTGTTACAGGTGCACTTTTTCTTCCTCTTTGCATCCTCTTATTCTGTGACTTGGCTGTTTTATCACTGTTTGAATTTACTACTCCCCAGCTCCACACAGCTCGCCATTTAGTTAGTTACTATCTTTGTAAACATTATGGATGTTATGCATAGGCATATTATACAGAATTTTCTAATGTTGCGCTGATTTTATCACACAATTATGACTATTATCGGATGAAATGAGTATTGAAATCTGCATACTGTAACATGCCTCACCATATTTCGATGAAGCTGTTTTAGTCTGTCAAGTCATTTATTGTTTGACGTGCAATAGGGTTGATGCGGTTATACGTGTACAGAACCTATAACTGTGTTAGTCATTAGTTGTTTGACGTGCAATAGGGTTGATGCGGTTATATGTGCACCGAACTTAACCTAATACGGCTAACTAGTTTTTTCATTTGTGTTGAACTTTTTAGATCCTTTCGCTTGCATACTATGCCATATCCTACTTCCCTGGTGGATCTGCTGGGATGAAGTTCCTGTCATCTGCACTTACTTCCTCTGTAATGAGATGTTTCGGAAGGTGACACTGATCAAGTTGTGTAAATGTTTGACATTCTAAATATCTGAGGGCTCAACAGGACAATAGGTTTGCTCATCTGCACATGGAGACGTTATTTTGATCACTATGTCTTTTTTTTTTTGTCTCTGTTGTAAACCCAGGAAGAAAAGAGTTTCAGGATGAATGGAAATTAGATCCATGTTTGAAGTGTCCTGCATTGATTTTGAGATGCAAATTTTCAAAAAGAAAAAGTATGTGTTCTAGTAAATGTGTGATTAACCTTGGAGTAAATTTTAGTACTATATGTACTATATCCAATTTTTACCCAAATTTGATTTGTGGCAATTGCCACCACTCAACTATTGGTGATAGGATTTTTTAACTTCTTTTAGTTGTGATGGCAGTGGGTTGGTTAAAACCGCAAATCGTGGATATCCGCACTGTAATTGGCGGTTTAATCCGCGGTTTCGCGGTTATAGATGATTAGGGAAAACCGAAACACTGGCGGTTGCGGTTTAGGGGTATCCGCACCCGCGAATATTTGCTAACCGCAAATAGTGGATATTCGCTAACTGCAAAACTCAATTCAATTAAGCCCAATTCGACAATCCCTTACTAATCCATTAAAGCTACCCTACAACAACTACCTTAGCCCACTAACTCTTAACACATCTAAACCCATTCTCGTTCTTGGTCCTAGTAATTACTAATTTAGTAATTATAATTTGAATCAAAAGCGAACCCACATATGCACACAGATGTGTGTGGAGGAATAAAATAGTCAATGTGTTTGTAGGAAGTAATATAGAAGAATATGTTATTATAATGTGCTTGTAATTGACGTAGGATTATATTTGAGAGTTTAAGTTATATTGCATAGTTAAATTTATATTTTGTGATTAATAAATGAATGAAAATATTTGTGGTTATAACCGCAAATTGCGGATAACCGTGGTTATGTGGTTATGGGTAGTAACTAGAAACCGCATAAGAAAATCCGCAAAACCGTAGATATCGAAAAAAATTGCGGTTTGTGATTGTGCCCTATCCACAAATAAAAATGGGAAGCTTGGGTATACCCCGAGTCACATAATACAATGCAGGATACCCTCAGCCACATAACAACCTGAAGATGATTGGTTGCCACATAACACAATGCATCATCATTGTAGTTGCTCCCTCCATTATTCGAAAGGGAAACTTAAAAAACTTAGAAAGATCATCGGTTTACCATAATGTAGAGTTGTCTTTTGATCTTCAAAATCTACCTTAAAAAAAGCATATTGAAAACTAAATGTACCCCATCAGTTGTTAACCTGATCAAGTTTTATGTTAAACTTTTGGTTGTTGTTCTAATTGAATCTCCCCCCCTGTTTTTTTTACTCATTCGTTCCTAAAAAATTATACATTTTCCTTGAATGAAAATTTTTGTCCTCCAAAGTTACCAAACTATCCATACTTTATCTTTACTTCTTTTATCTTCTTTTTTGTGCAACCTCAACTCAAAGGTAATTATGTCAAACTATATAAAGTCATATATTTGCCTTAATCAAATAGTAAAATAAAAAATCCAAGATTAGGTGCGATGCAGCGCTCTACCTTAGGGCCTTCCTTGGGATTTTGCCACCGCCAGGCAACAAGGCTGCCATGGCTGCCTACGGGCTCAAGCCCGACTTCTCGTCTCGATGGCCTCCTCTGATCATGGCGTTGTCGATCCATCCTCTCCAGTCATGCTTGTGGCCTAGACAAACTCTTGTCTTCTTGTCACTCAGGCGTGCGATCTAGCCATAATTGTGTCACGCTTTCGAAACCGGTGGTCCCTTCTCCGGCCTCTATACCTCGCCCTGCCCGGGAGAATGAAGTTACAGGTGGGTGGTCACATGAGCATGAAGTTCCCTCATGTGACCTTCCTTAATTGGCTAGGGACTTCAGCGGTGGTAGGTGCATTGTGTTGACGTATACCCCGAACCACATAACAACCTAAAGATGATGCAGATAGCCTGTCAGTTGTTAAAAAACCCATTGTGGTTTAGTAATGGTCTTGCTTTGAAGAAGATCTTGTTATGGGCCATTGCAGCTGGTCCCTTTGAAGCACCTTGATGGTTGTCCCAACTGTTATCTTTATATATATATATATATATATATATATTATTTCATTATTTCCTTTCTGTTACTTTTTAGTTTGGTTTGTTATGATCATGCTCTATGTTTTGCTTTTTTTCACCCCACTATGTGTAGGGGACTTTAGCTGCTCGATGTATGTTTTTCCTGCTTTGACATTAGAGTGTATGGCTTCGATCTTTTCTTAATTTACTATCACATTGCATCTTCAATATATATATATATATATATATATATTCACCTTAATCCCTCCATCCAGTCAAACTAGAAAATCTTTTGGGGATGAAGTAAATTCTAACCGTGTACCCTAAAGTTACTCCATTACATTTTATCCTTAAATTTCCCATTCCACCCTTAGCCTCACCTTTCTTTCCGGCCACCCAACTTGTCCTCGTCAATACCTAAGATGGCGTCAACGACTCACCACGTCCACGTGAGGTCCAGAATTATATGTGTTTTCCATTGAGCTTGCTCCAAGCCACCATTGATAGCCCACTCACACCCGGGATTCACTTGACGTTGAACCACCACTTTTGCACCACCTTGTCTTTCGCGCCATATCTAGCCTAGTCACCATTTAAGGTGAAGCCATATCTAGAAAGAAAGGCTGGGTGGATTGGGATGGGGTTGGGTAGTAGGTATAAGAGGGATGACGTATTGATCATCATTTCAATTATTTCTTTTCATTCATCATTAGCTGAATTTCTTGCTTCGGGTCGAAAAGTTAGGAATTTTCATTTCCTAGTTGTGGTGATCTGAATTAGGCGGGGTGGGTAGAAAGTCAGATTTACAACTTTAGTGCGTAATAAAGTGAAAATTTGAAAAAGTTTATTAATAAGAGTTGTCATTTTTCATCAAAAATCCGTTGAACTTAACACCCACTTAACGGTAAATGATTTAATTGAGATAAAAAATCAAAGATAAGTGACCCCGATAGAGACCCCAATATGTTGATATATGTTTCCAGAATCATTGGTTGCTACTTCGAAGTAATTGGTGGAGGGTGATCATGATGATCTAATTACTCAGAGATCATGCGACTATGAGCAAGTCTATGTGGGTGTTGTCCCAACAGGGATGGATATTAATTATGATTCTGAAGATCATACAAACACGGTGGATGATGATGATGATGATGGAAATAGATGAACATTTGAAAGATGTAACTCGGGTATGTCAAGTGTTACTTGCACAGAAAGAAAAACACCAAACTCAACACCCAATCTATAACGAAAAGTTAGAATATTATTCGAATATTATTCTCATTCGCATATATAATCTAATTTGGATAAATTGAAACAATTTTATTAAGAGAACAAGTTGAAGTATTTGAATTTGGAGTGGGGGTGTGAAACGATTCGAGCCGAGCCGAGCTCAGCTCGAGCTCGAGTTTTAACGAGCCCAACGAGCCGAGCCTCACGAGCCTCGAGCTCGAGCCGGTTTTGAGGCCCGAATAATAAACGAGCCGAGCTCGAGCTCGAAACGTTCGGTTCGTAAGGGTTCGTGAGCCTTAACGAGCTCGTCTAACATTACGATACTACCATTCACGAACCATCGAGCCGAGCTCGAGCTCGTTTACTCAGTGTTGGGGCCGAATCGAGCCTAGCCAAGCTCGCGAGCCGAGTTCGAGCTCGAATTATCGGGCTCGATCGAGTTCGAGCCGAGCTCGAGCAGAGCCCGAATTTCACGACCCCGAGCTCGAACCTGCTAGGCTCGGGTTCGGCTCGGCTCGAACTCACCCCTAATTTGGAGTTGGCTGAAAAATTCTGACTCCCGAATATCGGGGAGAATTTTCATTTCTCACAATTTCTTACACATCACGTCTAGTAATGTTGTCATTTTCTTTGAAAGAAAGAAAACAATTTCTTTTGTTTGCTAACCATACCTAAAATTAACTACTCTCTTTGTTTCAATTTAATTATTACGTTACATAATGTCAAATAAATTATATACAAAAGATAAATAATAGAGCCTAATTTCTATAAAAAAATTCTACTTTTTTTTAACAAATCCTTCTTAATTAAAAATTAAGTCAAACAAAGTATCAAAAGTCAAACGTTTCAATTAAAAATGGATGGAGTTAGTATTTATTCACCTCTAATTTGAATATTGTACCTATAGACCAACAATTTAGCTCTTAACTTTAAATACTAACATCTAATTCTAACTTTTATTGAACATCTAATTGACTAATTCTAAATCACTAAATGCAATTTTAATTTAGAAAAATTAAGTGAGAGATGCAATTTTAATTTTGGGAAATTATCAAAAACCTCCCTGAGGTTTAGTCTAATCTCCACTTTGCCCCCTGCATTTTCGAAATTCTCAAAAAACCCCATAAGGTTTGATGAAATATACAAAAACCCCCTTGACCATATCTCCATTAGTGATTCCGTTAACTTTTTAGGTTTAATTACGAAAATTGGATCCTAAACTATTCTAACCCTAACAAATCAACCCTACTTATTTTTATACTTACAATTTCACTATCTCTCCCCACACTAACCCAACAGATCCACTATCCATTCTCAAAACAATACTTTATTTGGTACATGGAATGGAAAATTTAGATGAATATCATTTTACCCGGGAATGACATTATTACATGGGGAAAAGATGCCTAGGAAAACAAGATTACTTTGTTTGGTAGAAAACTAAAATAGAAGTAATTTTAAAAGACAACAAGAAAGCCCAAATTGCAGTTGTAGAACTTGGACCATAAAATTGGAATTAACCCTATTGTTGGGTCGTCCAAATTAGCATTATTTTGTCTGACAATCACCACCTTCGTCTCTCGCCTGAGTGAGCCTACCACAACGTTAGCCTCAATCATCGTCTCTTTCTCAACCGGGTCTCTGCTTGGGGGTTTTCCGGTTCACACGCTTCATCAGAGAGATCCTCAGTTGCCGGAGTCCCGTAAGCGAGCAACGGTTGATTTTGAGGCTCGAGCACCGACGAGAACTAGTCCGTTCTTGGGGAAATCTGCCGCTGGAAGTGGCGAACCTGGAGATTCAAGATCATGAACAAGGAGGAGAGGCGGTAGAAAGGATCAAGCTGGTTTTTCTAAGAGAACTTAGTATGAGTTGTGATGGAAGCTTTGGGCGGCCACTTAACCAGTGAGCACTCCTGGTGATTTCCAGGCCAGAAGATCTTGCTCCCACGATGACGAAATAATCGAAAGAAAATAGATTATTTTTTTGTGAAAGTCTGATCGATTCCTTGAGGGAATGTGAGATTCACTCCGATAGTGTTGGAAATCGGTTGCCCCCAAATCATGTGAAGTTCTGATCGATTCATTGAGGGAATGAAATTCCTCTCAATTTTCCATTCCTTGTACTAAACAAAGTATTGTTTTTGGAAAAGGATAGTGGATCAGTTGCAGTGTTGGGTTTATGTGAGGAGCTAGAGATGGTAAAATTGTAAGTATAAAAATAAGTAGGGTTGATTTGTTAGGGTTAGAATAGTTTAGGATCCAATTTGATTATGTAATGTATTGGATAATATATTTAGGTTATAGTCACAGAAATATCCCACATTTAATCCCTCATTTACATAAATACATACTATATACCCTTATGTTTACGAAAATAATACAGGTTCTTAAAATTAAGATTAGACCAAATCTCAGGGAGGTTTTTGATATTTTTGTTTTTAAGGTTGGGTGTGGTGTGGGCTTGTGGGGTATGTAGGCTTAGCTACACGTGGATGGATAAGGTTGTTATTTTTCTCGGTTTCATTTGATTTATTTTTCGGGATTTAGTTTGTGTGTTTTGGTTGGGTTGAATTGAGCTTTTTTAATATATGCCTAATTTGATTATGTAATGTATTGGATAATATATTTAGGTTATAGTCACAGAAATACCCACATTTAATCCCCTCATTTACATAAATACATACTATATACCCTTATGTTTACGAAAATAAGATGTGAATACAGGTTCTTTAAATTAACGGAGTAGTAATAAAAGTGTGCTAATTGTTTAAGTTGAGTGACAAATACAGGTTGTTCAAAAGAATAATGGTAGAATTGCACTTTTAGATATAGTTGAGTGGCTATTGTACACCTTTTGATTGAGATCTGAATTATTCCGCTCTTCTTTTTCTTCTTCAGATCAACTGATGAATTTGATTTCGGCACTGACTGACCCAATCCAATCAGATCCAATAGAGTTAGGAAGCAAATGGAGAATTCAGCCCAATTGAAGTATCCAAAAGCCCATTCGATTTCCCAATATTAAATTCACCAAATTTGTTAAAAGAAGTCAACAATTTGGGAAAGGCTGAAGATATAATAACAGTAATGCTCACCCCCTTAAGGTGCACACTCGTGTGCCCTCGCACTTCACCATCCAACTTCAACCGACCCCATTACTCCTTGAACCGTCCACATCCTGCTAAGCCTGTCCATTTTATTTCTTTGTTTTCCATCTTTTTTATTTTTATTTTTACCTATTCGGTGACGGCGGTGGACCATGTTGCCAACGATGTGGAAACAAATGTAGCTCTCAACAGCAGGTGGAGCGCCGGAGTCCGGAGAGTTTGGGTTGCTTTCGCGAGGTGGAGTATCGATGGTGGAGGATCGGACAGAGTCGATCATGAGGTATTCGAACGACTCGGAGCACTAACAAGTCGCGATTCCACCCCGCTTTCCATCCCAGTCAGCAGCCAAACATTATCCCCAGCCACCATCGCTCCATTACCAGCCATTTTCTCAACTGAACGACGTGATTCGTCCCACGACTCTGAGCTACGACCTGCTGCACATAACATAATTACGAAGCGCCTACGTACCTTAATGATGTGCATTCCACTTATTATGACGCACTTGCTTAAAAAAATGGTGTGACTATGAACTGCATACAAATAATGCTCAAAGCTATCAGAATGAAGTTATTATCACAATATAATAAGGTTAACTAAGTGTTTAACCACACCAAGCTTAAAATTCTTATGAAATTGATTTGAGATTTTAAAAAATGGATTAGTAGTTGTTAGCGCCGTGCATTAATTTTTTGCAGTTCTTTGTTACATCAAAATTGTATTGAGGCGCATCATAAGTTCAGTTGTCATTATATAGTTTTGTGGACGCATCATTATGTTCTCGGAGCGCATTGTATGTGCTCAAGGCACATCACAGTCACTATTTTGTAGTTTATATTTTTCTCATAATTTAATGTATGTAACACATTATTATGCCTGTAAAGTGCACCGTTGTGTGCTATTTGCACATCATTTTATTTTTTGAGGGTGTGAAATTTATCTCGTTATATAATATATTGGACGCATCATTCTGGTTCACTAGCACATCATATCAACCTTGTAATGGGATGACTAGCGCAATTATCTCAACTCATCTTCATCTCATGATATTTTCTATGTAAGTGTAAAAACCTGTGATGAAACGGTTTGAAATTTCATCTCATTATTCCTTCGAAAGAAGGTTGCGACAGGAAGGGCATCCGGCTTAAAATTTTTCCAATACGCTTCTACATGAATTTATAGTGTTAACTAATTTTTGATAATTAATTGTCACTATTAATTTCATGCCACTGATCCCAACGTAGTTGGCATTAAGGCGCTATTGATAATGATGATGATCATTCTGGTTCACCAGCGCATCATTTATGTGCTCAAGGACATCATTGTGCTTTGAGAGCACATCATTCTGTACTCAAGGCACACCATTCCTTTGTGTTGTTGTTGTTTATATTTTTGTCAACATTTAATATCCGTAACGCATCATTTAATCATAGCGGCGCATCGTTCTTTCTAAACGATGCAAAAACTTGGGTGCATCATAATTTCATATAGGTGCATCATGTACTCTTTCCGAACACATCATACTGTTAAGACTGCATGTATCATTTTTTAGTAGGTGAGCATTATTCAAGAACAAGAACGCATCATTTGCCACATAGTGATCATCGTTCTCGGTGATCACTGTGTGTTAAATGATGTGGCGTTCTCATTTTCTTTCTGCAGTTATCTGTCACATAATTTTTGTATAATGGCGCGTCATAATGGCTTTCAGTTGAACATTATTATGATAGTGGTGAGCATCCAGTTTAGCAGTGTATGTGCATCATATACGTACATATGAGCATCATTGTGATGTTGGGACCAGAGCTTTGGTTGCGGAAGGAAGCGGGAAAGGATCAACGATTTTGCTGGCGATTTGGGCAGTTTCTTATCATTATGAAGACCATTCATTACTCCTTGAGCATATTCTCATGCACCTGTTGAGGCAACCTATTCTTACGAACAATTATGTCATGTTCTATAAAGTTTAACCATGAGCATCATAAATTGTCGTGTGAGCATCATAAGTTGTCGCGTGAGCATCATTATTGGATTTGGGGAACTAATGTGTTGAGATCGAAACTTAGTCAGGAGAGGAAGGGGGATCGACAAGTTTGCTAATGATTTGGGCGCTTGGATCTGGGGAAAGAATGGGGGAAGGAGGACCGATGGATTTTGCTGCAAAACTGGAGTTGTTAGCGAACTTAGAAGTTGATACTCACTTTAGAACACGTTTAGTTGGTTCACACTGTTATAGCTTCTCTTTGGGAAATTGAACTTCATAATGGGAAGTGTTGGGAATGCACAACTCTTTCTCCATTATCTTGGGACTCAAAGATTCATCCCTATCCCCAACGTGCAGATCACTAGGTGCAACCATAGTTAAAAGAACCGGACCGGACGGTCGGACCGGTTAAACCGTGAACCGGTTACCTGTCCGGTCCGGCTATTGGTTTTTCACTACATTGGTCAAAAACCGGTGAAAATCGGAAAAACCGGTCAAAATCATTTAAACCGAAAACCAATGAACCGGTGGTTCAATCAAAATAAGGTGAAAAAATTCAAATTTATTTTTTTCTTCTTAAAAACGAACTCAAATAAGGAAAAAAACTCAAATTTAGTTGAGGAGTGAGAGTTATGGTTTTCTCTACTTAACTCTAAATCATCCACAAAATTTTATTTTTTGTACAAATAAACTCTTATATTCTTTAGAATTATTACTTTAACCTTTCATCTTTTAAGTAAATAATAATAATTCTTATTGATTCTTAAAAATATGCATTATTATATGAATTATTTTGTTGCAGTTCTATAAGATGGGTATTTATTAATAATTTATAATAATATAAAAGTAACGGTCCAACCACTGGTTCAACCGATTCGACCGATTAAACCTTGAACCACTAATTTTACGGTTCAATTACTGGTTCGGTTTTTTTAACCATGGGTGCAACTAGGACAGTGTAACGAACAGAGCCTGTTTGAGCTCGGCTTGAGCTTGAGCTCAAACGAATCTGTCGAGCTGAGATTTTTTTAGCCTCGAGCTCAAGACGTTTTTTAGGCTCATTTATTAAACGAGCCGAGCTCGAGCCTCAAAGGTTCGGCTTGATGTGGCTCGCGAGCCTACACGAGCTTGACAAACGAGCCGAGCCGAGTCCGAGGCTATTAGATTTGAGTTCGAGCACATGAAATTAAAAAATATTTTAGTGAATTAATGTAATATATCTATATATTTTTTGAGCTTCATGGGCCAGTTCGAGCCTTATCTAACCGAATCTTGAAATCAAGCCTATGCGAGCTATCCGCTAATCGAACCTCACGAGCTATCGAACCGAGCTCGAACATGTCACAAACCAAGCTCGAACCCGAAAAATTGGGCTTGATGAAGTTTGAGCCAATCCCTAGCCATTCGTAATTTTTACGAGCTCGAGCACGAGCCTGTCAGGTTCGGGTTATGCTCGTTCTCACCCCTAGGTGCAACTGAAGGGTCACCCAAAGTGACACCGCCGACGACCGATGTGCCCACTCCGACCGAGACTCCGCCCATTTAGCCGAAATCGGCGCCACGTACTCGATAGAATCAGCTGGATTTGAAACCGCCGGCACGACAACAACGGGCAAAGGAACAGATTTGCACGGCACAGAACTCAAATCACCAGCAACCAGCCGATTGCCCACAGCCACACCGGCTTCTTGTTTATCGTCCACCACCACCACCGGAGATTCATCCACCAAATCCACCGGTGAGCTCGGCTCCAGCCGGGAAGATAATAGTGGTTCCGTAACTCTGTTGTATGGGGTTGTTTCAACCAACTATATAAACCTACCCTGCTTGTTGGATTTGAGTGATAGAAAAACTTCTCTACCAGTCCCGATCCTCCAGAAAAAACTTCTTCCAACACTCTTTCATCCACAACAAATCATCACCAACAAGGTCTATTATACATGAGCCCTCTTCAATGCTTCAATAATACCTAAAACATCAGTATTTTTTCCCAATTCGATAAAGAAAGGTGAAGATTTTCCTTCAATTGTTATTTGAAAGCTAGCGTCAATTCTCATTCTGAAACCCAAAACGAGGCCCCCTTTGATTTAATGCCAAAATTATAATATGCAACCACTGTGATCAATGCAACATACAAATTGATTTGTATGTTAGGCTTCAAGTGCAAAAAAACTCACAGAACTATGTTAAGAGTGCACATTTACCATCATTCTTTTGAAATATATAAATTTACCACTTAACCTAATTAGAGATTGGAGTACAATTTCATGATTACTCAATTAATGATAACGGTCTTCCGCTAATAAATTAATTACTCCCACCGTCCCACAAAGATTGTTGTGTTTGATTCGATGTTTCAAGTTGTAGTGTTTACATCAAAATTTAATATTGAAGAAAAAATATATGTATCTACAAAATTTATATTTCAAATTATAAGAAACATATGAAAATTTTAATTTTACATGTGTCTAAAAATTCATAAAAATAAATCATAGATTAAATACTGTTAAACAGCAAAAACAAAAGTTGCAATTTTTGTGGGACAAAGGGAGTATATTTTACGCCCTTACACTTTTCATATGATACATTTAACACCCAAATTTGTATTTATTAACAAAAATATCATCTCATTCATTAAACACCACTTAACGTCGCCGTTCTTCCACGATCGAAGCTACTCCACCATCACCTTTTCCTCAAATCTGATTAACTACACTCAATGTTTAAATTAAATAATAAATTTAGGCCTTTCAAAAGAATGGTGGTAAATTTGTACTTTTGAACCCAGTTCAATGGGTTTTTTGCACCTAAAGCCAACCAATAATTGTATTTGCTAAATTAGGCAAAAACACACAATTCATTTTGCAAATGTTCAATTGCATCAATTTCTCCAATTTTTTTATCACAAAAAATTTCAAATAACTTTCCCTCCGACATTTTTTCTTATAAACATTCCATTCATTTTTCAAAAAAAAAAAAAGAAATATAACTTCACTAATAAAAGTTGTTGAACACCCTCAGAAAATAAACAAAAAGCTTTATTATCAAATAATCTCTTGAACTATGTTACTCGAGCATTTTGGTTCCTGAATTATAAACGTGTCAACCCAGTCCCTCAACTATATAAGTTCTAGCACTTTAGTCCCTTGACTCGGTAACGTGTTCAACGAGACTTTAACGTCGTTAGTTTTTTGACAGATGAGCGACCTAATTGTGAGAATTTAAAGAATTAGGTTGCAAATACTTAAGGTCCAAACATTCAATGGGCTGTAGTGGCCAGCCTCTTAAGCTCTTTCCTTGAATTTTGTTTTACAAAATATATTGGGATCAAAATATGTTGATTCAAGTGAAATTTTGGGGTCCGAAATCGGTAGATCAAATTATGTTGAATAAAGTATTATAGATTCAACATGTATAAGATCTTCTAACAAAAAAGTGTGTATTATGGAGATAATACTTTTATTAGATCTTATAGGTTTAGGGTCTTTGGGTATAGATTAGAAAAACTTAGGATCATAATAGGTATTTTCTCTTAGGTCAACTAACATTGATACGTCAAAGAGGTAAAGTGTTTGACGGTGCATAATTAAGGGGATTGAGTTGACACGTTGTATAATTAAGGGAGTTAACATATTTCAAGTACTATTTGATAATAAAGCCTACACAAAACATCATTTTCATGCCTCTTTGGAAAATCCCTCTTGCATGCATCCGTTTGTCGTAAGCTTAATAATCAGATCATAAAATACAAATTCTTGTCGGCAAACATACAAACTAATTCGCTATATCATTGGGTATTGCTACCTAACATGGTTCATTCTTTATAATTGTTTTGAAAGATGTGTCAATTATAAATGCACAGTGCTGCTGCGTTTCATTTATTTATAAGTTTGTCACGCTAGTTTTATGATCAATAATGTTTTCGTGTTTGATCAACATTAATTATTAATCAGCATCATAGTTTATCTTGATCAACATCTCCAGAATAAATGTTGATATTTATGGTGATCAACTTCTCCTTTCACTTGGTCAGCATTGTTGTTGTGTTTGATCAGTATTAATTCATGATCAGCATGATGACTAGTCTTGATCAAAATCGCCAAAATAAATGTTGATCTTCTTGGCGATTAGCGTCTCCTTACACGCGATCAGCATTGATCTATATGGTGATCATCATCTCCTTACACTTGATCGGTATCATTAATGTCGTGCTTGATACATTAAATGTTGATTAATGTTGATCAACATGATGACTTGTTTTGATCAACATCGCCAGAATAAATGTTAATTTGCATGACGATCAACAGCTCCTTTTACGCGATCAACATTGATTAACATGGTGATCAACATCTCTTTAATTAGCATCATTGTCGTGTTTGATCAACATGATGACTTATCTTGAAATGTTGATCAGCATGATGACTTATCTTGATCGACATTGCCAGAATAAATTTTGGTATGCATGGTGATCAACATCTTTTTACACCTGATCAACATTGATCTGCATGGCGATCATCATCTCTTTACACCTAATCAGTATCAACATCATTACCTGCTATGATCATTAGGGGTGTGCACGGGGCGGGGCGGGGCGGGTAGTAGAGAATATGCTATCCATACACTGCGGGGCGGATACCCAATTTCAGTATCCGAAACCGCCCCGCAATATGCGGGTACCCGCGTCACGGGTATCTGCACGATGACGGGTTTTCGCGGATCGGGGCGCGGATACCCACAATATCAATAAAACAATAATATCATGAAAAAAATAATCCTTAAAATCCTTAATAAGTACATGACATAAGTAGTCAAATACATACCAAATCTACAACCATTATCCAAATTATTCAAATAAAGTTTTCTCCAAATTTCTAAAATCATTAACTTTTAGAGGTTTCAAATTTCTAAAATCATAAAAAAATTCCAATTTTTCATCGTTTGCAAGTTTGGTGGTTCTTGAGTTTCATCGCGACCAAATTCCAGTGGTGCTTATGTTGTTGAGTTGGGCTGGTTTGATTTTTAGGAGCATATCTGAAGTCACGACGAAAATACGTAAAAGTATCACTGGAAGTGATGGAAATGTCATGGAATCCGATGGGAAGCTTTAATAGAAGAACATTGACATGTTTTGGTGGTGGTTGTTTGTTAAGTTGTGCTTTTGTTGTGGTTTTAGAGCTGGAGACGAGACTGGAGCTTCGCCAGAGGAGTGCGGTGGCATGTCTGGTAATTATGTAAAACACTTAAGCGTAGATGTCACTACGTAGAATATCCGCGGTTTTACCGCGGCAGAGGCCACTGCGGCCTACTGCGCGATAAATACCATTTACCGCGGCATCTACCGCGCAGTAGGCTGCAGTAAATTGGTTTTCTCTACGTAATGTGTTGCGCACATGTGCAACGTATAGTCAATATATATATATATATATATATATATATATATATATATATAGAAAAAAAAGAGTTCTGTTACTGGCACTCCAAAATTCTCCCTAAAAATTATCCTTGATTTCCTTTTTTGTTTGATACATGACTCATCCTCAGAGGCGGACCTACGCTTTGCAAAGAGGGTCCATGGACCCCCCTTTTTTTCCCAAAAATATGTATAGGGGGTATATAATTTATTAGTTTGACCCTTTAAAAATTATAATGATATTTAATATATTATATTGGTTATTAAAAAATACAAAGTGGATCAATTTCTTAATTATTGAGTTAAAGTTTATTATGGTAATAACTATAACTTGACCATTGTATTTCACTTTTTTTAATAACTTGATACCACATGTTTTCTTTTGCACTAATATGCCTAAAGTTCTTAAAGTAGTTTTAATTGCTTAATGACTTATATCGAGAAAGATGTATTTAAAAGCATTAGCAATGATGTAATTGTAGATTTTTTCTAAGGGATGAAGACTCGACGAGAACAATTGTAATATAATTTTTATCATTTCAAAATTTTACTATATAATTATAAAATTTAATCTTTTACTTTTATGGACCCCCCTTTTTGAAATTTCTGGGTTCGCCACTGCTCATCCTTAATTTCCTGATTTATCTATTTATCATCTGATGATCATTCATTCTATCTTTTACCACGCCATTTGTCACATTATGAGGGAGAAAAATACATACATTTTTAGTGACTCATCCTATATGAACATTTATGAAACCTTTAACTCTTTTTTTTCTCTTAAGGTTATGTCATTTTAAATTCGCTAGCAATATGTATGCTGGCTTTTTATCTATTGAAGAAAAAACAAATGTGAATTTTCTCAGTTACAAAAGTAAAAATTATTTTAAGTTAAATAAAAAATTACTCGTAGTTTTTGTCTATGTCAAATAAATAACAAAACACTTGAATAATTTTAATGAACTTTACTCAAATTAGGCCTCAAATTACCATTTTTTATTTACAATTTTTATAATGTGTATATATAAGTTTGGTTATTAACATACATGTGCTACATTAATCCTTTATCATGTAAGGGAAAAACCCACACTTAACTGTATGCACTAAATATTTAATTTAAGATCATTAAAAACCATAATTATACTTAAGATAAATATTTTGAAAACTTTGATCTACCTGATATACTTCACATTTAACAAAAATTAAGGAGTACCATTTGTTTCTTTCTATATATCAGCATTAAAAATAATACTAATTTTTATTGCTAATTAACTCTAATAATGAATATAAAAACTTATAATTTCTAATACATATATATTTAAGTAGTTTGCATATATATATATTTTTTTGAACAACAATAAATTTATTAATAAAATGAAAAGTACAATAGGTCCAACGAAATGCTAGAACGAAATCCGATACCCATTTAGCAAACCCAAAAATGCCCCGAACCACCCCTTATCGAAGAACAAAATCTCCTAATACTCCTCCGTCCCCAATGAATTCTACATTTTGTGTGGATGAGGAGATTAAAGTGAATGTAAGATTTTATGTAGTTTGACATAATTACCCTTAAGTAGAGGTTGCACAAAAAACAAGAAAGAAAAAGTTAAGATAAAGTATGACTAGTTTGATAAGCATAAAAGTTTTCATATAAGGAATGTGTAAAAAAATTTAGGAACAACTCAAAAAGAAAGTGTAGAATTAATTGGAGATGGTGAGTATCATACATTCCTAATTAATTCACCCTAAGTAGTTTGCATAAGAGATTTCACAAATATTGTAAAAATGGGTAATAATTAACTTTAAGTTGTCGAAATTAATACAGGCCGGGTTATTTTTAATAATACAACTCTATATATAGTTGTAATACAGTATGTTCTAACACATAACAATATTTTTTGTAATCATAATTTATTGATTTTACTTTTCTTGTAAACCTAGAGCATCTTCGGTCGGCGGCGATTGCATCTTTGAAAAAAGCTGTCGTAGAATGGTATGATCCGTCATCATTTTTGTATAAATTTATTTGGACATTTCATCTCAATACATCACCAAAAATTCACCTGAGAAATATTAGAGGTTAATTTTAAACTTCTTCATGGCGGCGGTATCATTTTCGAAGCTCTTAAAGTTATTCACAATCATTTGGCTTCTCAGTATTTCATTTGAAGGTAAGTTTTATTCTCCTGTGTTTATTGAATATTATTTTTATTTTTTATTTTTAGTATGGTTTCTTTCTTTTTCAGTATTTTTCATCTAAAGAAGATTTATTTTTATTAATTTCTATTATGGACAAATTAAATATTTTGGAGAAGTGCTGTGTTGCTTTCATGCCTCCTGATCCTCCCCCTCCTCCTCCTTCTCTCATTCTTAATCATCTTGCTTCTCAACAATATTTCATTTTTAAGGTGAATTTTCTTTTCCTTGTGTTCTTTAATAAATTATTTTGAAATGTGTTTTGGCATGACTTTTCTTTCTCGAGTATTTCATTTAAAGGTGAGTTTTTTCTTATACAGAATATTTATTTTGGAAACATGTTTCAGTATTGCTCCTCCTCCCTTTCTCCTATTTTTTCTTTCATTTGGATTTTCATTAGCATTTAATTTAAACGTGCTTTTTCTTTTCTTTTCTTTTCATTCGGATTCTTGATCATTTTAAATTTCATCATCGTCATCATCATCATCATCATCATCTAGCTAATATGTTAATTATGTTTCATGCAGAAACATTGGTTACTGCCAAGAAACTCACACAGTTGGGTCGACGTCCAACTCACAGATGCGACTATGAGGAACCTTACGATGATGATGATGGTGGTGGCGGTTTCAATGTTGTCCCATCAGGGATGGATGGTCATGTTGTTAATGATGAAGGTGCAATGACTGCATATCATCATTCTGATCATCATCATAGTAAAAACATTAAGGTGGATAATTCTGATCATGATGATCATGATAAAGATACAATGGATAATTCTGATGATGGTCATGAAGGTACAGATGTGAATCTGATGAATATGATACAATAATGGATGATGATGATGATGATGATATGCCAGATTATCCTCATGGTGATGAAAATACATGGACATTGAAGAATGTGAAGATTTCTGTAATGAGAAACTCGCAGAGATGGATATTAGACTCTGTACCGTGTGTTGTTGGACAACGGTAAGTCGTGTTGCTGCAACGTGAATGCATTGTAGCTAAATTTGACAATGTCAAGGGTAAATCGGTATTTTACACTATTTCTAGTTTATTACTCTTACTCTTTCTTCCCATTTTAAAAAATTATTTTTGTTTTATACAAGTATTTTACCGTTTTACCCTTGAATGTTATACACATTTTTAATCACATATTGGTCAAAATGTTGCATGTTTAAAGTGACATATGAAGTACATAATTATGGCTATTCTTTTTTTTTAGTTTCCTCCATTAAAATTAGGTTACTTTTCTCTTATTTTGGGCCTGAATTGATTTGGGTTTGGCCCCAATAGGTCATTTGGGTTTCATAATATCTTCTCATCTAACCAATTTTGTTTTTCGCTTTTCATTTTAATTTTTACTTTTTTTGACGTTTTCTTTCTATAAGATATTTTTTGGAACCGCATTTTTTTAGAAGTGTAAGAACCACGTACAACAGGAAAAAATGATTAATCTTGTGATTTGCTTTGATGGAATCAATGAAAATTAATAAAATAACATTTTGGGATTTGAGCACAGCTCTAACCTATGGCAAGTCTTAGAAGAGGAAGAGGAAGAGGAAGAAGAGGAAGAGGAAGAGGAAGAGGAAGAAGAAGAAGAGGAAGAAGAAGAAGAGGAGGAGGAAGAAGAAGAAGAAGAAGAAGAAGAGGAAGAAGCAGAAGAGGAAGAAGCAAAAGAGACGGAGGAGAAGGAAAAAAAGGGAGGAAAGAAAATATGATAAAGAAGAAGAAAGGCGGAAGAGAGAACATAAAAGGAGATTTTACCGCGGCCTTGCCGCGCACAGGGCCGTGGTAAGTGTTTTACAGCAGCCTTTACCGTGCACAGGGGCACGGTAAAGTGGAAGCGCCATTAGCAGTGCCATTTTACCACATGCAGTTGTTTACCGCGGTCTGTGCCCCAATAAAGGCCGCAATAAAACTTGATTCCCCCACATAGTGCCATTTGGATGGTATAAGTCTTTTGTCGTTGAAATTCAACAGCAGCTTAGTGAAATACCCCTTACTCCAAAATGTTGAACTATTTACAATTGTGCACTATTGTTTAAGCACTATTGTTTAAGCAAATGGCTCATCACCATCCAAATAGGCTCTTAAGTTAAGGCTCTACTGGAAGGTGAAAAGCCTTTTGATTAGGGTAAAATACATTTTTAGTCCATTAGCTTTGATATGTGTCCTATTTTGGTCTTGTTTTAAGAATTCATCCTATTTTGGTTCTAAAACCATAGTTTTTTTATCTTATGTTAGTCCTCGCGTCTATTTGACCGTTACTAGGTTACTTTTACGTAAATACCCTAAAAAATACAATCTAATTACACATTTAATAAAACTATAGTCATTATACTTTTAAGGAATGTACAAACAGGTCCCCAAAAAAAATCTTCTCTGTTCTTCAAATCCTCTTTCCTCTTGCCCAATCCGTCCAACTAATTGTCTAATTCGAATCTTCAGATTGAAATTAATCATGCAAATTTTGATCGGATTGGAATCTTTAGATTGAAATTAATCACGAAAAATTACATTTTCTAGATGCGAACCAAACTTAAAAAAAAAGGGTTGTGATGCTCAGATTGCATCTCCAACGCCACTGGAAATTCATTGCCATTCTATAGGTTTTGATTTCGTTTTCAGCCACGTTCCAGCTTTGGCTCGACATACACTACGCCAAGAAAACATGCCTTACTGTGGCCTCCTCCGCGGTAGCGCCGCGGTAACAACCGCGGGGAGGGCCGCGGTAATTCCCGCAGTAAATAAGCTCGTGGTAAAGGCCTTACCGCGCCCCAAGCCGCAGTAATACTGTGGCCTTACCGCGCCCCAGGCCGCAGTAACTATTTCAAATAATTTAAAAAAAAAAGTGAATGAATTCAGGTGAATATTCATCTGAATTCATCCACAAAACCCAGAAACACAACTCCCCAGCAAAGAATTCGGGCGGGTGTTTAATATACGGTATTTTGTCAACATTGACAAGAGTAACGTTTGAACCAACTTGGTTTGAAGTGTCTCCAGCAATGTTCAGCCCTGGGAAAAAAATATCTTCCGCCTTGGCTTGCTTAGGATCCTTGGCTTGTTCATGGGAGCAGCTCTATTTATAGATACTCATGAAGTTGATGAAGATCACAGAAAGCCTATGGCCATTTTGACCTTCTCTTTCATGAAGCTGATGAAAAAACGGGAGAAGAAGAAGAGAGAAAGAAAGAAAGAAAGAAAGAAGGAAAGAAGAAGAAAGAAGGAAAAGATAAAAAAATGGGAGAAAAAGAAAGAAAGGAAGGAAGGAAGGAAGGAAGAAGGAGGAAGGAAAGAAAGAAGAAGAAGAAGAAGAAGAAGAAGAAGATGATGATGATGAAGATGAAAACGAGAGAGGAAGAAGAAGTAGATGAAGGATGAAGATGAAGACGGAGGAATATGAAGAGAAACAAAATGGGAGAAGAAATGAAAAAAAATCTTACCGCGCCTTACCGCGCAAAGGGCCGCGGTAAACTATGGAAGCGAGCTGGCAGCGAACTTTACCGTGCCCCTGGCTTTATTGTGGCCCTCACCCCAGTAATGGCCGCGGTAAAAACTGTATTTTCTACGTAGTGATATGGTTTCACATTGTTGAAGATTTGGGCTCGACTTTAAGCCAGAACATGCACTCTCTTTGGCCGGTAATTCCTCAAGTTGATGTTGTTTTCCCCACTCGACTGATCAATCGGGTCAGCCATGGGTTCGGATCTTCTCTTGAAGCTTGCCACTTTCAGGGTATTTTTGCATATATTAGGTTTAAACTGATGTTAGAGGCCAGATTGAAGAGGTTGTGTCTGAAAATTTATAGCCAAGCAGATGAAAGAAGAAAGAGAGATAATCCCATAAAGCTAGCGTTTAATTGTTTCTGATAGGTATTGAGAAGGAAAACAAATTATTCAGATCCAGATGGGTTCTAGCCCCTGGTTTTTTTACTTCGGAATCCAATGAAGAACCCTAAACAATCCATCTCGATTCCCAATAATATTCTTTTACCCCGGCTGTTTGTGCACCAAAGCCAACTTTTCCCGGAGGAGTCTTTCAAGAGCTGGGCCAACTACAGCGAGTTTGGGAGTTTAGATAATGGGCAGAGATTGATGGGAGGTTGGACTTTGGAGATGTGAAGTTTAGAATAAAATAGGAACTTATAATTTGTAAGTTCGTGGAATATGTTGTAATTTTAAATATGTGTAATTTAACAATCACTTTAATAGACAAACTAACGGAATGACTAAAATAAGACAAAAAACCAAAACTAAGGAATTAAACATGACGAATTCTTAAAACAGAACCAACATAGGACACACATCAAAACTAAGGGACTAAAAATGTATTTTACCCCTTTGGATTAATCAAAAGTTTGAAACCCAACAAGTGATATTAGAGTAAAACAAAAGTCCAAACAGTTTGATGTAATCATAGTTATACCATTGTGCGTGTTTTTTTGTTGCTTCCTATTATTCTTCCAAAGGAACCCCCATAAAATTTAGTGAAACATACAATCAACATACGATTTCACTACCCGATTTTTTGAAACCCCATAAGATTTAGTGAAACCTACAATTACCCCCTTTCAACTGATAAAACTATTCGATTTTCAGTTAATTTTTTGAAGTATTGTTCTAAGTGAACCTTAGATGTTTTTAAACCCTAGAAGATTCACCCTAAGGTTTTCCCACTATACAAATTAGCCAATATACTTCCTTCCTCTACACCTAGCACCAACTCCTACACACCAAAGATACCTCTACAACCACCACTACTGCCGTCGGACTACCTCCATAAACGATATGGATGACAGCTGAAAGGCTGCCGGAGTGCAAGCATAGGCGTGACCGCCAGAGCCTGCATGTGACTTCTAGAAACCCATGCATGGTGGCTTTGCATTCCCCTCGCACCCCTGCCGACAGTCTCATGACGTTTTCATGGCCTCGGCCTCCGTATTTCATAATTGTCTCAACCACACCGACACCGCTCAGATCCATGATGCACACTACGTGGTGGATGCAATTTTTATTGCGGTTATTATTGCGGCTTAAACCGCACTTTGAACTAGCCGCACTTAAAAGCGCAATTTTAGGTGCAATTTTTTGTTAATGCGGCTTTGGCCACAATAGAGGCCGCAATAGTGGGGCTTATTGCGCACCTTAGTGCGTAATAGGCTGCATTACCATTATTTAAAATGCCCATACTCCTTCATCTGTCTTCTTCATTTGTTCGCTCAAAACTACTGAGATCTCATCTTTCTTTCTTCTTCTCGCCTTCCACTCTTCATCTTTTCTTGTCTTTCTTCATCTTTCCATAGATCTGAGTTCTTTGGAGCAGGTTGTTCTTGTTTCCATTAAGAGTTTCCGAGATCCGGAGGTGCATAGGAAATCAATGGAGGTGGAGAGAATGCATTGCTTCCGATTATTTCTTTGGAGATGAAGATGATTTCCGTCATCGGTTCAAATATTCGAATGAGATTTTCAGATCTATGATGATTTTTGTACCTCAGTTGATTTGTGTAATGACTTGAATTTGTAATTGTTAATACACTTTAAATTTATGATTTCTATGATTTGTGATTTGTGTGAGTGAGTGAATATAAGAAAGACATTGATGGTATAAATAGAAAATTTTGATGAATGAGAATATGAGAGCAGAAGAGGCATGAGATGAGAAAAAAATTCTGGGATTGGTTTGAATTTTGGGATGAAGATGATAAAATTCATCCGGATATTCATCCGGATGAATTAATTTTTTTTTAATAATATTTGGTAATGCGGCCTTATGTGCAATTGGCCGCATTACGTATTGCGCAATTAACCCCAATAGATATGCTAGTGCGGGCTAAAATATTGCAGCTTCTAGTGCGGCCAATACCACGCTAAATAATGCGGACCAATTGCGGTATGGCCGCACTATACGTTGTTTTAACGACGTAGTGGCAACTTAGTTCTGGGGCAGTTCAATAAGCCCAAATCTGCCATGGTAGAGGGTCGGGGCGGGGGACCTGGGTCGAAATGGGGTTGGGTAAAGGGTTGTCACAAGTGCCTTAAAATGCGGTGGTCGCCGACATTGTCGAGGTGGCTTGAGTGGGACGATGAGGGAGGGAGGTATGAAAGTGTAAAGTGATAAAACTATTAAGGTAAAATAGTTAGGGTTAAAAAAACCTGAGATGTAATTTGACTTTTTTTATGGAGGTAATTAGAATAATTAACTCAAATGTTTAATTGAAAATCTAACGATGTTAAGATTTGAGGGAGGTGAATTGTAGGTTTCACTAAACCTAAGCGGGTTTATGAAGGTTTCTAAAAATTGAGGGTGAAACCGTATGTTAGGCCTAACTTTGGGACTTTTTGTAGGTAACCTTTTTTTGAAAATAATTATGATCGGGTTTCTAAAAAGGAGAGATGGTCAAATTGACCGTCCATTGAGCAAAAGGATTCATTGTGGTGACATATGCATTCGGTGAGAGCTATCTCTCTTGTACTTTCTATATCCGGCCACTTTCATTTTTCAATTCTACATGATCGTGATGAAATGTTATAAAAAGAAAAAATAATAATTAAAGATCAGCCAAATCCAGAAATTAAGCAAATATTAGGGCACTAGTCCCGCATTTAGGAGACAATGACTTGACTTATTTTGGAGCTTATGCATGCATGAAAAAGAAAGGTTTGGCTTTGTGTAATTTAGTTGTGGTTCAAGCAAATTAATTAGGGTCATGATCTTTTATCACCCACTAAACAACAAAACATAAATAAAACAAATAAAGAACAAAAGTGATCGAGGAGCGGCCAAAAGTTTAACTGTAAATATCTACTAATTCAATCAAAATGCTATTCCCTCCCATCCACAAAATGTTTTTAACTCGTTTAGCTTTAATCTTGTAGTTGACTCAATTTGTAATAAAAAAGAATTTTTTTAATTTTTTTTAAAAAATATACTTAGAAACAAGAGACATTCATGTAACATATGCATATAAATTACTTGGTTTTATATGTTAACATGAAGAAAAAAATTATAAATTAAATATGTAAAAATAAATGGAACAACCAACGGAGATAGTATTATTCTAGCAAGCATAAGCAAAAGGGTACCAAAAGAGTGTTCAAATGAATGATCTTTTAAAGCATATACATCTAAAGTTCAAATTATTGGGCAGTCCACGTAAAGGATTAATAAAAATTCTGGTTGTGTTTTTTTATATGAATATTTGATATTTCCAAAAAAAATGGAAAAGTAAAGAGGAAAAATATGAAGGGAAAAAATCGATATATTTCTTTTCAAAGTGAAGCTAGGCTCGGAGGGCGTGTATAGGAAGAAGAACAAAAATGTTTTATGAAAAAAAGTAGATATTGATGCAATATTTATGAAATAAAATAATTGATAACTACCCCTTCATGAACATGCCCTTAGTTTATGAAACAATAATTTGTAAGGAAAACCTAAAAGAAAAAAAATCGAAATAAACAATCTATAAGAGATTAAATCGTCTATAAGAAAATGTGTACTAGTCAAAGAAAATGTTGGTTAAAAAATCAATAGCCAAGTCTCTAAATTACGGGCTCTCGTTTGGTTGCAGAGATAAAAAATAGTGGGATTGGATGATTAAGATAGAATAGGATGAGATTATTTAAAATAAGATTGAATGTGATTATTTAGGATAGGATTAGATAAGATTATATCAAATAGGTTTGTCATATTTTCACTTTTCTTTTCTTATCTCATCCTCCTTATCATTTGGTAGGTGATGGATTAGTTAGTTAATGAGATAAAAGTGTTAAAATGGATAATATTTATTTCATCATTGCATACACCAAACAACTGATGAAGGAGGATAGTAATATAAAAATCATCAATAACCAGCATGATGAAACAAAAAGGCCAAAAAAGCAAACTCCATTTGATTTGATTGGATTGAAATCCTTTTTGGGCGGCTGTGTGGGCCGAGGAAAATTCAGCAAACCGAAGATGGTGAAATGCTAAAAGGGCCATTAATCTGTTCCATCTGTAACAATCAGACCACCGAAACCTCATATTTGGCAATAACCATACCATAAAATGAAACATTTTCATTTGAGTCCAAATAAGCCACTATGGTAATGTAATACTTTAATAACATATCAACATTTGTGAGAAAAGTCGGTTTTAACCGTCTTCTTCATTTCTTATTCACATCGATACTATGATTTAGTCTTTCATTACAGTTGATGAGCTGCTCAAATTGAAAGAAAACATCAGGTTTAGTCTTTAAAAGTTAATCTCCAAGTCATGGATTTAATGTAGGTTATGCAATTACAGTCACCAGCTATAGACACAGTACTAAAACTCTGGTGAGCGAATCTGTGTGAAGAAAAGTGAGTGCCTGAGTTGTAAGAAGCCAAGAAGTTAGATGGCCATTGAGGGATTATCGCCAAGAGTAATAAACACTCAATTGGGATGCATAATCATGAATTATTAGTAGGGACTTAAGGGCTGTGTTCGACAACCATGATATCAGATATCGTGATATCGTGATATTTGACCAATTTATGGTCAATTTTTCAAATAAGTCACCTAAGTTCTTTCAATGTTCAAGTTAACCCTCCCAGTTTCCCAATTGCTCAGATCTGGGCCAACCTCCTTCTGTAGCTCCTAGCCAGACTCCCTGTGAGGATCTCACCACCCTGCAGCCGCCAGCCTTGGACTACGTAGAGGAACCCATTGTCTTGCTCGCTCAAACTTGATCCTCATAGATTTGAGCATGGGTTTGAAGGAAGGAACAAAATTTATCTAAATCGCTGGCGGTTCTTTGAGCATTGTCATCCTCCTCCTTCTGTGGTTGTGCCGTTCTCCACCTCACTACAACTCCGACGTCATCCTACCGAGATTGGCAGGCCGCAATCATCTTGTCGAGATTCGCAGCGATCGACCGGCACAATCGTCCCAGTGCAATAAGGTTGTAGCACCGTCAATGAGGATGTAGATTCATCAACTGTGCACGTTGGAGCGGCATTCACGGATGCGAGAGAAGGAGCGGTTGGCGGAGGAGCGTCCATGAGCTTGTTGGGAACAAAGATCTCGAGCATTGTGGTGAGAGGCTTGTTATCGATGCTGATCGTGAGATGAAGAGGTGGGGTGAAGTTGGGTAGAGAGGGGAGATTTGGTCGATGAAATTAGAAAGTTCTAGCAATATAAGGGGTCATTTGGTTAATTTGTTAAAAAATGGTGGTCAATTGGTTGTTTGACCTTTAGTATGGTCAATATCATATATCTAATATCATGATATCTGTGGGCAAAAGAACACAGCCAAGAAAGAAAGAAAGAGGGTAAACTCTAAAATTAATTGATATCCATCCAATCCAAAATGCTGCTGCCAAACGCTCCACCACACGTGTGGTAAGTACCGATAGGAGGGAAGGCCGTATGATAAGACATGGTGGACCGAACCTACTTTACGGTTCATTTTGGACTCATCTTGGATTTTGGGATTTTGCTTTTGTACTCCCCCTCCCGTTTAAGTAAAACTAATACGTTTAATTAGATGTAAAGATTAATAAATATTGTTAAATAAGAACGGAAATGGAAGATAATAACGTAGAGTTAGTGTGAAAATATATATTTCTATGAAATAAATCAATTTGAAATAATCTAAAAGAAAAAACGTATCAGTTTTGTTTATCCGTTTTACTGGAATGAGTGAGTAACAATCATTAAGATTTCACGTACTTCAATGCCCAAAATCCATCATATCTAACAATTATAAAGGTAGATTGGCCAAATCACGAAGGAGACACTATATGGTGCATTTAAATGTAATTTATGGGCATTTAAGTAGTGGTAGTTTCTGCTTCCACAACCATTCCCAGAAAATATATCTGTCTCACACTGATCCTCATTATATAGCATAGCATAAGACAAGTAATAAGCAGTCTTAACTGAAAACATACTAGAGTATCATTCCCTAAGTAAAAACGCCCCGCTGTGAATTACGACTAAGAGGGATACCTTGAAAATTGTTGCGTCATCCGGATAGAATGACCCCTTCACATCCCTAACCTTCCAGCTCATGAAAGACTGGTCAATCAAGTTAGAAACTCGCAAATCAGAAAACTGAGATAACGGAGTCGTGAAAGGAGTGGCTCTTGGTTCTGGCAACCATTGATCCTTCCAGATGGAAACACCGTGGCCCGTACATATCCGCCAAAAACCTCTAGCTTTTAAAACATCGCAACTCGCCAACAAATCTAGGTTTTAAGTTATTCATATGAAATGTGGCTCAGGATGTCAAATTTCCAACTCATTTTGAATCATTCAATTCCAACCTCTGTAGCTCAAGTTATGAGGTTTCTTCCAAGATAACTCCAATCTGTGAAAAATCCGAAAATAAACACAATCATGAATATCTATAAAAGTAAAAATTAAATATCCTTTTAATCGGTTGTGTCAAATAAGCTCCAAGATATTAAATATACACAAAATGGATCTTTAAAGTTTAAAACTCATTAAAATAGCTAAAGTATGAGGAAAAATATATTTAACAAATATCAACTTGTCAAATGCTATCAACAAAGAACAGATCACACAAATGTCATGAAATTGAAAAATCCAGGCCACTAAACTTCCTGGATTAGTCACGAAATGCCAACCATGCTTTGCTAACATTCTTCTGTTGAAAGCATGGATAGGCCGGAGAAGCCCATTCCACCTGCACCCTTCGATTGGCATAGCCTCTTCCAAGCACACCAAGGAATCTTAGGCTCATACACATCAGGGGACCAGAACAATTTTGTAGTAAGAGACTTCAAAGACTTACAAATTAGTCAAAAGGAGAATGCTACTCATGATGTGTGTTGGCATTGCCTGAACAATTGGCTTGAGTAAATTAATTTGTCCTGCTTGAGAAATAGTGGCTACTCGAGTAATAGAAGGACTGCCCGTCGCAATAGAAACTCTAGAAATCTGCCCTACAGCCTCCGCACTATTAAGTAGCATATAAAGCCCTTCCGTCACAAAAATAAATAAGAAGGGGGACAAGGGATCGCTCTGAAGAATGCCACAAGTAGGCGTGAAGCAGCGTGACAGAATACCGTTCACAAGCACAAAGAAAGAGGTTGTCTTCACACAAGACATAACTAATTGTACCCAAATTGGTGGAAAACCCAGAGTCAGCAACATTCGCCGTAAGAAAGACCTTTTTTATTAATAATATCTATTAAACTCCAATGAATATCCACAATCCACTCCAAATTGATGGATTATACAAATAAGTTTTTGGGGAAAGTTTGAAAATCCACTTTATAGTTTTTTTGGAGTTTGAGAAATTGTTATAATTTCTTCTGTTGAAAGCATGGATAGGCCGGAAGCCCATTCCACTTGCACCCTTCGATTGGCATAGCCTCTTCCAAGCACACCAAGGAATCTTAGGCTCATACACATCAGGGGACCAGAACAATTTTGTAGTAAGAGACTTCAAAGACTTACAAATAGTCAAAAGGAGAATGCTACTCATGATGTGTGTTGGCATTGCCTGAACAATTGACTTGAGTAAATTAATTTGTCCTGCTTGAGAAATGGTGGCTACTCGCCATGTCGTTAACCGATCGGCAAACGCTGAACAAGAAAGTCAAGGTGTGCTACCTTTCACTGGCCAAGCAACCAAGGAAATCCTAAGTACTTGTCATCTGTCAAACAATGGTAGCATATAAAGCCCTTCCGTCACAAAAATAAATTAGAAGGGGGACAGGGGATCGCTCTGAAGAATGCCACGACAGCGTGACAGAATACCGTTCACAAGCACAAAGAAAGAGGTTGTCTTCACACAAGACATAACTAATTGTACCCAAATTGGTGGAAAGCCCAGAGTAAGCAACATTCGCCGTAAGAAAGACCTTTTTTATTAATAATATCTATTAAACTCCAATGAATATCCACAATTGATATATATGGGCCAGCCCATACGGCTGTATTGTTAAATGCAAACGCCATATGGGCCGCGTCCACCACAGCCGGTCTCGTGATTACGGAGAGTCCCTCTGACCAGTAAGGGCGCCCCGTATAGAGCCGTTAGCCATGAAACGTTTGCTGCCTCCCTCAACATAACCGCTGCACTAATTGTGGCATTAAGCCAAAGGGGAGGGAGTAACTCCGCAGTAACTCCACTGTTATTACACCATTAATACGCCGCCATCCCAATTATGGGCACATTTATGGAGATTCTCCAGCGTTTAAGGCCCCGTAACGGGACCTAGCACCACCCTATATATTGGGTGGTGCCCGCCTCAAATAAGGTGATTACTACACACCCACACTTTCCTCCTTTGTCTGCACCTGAAAGTGTCTTTTGTCTTGTCCTTCGTGTATCGGAGCCACCTGTCCTAGACGTCGGAAGATCTTTGGCAGCCGGAGATCATACTTTGACTATCAATTTGGCGCTGTCATGGGAAAGAAAAACAAGCCATTTTTCTTTTTCTACTCAACTTTTTCAACTTTTAACCGTTTCCATGGCGAAAACAAGAAGAACTCACAACAGTGTACATGTTGAGGATGCTGCTTCCAGCTCCTCCGATGTACCCCCACCACTCCCTACTGGTGGGGCAACGGGGACGCAACAGCCCCACAACTCCCGATTGGTGGCAACCCCGCCACTCCCTGCCGCCGACACCCAGGTGCAAAGAGCTCCCACAACCGCGGCTACTATGACATACCTCGCTGGGACCTCGACGACCCCCCAGCAGGTCATCGTCGATCCCGCTCAGATGGCACTGCTCCAGGCGAGCATGCTCAACGAAATGAAGGCCTTCATGGTACAAACCATCAAGGTGGAATTGCAGGCTGCTCGCCTCCCGCCTCCCAACGACCGGGATGAACAATCCCAGAATCAAAACCCGTCTGCTGCGAACCTGGATGTGGACGATCTTCTTAGAAGAATCAACGTGGTCGAGGAACAGGTTAAGACGCCAAACCTGGTCCTCGACGACATCGAGGTTCTCCTCACTCAGCCCTTCACAGAGGACGTTATTGCCGTCAAGGCCCTCGCCGACTTTCGAATGCCGCCATCGAAAGCTACGACGCGACGACGGACCCGTTGACCATTTGCGGCGTTACATCTCCCAAATGGAGATGGCTCGCGCCTCCGACCCCATACTGCAAAGCTTTCAGCTCCACCTTGAAAGGGGCTGCTTCAACATGGTTTGGAAAGTTACGAGGCCAGCATTTCAAATGCTTTAAGGACCTCGCCTCGTCGTTCTGCGACACTTAATGGGAGCTCGACCTCCCCAAGACTGTCCAACACTTGTTAAGAGTGAAACTTGACAAAGGGAGGAACCACTCCGTGATTACATCCGGCGGTTTCAGCGAAGCCGCCCAAGTCCGTGGTCTCTCCTCGGACATGCGGCTCCCGGCCGTGACTCAGGCCTTCAACGCGAGTCCAGGCTCGCGTATAATATTAATGAAAACCCCGTCACAACGATGGGTGAGTTCATCGATCGGGCAACCCGGTTCATGAACTCTGAGGAAATGAATAAGCCTTACAACAGGCCCTCGCGACGACCGCAGCAAGAAATTTGACAAGGTGTCTGCTTCATCGAGGTACCGGTCCTCGAACAATGGTCCGAGGGCCCCGACCACCACTCCCGCCCTTCGTGACACCCGCACGAACATTCTTCTCATGTTGGAGAAGCGAATAAGGTCCCCAAGTGGCCTCGGCCGATCCAAGCATAAGAACACGAGGGGTTTGACAAGTCTTGCCTTTACCACAAGGACCGTGGCCACGACACGGAGGCGTGCTTTCAGCTCGAAATCTCATTTCGAGATGATTGAGCAGGTAAGCTCAAGGAATTCTGTCCGACTCCTCTTCTCCCCGCAAGGAATTCCCCAAAGGCCGCAAGAGGATGATGACAACGACGACCGCGACAAAACGCGCCGTCGACACAACAGCCCTGAGGCAAAACTTACCACCACCACCACCCGCGGGCGTCATTCATATGCTCACGAAATCGGAAGGCGCCTCCTCCGAAAACGGTATGCAAGAGAAATCTTGCAGATCGACCACCTCGAGGAGAACGTCATCTACCGACCCAATGGGTCAAAGGTCGTCGTACCGCATTCCGATCCACTGCTTATCACAGCGAGGATCGCCGGTTACGACACCAACCGGGTTTACATCGACACTGGTGCAAACACCAGTGTCATTTTCAGGACATGCTCGATAAACTCGGGTACACATGTCCGCTATTCGAAGGAGCTCCGGCCCTACCTTTGGCATCGGCAGGACATTGTGCCAACAATAGGGTCGCCAACCTCCCTCATGCTGATTGGGGACACACAATTTGGCACGGTTGACTGCCATTCCGTTATGACGGAGTTCTTGGTCCTCGAAGTCCCTTCCACGTACAACGCCATCGTTGGTCGACCCAGCCAGGTCGAATTTCACATGAGGTGTGACATCCGTTCTCTCACGGTCACATTTGCGACGCCTCGTGGGGATGCAAGCATCTACATTGACCAGCGGACGGCGAGGACGAACTACGTGGCTTCTTTGAGCTCTGCGGTGGACCCACGTGCCTCGAAGAAGCTCGAGGAGCCCGCGGAACCCGACGACAGGCCACGCCTCGATGACGTGACAGAGGAGATCGACGTCGTTCTGTGCAAGAAGTTTAAGGTTGGCAAAAACCTTGAGCAAAAGGAGAAGATGGCACTCATCCACCCCTCGAGGCAAACCTTGACGTCTTCGCCCGGAGCTTGAAGGATCTGCCGGTGTCGACCCTAGCGTCATCACCCACAAACTTAATGTATTCCCGGATTCAAAGCCGGTTAAGCAAAAGAAAAGGGGTATGGCCCCTTCCAAGAAGAAGTTTGTAAAAGAGGAGGTTTTTAAACTCCTCGAAGCTGGAATAATAAAAGAAATTCAGTACTCTGAGTGGCTCGCTAACATAGTTTTAGCTGACAAAACAAATGGTGAACTTCGTATGTGCGTTGATTTCACGGGCGTCAATAGGCATTGTCCAAAGGACCCCTACCCGTTACTGTCATCGACCAACTCGTGGATGCAACTTCCAAATATAAATACTTATCGTTCATGGACGCTAAGAGTGGTTACCACCAAATCTACATGGATCCCGAGGACGCCTTCAAAACGGGCGTTCACGACCGTGATGACGCGTCTATTACTACGTTCGAATGCCTTTTGGGCTCAAAAACGCTGGAGCCACTTACCAGCGTCTAATGAACAAGGTCTTTGCCCACCAAATGGGCCGTAACCTTGAAGCGTACGTCGACGATGTCATTGTCAAAAGCATGACATTCGAGGATCACCTTCAAGATCTGGCCGAGACCTTCGAATCGTTCCGGCGATATAACATGAGGCTCAATCCAGCCAAGTGTTCCTTCTTTGTTGAGCCGGAAATTCTGGGCTATATGATCTCCGAAAGGGGATCGACGCCAACCTTAAAAATATCAGCCATCACGAAATGGCGCCACCAAGGAACATTAAGGAAATCCGGCAACTTACGGGAAGAATTGTTGCCTTGGGGCGATTCATTTCCAAGTTGGGGACAAGTGTAAGCCGTTCTTGAACAGACTTCGCATGAAAAAGGCGTTCACTTGGACACCGGAATGCCAGGAAGCATTCGAGCAAATCAAGAAACACCTCTCCGATTTGCCAACATTGAAATGTCCGCAGCCGGGGGATGAACTCGTCATCTACCTCTCCACTTCGAACAGCACTGTATCTGCAGTGCTCGTTAAGGAGGAAGGCCCACAACAGTGGCCCGTCTATTACATAAGCCACACGCTACGAGGGGCTGAGGTTAATTACCCTCCCCTCCAAAAAACGATCTACGCTTTGATCGTGGCTGCCAGGAAATTACGAGCATACTTCCAAGCCCACACAGTCATTGTCAGAATGGACCTCCCAATCCGAAACATTCTAAACAGACCAGAACATAGTGGTCGTTTAGCCCGTTGGTGCATCGAACTCGGGGAGTATGACATCAAGTTTGAGCCTAGACGAGCAATAAAGGCACAAGCTTTGGCGGATTTCATGGCCGAGCTTTCCATTTACCCCCTCGAACATGGTCCTTCGAGGGGTAAATCCTATATGTATGTGAAAATATGCCGAATTGGTCCCGAGTGGGACATGTTCGTGGATGGTTCATCCAGTGCCGATCGCCCAGGAGGAGGCGTTCATATCAGGGGCCCACACGGCATGGAGGCTAGCTTACGAGTAGCTTTCCAGTTTCCCGTCACAAACAATGTGGCCGAATACGAGGCGCTCGTAGCAGTCTCAAAGCGCCCTGAAGGCTGGTTTGCGACGTCTAAGCTGTACACGGTGACTCACGGCTCGTCGTAAGCTGTGTTACGAGGACCAATGACTGCAAGGATCCAAGTACTCTCGAGGTACTTGCGCCTTGTCAAAAACTTACAAGGGCAGTTCGAGCAACTAAATGTTAATAAGATCCCAAGGGATCAAAACACCGTGGTGACAGTTGTCTAAGGCGGGCGGATGCATTCCTCGAAACCTTAGCACAACCTTCGATAAATACAATTCATGCAATCGACGCCAACGCAGCGGCTGATTGGAGGGACCCAATCCTCCAAGTATCTCCAAACCGGCGCAATCGAGGCCCACCAGCGTTGCAAAAGAAAATAAGGACGGCCAGCCCGCCATGTCATCATAGATGGCACATTATGGCGTAAAGGATATTCTACTCCTTTGCAGCGATGTATTAGCCCCGACGATTCCAAACTCATCCTGAATGAAGTCCACTCGGGAGTTTGCGGAGCACACATTGGCTCCGTGCGCTAGCACACAAATGCTGCGCCTCGGTTATTATTGGCCAACTTTGAGGAAAGACGCGCATGATTTGGTGCGAGCGTGCCATAAATGCCAACTCAACTCTCGCATCCAACGACAGCCGGCAAACGAAGTGGTTACGGAGACATACCCTATACCGCCCGGCTGTGGGACCTCGATTTAATCGGCCCAATGCCTACGACCAAGGGGCGGTTCAAATTTGTATAGTGGCTGTCGATTACTTCACTAAGTGGGTCGAGGTCCAGCCACTCGAGAACATAACAACCGCCAAGGTCATACACTTCCTCGACACGACCTCGTGGCACGGCACGAGGCACCAAGAGCCATAATCACGCATAATGGGACTCAATTCGCGAGCAAAAAGCTTAAGGATTGGGCCACTAAGATGAACATACAAATGCTCTACGCTCCCGTGGCACACTCGCATCAAATGGCCAGGTAGAAGTAACAAATCGCACGATCAAAGAGGGCTTAAAAAGCGCCTCGAGGACAAAAAGGGAAGTGGGTCGAGGCCCACCCAGCGTCCTCTGGGACTATCGAACAACTACACGGGGACCCACGGGAGAAACTCCTTTCTCCTTGGTTTACGGCGTCGATGCCTTACTACCAATCGAAGTCTCAATACCCACAATCCGAACGCTATATTACGACGCCCCTCACAATGAGAGCGGTCTTCGAGCGCGTTTGGACCTCGTCGAGGAACTCCGCGATGGTGCTAGACTTAGGCTTATGGCCTTACGACAAAGGGCAAACCTCGATCACAACGCCAAAGTTCGGGCAAAGCAGATCCACGTGGGTGGTATGGTCTTGCTAAAGGTGGAGTTGTCAGGTCGTAATCCTGGCCATGGCGCACTTTGTTCCAGTGGGCGGGGCCTTATGTGGTACACAGAAAGAAAGAGAAGGTGTATACAAGTTAAAGGACCATCAAGGCAAAAGCTCAAAATGACTACCACGTCAACGACTTGAGGCCTTATTACGTTTAAGTTGTACGCTTTCAAAGTCTTTGCGTTGTACAAAGTACTGTTCATACATCAGAGGAAAGGCAATGTTCCAAGTCTTTACATTGTGCAAGCTATGTTCACATAAAATCGCTCTACGAAGAGTGTCTCCCACTTTATACAGTAAGTTTAAAAGTTGATTGCAAGGTCACTGCTCGACCAATGCACATCGAATAAAATCACTTTGCGAAGAGTTACGCAAATTCATTTGCACAAATTTACCCAGCACAAGTACAAAACACTTCGCGTTATGCAAATAATACTCGTATAACAACTACAAAGGCAACAAATGCTGGAACGTTGTATATTTTGTCAAAAATGAGCAAAAATTTAATTACAAGTCCACAAACTACTTGGGGACATCATCGTTTGGAGGTACAACAGGGGCATCCTCTGCATGCCCGGGCAGAATATCCATAAGGATATTCTATTCCTAATTTCTTCCCTGCCCTACCCCACTCGAACAAAATCGCCTGAGGAGGGTCTTCGACCTTCATAGCGTTAAGGGGTTCCAAATCGGACTTCTCAACGATGGCCTCCACTTGGTGGCGGCATCGTAGGAAGCCCTCAGCATAACGGACACCCTCCATAGCTTGTGCGTTCGCAGTCTTCTCGATCAGCACTTCGACAGCCCTGCGCACTCGACCAGCCCTTTCAGCAATGGGCTTTACAAAAACGGGGGGTTGAACACTTTCGCCATCGTACAACTTAAAACCAATTTGGTTTTCTAGTTGTACGAAGGCTAAATGATCAGCCACCGCAGAACCCGTCACCTCACTAAGGGTCTGGGTGCAGACTTCGATCTGGACTGCAGCCTTAGACGCCAGATCCTCGGCTGGCAACCCTCAAGGACAACTCCTCCGCGAGTTTGCCCTTCGCCTCAGCCTGGGCTTCCATTCTTTGATACTCCCCGAGCACTTGCTCCATTTCAGCTTCAAGCTCTTTCTTCGCATGGTGCTCGGCGAGGAAGAGGGCCTCGTGCTTCTTTCCATCGGCCATGGAAGCTTTCAGCTGCTTGCCCATGACACCTGTGGCTCTAAGGAGGTTAGCCTCCTCATTCCTCGAGGACCCCAACTCGGCCTCTTTTTCAGCCAACTTGGCATCCTTGTCAGCCAAGGCCTTTTTTTAGGCTCTCCACCTCCTCGGAGTCCTTTGCCTTGGTCTCAAGACTCTTCACGAGGGATTCAAGGTCCTCGATCTTGGCCACCAGCCCCTAGGCCAGCACAGTTTTCTGCAAGTTGCAGACGCAAAAGCATATAAACAAATTATGCCGATAAAAAAGATAAGTAACAAAGGGGGGGTCGAGATTTGTGACTTACTCGAGTGAGGCCCTGGCAGATGTCCTTCGCCATGTCTAGGGCCCCAGACGTGTGCTTCAAAAATGCCTGTCTCGGGAAGTGCGAGACCCTCTCGCAACCTTTAGTCTCACCTCCCCTTCCCGAGGAGTATTGACTCGTCGCGAGTCACCCTCATGACGGGGTCTCGAGGCCTCCACAAGGGCCGGACCACGGCGTTTGAAGGATTTCTCCGCGGCTCCCGCCGATAGTCCTCGAACAATTGAGGCTCGAAACTCGGATCTATGCCCTTCGTGGTCTTAGGGATCCTCGAAGGCCTTCTTGTATATACTCGAGGGGCCATAACAGCCCTCCGAGCATCGCCAATAGGCCGACGGGTTCCCAGCGCCCGAACGGGCTCTTTGGAAGACTCCTCGAGGGCTGATCTTTTCCCTTTATCTTTGGCAGGGCTGGGACTGCTGTCCGAGGACACAGCCAAGCCCTCTGCCGTTACAAGGTTAAATGGGAATAAGAACACAATGTACAGGAAAATTCACCAAAAGAGCCAAGGGAAAACAAGAATAGTACCTGCAAGTCGGGCGCTCCGTCGAAGGATCTCCTCCTCGGAGTCCTCGGACAGCTCCTCGACGATGATGGGACCAGCCATGTTGACTGGTTGAGCCACCGTCACCAAGGCCTCCACACTTCGGGCCTCTCCGCCTTTCGAGGTCCCTGCAACTGACCCCTCGATAGACCTTTGAGCAGGCTCTGCAGGGACCTCCTCCTCCATCTTTGCCTTAAGAGCCTCCAGCAAATCCTGCTTCTTGGCAAAAAGGGTGCTGGGGTGCAACATCTTGGCTGCAGTAAAACACAAAGTCAGGTTATAATAGCACTTAAAAGATGCAAGCACAAAAACACAAAAACAAAAAGGCATGCAAAACAGACAGTGGGGGTTGCTGAAGGCGCCTTCGAAGCGCTCGATGAGGTCCCCATCTAACCCATCCACCCAGTTTTTTAAGGCATCCACATGGCTCGGAAGACGGTGGGCCCTGCTAACCCCTACCCTCCTTAGGACCACTTCGTCCCAGTGGGACAGTGAAGGGAAACCTACCCTTACACTCCTCGAGCCTCTCAACACCGCGGACCCATTCACACGGGCGTCGAGGCCCTCTTCCCCTCGCTACCCAGCCACAAGGAGGGCCTCACCGACACCCTTGCGTCTTTCTCCTTGATGAAATACGCAGAAACCCCACTATCCTCCTTCAAGATGAAGAAGAAATTGCTCTTCCAACTCCCCACGAGTGGTTGTCTCAGCGAAGACCCCGATCTTCACCATTTTATTCCCCACCTTCACCTCCTCGGGGGTCAGTTGGTAGAAGGGGTGTCCGACCGGCCTCTTCAGCGTATAGAACTGCAAGAAGGTCTCCGGTAACACCGCCGTCTTCGCCAAGTGGCAGGCCACCACAAATGCGTTTACGGTGGTAAACACATTCGGGGCCAGTTGCCCGTGGCAACGCCCCATCCTCACACAGCTTGCAACAGAGGAACAAAGGGGAGCCTCAATCCGGCTTTGAGTTGGGCTTCGTAGACCACCATGGTTTGTTCCCTCATGGCCTCGTCGCTCAGCTCCATCCCTGCTTTCCTCAACACATCCGCCGGAGAAAGCCCACAAACCACCCCGGTATACACATGATGGTTACGCAGATATCTGCCATTTTCTTCCCCGACAGACCTGTTCGGGGCCACACCTTCTCGACGTCGGGGCCGACGCCGGGCTTGCTTGGATTCTTGGGAGCCATCTACAAAAATAAACCGCAAATCTCAAAAACTAAACCCTAGACCCAAGAACCCAGGCAGTGGCGCGGCGACGCCTCACTCGCGACACTGTCGCGACGAGAAAACGAAAATTAAAAGGGATACCACTTACTGATTCGTACGATGGAGACGAAAACGAAAGATTCAACGGCTGGGTTCTTCGGTAACTGCCGAAAATGGAAACTAGATTGCAAAGGAAGCTGAAGCGCAAAAGCAAGGAAAGCAAGATTTCGGGAAACTGACTTCCCACTTGGGTTGGCGTATAAGAAGAGCGCGATGGGAAGTGAAGCGACTTCCCCCATAATTACAAACGGCGCAAAAAGCGCAAATTTTGAAAAGTGCTTTTTGCCAACCGCCACAATTGATATTGGGCCAAAGTTTTGGGCCAACATTGGGGGCAGCTCTTGGGCCTCCCCTAAATCAGGCTCCAAAACACCACAATACCACGTGGGCTCAATGTCTATAGGCATACTTCCTTCCAAACCGAAGCACAGGGACCCAACCCATCCTCCGCTGTGGGGGGAGGGCATACTGATATATATGGGCCAGCCCATACGGCTGTATTGTCAAATGCAAACGCCATATGGGCCGCGTCCACCACTGGCCCGGCCTCGTGATTACGGAGAGCCCCTCGACCGTAAGGGCGCCCGTATAGAGCCGTTAGCCATGAAACGTTCTGCCTCCTCAACATAACCGTTGCACTAATTGTGGCATTAAGCCAAAGGGGAGGGAGTAACTCCATGATAACTCCACTGTTATTACACCATTAATACGCCGCCATCCCACCATGGGCACATTTATGGAGATTCTCCAGCGTTTAAGGCCCCGTGCAGGACCTAGCACCACCCTATATATTGGGTGGTGCCGCCTGATACGATCACGGTACGCTTGACGCGAATCCACGAGATCGCATTTTAAGCGCAGATCTAGCTCGGTGAGTCGATTGAACAAAGAAGGATAGAGACGGCCACGCATACACCTCCCAACTACGAGGTTGGGCAATATCTGCGATAAGCTCCGGGAGTATGGAAGATCTAGCACCTCTTAACTACGAGATTAAGCAATACTAGATATTAAACTTGATGATAAACAATCAATGGGGATGGCGGAATATAGCAAGGGGTGAGAACCGGGCTTAAGGAATTGTCCTTCTTAAGCTTTACATATGTTCTACCTTACAAAAAGAGTCTGTTGTTCCTTTTATAGAAGAGAAGGGAACAGACTCTGACACATGCGCAGACATGCCAAAAGCATAAAGTGCCTAAACAGCAATGAGTGCTATCCTAAAAGGTAAAAAGGTAAAAGCTAAAGTAAAAGGTAAGTATTTGAACCCCAAGTATCTCGCTTTAAAGGAGGGAGTGTTCCGGATGGGATGGAGTGGTTGGAAGTGGTCGGCTGCATTATTTGAGCATAGGCGGCTTCGTTTCAGGGCTTCGTCTGAACTGGAAGGCCTCGCACTGAAGGCTTCGCCTTTACCCGGAAGCTTCGCGGCGATGGCTTCGCAAAAAGGCCTCACCTTCTCCTGGAGGCTTCGCGAAGAAGACTTTACCTTCACTTTGAAGTCTGTACTTTGGAGTTTCTTGCTTGAGGGCTTCACCGTGAGATTCTCGAAATGGCTTCGCCCAAGACTTTGCCATCACCGAGATGCCTTTGCTTAAGAAGCCTAGCTCTCGCCTTGAGGCTGCACAGGGGCGGCTTTGCCAAAGGGCCTCGCCAACGCCTAGGTGCCTTCGCATGATGAAGTCCAGTCTGCCTTGAGGTTCCTCAGGAATGGCTTCGCCTGAGGGGCTTCGCCATTGCCCGGATGTCATCGCTTGGGAAACCTTGCCTTTGCCTCGAGGCCTCGAGGAGTCCTCGCATGAGGCGTTGTCTTCTCCTCGGTCAGGTGATCGCTTTGAACCATGGATCAGGCTGCCTGAGCCTATGAACATTCTCACCACGGAGTTGCTCCGAGCTTCATTCGCCTTCCTCTTCGTCTGGGACACTTTGTTGTTGCTTGCGGACCTCATGATCACATCACCGCCTCAAATAAGGTGATTACTACACACCCACACTTTCCTCCTTTGTCTGCACCTGAAAGTGTCTTTTGTCTTGTCCTTCAGGTATCGGAGCCACCTGTCCTAGACGTCGGAAGATCTTTGGTAGCCGGAGATCATACTTTGGCTATCAACAATCCACTCCAAATTGATGGATTATACAAATAAGTTTTTGGGGAAAGTTTGAAAATCCACTTTATAGTTTTTTTGGAGTTTGAGAAATTGTTATAATTTCTTTTATGCCTTGTCGAGATGATCTAGCTACAACTTCTTCTTGGTGTTTTCCCCATCGATCTTACGGTTCTGGTACAGTCGCCCTACCTTTCGTTTTTAATCTATCTTGCCGTTGAGTTGCCTTTTTGGCCCTTATGTGGCTTGTTATTTTGGTTTATCCATCTTCCAGTTGAATGCATGGTTAAGAAACCGGTATGGACCGGCCGGTTGAACCGGTCGAACCATGAACCGGTGCATTGGTCGGTCCCAGTTAACCAGTTGATGTTGTGAAAACCTCTAAAACTGTTAAAAACCAATTGAACCCGTCTTTATTTAAACCGCCGGTTCTATTAATTATGGGGTTATTTGAAACTTTTAACAAAAGTTGAAACTGTTAACAAAAGTTAATGGCCAATTCGAAATTAAACAAAAAAAACGAAAAAATGTCCTGACTTGACTACTTACTGACGAAGTTGAAAGGATTTTTTGAACAAGTTTTGCAAGCATTCTGAAGCAATTGGACAGCGGTAGTGATGTTAGGGACTCAGTGCTTATGGTGTTACTGACTATGTTGTTAGGCTCGGATGATTTGATGACCATAAACTTTGAAATTGTAAGTTAAGTATATTTGAACTTTTTTATTAGATGTCTACTTATAAGTTGGTGAATCATTTTTATGTTTTCTATCAATTTTGCTTTATGTCTCTCCAGGTTATACATGTAGCCTCGGGTAAAATAAAAAAAAATGGGATCACTGGTTTTATTGACTAAACTAGTTGTATATTGAACCAGTGTTCAAATGGTTCGATCACTGGTTCGGTTTTTTTAACCATGGCGGAATGACAAACTTTAACTCTATTGTCTGATATATATACTCCTTCTGTCCCAAGCGGGTTGTCACTTTTAGTTTTTTTGTGTAGATTAAGATTGTTTTGGTCATTAACTCATTTTATATAAACTTCCATCATTACCCATTAACATCTCTCAACCCATCCCCTTCACCCTTTGAGTGAGAGTATTACAAGGGTAAAAGTGAACTAAAATAAAATAAAAATGGGAAAATATCATTTCATTTGGGACAAAAATATTTTAATGTTAAGACAAACCATATATATATATAAAGAGTTTGGATGTTTGTCTCAAAAACTTTTCCCTTTTATGAATTCTTATATATACATATAAGTAATACAATAAGACAAAATCACTATTGTTAAGCAAACTACTCAAAGAACAATTACATGATAATAAGATAATTTTTTTATACTCCGGTCATGGAAGTGTTTTTTTCCACCATCATTATTGAATGAAAATAATTATGTGGACTTCATTCTATTAATAATGCTTTTATAATAAATCTGTGGTTTATTCTATCCACAAAAAATGATTGACAAAAAAAACATTTTACTGTCGGTGCATTGAAAATTTATCCACATACTAATACACGATTTAAAAAGATGCAAAGCCAATAGAGTGGCTGATTAATGATATCCCACGTATCCTTATGCTGAAAGCCATGAGCAGGTGACACCAATTAATCTGACCAAATTATTTAGTGATTGTTTAACATGCGCGCTACAATGATTACTTTCCCACCAAACTCTTGGGAGAAGTGAAATAGGGAAGAATTTCCCCTCTTTACCTGATAGTTTAATTAAATGTTGTGAATGAAAATAAAACAAAAAAATGAAAAAAAAAATAATCTTAAATCGGCATTGAATGAAATATAATATTAGAGTCTCAAAATAAATGGTACATTTGACTTTTTAAATCTATATTTAACTTGAATTATTGCAATGGAGAATTTGTTATATAATTTTTTCTAAGAAAATATACTAGATCTGTATTTGGTAACTACAATATCATTAGTATATAGTGGTAAATATTTAAATTTTTATATCAAAATGTTAAATTATTGGCAACGGTTAAGAGTGATTTAGTTAATTATAATAAATTAATCTAATGGCTTATATGTAAATAAAACCTTTTTTTTTCAAAATGCAAGCAAATTTATGATCCTGTGTCTTGGGCATTAAGCTTAGTTGTTAAGTTCTAAGGATCTATAATGTAAGTCTTGTGTTCAAACCCTAATATATCAAAAAAGGAAAAAGATTAAACACATGGTATAGTTTTTCATTCGCAATCTTATTACTTGATTTCATTTACCAAGGTTTAGCAAACCAGCAATCTCAAATAATATAATCTCATCAGCCTCACTTGCTTTTTTATTATTTGTTTTTCACCCGCCTAGCTATTAAAATACATGCAATCATTTGATTGATCAGATGATTGTTCAAGTTTATGGAGCAATTTAATGATCCAATAAATAATATTCTGCAGATAAGCTCATGTGATATATGGGTTGCTCCCTAGATCTAAAATCTGAATCCTAAGTCTCAGATGTGTGATTTAATTAGATCCACATCTAACATAATTAGCTTAGGTTTTGTTTTGTTTTGTTTTTTACTTTTTGTTTTTGTTTTTTTTCCTTCTAATTTATGGTATCCCAAAACGGATAACTTTTACTTCTTCTATCCTCAAAATAAATATAAAATTTCTCAGAGATTAATAAAAATGTAGAAAGTGGAGGTATAATTAAAGAACTAAAATAGATACATTTAAAATAAAAGGGAAAATGAAAATAATAAGAAAAAATAAGACTATAATAATTTCTTTTAAAAAAAGAAAAGAAAATATAGCATTATTCTAAAGAGTTTTTAAAAATAAAATGTAAAATTAACTCTTTTTCATGGATAATAATAATAATACTCCGTAATTAACATAGAGATTAGCGAGGAGTTATAGATTAAGTAGAATATGAGAGCACGTAGGGAAACAAACAAAAATGTTCCACTCCAAGTTGCATGTGAGAAGTGAGAGGCTTTTTTAGAATTTCGTCAAATATTCGCTCCTTCCTTAGGTTTAATTAATATTTGTTCCAAATTGATCTCATTGTTAAATTTTTTGTTAGATTTTCTGTAATCTGTGTTGTTTTTACGTAATTATCCTTCTATGTTAGTCTATTCATATATTTAATTAAAATATTATTATTAAATTTTTAATAAAAATTTACTTTAAACCCAAACTTAAAACCTAAACTATTAACTCTCTCCTCATTTATTTAACTCTCTCCTCATTTTTTTCCCATCTGAAACCATGTAAGAACTACTATTCCGTTTTCTTTTGATTGTTATGAAATGCTATATATTTTTTCAATACTTTGATTTAAAAATTTAACAAAAATTAGGTACATTTAATAAATTAATATATTATATATATTCCCAAAAATATTAAAAATACTATTCGTGATAATGATTTGAAATTCAAATATAAGAATTAAAAAGAGAAAAATGTAGTAATTTAGTGGGGAAAAGGTAATTTTACCACTAAAAAATTTACGAAATCTCTAAATTTTTCATTGAAGATTATTTTGAAGCGACAATATCACTAATATTTTATTGAAGGGGTAAATTTCACTGCGTGGGAAGTACATGAGCTACTGCGGCCCTTGCTGCAGTTTGGGCCGCAGTAAGTCCATTTGCGCAGTTAATTGTGCAGTTGATGGCGCAGTAAAGTTTTACTGCGGCCTTAGCCGCGGTAAGGCCGTAGTAAGCTATTTGTTTTTCATTTCCCACGCACAAATCAGATTAATTGCAACTCCTCCTCCTTCTTCTTCCAATCTAATCTCCCCATCTCTCTAAAAAAACAACCTTCCAACTTCATTTTTCATCTCCAATTTCTCCTCCTCAACTCCCCAGATCTACAACAATGGATGCAAGCTCACCAAATCTGATGGACAAAGTGACGAAGATGGAGCGATCCAAGGAAGCCTTGGGAGAACTACAACACCAACAAATAAGAAGAAAGCAATGAGGCGAAACCGTATATGCAATGCCTCCTTCTTCCTCCTCTAAAGCTCATTCTCATCACCTCCTTCTTCCTCTATCTTCTTCATCTTCTATTCAACCGAAATCTCATTCAACTTTTGACAAAAACGATGATGGGGCTCCAACACAGTGAGATCGGCGAATATGATGACTATTTTTTTACGAGATCTGGATCTCATGTATTGTACAACTAAAAATCTTCTTTCTTTTGATTAATTTCTTCATGTTTCCTTACAGAAAATGGTGGGTTTCTTATGCTCTGTATTTTTTATGAAATGTTTGAAGAGAAGATCTTTTTTCTTTCTCCTTCTTCTTTGCGAATATGATTTTTCTGGGTTTCATTGGAGGAATTCGGATGAACATTCATCCGGATTCGTCCACTTTTTTTTTTTTTAATTATTCAAAACGGTTACTACGGCCATGGCCGTAGCTACCGCGGCAATGGCCGTAGTGGAAAACGAATTGCGAAGGATTTTACCATGGCAAAAACTGCGGCTATACTGCGGGTTTGGCCGCAGTAAATGGAATTTTCTCTACATAGTGTTTGTCACTAGGCGTTATGTTATCCCAGTTGGCAGTGAGATGAGCTTACATGGCGTTCATGTGGCGTGCCGTTAAGCCATTATGCAGACATTTATTGTATATTTTGTATGATTAATATTTTAATTTCACGTTTATAAAACTAACTATTCAACTTTTAAATTGTGACAGATTTTAAGATGAAATTAAATATCAACCCTATCAAATGTATAATCAATGTCCACGTAATCGTCCATTGGCATGTCACATGAGCGTCATCTAAGCACATCTCATTATCAACTGGGACAACTTAACGTTAAATGACAAATTTATCTTTTTCAATAAAACATTAGTAACATTCTTGTATCAAAATGAAATTCAGTCACAAATTTAAATATTTCGTAAAGTTCAGTTACAAAATTACCCTTACTCCCTAATTTAATTGCATGTACATAAACTCTATGGGTGTAATTAATTTCACATCACACTTTCATACCTCATAAACTTTTGGGATCTTTACAAATTTAACCTTTATTTCCAGGACAAGAGCCTTTCCCCCAACTTGCATTTTATCAAAGAAAAGTAGACTGTAGAGAATAAAAAGGTGGGGTTGGACTTACTTATATAGGGGCCATCTTCAGTCTACAATAATTAATTTTCTTGAATTAGTATATTTAAGTTTACTTATTTTTAGCAACTTCTTGTACAGTGGTCTTTGTCTCTTCTTTTGATGCATCTATTTTCATTATTTTTAGCAACTTCTTGTACAGTGGTCTTTGTCTCTTCTTTTGATGCATCTATTTTCACTTTTATTCCTCTGATTGTGGTAACTAGATCTTCTTCCTTTTCTTTTAGAAACTTTCTTTCCATTCTATTACTACTATTCTTTTTCTTCAACGAAGGGGAGCATTCAGAAATTTTGACTGCCCCTGTTTTATTTATTTATTTATTTTTAAAGTTCTTTCACTTGCTTTACAACAGTTTTTTACTTTATTACTCAAATGGTTTACTATGCATAGAGTAGCATGAGAAGTGGAGAAGAAAGTTCTCATCATTGCTCTACATTTGAAACTCACAGACCCATTATTGAACATGTTTCATGCATGTTAATGATATATCCCAACATATCAATAATGATCATGAATCACTTTCTAACTATCATGAAACTCATCTGGAAATAGCTAGATTACAACAAAAAAGAATTGGTTATATTTTAACTAAGTTTTTTTTTACAAGGTTTCTTGAGAGAAAAAAGCCTAAAAAGCTGCTGATTATAGGGTTGAAAAAGGGAAAATCAGCAAAAGGACAAATGATTTTTTTGGGTACTTGAACCCTAGATAAGGGAAAGAAGAAACAAAGTTATAAATTTTACTGGTTTTCCTTTTTCAATTACTCCATAAAACTTTAACTTTCCTAGCTAATCTTATGGATTTACATTTTTTGTATATTTAGTACTAAATGTTTTACATTCTTCTAAATGAATCTAAATGAACCAACACATTATACAAGTATTTTTGCTGCTCAAATAAAAAAAAACACTTCTTGCCCCACCAATGACACCTCTCCAAAGGACAATATATATATATAGTATTTAATATTAATAAATGTTTTACTCTTTCAAAAAAAGTACTGCTTCATTTATATAATGAACTTTCTCTTTCTTCAAGGGCATGTTATTCTGGTAGTGATTATGGGACCAAAGAAAAATTGCAGAGAGTTACCAACTCTCTTAAGTCTGAAGTTTAAGCCATGTTATTATTCCCACTTTCTGTTGTTTTTAATCCTTTACAGCAAAGCCCACCAGACAGCATGTCCAGTTTTGCAGATTTATTAAAACATTTGTTCTTTCACATAATTCCTACTTCCATGTGCCCTTCCCTATTTCTTTTTTTTTTCCCTTCCCCCCTAGATTCTCAAACCCTCTCACTCCAATACCCATTATTTAATTCATCCAGATCCATGATTTAAAAATCCCAAAATATTAGCTGTATAACAATTTTTTTCAAGGTTTGTAGTTCTCAAAGTATCCATTAAGGAACATCATCAGCGTTTAGCATTAGAAATTGGACAATTATTATAACTCTTCAATTTTTTTGTCCTTTGACTACTTACTGGAGTTTTGGGCAGCCTGGTAATTTTGAGTTGAAAGGAAAACAAGTCTCAGCTTCAGACAGAGGTATTACTAGCTCTTATGTAGTACAGGCACTTAGCTGTTCAAAAGCAACTGAGATGGTAGCTACATGTAACAAACACATGGTTGGTTCATTAATTTGTGTCCACATAAAAAGTTGATGGACCACTTTAAGGGTTTTTGGCTTATTAAACAGAGTAGAGATGAGGTTTTTGGATTTGGAGAAGGAATCTTACTTATCAACAACAACAACAACAATGTATGTTGAGATTCTGGATACAAACATGTAACTCCAACAAGACTTCTTTGGTGATTAATTCGTGTTTAACTTTACATTTAGATCTCGGTCTGTTAACTCTAATCTGAAATGGTATTCTTCCCCTTATCTAAAAAAAGGTTAGAAAATGTGACAAAAAAGAAGTGACTAGAAAAGAGGAAACAAGATAAAGTAACTGTCAATTGGAGGGAATTTTGTTGAAGAGCAATGGAAGCAGATCCCATGATTTTAGGTTGCTGACATTTTACTATGCAGTAAAAATTCACCACAAAGTTTTGTTTTCAGAGTAGCAAGCACAAGCCCATCAAATTAAGGAGCGTGATTTTGAAGGGAGATCTGAAAATACTCCCTTTTAATTGACAAGGTAACAAATGAACTCAGAAGAAAGTCCACTTTCAGAATTTTTTTTTTAAAAAAAAAAGAAAGGAAAGGAAAGGTACAGACTACAGAGCCACATCTGCATCACCATTCTTTTAACTGGAAAACCATGGCAATGGAATTATAATAACAGAAAGGAGTGGAAAAGCAAAAATTAAATGAAATAAAAAAAGGTGGAGTTGGATCCAGATCTTCTGCTATGGTTCTATAAACAAAACATGGTGTTCCACCCTCAACAATCCCAACACAAACCAACTTCTGCTTCTCTCTTCTCCAAGCAATGCCTGAAATTAATCTCTATCTTTCCCCCATTGTTCTCTCCTTCACATTAATTCTCTCCATAAACTCTCTTCTGTTCCTTGGCTGTTTCTCCATTGATGACCAAGGCCAAGCTCTTCTGTCATGGAAGAACAGCCTCAACAGTTCTGCAGGTGCTTTCCAGTCATGGAGTTCACACGATTCCACTCCATGCAACTGGACCGGGATTCGATGCAACCCGAATGGAGAAGTTACAGAATTGAGCTTGAAAGGAATGAACTTGCAGGGGTCATTGCCTGCAAAGTTTCAGTCTTTGAAGTCATTGAGGGTCCTCACACTTTCATCTACCAATCTCACAGGCACCATTCCTAGGGAGTTTGGGGAGTATCATGAGCTTGTCTCTATCGATCTTAGCGATAATTCCATCTCAGGTGGGATTCCAGAAGAGATATGCAGGCTGAGGAGGCTGCAGAGTTTAGCACTCAACACAAATTTTCTGGAAGGGGAGATTCCTTCTTCTATAGGGAATCTCTCTAGTCTTGAGTATCTCACACTTTATGACAATCAACTGACTGGAGAGGTTCCGAAAAGCATCGGAGAGTTGAAGAAGCTTCGGATTCTCCGCGCAGGTGGGAACAAGAACCTGAAGGGTGAGATTCCTTGGGAGATAGGGAACTGCACCAACTTGGTTATGCTAGGGCTTGCTGAGACAAGCATTTCTGGCAAGTTGCCTACAACACTTGGAATGCTGGAAAGAGTTCAGACCATTGCCATTTATACTTCACTGCTTTCGGGTTCTATCCCCGATGAGATTGGAAACTGTTCAGAGCTGCAGAATCTGTACTTGTACCAGAACTCAATCTCCGGTTCCATCCCCAAGCAGCTTGGTCAGCTCAAGAAACTCCAGAGTCTGCTGCTATGGCAGAACAGCTTAGTTGGGGCTATTCCAGATGAGCTTGGGAGCTGCACGGAGCTGAGAGTTTTGGATTTATCAGCTAATATCCTGACTGGTAACATACCGAGAAGTTTCGGGAAACTCTTGAATCTTCAGGAGCTTCAGTTGAGTCTGAATCAGTTATCAGGTACAATACCTTCTGAGCTCTCTAATTGTACTAGCATAACTCATTTGGGAATCGACAACAATGTGATTTCCGGGGAGATACCTGCAGATATTGGAAACCTTAAGGGCATGATACTATTTTTCGCCTGGCAAAACAAGCTCACAGGTAATATCCCAGATAGTCTATCTCATTGTCAGGAACTTCAGGCACTTGATTTGTCTTACAACATTCTATCTGGTCCAATACCGAAGGAGATTTTCGGGCTGAGGAATCTGACAAAGTTGCTACTGTTATCCAATGATTTGTCCGGATTCATACCCCCTGATATAGGAAAATGTGGTAACCTGTATAGGTTAAGACTGAATGGGAATAGGCTCTCAGGAACTATTCCATCCGAGATGGGGAAACTTGAGAACCTGAATTTCGCTGACTTGAGCGACAATCATCTAGTTGGTGCAATTCCTCCATCACTATCTGGATGCAGAAATCTAGAGTTTCTTGATCTTCACTCCAATGGGATCACTGGTTCTCTGCCAGAAACACTCCCCCAAAACCTTCAGCTCTTGGACATCTCAGATAATAGAATTTCAGGAACTCTTCCACAGTCTCTGGGGTTATTAACCGAATTAACCAAGCTCGATCTTGGAAAGAATCAATTTTCCGGAAGTATTCCTCCAGAGATATCATCCTGTAGCAGGCTGCAGCTTCTGGATGTAGGACAGAATGGCTTTTCAGGAGAGATCCCAAAGGAACTTGGCAAAATTCCTGGTCTTGAAATATCTCTCAACCTCAGCTGGAACCAGTTTTCGGGTCAGATCCCTTCCCAGCTCTCCGGCCTTACCAAGCTCGCGGTTTTAGACCTCTCCCACAACAAACTTAGTGGGAACTTAGATGTTCTTGCTGGTCTGCAAAACCTTGTCTCTCTTAATATCTCTTTCAATGAGCTCTCTGGTGAACTGCCTAACACTCCATTCTTCAGAACCCTCCCTTTAAGTGACCTTGAATCAAACAAAGGCCTCTATGTATTAAATGGAGCTAACATTCCGGGTGGCAATGCAAAACCAGGTACTAAGCTGTTGGTGTCCATCCTGGTTAGTACCAGCACAGTTCTGCTACTGGTTGCAATCTACATGTTGGTTCGTGCTCGAATGGCCAACAACAATGTCATGGAGGATGAGAGCTGGGAAGTGACTTTGTACCAGAAGCTGAATTTTTCGGTTGATGATGTTGTTAGAAACCTAACCTCATCTAATGTGATTGGAACTGGAAGCTCTGGAGTGGTGTACAGGGTGAGCATTCCCAATGGAGAAACACTAGCAGTGAAGAAAATGTGGTCATCTGATGAATCTGGTGCATTTACATCAGAAATTCAGACACTTGGGTCTATCAGGCATAAGAACATTGTCCGGCTCCTTGGCTGGGGCTCAAACCGAAACCTGAAGCTGCTCTTCTATGATTACCTTCCTAATGGAAGCTTAAGTTCACTCCTCCATGGAGCTGGAAAGGGTGTTGCAGAATGGGAGACTAGGTATGAGATTGTGCTCGGAGTAGCGCATGCGCTCGCGTACTTGCACCATGACTGTGTGCCACCAATCATGCACGGAGACGTGAAAACCATGAATGTGCTGCTTGGTTCTGGAAATGAGCCTTACTTAGCTGACTTTGGGTTAGCTAGAGTTGTCAAAAGAAATGGTTTGGACAGAGATTTTTCAAAATCAAGCCCCAGACCGCAGTTAGCTGGCTCATACGGGTACATGGCACCAGGTAAATTTTGATCTTGATCGGTTTCTCATCATTTTAAAGCGTAGTTTCTGAGAGGTAAAATCTTATCAATTTCATTGCTTTTCCACAGAACATGCATCAGTGCAGCCTATAACAGAGAAAAGTGATGTCTACAGCTTCGGAGTGGTTCTTATGGAGGTTTTGACAGGAAGCCATCCCCTGGACCCGGCTCTACCTGGAGGTGTGCCACTAGTGCAGTGGGTGAAGGACCATTTAGCCACCAAACGAAGCCCATCTGACATACTAGACGGCAAGCTCAGAGGAAGAGCTGACACAACAATGCATGAAATACTGCAGACACTAGCTGTCTCACTCCTGTGTGTAAGCGCGAGAGTCGAAGATCGTCCTATGATGAGGGATGTTGTAGCAATGCTCAAAGAAATTCGACAGTTTGATGCGACAAGGCCTGAATCTGATGTGTGGAAGGGAGGCATGGCAGCAAATTCAACCCCGCGTTCGCCTCCTGCTGCAAACATGGTAGTGTCCCAAGACTCATCTAACTGCTCTTTTGAATTTTCTGAAGACTCCATCCACTCATCAGTGAAAGGTTTCAACTTGTAGCTGCTAGAGACTGAAGTTTATAACTTGTGCATATTTTCATAGGAGAGTTCATTGCAGTGGTGAGAGAAGGTTACCAAATTGTAAATCCCAAATTTCATTTATGTAGTTTCTTATGAAAATAATTCCGGTATTAGCAAGTGTAACAGATTTAGCAAGTGTAATGCTGCTTGATTGGAAAAACATCTACCCCTGCCCCATGAAGGATGTCTGAACTTTGAACTCTTGGGAGAAGAAATAGCAAGAGAGTGACTGCTGTATATGCTTGTGCTGAAAGAAACCTGTTCAATGATTGTAGCTTGGGTTTTACTCAACAAAGGATTTATTGCAAGAAAATTATTTATCCTCTCTATATCTCTAACATGTGAGCCCTCACATGGTCCCATGTTCCAACATCAAATCTCCATGTGCCCTTTGAAAGACTTTCACAGAAATGTCAATCCCTTTGCTCTAAAATACTGACCTAACTTTGAAGCTACAAAATCTTTATCAGCAGCACATGCAGAACTCCAATGCCGTTCTCATTATATCACATATGTACTCAGAAAACAAAAAACCAAGCCACAATTGGAAATACATTCAATTATGATAATTTTAACTGATCACACGTTACGGCTTACATTAGTATCAATCTGAAAGAAATACCAGTCATGCTAAATTTTCTTCCATAAACAAGGATACAGAGAGTACAGAAAAAACCCCAAGAGGTTTGTACTGAGCACTCTTTCAAGCAGTCTGTCAACCCGAAGCTTCGTCTCTTGCAACTTTCTGTTTGTACTTTGCAGTAAATGGTGTCTAGGTGTCCAAAAACAGTTCAGATCCAGCACAGCTCCCCTCAGGACCACCTAAATGTGCCAACTGGAAAGCAGACCCCAATTCTATCCACAAGACAGTTTGCAATGAAGTGGACGACGAAGTTGATGATCCTTCCTACCACTTTAGGTGGGATCCTTAGATTCTAACTTCTTCAATATAAAACAAATAACACCCCAGTTGAAACCGCGGTACTGAAGCCACCGGATAACTCTTGATTTACGTTTCTCCTTCGAGGCATCGTGACTTCGGTGCCATTGCTTTGAGGCCTGAACAAAAAGTTGATCCAATGAAACCTTTGACATGCCAAGTTTAGATTCGCGATCCTCATCAGATTCAGTTCCCTCAAAAACATGCTTTATTGCCTTCTCCGCATCAACTTGATTTACGCCCTTCATCAATAATGCCTGATCAAGCAGTTATGACAATTCAGATGTCAAGATTTTCCACTGGAAATGACTGACCTACAGGATTATTTGGTTGTTGGATATTTAAAGTTCTGGTAAAATAAGATCATTGAAAAACAAGATTTTAACATCTGCACGTACATCAGTTTCACAGCTTAGAAAAACATGGACACTGACTCATACATTTGAGTAGGAAAGCCTACCTACAAGTTTTAAAGGGTAAATTTCTTATTTTGAAAAATAAGCCTACCAGAAAATTTTCATCATCTAACAAATATAAAAAAAAATAATAATAATAATAATAATAATAATAATAATAATCATCATCATCATCATCATCATCATCATCATCAAACAGCTCCTTAATCCCAACTATGTTAGGGTCGATGGCATGAAGTTTGTGGTGGCAATTAATTGTCAAAACCTAGTTGACACTATAAATTCATGCAAGAGCATAGTGGCAAAGTTTTAAGCCATATGTCATCCCTGTCGCAACCTTCTTACGGAGGAATAATGAGATGAAGTTTCAAACCGTATCATCGTAGGTTTTCCCACTTTCATGGAAAATATCAAATTTGACAGCGATGAGTTAAGATAATTGTTATAGTCATGTTCCATTACAAGATTGATATCGTAAAATCAACGTGTACATCATAGAGCATAACAAAAATAAATGGAATCTTTTTTTCAAAACCTGCTAGTAAGTAATACCCCAACCAAACACACTTAGAAGCAATGCATGATGATGGGCACTAGTAATGTCCCTCTAATTATTGCATTTATACTGGATATCTGCATGAGTGTAGTTTTGACAACACATTAGACCGCATAGAACGCCCCAAAGAAATAAAAAGATCCTTGATAATGAATGTGCTTGCTCTATGAATTGTGACTGAAATTCAATTTTATAACAAAGACAAATAACTCTTTCACAAGGAAAAAAAATACTTCCTCCATCCCAGCAAAACTAATACTTTTTCCTTTTTGGATTGTCCCAACAAAACTGATACGTTTCCTAAAAGCGAAATTTTTTTACATCAACTTTACCTTATTACTCCCCTTTTCCCTTCCCTCTCAAAAAAGCTACTTTTGTCTTATATGCCCACTTTACCTTATTAACCTTATTAACCTCTAGTCAATAACATTTCTTAATTTCGTGACCAGTCAAATGTATCACATTTGCGGGGACGGAGGAAGTAATTGAAGAACGTTATGAAAATCTAGAATTTCTCTTGATAAATACGGATTAAATGATCCGGAACAACTAACAATTAAGAAGACAATTCTTGTAAGCATGCTGCATGGATGAGGAAAATCTAGTTCATGCATCAGGGTTAACTAGTAAACGCATGAAGAAGGGAACCTTACTTGCTTAATTCGCCGAGGTCCCCAGCTTGAAGAAGACCATCTAGATTGAGAAAATGTCTCTGCATACATGCCATCATTGATCCACCCTCTGCCATAAACAATAATGGTCAGAGGTCCAACTTGAAGCGCAACAGGAAGGTAGGAGACAAACAGAGCACAGACGGAATCCAAAATACTACTCTCTCCATCACCAATAGAATTGTACAATCAGTTGGATCTGGAGATCAAAGGTGTGTTGAACTTTTACTCTTCTTCCCATTTTGCCTCTACAGAAGTTAGTGCCTAAACTATAACTTTGCAAATGTTAAGAGCTTAGTTAATTGTTTTAGTCAAATAATTCCTGTCAATCTGTAACCTACTTAGAAATATAAGTACACACCAACCAAAATGCAAATTATTTGAGAAAGTAAGGACCAAAGCTTAATTTGGAATAAGAGTTGTAAATGAAGCTAGTATAAAATATTGGGAAACTAAAACTTCCTAAATATGGAATCATTGCAAGGATTTCCCAACATATTGTAGATGTTGCATCATTTCAGGGACGCAAGAAAGAATCAACTTATTAAAGAAACCCATAGACTTAGGGCTCCTTATCATATTTACCTATGAAATAACTGAAAGTTTTCTGTAGGTTCCAAAAGAAATCTAGAACAACATATGACCGGGTCCAATCTTGCTGGGCAAGATGTCCAATTCAAACCAATGACAAAAAGGAAAAAAATTAAGGCAAAATTGATACGAGTACGCTAAACCATTTACTATTGGAGCAACGAAAGAACGAGCTAACTGTTTAAAAGTCCTTAAATGTACAGTGACCCAAAAACATAAGAGTATTCAGCGCTATCAACATGAGGGTATCTTAAAATCAACAAAAGAGAGAATCACCTCTTCTGAAAATTGTTTATCACAGTGTCAACGACTTTTGGAGAAAATGCCTTTCCAATAAGTTTCTTTCTCAGTTCGATGGCTGTGAAAGCTCTGCACGTTATGGACATTTAACCAAAATTTAGTGAAGAAATGTGGTACAGATAAATGTAAAAGTGACTTTCTCATTTTAAGAAGGAAAAAAGAAGTGAGTGTGCTTATAAAGCCATAGTGAGACAGTGAGACTGCGGTTAACCTCGCAGCAAGTAGATCAATTGCCAACTTCTCAGCATCATGAATCAATTTACATGGGGGTGGAAGTGACAGATATTCCTCTTCCGCTTGAAGGGCATTCATCTCTTCAAAATCTTCCTCACCATGGATTTCCATCTCCACAGCTACCTCCAAAGGCTCTTCCATGTCCTTGTTGTGTATAAAATCTAACCCTTGACCAATTTCACCTTCCAATCCTGAGAAAGCTACATTATCTAACTACGCTACTCTAATTTGTTCAAGAATCAAGAGAGCCAAACAAAACTAAACCTAAACTAAAAGCTATCTGCACTAATGAAATCTATTCAAACTCATCAGTTTCCATTCAACATTAGCTCATTCAACAAAACCAAAAGTTATTTCCTCGAACAAGATAGAGAAATCAGAAAGGTCACCTGGATTAGGATGATCAGGCAATGCGCCGACCTCATTCCTGGGTTCAATTCGACCTACTGATTTCTCCTGAAAAACTGCACTTCTGCGCCCAGTTACACTCACATTCTTCGAAATTTCAACTGGAAAAAGATTTCTCCTGGCGATTCTTTCAGAATTCTCGTTCTCCCTCGAACCCTTAAAAGACGAATCTTTGAACGGCTCACGGCGGGACGAAGACTTCTTTGGCACATATCTAACTGGCCCAGATGAACTTTGCTCTCTAGCCTCCAAACGGAAGGTCGCCGTGCTACTGCCCAGGCGAAGATGGCCCAAGTTTTTCAGTACAATCATTGAGAGAAGAACCGAAAGCTAGAAAGTTGAGAGCTTTCTTCTCTCAGAAACCAAACAAAGGAAGAAGAAAGTTGGAATTTTTATGATTAGAGTGAGGAGGTGACTGACCGTGGAAGGGAGCAGAGTCGGACTTGATGACAGAACAGGAGCTTCAGGCGGAGATTCGAGACGAGACTGGCCATTGCCAGCCAAATTGTTGCACAGGAGTGAATCAGTCCGGAAGGGGCAACCGCACGGACAGTATCCGCAACCCGCGGATAGCCGCCCGTCAGTTACGGTTTTAACCGCGATTTTTATCCGCGGGTTCGCGGATATGGTTATTTTTTGTATCCGTTAATTCGCGGTTACGGATTACGGATATGTCATATCCGCACCGCGGTTATCCACTATTTGCGGTTTGCGGATACCCACAAACCGCAAGCCAAGCCCATAGATTAATAAGGCCCATTAAGTGAGGCCCAACTGGTGTGCCCTGCGGGCTGCGGCCCTGCCCTTGCGTGATTTCATGAGGTGTAAAGATGCATGATAAGAACCTTGCTACCCATGACTTGTGTGATCTATATCTTATTCATGTCAAGAGCTTGAGCTACGATACCAATCAGGAGCATGTTCTTTTGTTTGGTTATTCTCGGTTTCGAGGGTGTTTGTTTAAATTGGATAGAATTCATGTCTTTTCCTTACTTTATAAAATATTTTATTATGGTAGTCTTATCCTTAAGATTACTAATTTCGCCATGGAGAAAGGGTCTCGTGAGTTTTGCAGGTATAGAGGATTCAAGTTTGATGATATGGAAAATTGCATGTCAGAACATCTAAATGGTTGGACCGGTTCTACATGGAAACATCTTAAGGGAGTCACTTGAGTCCTACCGATGAGACTGTCGAGCTAGCGACGTTAAAACAAGTTAATTATTAGTATATTTATATTAATTAATTTTAGATTAGTAGTATTTAAGGTTTAATGATGATGTTGGACAATGGATGCAGGTGAATAAAGGTAAGAGTAAGCTTAAAAAATTTTGTGGAATAAATTTTGGAGGTACTCGGAAAATTGGAGGAGTAAAATCAGGAAGATTTTTCTTACATGCCAATTTTGAAGCCTTTACAGTCATTTTATGGATTTTAAGTACGAAGATAGGTTGTAGCTTTATCTCTTATCTACAAGTGGGCTTTTGAATCGCCTCAATCGGATGTCGGAGCACAAAGTTATGGCTAAAATACGGAGGTTGAAACGAGATGACAGAAAGTCGCACCAAGGTCGCGGTCAAAAACGCATTCTCCAAATTTTCCACAGAAAGTTCGCAGTCTGCGAAAGATTTTCGCAACCTTGACCTCGAAAAGTTAACCATCGGTCAACCGGTTGCTATAAACTTCAAGAAGGCATAACTTTTGCTACGGGTGTCCGTTTTTCGCCCACAATATAACAAACTGAAGGGAAAAACAAGCTATATCCATTTATCAATCCTCTTCAACATGTGTGAGCACCATTGGTACATATTTCAATGGAACCTCCCGGGACATGGAACGGACCTAACTTGGTCCCCCAGGTATGACTTTCGATTCTTTTCTCTCTTTTACCCTTTACAACATTGTGGACAATGTAGATTTCGAGTTTGGGGGGGGGCTGATTATAGCTGCTATGAATTGGATTGTTGGAATGATTGCTTGCATGCTCATGATAACATCTTGCATGTTAATGCATGTAGTATTTAGGTTGCATTTTAGGGACCCTAAAATTGAAAAAAATGAAAAAAATTTGAAAAATTCGAAAATAGTAATGTTAATGCATGTAGTATTTAGGTTGCATTTTAGGGACCCTAATGCTCCACTAAGTCAGGTTTTAATTTGGAGCATCCGTTGATTTACATATTTATGATCATATATGTGGTAGGAAATTGTGTTCAAAGCTTTAAATGGAAATTCTACTTGTGAGATTTTGAGTCTAATTATGCATGATTTGTGGGAATTGTTCTTTCATGAGAGTATCTTGCTAAGTATCTGAGCTAGAACTTGCTTGCTTGGAACCGTTATAAATCTACATATGTTGTGTGTTAAGCCGGGAAGACGGTGACAAATTAGAATGAGCTTGTTATCTAAATAGTCAACCTATATATAATTTCCATTAGAAAACCCCCTTTGAGCCGTAAAGCCGGATTCTTTGATCACCCACAATTTTAAGCTATTTCATTCTCTTATATTACATTTTCAACCTGAAACTTCTTGAGTATTTTATTTTGGGCATAGGTATGAAATATTTGTGATGTTCAAACTTTGAGTTTGGTGGTATTATATATTGTTGTGCTATGTGAGTGGTGAAGAGACAATTTTGAAAAAGTGTGCCTAAGTTGTGAAAAAAAAGAAAAAGAAAAAAATGAAATCAACAAAAAAAGGAACTTGTGATTATTGTTCATTAAAGGATTGTGTGCAGGGTTGAAAAAAGTGCAAATATTGTGATATAGGTGTGAAGCTTGCAAAAGAAGCAAGTTGGGTATGAGTTTGTGTTTATTGTTTTATTGTTAGTGCCCAATAACTTGTAAACTCATGATGTTTCAAATAAGCTCCACCTAAATAAAACTTTCAACCGATCTCCGCCCTCACCAAGCCAGGCCTCATTACAACTCAATAGAAAGACCACTTGATCGTAAGACATGCAATCTTTTCCTTCGGAAAGAACAAGTAGAGGAGTTTTGGTTCGCTTGCAAGCCTATGGATTGAAGATACTTGGTAAGATCATTATACACACATGCACACCGACTTGAGAGAGTGAAACACAGTGACCCTTTGTTTATTGATTTGAGCACAAAGTCCTAAAACTTATTTGATCATTTATATGTTTAGAGATGTGTGGTTCTGAAATATGATTTGGCTTAAGCGAGCATTGGTAGTTGGTTTGATTGATGTGCTTAGTTCTAGGATTGCATGTAGGTAGAATTGTTAGGGACTAGCAATTGTCTGAGTTTGGGGGTATTTGATAAGTGCAAATAATGTTATATTTTACCCCTAAATATATGCTTTAATTGGGATAAATTGCTATGTTTTTATTATTTTGTGCAAATGTTTTGTAGGATTCCACTTTGGGAGATATTGAAGCAAAATTGAGGAATTTGAGGCTAAATTGACACGAGATGAGAAGTTGAAGATAAATTGATTAAGAAGATGGAAGCTTAGGACCAAGTTACAAGAGAACAAGAGCTCAGGGACCGAAATGAATAAGTGAAGAATGTTTAATGGCTCAAACACATTTGAGCCATTGAAAACCTATTCCTAATAGGGTTGTACGTGAATGTGGCGTGAAAATTGGACTTGGACTATAAAAAGCCAATTAAAAAGGGATTGGAGGGAGGTCTTGCACAATACACAACCGCACATGACACATTAGGGAGCTTCAAACATGATTGTGAAAAAAAAATCATTCACCAAAAAATTACAAAATTCACTTTCAAAATTCACCCTCCCAACTAGTCCCTCAAACATATCTTCTTTTTCTTTTCACAAATTCGAGCGGGAGCAGAGGAGAATGCAGCCAAAAAGGCTGAGTGGGGTGGCAGCTTTGCAGCAGTGAGAGGGACAGGGGCCAGCGAGGGGGGCAGTGAGGGACACGTTGGGGGGTGGGCAGCATTTGAGACGTGAATCACGTCTAACTGTTCATATTCGGACCTCCTGCATTCACGGTGAGGTCCGAAAATTTGAGTGATATTCACCAAAAATGATAAGGTGAATTTGACACAAATTCACTTCAAAGTTGTAATGTTTGAAGAGAGGCAGCCAACAATTCGTGACTTTTGGGAGAGGAACACAGACTGAGCCAAACGAGAGAATTTAACACCGTTTGTCATTGTTTTTCATCCTGAATTTTTGGGTTTCATTGTCTTTATTATTTTTCGCCATTGAACATGTTTAGTGGCTAATTTTCTAATTGCTTTCTAGGATTACTTTGTGAAGTTTGACTGTAGGATCTAACACTTTAATTCTACATATTATTACTCTGGGATGTTGTTTAATTACTTGAAACATTGATGCATTATTCTCTTGATCACGGAATATTTGTGGTGTGTTTTTGCTCGATAGAGAAAAATATTACTAGACCACAGGGTAATTAGGCTAGATACTGTTATAGAGCGATGGCTTGTCACGAGTTCTAGGAAGAAGATAGATCACCAAAATAATTAGAGTGGAGCGATGGTTGTGCTTTAATCACTTAGGTGGAACGCTCGATAGAGGACATCTAGAATTGATACATCTTCTTACATGTTGAGAGTAATAATTGTAGTAAAATTAAAGTATTAAACCCGAAGGTCAAGTGGATATAAATCCTAGAAAGCAGCTTTAATTCTTGAATTCTCTCATCACCTACAATTTAGTTTTGTTAATTAATTTTCACAAACAATCCATCAATAATTTCTTTTATTTCCATAATTCATACACAATTAGCTAGAATCACAAGTCCCTGTAGATTCGACCCGATACTCACCGGTTTACTACTTGTTTGACAGCCGTACACTTGCGGTGTTGCGACCAGTCGTTAAGCCAAACGAGGGAAATATAGGGGGTCCTCTGTTTGTTATTCTGACGTCAAGTCATTATTGGTGAATTTTAAGAATGAGTATGACAACGCGAAAAGAATGAGAGTGAATAATTATCTTGATATGTATGTATAATTAGTGCTTTTATAGTCCATTGTAATAGAGTGTCATTATTGTAATATCTCAACATGGAATAGCGGCGTGTTAGAGGACACGTATCCTTAAGGTCTCGAATATGTATGGTTCGGGAATGTCCTTCATATATTTGGGTATGTCCTTAATATGTCCAGGAATGTCTTTTACTTGTTCGGATTTATTCCAGTTTTAACGGGGTCTTTATTCTGGGCTACTGACTTGGCTTTTTGCTAGGCCTTTCGGGCCTTTCTGGGCTTTAGTATCTGGTAGATTGGGTCTGACGGCTATCAATTATATTAATTAAAGTTTGGGTAAAGTGCACCTATAATCCTGTAACTTAAATTATTGTACCGCTAAGGTCATATTTTAAATTTTTTGTACCGATAAGGTCCTGTTTTTTTTAACATTTTCTACATTCAAGGTTGTTTTTCTTCCATTGACTTTTAACTTTAACGAATTTGTCGGAAAATGATAAAATAAGCAACTCAGTTGTTTTTTTAAAAAATATTATTTACACCCTAATTTTTAAACTTAACAATTTAGGCACCCCGAACGTTTTAAACTGAACACTTCTACCCAAATGTTTTAATCAAGCCCAACAGCACCCAACCACAGCTGGGACGCCGCCACCTCCGACCACCGTCGGGAAACGTCAGAAACGCAAAAAAACAATAGACAGGAATGTAGATCGGGGCCTAGGACCGCCAGATTCTGGCCCAAGGCCGGTGAATCGCAGCCCTAGGCCGACGAATCGCTACCCCAGGCTAGTGAATCGCGGCCTTAGGCCAGTGAATCTCAACCCTAGGCCAGCGAATCGTGGCCCCAGGCTAGAGAATCGCGAGCCTAGGCCGCGAATCGACGACAAGGGCCGCGATTCGCCGGCCTGGGGTCACGATTTTTAGACCTTGGGTGGCATTCCGCCGGCCTTAGGTCACGATTCAGCGGCCCTAGGACACGATCCGGAGGTCCTAGGCCCCGATCTACGTTCCCGGCTATTGTTTTGCGTTTTCGGCATTTTCCGGCGGCGGCTGCTCGATGGTGATTGGGTGCTGTTAGGCTTAATTAAAACATCTAGGTAGAAGTGTTAAGTTTGAAACTTTTGGGGATGCTAAACAGTTAAGTTTAAAACTTGGATGTAAATAAATATTTTTAAAACAATTGAATTGCTGAATTTATCATTTTTCCACCAAATCCGTTAAAGTTAACTGTCAATGGATGGTAAAGGAATTTGAATGCATAAAATTTTTTAAAAAACAAGCCTTTATTGGTACAAAAAGTTAAAACATGACCCTAGTAATACAATAATTTAAGTTACATGACTATGGGCAAGGACAGAACTATAGGAAGACGGGGAGGGGCAGCTGCCACCCCTAATAGTTGAAGGGGCATAGGGTATATAGTTTGTTCCATTAGGATTAATTTGATAATTTAAACACTAGCCCCCTCTACTCAATCTAAAATAAAATGTAAACCCAATTATGATTAAAACTCAACCCAATCGTGTCCATTAATTCCCAATCACGTGAATTTTAGAAATCAAATCACTTGGCTAGGTATAATTCATTTCGGTTCCTATTCTTTGTTTATAATTTTATTTAAGTCACTGACATTTAGTTTGTTGCAATTAAGACACTTCTCATGTTAAAGTAATAGTTTGGTGCCCAAACCTAAACTTTTAATGTTCATTTTATTTTTGTTTATTACATTTGACTTCTAGATTTACGTATTAAAGGTTTTTGCAAGATTATTTGGATAGAATTTGATTTTATATTACTAATCCCTTTTGATTTCTGTACTTGTCATAAGTTTCAGTTTTTTTTTATTTTATGTATTTCTCTTCTTTTATTAATTTTTCAGTACTACTTTTTTTAATAATGAAATTGTGGTATCAATTTACTGCGAATGACAAATCATAATTTTTGTAATTAAATAACTAATGGGTTTAAAAAAAGTCTTAAAGTTAAATTTGCAATTGACCTAGGTAAAAAATCTCGTCATTGTAGTTGGTGATTCCATTAGGAAACCATTTTTCTTCAATTACTATGGAGGTTTACAGTCATTCTAAGGTTGGTTAAAATAGCCATTTACGGTTTGGCTCCTTTACGACATGTAAATTTACCTACCCACCCGCCCCTCTAACCTCAAATTCCTAGTTTCGTCACTGACTATGGGTGCACTTTACCCATTAAAGTTAAGATCAGAAGTGGAGTCTACCCCATATATAATTCCAACAAGTCTTCAAAAATAATGCAAACAAGAAATTAGTTGCTAGTGAATGTCGATTTCAAAATTTATAAAAACTTGATAAAGTTATAATATCAGGTAAAAAATGGTAATAAGTGGTCTAATTTCACAAAATTAATGAAAAAAATAAACAATGATTACAAGTAAAAAAAGTTGACCTAAAACATTTCACAATTTACCTATTGTTTTTTAAAAAATCTACATGCTAGACCTTAAACGATAATTTTTGGGCAAAGTCTCATTTATCTTTTAAGTTTTAAAACTTTAGGGATCAATACGAAAATGGTAAAAATTAAAAGTCAAATGAGAGAGTGAGTCCTTTAAAACTGCATCAAATTAGGATGAGATAGTATAATCTCATTGATGGGTATTGTTTTTTACAATAATTTTATGTGATTGTATTGAATTATAATTAGGCAATCCATATTATATCTCAACATTTAGGCCTCTCTCATTAAAAAATGAAAAAATGACAAAAACATATCCTGTAAAACTTTAGGGATCTCTCCGAAAAAACTAAAAACCTTAATGCGAATAAGGTAATTATATCATTGAATAAAGAGAGAAAGAGATGACAGAAACATATGAGTAGAGAATTTATGGGCCTTTTTAAACAAAGTAAAAAGATGAATGTAAATAAGGCAGTTTTACCATTATACAAAGTAAAGCAAAAAATAAAAAAATGAAATTATTGTTCATCTACAGTAATTATATATATATATATATATAACAAGGTTTTGAAGCCCGCACTTCGCAGTTGGGTTAATTGCAACATTCATCAAGCATCAAACAATCGAGATATTCAGTTGGTACTTCCAAATCAAATTTCATTCACAATTGGGGGTTTCAAACTTAGAAATTGGGGGATGAGTTTTTCACATAATAACTAAGGGTTTGAGAGGTGAGTGAAAAAAGTTAATAAGAGGGCCCAAGTTTGAGAAGCCCGTGAAATTGAAGGGGGCTGGGGCGTGAATTCCGCGCACCCAGCATTTTTCCGCCTCTTTTCCCTTACCTTTTTTCTAGTTTGTGCGCTTCACTGTGCGTTGGAAGTGTGTCAATTATATTTGTGCGCACAGTTGTGTGTCGCACACAACGTTGTGCGAGACTATGTGCGGACTGTCATGCGCCGTGCACATATTCGTGATCCATCAGTATTCAAAATAACTTTGATGTTGTTCTTCTACCTACTGTACCTACTTGATTGATCAGCATGATGAGTTGTTTAGATTGACATTACTATCTTTTTAGATCGACATGACTACCTAGTTAGATCGACATCACTATCTTGTTAAATCGACATGACTACCTAGTTAGGTCGACATCACTACCTTGTCAGATCCACATGACTACCTTGTTAGATCGACATAACTAATTGATAGGTCAGCATTGATAATAGATCAGCATGATAAGTTGTTTAGATCGACATCGTCAGATCAACATGACTACCTTGTTAGATCGACATACATACTTGATTGATCAGCATAAAATGATAATCAGCATGATGAGTTGTTTAGATCGATATCACTATCTTGTTAGATCGATATGACTACCTATTTAGATCGACATCACTATCTTGTTAGATTGACATAACTACCTTGTTAGATTGACATAACTAATTGATAGGTCAACATTGATAATAGATCAGCATAGTAAGTTGTTTAGATCATCATCGACATACTAATTGATATCAACTTCCTAAAATATGTAAAGTATATACTAAAATTCCACAAAATACTAACAAATTCATAAATAATTCCTAAAATACCTAAACTAAGAAAATACTAAAATTATTCCTAATATACTAAAATAAACAACATATTCTTATTTTCCTAAAATATGTAAGTATATACTAAAATTCCACAAAATACTAACAAATTCATAAATAATACCTAAAATACCTAAAATAATTCGAAAATACTAAAATTATTCCTAATATACTAAAATAAACAACAAATTCTTATTTTCCTAAAATATGTAGTATATACTAAAATTCCATAAAATACTAACAAATTCATAAATAATTCCTAAAATACCTAAAATAATTCGAAAATACTAAAATTATTCCTAATATACTAAAATAAACAACATATTCTTATTTTGAGTATATACTAAAATTCCACAAAATACTAACAAATTCATAAATAATTCCTAAAATACCTAAACTAATTCGAAAATACTAAAATTATTCCTAATATACTAAAATAAACAACATATTCTTATTTTCCTAAAATATGTAAAGTATATACTAAAATTCCACAAAATACTAACAAATTCATAAATAATTCCTAAAATACCTAAACTAATTCCGAAAATACTAAAATTATTCCTAATATACTAAAATAAACAACATATTCTTATTTTCCTAAAATATGTGAGCGTAAAATGGTGATGAGCGTGATTGTGGTGTTGGAGAATGCCGGAGGAGGAGGCGAAAATTGGAGGAGGTCGGAGCTTGTGCACCAAAAACCAAAAATGGTTACAAACATCAATCTAAAACCGAATTTAAGGCGAAAAAAGAAGAGATTCTACCTTACCTAACTGAAATGGAGCAGATCCACGGTAAAAAGAGTGTAGAGGCGTCCGGAGGCATGATGAGTTGTTTAGATCGAAATTATCTTGTTAGATCGACATGACTACCTAGTTAGATCAACATCACTACATTGTCAGATCCACATGACTGCCTTGTTAGATCAACATAACTAATTGATAGGTCAGTATTGATAATAGATCAGCATGATAAGTAGTTTAGATCACCATCGTCACATCCACATGACTACCTTGTTAGATCGACATAACTAATTGATAGGTTACCATTGATAATAGATCAGCATGATAAGTTGTTTAAATCATCATCGTCAGATCCACATGACTACCTTGTTAGATCGACATAACTACTTGATAGATCAGCATTAATAATAGATCATCATGATAAGTTCAACATGTCCTCTAGGAAGTTCAGAATCGTTGCATATTGCTCGAAATTGAATCTGGTGTTGTGTTGTGCGGGGTGGATGGGCTAGCTGGACATGGTGTGCTCGAACATGCGACCCTTCAATTCAAGAATACAAGTTAGCACAGTTCAACTATTACAGAGAAATATAAACCTAAATCAATTAGAGGACTTCTTTTTAAGGCATGCTATGCAAGATTAAAATAACAAACGAGAGTCCCGAGAGGTAAGATCAACATGTGCACAAACATGTGCACTCCAATGTGCGTTTACTGGAAGTGTGTCAATTATATTGTGCACTTATTTGTGCGCACATCTGTGTGCCACGCACAACTTTGTGCAAAACTATGTGCGCACATCTGTATGCCGCGCACAACTTTGTGCAAAACTATGTGCGCACATCTGTGTGCCGCACACATTTTTGTGCGAAACTATGTGCGAACTGCCATGCGCAGCGCACATATTTGTGAACCACCAGCGTCCAAAATAAACTTCAGGTCAGCACAAATTAAGTAAACCCAAGCAAAATTAAGCAACCTCTGCCCTAACCCAGGAAGAATTTGTACCGTCCAAAGCTGGGAAGAGACGATTAAGGGAGATCAAGCGATAAAACGATGGAGAATGAAGTGTAGAATTTGTACCGTCCTTGCTACTGAACGACAGCAAAACAGATGGAAATCATGATGACCTTCAAAAATGAGAGATTTGGGAGCGCCGGTGAATAACGGGGTCATACTCACGTGAACAACTAAGTTCACTTTGGTCCTATTCGCTTGAGGTTCACGTAAAAAACGGTGAATCACACGGTACTACGCATGTGAAGGAGGAGCAAAAAAGTTAGTTGTTCACCCGAAAAAGCTTAAGTTTGAAACCCCCTAATAAATAACTTATTAAGTTTGAAACCTCATATTTATGAAGCGGGAATCCATGATGACCTTTCAAAGCTATTTGACAAAAGCCTCACCACCCAAGTTATAGACAATAATACAATCTAAACGGAAACACTTGAAGCTCGTCGAGCACTTTTATGCAGAAATTGGAAATACAAATTTATATTCCCACTTCATACTTGCACTTTCAATTTTCTCTGAACCTGTACATTATCCATTTTGAAGCTACTTTATCTACTATGAATGTTCACCCATACTGCAACATAGTATAGTTGCAAAACCTCAAAGTTGTAAACCTGCTTATATTCAAAGCCACCATGAACTAATCAGTAACAACTTTTATTAGAACGGGATAAACCATAATAGAAGAAATCAATAAAAGAGAACGTATGTAAATAATTTGGCACTTTGCCATAAAATCTTTAAAAGCTATCAGCTAAATAGAAGCATGGATGTCCTACGGCACGAAGCTCAGGTTCACTGGACAATTAATTTGATAGGCTTTACAAATACCATTCACAACACATGAAAATCAGTTTAATTGAGGTGACTTTATCGCAAATGCCAACTTGATCCTCACAGTACACATGCATTGAGTTCATGGATGTCCATAGGCATGTAAAGGTTGACACAAAGCCAAGTAAGATCAAAAGGCAAAAGATGGCAAGTGCTTCTATGCCATTCACAAACCTGAAGAAAGGAAGCACTCATGTGAGACTTTAAACTTTATATCCTCATATCCAAACCACATCTTGAGAAGTCTGGAATTTTTAAAACAACTACTCATTTATTAATACTGATTAAGCAATATGCAATATATTCTTACTAACAATGTCAATGAGACAAAGCCGAATATACCTGAAAATTGAGTAAACATAAAGAATATAAATGTCAATGAGACAAAAAGAATTAAATGCTAGAACATTAGAAATCATCATCAACAGCACCTTAATCCCAACTACGTTGGGGTCGGTGGCATGAAATTTATAGTGACAATTAATTGTCAAAAATTAGTTGACACTATAAATTCATGCTAGAACATTAAAAATGAGTTAAAGAAAAAATGAAAACATTACACCTCTGTAAATTAAAATAATAGGCACCCTAAAGAAACATGGTGATGAGAGCTACCTGTAAGACCACACATAAAACTTCAAAAATAAAATCATTTGGAGCATAATGTTGGTAGAAAATAGCAATAAAGACCAAACATTGGGGTAAAACCCTACGAAGTGGAGGGTGCAGGAAATGAATAGACCTGAACTCAACTCCTTACTGCACATACATGTACAGCCTGCAGCCAATTAACTGATGTTGGAGCTAATTGCACACATCTTCATATAGTGATTGACATACGTACATGCACTACTTTAAAAGATACTCAACTCTCCTGCGCTGAGTTAAAATCACCTTGCAAAGTGAAAACCACATAGTTGACTTAATTTGCTTACAAAGTGCAAAGTAAAAAAAATAAATAAAAGAAGTGCAAAGTTGGAACCTTTTCATCATCCAAGTACAACTGATTAACCCTGCTGCACAAATATGAAATGTTAAGCTTTAGTAAAAACTTCGATATATTCATTTCTACTTATGTTAGCAAAACAATAAGAGGTAATTTAGGGAACGAAAAACCCCTAAGTGAAACTTTTATGAACCCAAAGAACCAAATTTATCGTTTAGCATCACAAAGCGTGTGAGACGAAACCAAAGGATTATTCTTCAATTTGATTAGTAAGACATACAAAAGTTAGTTACGAAACCAAGTTCAGAGAGAGAGAGAGAGAGACTGACCATTTAGCAGAAACTGTAATTGTAAGTGGTAGATATAAAAGCCTAAACAGAAGTCAATTGAAGAGGAATTAGAGGTCAACGATGTATGAATTTCATTTGGACTACTTGATCCAAAAAAAACCATTTCATTTGAGGTTAGGAATTGAACTTTCGTTGCAAGAAGGATCAAAACAACCATTGCATTGGGTATGCTACTGGCCACATAATCCATAATCAGCAATTAACAAATGAGGCAAAAGATTTAGAGAATATAAATTACCAGGCATACCTGTGATAACTAAACCAACTTTTCCTGTCAAATTCGGGGGGAAAATCACCATACAAACTACAAAGCAATTCAAACCAAACGGATAATATCATAAAGAAGGAGAAAAATAATTTTTCTTTGTACCAGTTCTCCATGAATCCTGTGAGCTATAGGTTGTTTTTTCGATTCTCCACATGCAGTGAAAAAACCATGGTGAGAAACTCAAATGATGAAGACCCGGACATAGCGATGAAATCAAAATCCAACCTTCTCACTACGCCGGTGACGATGCTGAGAATCATGGGCGGTCTTGCTTTTTCGGCAGTTGATCGACATGCAGTGAAAAAACCATGGTGAAGAACTCAAACAATGAATTTCCAGAAATAGCGACGAAATCAAAATCTGACCTGCTCCTCACTACGCCGGTGACGATGCTGAGAATCGTGGGCGGTCTTTTGTTTTCCGGCAGTTGATCGACACTGCCTGTCACCGAGAGGCAGCACCTTAAATATTTGCCCAACCGAACGCTCGTCTGCTGGAATGACCCCTCAAGAATCATTGTGGTCTAAACGATCACTAACGAGTAGGGGTGTGAAACGATTCGAGCCGAGCTCGGCTCGGCTCGAGCTCGAGCTTTAATGAGCCCAACGAGCCGAGCCTCACGAGCCTCAAGCCGGTTTTGAGGTTCGAATAATAAACGAGCCGAGTTCGAGCTCGAAACGTTCTGCTCGTAAGGATTTGCGAGCCTTAACGAGCTCGTCTAAAATTATGATACTACCCTTCACGAACCATCGAGCTGAGCTCGAGCTCGTTGACTCGGTGTTGGGGCCGAATCGAGTCTAACCGAGCTCACGAGCCTAACAAGCTCTTTTACTTAGTGTTGGGGCCGAATCGAGCCTAACCAAGCTCGCGAGCCTAACGAGCTCGAGCTTCACGAACCATCGAGCCGAGCTCGAGCTTGTCTCGAGCCGAGCTTGAGCTCGAATTATCGAGTTCGAGCCGAGCTCGAGCCGAGCCCGAATTTCACGAGCCCGAGCTCGAACCTGCTAGGCTCGGGCTCGGCTCGGCTCAAAGTCACCCCCTACCCTACCGACGAGTGACAACTCAAGAAGAGAGCATGGCAAGTATAGACAGAAAACAATTACATGCACTAAACCACTTTCTAAAAGCACATAAAAGTACCAATATTGTCATTTCCTATACACTGTGGATGAATAGTAATATGCTACAGTATCTTCTGAAGAAGGAAAATGTATTCATAGAAACAGTAGTATGGCTACATACATTCTATCATAAATATATAAATTTAAAAAAACAATAAAAAAAGAGGAAAGATTGGATAATTGTCGATTGCACTCATCATATAATCTTTTTGATTTTAACCGATTCCGGTTTGGGAAAAAGAAAAGACAAATCCCAAGAAATGAGAGAAAAGAAATGAAACACACGTATTTATGCATATTTTCATCTGATGATCCCCTTTACAAACTGTAGAACAACAAAAAATCGAACAAAAGAATATCAAAGCCGTGTAAAGTGTAGCTTCCTCCTCAAGGCAACACAAAAAACTTCCCCCGTGGGGTAGATCGACTTCTCCTCAATTCAGGCATGGAAGCATTGTTTCCTTCTCTGGCTTGCCGAGTTCCGCCATTAGAGATCATCTTGTCAATCTTCCCTGCCACCAAGTTATCTGCTACCTGCACAAATGCCCTGCACAACTCAATTGGGTAAGCCACGTTGCTTGTGACGCACGCTACTAAGAACAGTGAGTTACTGGTAAGCACACCTCGGCTCAAGATTCTGAGATGCTCTAGGATGATTTTGTTGGAACCTCTTCATTTTCATGGCAGAAAGCACCGGTGACACGAGACATTGCTCGTTCTCGGGATCTGAGAACTCATTCTTTTGGAGATCCTCCATTCTGTGACTAGCAGCATCCATGGCAGACACCAATGTGGTGGTTACAGCATCAGTCTTGTGCACTTTGGTTGTTGGAAACTGACTCTTCACTTTGGCCTTGAGTTCAGGCTTACTTTTCCTAATGCCACCATGTCTGATGTTAAGAGCTTGCCTGAACTGCTCATCCTCTTGCTCGGTCTGAGCCCTTCTTAGACCAACTTTCTGTAGGCTAAACAATGCATCAGTGATGCTTTCTTGCTTGGTTGTCTCCTGTGAGTTCATCTGCATCTTCAAGCTGTTGTTCTCTAATGATTGGCTCGAGGGCATTCTATTGGTAGGCACTCTAGCTGGAAAGGGTACTTTCGACACTGCTTGTTGGGTCTCAATTGTTTCATTCCTAGACTTGCTTCGAATTGCAGCTCCTCGATCGGTTGATAATGATCTTCGTACAGGAGAGGATGGTGATCTTGGCTTTGTGGTGCTTGGAGATCTCTCTTCCATTAAAAGAGGCATCTTTGGTATTTCTTTGTCTGCAAGTGCAGATGGGAACCTTGACCTCCTTTGCTTGCCTGATGAGCAGCTCCTGGCCTGAAACGTGAACAGAAAGCAATGAGAACTTCATCGGTCAAGAGAAGTTTGAACTTTGAATCCATTCGTTTCGATACCTCAGTGATTCTGTTGTCATCAGCTAACTTCTGGGTTGTTTCAGCTTTTGTGTTTGCATTGATCGCGTATCTTGGCAATCGGTATGGTGAGACTGCTCTCGTTCTTTGCGATTCAGTTATGTTTCTGATGTTTCCACTTCTCAGCTGGTCCAGTTCAGCTTCCTTCTTCTCTAGTGCTTGCTTGAGACTAGAGATCTAAAAACAGATCAAAGAAATAGCTTTATGGAAAAGAAGAACAAAAAAAAACCCTTTTTTCTTATTAAATACTATTCCATTAAAGAAGACAAGAAAAACAAGTTCCAAAACCTCATCTTTCAATTCTCTGATTTCACCAGTTTCTTTGTTAGTCTTTGCTGCACCAAGCTCTATAGAAGCAACCCTCTCAGCAAACTTCAGTGTACTAACTGTCTCTCCAATAGCACTTACTTCAGGACTTATATGAACAAACATCAGTGTCTTAGCATGACCACCTATCATAAACAAAACACTCCAACCTGTAAGAAGATTAGTTAAGCAATGTGATTACGACGGGACTATGTCATGTGAACATACCTAAAGAGTCTTGTAACACTTGGGTAAGCTTGCTGTTTCTGTAGGGGATATGCTGACTCTTCTGTGCAAGAGCAGAGATGACATCTCCAAGAGCAGACAGTGATCTGTTGATGTGCTGAGCTTCCTTCAACCTGTCACCAACCGCCTCCGATTTATCCACTCTTTCGCTCCCGGCCAAATCTACTAAATGAAGGCAGCCTTTAAGGATGGACCCGGAGAGCAGCTCTCTTCCATAAACATGAACTGTCAAAATGCTGAACACAAGTGCAGAAAGGGATCAGTTAGTGGTGACTTGAGCAACAAGTATCATTAAGGATGCTTTGATTTCTTGATTTCTTTCACCTATGAGATCGGCTGCTTCTTTCGTTCAGAGCGGTAGCCCCTACAGCACGATTCCTATGACCGATCTTCATCAAGTCGAGAACATCATCAGTACTGGAAACTGGTACCCAGCTTGCATCAGGGACATTTAGACCATTCAACTGAGAGTTGTTACGAATATCTAATGTTCACATTGTTAAGGTCAACGAAGAGCGAGTAGAAAAGATAATAAAAGATGTGATCTTTTAACATTCAAGAACTTGATTAAAGGATATCTTTTGGTAGACCCATCAGTGACTAACAAATCTCTGACTTGTTCATTGTATATTTCAATCATCTGGACACCAACTTCATACTTCACCACATCCATCCTCTCCTTTGACATGTGGAACAAGTCACGTAGAGCGCGGTAATTTACGCCCCAAGTCTCCTCAGTGTTCAAATCCGGGCCACTCTTTTCGAAGAAAAACAATTCCAATGTCAGTAAACAAAAGCTAAAAAAAGCTTCGAACAACAATGGAAGTAGCAAGATGGGATGAAATGAGTGATACCATTGTGTATGTCTTTCCTGAACCGGTTTGTCCATATGCGAAGATGCAAACATTGAACCCATCTAGCACTGATCTGACTAGTGGTTGAGTGTCTCCATATACTTGCTCTGAATACAGAAGAATGAAAAGCTGGTTAGAGCAATGTGAAACTGCCAATGAAAAGAAAACAGTATGCATGTGCATATACCTTGAGTCACATTTGGTCCAAAAGCCTTGTTGAATGTGAAGACTTTCCTTGCATCTTTGCCTTGCTTCTGTGGATTCACAATCATGATATTTCCATTCTCTCCAATGTAATCCACTGTCGATTGACCGCTCGATTGACCTTGTAGAAAAGGCCTTACTCTACAGTACACTCGAATGGTTCCTGCACGACGAGCAGAAAAGATACTTGATTTATGAAATCGATGCCTTAAAGTTCGGTTCATAAGTTTTCATAAATAGCTTGTGGGTACCTTTGAGGTCCTGTACTTGATTGTAGAGAATTCGGTTCTCTTCTAAGACCTTGTGATAGGAGGATGATGCCACTTCAAGATCATTGACATGATGAACTGATATAGCAACCAACAAGTAACATCACTCAATTAACTTACTTGTATTGCCAAACATTACTATCTGTGAGTGAACAAAGTTTGAAACTCATACCTAGCCTTTTTAGTTCCTTCTCCCAGTTGGAGTGAATTTGAATGACTTCCAGTTTAGTTTCTCGAAAATCCAGCTTGATCTCCTGAAATAAGGAAAGAAACAAAAACCTGAGTTTAAATTTCACATGTTTTTATTGAAGAAAAAAAAATACAGCAGAAATATATCAGAAAATGTACTGCTGTAATGGATGAAGCCAAACCTCAAGCTGCCTTTGTTGGAGGTCCAACAGTTCAGCATTGACAGGTAAATGGTTATCAAAATGGCGAATATTCTCTCGTTTTCCACCGCATACACAAAACTTAGAGATATAGGTTGAAGCTAGGTTAGTTCTTTGGCGAAGATATCGTGAGATCGCTTCCATAAATTCAGACTTTGATAAAGAATTAAAGGTGTCAGCTTTCAGAATTTTCTTCAGGAACATTCCAAGCTGTAGGAACAATGAAGCAGTTTTCATTTTTCATTTCATCAAAGACAATATACTATAATATGAAAGAAACATCTCTCGACTCTCATCATTGCAAAATCAACGGCCAAGATTTGCTTCTAACTCGAAAAAGCAACAGGCTGCAAGCTAATTATGATCCAAAATGAAAGTAGAGTTAGTCAAGAGATTCTGGTTACCTGAGTTCCTTGAGAAACAATCAATCCATTGAAGTCCTTCACTACTTTACCGATTAAACTATCGATTACCTGTAAATACCCAGAAATGAATAAGAAGCGATGCTTGGTCCCTATAATTCCATGACGTAAACACCAACAATGTACAACAGTTAAAATACAAAAAAAAAAAAAAAAAACCTTACCTACCATTGTATTCAAGGGATACTCTTCCATGCCATTAGTCTCTTTCAGGTAAGCCTCCAGAAGCCAAAGCCCAAACCGATCAAAAAGGAAAGCTAGAACATTCGCGGTTTTCGATTCCTCAACAGAAACCTCATTAGACAGATGAAGGAACTCCAAAATCTGCTCATACTGTGATGAGTCTGACTCATCAAAAGACTCATCAGCACTTTCACTTCCCACCAATGAAGGTGTTGTTGATCCTTTTGGGAGGGAAACAATCCTTACCGTCCCTCCATATCTCCACACTCCGATCCCTCCCGCTTGCTTCCACTCATAATACCCTTTCAGACACAGAATACAGTCAACTACTTTGCTCATTGAGCCACCCTGCATGAACAAGCATCTTTCTTAACCAACGATAAATCGACTAGGTTAGGTAACTTAAGTCGCAAGTAAACTGGTCTCCAACCTTCTCCAAGTCTGGTGCTTCAAAGGTCAAGAGCTGCATATTTTTGACAGCAACAAGGAAGTTCCTCATGTTTTCAAAGTACTGAATTGCAGACTGCGCCGCTGCCTCTGCAGATTGAACTGTAATTACTGGATTCTCCACCACCTGTAGTTTGAATATGGAAACTTCTAAGAAGAGATTTGATATTCAGAGGTGTAATTGAAGAAATTAGATTGGTGGTCTGTGAAGTGGGACCTTCAGGACAGCTCCAGGATTGACTTTGTTTAGGACATTGCAGAGAATGAGACCATTTCTTAGGGCAACACAGAATTCCTCCTCTGATGGCTCCTTAGGCAAGGAACCTGATGCAGTTTTGTCCATCTGTCTTAGCCATTCTGCTGCTTGGTATCTCCTTGAAGCTGATTTAAATAAATCATTAGCAATATTACTGCAGTATTTAACATTACTTTCCTTTTCTAATCCATATCAGTTAAAAGTATACAATACAGACCAGACAGTCTAGCTAGTAACTTGAATAGTTTATCTGTGTGTTCATAATAAGTAAATGATTTTTTCTCTCTTACAAATACTTCTTCCATTTTTTTTAAACTCAATTTTTCTTCTCAATAATTCTCACAAAGTGATTAAACTCTCATCATGGATTTTTCTTACTTAACCCTAAAAAGGAAATTTAAAAATATGCTCTTCGGATTTCTTATAGTGTACACTTCCAAAAATCATAATATAATCAAAATCATAAACTTATTTATTTTATTTGGAGTTTCTGGCTGAAGCCAAGGTTTCTTTAATCCATCTTCTTTGGTTGCCAGAAGCTCTATACTTTAGCAATTTGCAAACCAGATCATCAAGCTTCCCTATTCACAATGGGTAAAGTATAGGGAGCCCCTCAGATTTCCCTAACCCATACTTATCTCCCCTATTACTTTAACTATTATATTCTTTGGCTATATAGTTTCCTATGGCCTCTAGGATCTGTATAAACTTGGAAGTATAAGGGTTCATAATAGTGCTTGATCAAATAACTTTACAGTGAAAGTAACCAATCCAATAATCAAAAGGTGTATGCGTAGGTTTTCAAAACTAAAGGGCGTAACTGTATGTTTGGTAAAAATTAGGAAGCTTTTTGTAATTTTACCCTTCCACAATTGTCTGTACAGTAAGGCAAGAGTAAACTAAAAACTGACATAGGGATTCACAGAATCACAATTAGGTTAACACCTGTAAAAGAAGCTAACTGCTTAGCTGGGTAAGAAACTTTTATGCTAATCAAACTGTTTACTTTATCATCACGTCTAACCCTTCTTTTACTTTCTTTTTTCCCTTTTAACCCCAATTCTTTTTTAAAGAAAGTTTTTGGTCTTCGATCTGTCCCCCTCCTCGCCCACACATCTTTATTGCGTAGATATAACAAAAGGAAGTTCCCATCATTAGTTGGGATGCTTAAGTATACCCCACAGGGATTTAAGAAGTGAACAAAGAGACTATTATGGCTAAATCAATTCTCAAGTCCTTAGAAAACTATAGGATTGTCTTTCGACTTTCAGTTTGATTCACGTTATTTTAAGAAAAAAAAATTGCCAAAAAAAAGAATATATTTTTTGAAAAATAAAAATATGAAATTTAAAGTAAACTATATTTGATTTCATATGTCAAAATGTTGTAGAAAAACGCCTAAATTAGATGCCGAAAGGTAAAATGGACGATTTTTTAAGCATGGATTATATTATTATTATAATTATTGGGGTGAGAACAACCCGAGTAAGTCTGAACTTAAGTTTGGGCTCGTGAAAATTAGACTCAGCTCGAGCTTGACTCGAATTTCACCGAGCCCGTTTATTTGGGTTTGAGCTCGAATCGTGACAAGTTCGAACTCGCTTGTGATGCTTTAAAAGCTAGTAGTTCGCTTAGGCTCAATTTCGAAGTTCAACTCATTTTGTCTCAAAGTGGCTCAATTTTCTCATGATTGAGCTCAAACCTACCATGTTCGGGCTCGACCCGGCTTGATTGTCAAGCTCGTATAGGCTCAAGAGCCTATCCGAACAAAACCTCTCAGGTTCGAACTCAGCTCGTTTAATACACAAACATAAAAAATGGCTCGAATTTGAGGCTCGTGAGACTCTACTCGAATAGGGTCGTCGGAGCTCGAGCTCAAACGGGCTCTGTTCGTTTCACAGCACATGGAAGAGCTTTTTTTTTCTTTTTAATAACCTCATTTCATTTCTTTCTTTTCCAAAAAAACAAAAGAGAAAAACATGCAAAAGGGAAAGTAGAAAGAAGAATTAGAAGAAGAGAAAAGTGGATCCAATTCTCAAATGTGGTCCCAAATTATCATCATTTTTGTTTGTTGCCCAGGAACTCAACTCTATTTCAATTCAAACCGCATTTTGCGCTTCATGATGTACCACATAACCTTTCCGTGCCTGCCGCTTTGCCACTTTCTTTTATTTTATTTTACTTTCCGGCACCAATTTATTATTATGTTTAAGCAACCAAACCCACTAAACTAAAGCATTAACTCAAAATTAATCACATTTTATCTTTTAATTGAATACCTACAAATCAAAAGACGACCTTCAAGAGAAAGACCCAACAACTATATATCCCTCTCTTTTTTTGAACAAACAACTATATATCCCTTAAGAATAGTAATCTCTCCACTCCACCATACAAGTTTCAACTTTTGATAACAATTTAGTTTCTATTTATTCATCTTACTTTTAATATATATTTTTGTTTTATGAAAATGTGATTCTAAATATAAATATCAAATCATCATTTTCATATAATTTTATAAAATATATTCTCCATCCCAAAATAAACGGGACTTTTTCTATGTTATGTTTAGCTTTGATTATTGCTAAAAATATTCTATAAAAAAACTTGAAAACTAAAAATGAAGCAAATATTTTGGGATCATAGGGTAGTTCAAAATGATAGCATAAAAATAAAATCTTATATTAATGCTGAAATGAGTGGTTAAAGACTTTTGGGACATACAAATAGTAGCAATAAATACTTGCTTCAAAAAAAGAGAGAAAAAACCAGAAAAATAAGACTTTTAATTCATTAATATTAATTTCTAAAAAATGAAATATGCTTCCTGATGAAATCAATTACCAACAGAAAAATGAAAAACTTTCATCCCAATGAGAAACTGGAGGGGCAAATTGCAAAAATACTTAAAGTTTGAGTACCTGCTTCTTCAGCTTTCCTCTGCGCCAAGTCATTGTCATTGAAACCGTCTTCCATGTTAAAAGATTCATTAGTTGAAGAGACCAAAGCTTTTAACCCCCTCAAATTCTTCCCCGGAGAAGTGAAAATCGGAGCCGGATTGTTGCTTTCTTGGGGCATCTTGATCTTCTCTCCGTGTTCTTGAGATCACATTCCAAAGTTGGTGATGAAATTGTCAACTCCCAAGAATTGGGATAAAAAACAGAGAAACAGAGGAAGTTGTGTGGTTGGTAGAAAGAGTAAAGATCACCTGATCAGAAGAAGTATTTGGGGATGAACCCAGAAGAGCTGGAGATGAAATGAGATGAAATTTTCAACCTTCAAAACTTGGGTGGTTCAAAATCAACCAGCATCAAAACCATGACTGAAAACAGGGGAAAACAGAGCATGTTTGGTCAGTCAGAGGAACAAAGATTACCTTGTCTGGAAGAACAATTTGGACAGGATCCCAAGAAAGTTGGAGAGCAAATGAGATGAAATCCTGGATCTGTTGCTGGATCCAAACAAATTGGAAAAATGGGAAGTGAGTGAGTGTATTGAATGCTCTGCTACGTGAACAGAACAAAACAGAGAGAAACAGAGAACGGGGGAGGTGGGAATTGAAATGTAAGTTTTGGAACCGTTGGTAGTATCGGCAGATTTTCAACTTACTCGAATAAAAGGAATCGCGAAGTCGTAAAGGGAACTAACGGCGTCTTAACGGCTGTAACTGTTATGCCTTGTTATACCTCCTTTATTTTAGGATAAATTGTCGAAAACATCTTCAAGGTTTGGTTATCACCTTCGGTTTACCTACTCTATGTCTGAAAATCTAGATACCCCTTTTTCTAAGTTAGTTGACTGTTAGATTTTAAGATTAATTACATTAATTGTATCCTAACAATTTTAATTCTAACAATTCTTAGCTCATCTCTCTCTTTCTCAACGGTCAGTACAAAAAAAATGTCTAAAATGTAACGTCGATAATCTTTTAACAAACATAAGTCGCAAAATCAGTCATTTCCTTTGAAATATTTTCAGCCTTCCATAACGTCCAAACACCGTGATGAACACTGATTATACCACTCTCCGGGCAATGGGGCAACTGCCCCATTAATATTTCTCAAAGTATAGAGTATCTTTGTATATTTAGAGAAATTTTGAACCCTATATATGTATATATATATATATATATATATATTTCTCATATAATTAATACTGAAAATAAATTACACATATATCTAAATTATAGTTAAAAGTACTCTTAAATCTATATTTTAGAAACAAAACATTTCAACTCACATGCACTACTATTTGTTTTAAATCTAAATTATTTTTCAAATTTGGTGGGAGAATTTTTTTAAAAAAATCTGTCCAGTTCCAACTGGTAAACCGTTGGAACTGGCATGATTCCAACGTGTTAACCGTTGGAACTACAAATTTTCCAACGTGTTGTCCGTTAGAAAATCAAAATTTGTGTGCAATTTGACTTAGAATTGGATGGTTAATGATGAAAGCATGTATTATAAAAATAGACACTAATTAAATGCATGTTTTGGAACATTAATTTTTTTTTACATGAAAATTATGAAATTTTAATGTATGGTGAGTTTTAGTAAAAATAAATAAATTCTATAACAAATTAGTTATAGTAATTAGGAAAATTTATTTTATAAGGAAACATTTAAAATAGTTGAGTTATTGAATGAATCAATATCAAAGAACTGAAACTTTGTGGAGAATATTTTTTAAAGCTCTCCAGTTCCAACTGGTTTGCCGTTGGAACTGGCATGATTCCAACGTGTTGACCGTTGGAAATGGTTGACTTTCCAACGTGTCAACCGTTGGAACTACAAATGTTCCAACGTGTTGTCAGTTGGAAAATCAAANTTTTGTGCAATTCACCTTAGAATTGGATGGTTAATGATGAAAGCATGTATTATAAAAATAGACACTAATTACATGCATGTTTTGAAACATTATTTTTTTTGAACATGAAAGTTATGAAAATTTAATGTAGTGTGAGGTTTAGTAAAATAAATAAATTCTATAATGTGGGGTGAGTTTTAGTTATAATCAAGAATGATAATTTCATACACTAACTAATAGAATAAGACTAAGTAGTTAATTAAGACTTTATACACTTATTAATTATTTCAATTTTCATTTCAAATTTGGTTGGACAACAAGTAGTTGTTTACAAAGCATGCATCACTCATGCATTACTTTAGATGAAGCAACATAGGTTGTTAAATGTGAATTAGAAAGTGAAATTAAGAAATAATGATCAACAAAAAAGCAGCAATCTTGACGGAGGCAAAAAAAATTTAAAAAAAAATTAGCATTTCCAACGTGTTGACCGTTGGAAATGTTCATTTTTCCAACGTGTCAACCGTTGGAAACCTATATTTTCCAACGTGTTGATCGTTGGAAATGTTCATTTTTCCAACGTGTCAACCGTTGGAAACCTATATTTTCCAACGTGTTGATCATTGGAAAATCGAAATTTGAGTGCAATTTATCTTAGAATTGGAAAGTTAATAATGAAAACAATTATTCTGAAAAAAAAACACTAATTACATGCATGTTTTGAAACATTATTCTTTTAAAACATGAAAATTATAAAAATATAATGTGGGGTGAGTTAATGATGAAAATTATAAAAGATAGATTTTGTAGGCCTAGTAATTAGAAAAATATATTTTAGAAGCAAACAATTATAATAATTTAGGAGTTTAAAGTGTGATTAAGAGAGAATGATTAGAATAAAAAATTAGCAATTGAAAAGAATGATATATTCATCTTACCAAATGTGGTTTTTAATGTAAGTAATTGAAATTAATTAATTATAATATAGAATTATAATTTCATCTTGGCAATTAATTATAATAAAAAATGAATAATGTACAAGTACAGTACAAATGAATTGATTCTTCCTAGTGCATCAGTGATGGGCCTAGCGATGCAGTGGCACGAGTGTTGCTATCCCCTCTCCAAGGCACGAGTTCGAATCACGAGAGGAGGAAAAATTTCCAAACGCATTACAAATACATTCTCTCCTCCTTGTACAGCCTCCTCCGATAGGCTGCGGTGCAGTGGCACGAGTGCCTCCTCAAGACAAGGGTTCGAATCTACTTTGAGGTATGATTTTTTAAATTAATCTGCATTTTCAACGTGTTGGCGATGCCAATGGCCGCGTTTGTTGGTAGATCTGTTCAACGTGCTTACACGTTGGTTCCTCAACTCCGGTCACCGGATTTTGACACCAACGAGTATGCCAGTTGGTATAGAAAATTTTTCAACGAGTTGACCAGTTGGTAAAAAATTTTCCAACGAAGCAAATACCAACATATCGTTTCCAACGGATACACCAGTTGGTTTTGGCATTTTCCAACGTGTTGGCCTGTTGGTACTGATAGTTGGTTTTGTACAATTTTCTAGTAGTGGTTTCCTCAATCATAATATCTAATATATACACATAAACTAACAATATATACACATAAACTAACAGCACAAAGAAACTTTAGTTACACTTTTTTTAGCTAATATATACACATGGACTAATAGCTAATACAATTATTTTTAACATTTGGTCTATATTTCTTTTCCTTCAACATATTAACATATAAAGTTAAAAATAATTTATATGCATATGAAATATAAACATGTCTAGTTTCCAAAATTATTTTTAATTTTTTTTGTTAAAATTTGAGTCGAACATATATAAATTCGAAAGTTAAATTATATTAACTTTCCTAAAACTCTGGAATACAAGATTTTTATATAACTTGTGTTTTCAAATTTACCACCACAATAATAACCGTCGACGGATAACATCTTTCGGGATGTCAGCGTATAAATTAAGTATAAATTTTCTTTCTACCATTATTTATTAGGTGAGCTGGTTTTAGATTAATAGATTACTCATCCATCTCATAATAAATTACGTATGAAACTTTTGATTTTCATAGTTGTGTTTAATTTATTTTTACATTAGGGAAATTTGCTGAAGTATAACAATTCTTAAAAAGAATACTCCTATATATATATATATCAATTTATAATTTACATACGGAATATTAATTATTTAACTTTATATATCAAAATTACGAAGGAAAAATCATAAATTAGATGTTTTTTTATTACTAAAACCGATCAATTTTATTAATGATCAAATACAACGAAAGCCGGAAGCAAAAACGGTTTGTTGTCCAAAGTGCCACCAAAGTAGAAATAAGAAAACAAGCATAATCAACAGTAGCAGGAATTAAAAGACTAAGACCAATGTAACATAAAGGTAGAGGATAGAAGAGTAGTAAATGCTGCTGAAGTTCGATCGTACCACTCAAGAGGGCCCTCACACAAGCCACCCAAAACTTGAAAGGGCTTGAAAACGCATATGTCGTCATGACGAGGTGTGTATAGGCAACTCTGTCAAGTTCAATCAGACCCAAATGTCATTCTACCATGAACAAGCTAAAAGAGGAAGTGTTGACGCCCGAAGAGAACGTTCCACCACAAAAGTACCGAACCATCACATCCGACCACCTATAAAGAAGACATGAATAAAATCCCAAAAAAGGACCAAAAAACACTAAAAGGAGAGGACCCATTTGGTCAAAGGCTGAGTCCGCTCCTGAACCACCAAATCATTGCTCCAGGAGAGGCAGGAAGTCCCCCTGCCCCACGAACCGAAGTTCTACCACCTCAACAAACGCTATAATAATAACATCATAAACTCTTGGTTTCTTCCATCCAGAAGTCAGAACCTTCTTACTCAACCAACACATACGGGACAAACTAACACTAATTAAGCCAAAACTCCACCAGATAGACGATCCAACAAATAGTCAGGAAACCACCAGGGCTGCCAAGCAAGGTGGTCCCAGACATCAGGTATAGTGGCACACTATCATCCGGTATAGTGGTTCCACTGTCTCTGTAATAGAAAGAATACGGCTCCTAGCCACCGCCACACCAGTTCATTGAAGGGAGGCGGTTGGTGCAGCGATGGCTACGATCTATTCATCGGTAGAGAGAGCGAGGTTAGCCATACACGAGTCAAGGCCCTCCACGGCTGTTGCGCGAGACGACATGAAGAGACGAGGAAGCGAGAGGACGATAGATAAAACTGCTAGAAGGCCGGTTACTATGGTGCGAGAGGACACCGACAGTGAGTACAGGCTAGAGATTGGGTCGCACGGTTGTGTGCCAGCGAAGAAGTAGTAGCGCCACATGGAAGAGAGCGGAGCACTAGGGTTTCCGTAATGCAATTATTATCATAAATTAGATGTTAGAAAAACAAATATTGTAATCTTTGTGGGGTTAATTAGACGGACGACAAGTATGTGAAGTGTATATAATTACATTTTCTACCATATTTATCGCCATTTACACATTTAACCTTTAAATTTGCAATCTAAATATTGTGTCCTTACTTTTGGGTAATTATCCCCACCTGCGGCAGTTGTAGAATTCTCTCTTCTAAGGTTAACCACCGCTGGAACTTCCTTTAATTTTTTGGTTTAATTACAAAAATTAGACCCCAATATATTTAGCCCTAACAATTCTTCTACCATAAATTTTCTACCCATTTACACTTCCAACCCTTCACCCTCCACACCACACTTTGCTCACTGTCGCCACTCTCTTCCTCACCTTGCCCAGTGCCCACCAGAACTCCAATCTGGCCCAACGTTTCCTCATTGTCGCCTTCCTACCACCATCGACCTCACCACACCTCCTTCCATTAACCAGCCCTACCTCTCCGATGCGCCGCATCTCTCCCCACCTGGACGCTGGACCTGCACCCCTATTGGTAGATCTGCTTCACATTATCAAAACCAGAAAATAATAATAAAAAAACTGGCTTACATTGACACACCCACCCACCAATGTCCAGCCCAGCGACATGGCCGCAACCATTATCGCGCGGCCCTCGCAACCTCACTACGCGCCTCTTAGCCTGACTGTCGCGCCCTCACGAGTGTCAGGGAGGAGACACGATCTAGATCTAGGCCTTTCGCCTCAACTTCTTCTCTTGGTGGTGGAGGGCGGGGTTGCTGTGAGTGAAGGATGACCGGCGAGTGAACGAATTGAGAAGAAATTGAAATCGAAGAGGCATGGTCGCTTACTTGGTTGAGAGAGGAGATTGAAATAGGCATTATTTTGCTGGGTTTAGGCAGATCGATGTCTCGTGGCGGATGGGTAGCTAGGGTGTGTATGGGGAGAAGGCCGTAATCGTGGGCATAGAGAGGTTTTTGCATGAGTGAGAATGGATGGGTGACGGGGATGGTCTGAATGTAAAATAATTAATTTAAGGTAAAAGTTTTAGATTAAAAACACTTTGGTCTAATTTCTCTAATTAAACCTAAAATTTAACAGAGATCACTAACATAGTTAGTCTCCATGGGATTTTTGCATATTTTACCAAACTTTAGGGGGACTTTTAAGAATTTAGAAAATGTGGGAGGTGAAGTGGAGAATATAGAAAATCTCAAGGGTTTTTTTATTTATTTATAATTACCTTACTTTTTCATATCCACTGGATGAAGATGATTGTATTGCGTTTAGAGCAGTATGTAAATAGTTTTCAGAAAACCAATATAGTATAACCATCAAGAGCAATTACAATAAAGTTTGAAGATTGATATGAAATTTGTGAAAGAGGAAAACAAAATTGAAGGGAAAAACTAATTTAATAGATTCAATCTTTTCATCTCAGAAATTTCTCATCAATACACAAAAAGTCATAACCTTTTTCTTATTCTTCTTTTTCTTTTTTCTTTCATGAATATGCCATAAATTAAGCTTTCACTAAAAAAAATTCTTAAAAAAAATTGTAAAATGTATATTTATAAACTTGAAACATTCACTCATTATTTACATAATAATTTAACCTTTAAAAACAAACCACGTCCCTGACACAAAAATTGTTCCGTTTTGTTTTCAAAACGTATTTACTCTGTTTCAAAAAAAAAACGTATTTACATATTTTATTCACTTAACTTCCAAATGCTTCTAAGTTTTCTTTCTGATTTCTTTTAGTGGTATGAAAAGTATGCGGAAATCGTAGAGCTCCAAACATTAGGGACGAAAGCGAGAGTTTTACTGAACCTTGAGGAGAATGTGATATATTTAAACCCTGGGTCTGATGATCAGATTGTAGTGGCAAATCGCTTTCGCTTTTGATTATGTTGTTGCCTAGCATGGTGTCCAAATAATAAGACATGCCAAGCACAAGGCCTTCTCATCTCACAAGTCACTACGCATGCTTCCTTAATCCTTAATTCCATTTCTTTGGATTAATTAATTTTGTTCTCTGTTTGTCACAAAAAGTATCTACCAATAAATAACACTAAGGTTTGTTCAGGACAAGAGCTTGAAAAGTTTAATTACCATGTATATGTAATACCACCTGCCTGGAAGAAGACATAAATACCCTTCAATAAATACTCATTTTCTCTCGGCTTGTCGCAGCTACTCAGCATAAGTCACCGACATTTTTCATTTTTTCGTGCGCAGCTCCTCCTCTCTAATTTGTTCTTCTGGTTTGTTGCAATTTCTCTTCCGATTTGTGCCGATCTTCTCGTCGTTGCAATTTGAGGTAGATTTCTTCTTCTCTTCACCTCACTACAACACGTACATGATATTGAGACAAAAGAAATTGCTCCCAAAAGTCATGTATTTGTTTCTAAAGACATTAGAGACTAATATGATATTTGTCCCCAGTATTGCCGTTGCCAAAGGGTTTTGGGAACAAATGGGAGACAATTAGAAGTGTTACCTTAAAATGTAAATTAAGAACAATTAAAAGTGTTGCCAACAGGGTAGGCACCATTAGATGGCGCCAAACCATTAGAAACAATTATATCCGTTTCCTTTTTATTGAGGACAAATTCTCGGATCAGTGAGGGCAAATTTTAATTCTAATCGATTACATTTGCGGATAAATTCTGTATTTCTTCAACTTTCAATTAGTTCTCATTTACATGTCATTTTTTAATCTAGTGAGATATAATCTTTGCTAGCTAACTAACTGTCAAGTAAAGTCTAGACAATTCCATCCAAAACTCGCAACATTATATTGAATCTTTCTAGATGAACAAAAACATGTTACATTAAAGTATTTCAACAAACTAATTATCCAAATAAAAGAAAAACAAATTTGAACGAAAAAACACAAGGAATAAGAAAAATGTCAAATGTCCCAATGGTCTTGATGATTGTGGCTTCATTTGTTTTGCCAAGAACTTAAACAATCTTGATTAGAATGCAACACCATAATGCAGATTATCAAAAGTGCACCTACACATGAAATTATAAGTCAGTTTACTGAACATTGAAATTCATAATTGACAAATTTGATCTATATAAAAGTTACCATCTACAAGTCTAAACAGATTTTTGTAGCTAATGCATGTATATAACATAAGCTACTTTTGCAATGTGCTTACGTAATTCAGAATATATGAACTGAATAAACTAACAGGGAACAACATACACTACCAACTAAATGCAGTCAGTGGGATTAATCTGGAAACAATAACTAAGAATGACCAGACTTGTATGTAAGGGTGTGAAATGATTCGAGCCGAGCCTCACGAGCCTCGAGCTTGAGCTCGAGCCGGTTTTGAGGCTCGAATAATAAATGAACCGAGCTCGAGCTCGAAACGTTCAACTCGTAAGGGTTTGCGAGCCTTAACGAGCTCGTCTAAAATTACGATACTACCCTTCACGAACCATCGAGCCGAGCTCGAGCTCGTTTACTCAGTGTTGGAGCCGAATCGAGCCTAACCGAGCTCGCGAGCCTAACGAGCTCGAGCTCGTTTACTCAGTGTTGGGGCCGAATCGAGCCTAACCGAGCTCGCGAGCCTAACGAGCTCGAGCTTCACGAACCATCGAGCCGAGCTCGAGCTCGAATTATCGGGCTCGATCGAGTTCGAGCCGAGCCCGAATTTCACGAGCCCGAGCTCGAACCTGCTAGGCTCGGGCTCGGCTCGAACTCACCCCTACTTGTATGTATTCTACCCTATTAATTGTTCAATAACAAGCAAATACACAAGATGGAACACAATTCTTAAAATATACAGCCTTGAAAAGTGAACCCAAGAATCATAGTTAAGAATTAATTAGGGTCCGTTTAGTTATGGAGAAGTTTCCAAGTTTTCTTTTCTAAAATTCATTTGTAAATATTTGATCACATACCTAATCTTTAAGAGATGGAAAATCTTGTTTTCCAAATATTAGAAAACTCTAGTATTAAAATGGAAACCTTCCAAACAAGATTCCCTAATTTAATACTAGAGTTTTCCAAAATTTGGAAAACCTTGTTTTCCATACCTTCAAACCTAGGTATATGATCACAAATTTACAAAGAAATTTTGGAAATGAAAATTTGGAAACTTTTCTGTAACTAAACGGACCCTTAAGGAATCAAACATTACTCGAAATGATGGAAGAAGAGTTGGAAAAGGAAGCATAACTTCTAGAAATTTTGGATCATGTTGGGCATTTTGAATAGTAGCTTCGGAGAACAGAAAACCAATAGCATAGTTTGTCCCATTGACTCTAGAAATCACCTCAGATTCCTTCCCATAAACAGCCCTTCTTAGTTCCTCAACATCCAAAGAATGAAGATCAAACCCTCTTGATAAGTTCAATGCTCCTAGGCATTTCCTGTTATCATCATCAAAGCGGTTTTGAAATAACCTAAAGTGATCCACTCCGACACTCATGTTATGGTGAGGAACAAGGAGAAAAGAGAGAAACTATTTTAAAATAACCTAAAGTGATTAATGAAGAAAATCAGATTACATGAGACAATTAATAAGTATATTAATACTAAAATGGATAAAGTGAAAAATTTGTGGTAAACTATTTATAGTAACTCGCGCATCTCCAACGATCAAGTCAGTAATAATGTCATAAAACCAGTGTTTGAGAATATGATGCAAGTAAGATAGTAACGTTCCTATTTGTATGATCTTAAACGTGTAGATAGTAGGAAATATGCATGATTTACATCCATTTGATTTGAGGCAATTCATACCTAGAGTAAATGACAGGGGTGTTCATTTTCATTTATTATTATTTTAAGTTAAGCTCTGTGGGTTACTCTTGTAAATTTGAAATAAAATTTAAATGAGGAGATCATTAGATAAATTTACTCATTTATTTATTTTTATTTCAACCCAATTGAATTATTAATAGGCGTATATCAAACAGATTGGGGGTTGCACTACATTACAAATGTAATAGGATCGCATTGCCCAATATACAGTGTGTTCTTTAAAGCAAGTTTTACCAACTTTGGGTAATTTTTTAAAATTCCTTCCAATTCTTCTCTCATAATCTTCCTCTTCAAATCTGAAAATTTACCTAAAGCAAAGAGTACCTTTTTTTTGGCCTAATCCTGGTAATCACTCCATAATTCACGCATGCTTCATGTTCCTTCTTGTCCCAGGTTTGGGGTTGCACCAAAAAGAAAACTCCACCCATTCAAAAAAAAATTTTGTTTCAATTTTTTTATTAAACCGATCAATTGTATTAATGATCAAACGTAAGGGGAAATAGGAGCCAAAACGGCTTAATGTTCAAAGAGACACCAAAGTAGAAGCCAGCGAGAAAACAAAAATAAACATCAGCAACTAGAATCAAAAGACTAAGTTCAACACAATGGAGAGCTAGAGGATAGAGAAGTAGGTAATGCAGCCGAAATTCCTTCGTACCACTCAAGAGCTTCCTCACACAAGCCACCTAAATCTCTAATTGAAACAACATATGTTGTTGAGACGAGGTGTGTATAGGCAAGTCTGTCAAGGTCAATCGGACCCAAATGTCATCCTACCATGAATATGCTAAAAGAGGAAGTGTTGACGCCCGAGAGAAATGTTTCACCACATAAATTCCAGACCATATCATCCAGACACCTATAAAAAAGAGACCAACAAAAGGAAAAAAAGACAAAAAATACTGGAAGGAGAAGACCCATGTTGTCCAAAGACGAATCTGCTCCTGAGCCACTATCTCACTGCTCCAGGTGTGGCAGGAAGTCCCCCTCTCCCACCAAACTAAGTCTCGCTGCCTCTGCCACTGCTTCAGAAATCCTTGATTTCCCCCCTTCCTTGGCCTATGCCAGCCCCGCTGGTCGCCCTCTCCCCCGACCAGGTTTGGGGGACCTTAATCTAGCCACTGTTGTTTGCACCACCGACACCTCAACAAGAGCTAGCGAATTTTCAACCACAATCTGTGGCTTTGGGTCTTCATTCGGGATCACAACAAGGCCATTTTCCATGGAGGGAGTAACTAGGTCCCCTCTCTGAACCACTTGATCATTGCTGCCTTCAGAGGCCACATCCTGTGGGACAATCAGGGTCTCCGACACATTCTGGATCACCGGCTCCTCTCACAGGGGCCGCCTTGTATCAGAAGTGAAAACATGTGGACCCCACCTATGCGAGCCCAGTTGACATAGCCATTCACCAAATTGATCTAGCGCAAGCGAAGCATCCAACGGAGTCAAGCACTCCCTTTTCATATGAGTGCATCGGCCGCACCGGAAGCAAAAATCAATCAGTCTCTCATATTGAAGCAGAAACCGTTTAACCACTCCATCCGCATAGACTTTCACAACCCTTCGAAGAGGTATTGTGACATCTACTATAACTCGCACCCTTAATGATGGACCGGAAACATCCACCTCTTTTACCGGTCCAATAGAAACAGCTAAAGATTGAGCCATTGCAGTAGTAAACCAATCACACGGAGCATTAACAATATGAATCCAGAAATCAACTTTTGAAAGATCCAATGAGGAAGGACAATCACCTTTTTTCAGAACTGTCATGACAACCAACCTATTGTTGAAGGACCACGGGCCACGTTCCATAATTCTCCGAACTTGTTCCATCGAATCGAATTGGAACATGAAAACATTCCCAGCAAACATAGATGAAGCCGCACTGACTGAGTAATTAACTTCCGGCCATGAGTTGCGGAAGGAATTCTCCACAACATCCTCCTGGACAGGTCGGGCCGAGAGGATGTGGACAACAACCGCCACGCCGGTGGATTGACGAACCGCAACCAGTGCAGCAATTGCAACCACGTCCTCCTAGGCTGACAGGGCAAGGGTCACGAGCCGAGAGTCCAAAGCAGCCATGGATGGTTGACGGGACGACATTGGTCGGCAATCAAGAATTGGACAAAATGATCTGGTCAAAGCTTGCCCGAGAAGCGAACTCGATCAGAATTGGGCCAACGCTACTCGATCAGAATGCTTTGGGCTTTTCTGGCTGATTCTTGCCTGCATTCATCATAAATGAATTCAACATCCATGCGTAAGTTTTAAGGATAATTTTCTAAGCAGTAAGATTAAGTAATGATTACAAGGTAAAGTTAATGTAAAAAAAATTTCTAAAAAGAAATGTATTGCCACAAACGAAAAAAGGAAATATATGATGAAATGAGTACTAGATTGGACCATTCATGTTCGATGTGTAAAATGTGCTAAGCTGAAAAAATTATGGGGATTTTATTAGAGCAAGAGTCTCAACTAGGTTTTGGAGAGTGAATCCGTTGTACTCTTTTTCTCCCTATCCCTTATTTATATTTTATTAATACCGTTGATTAATCTGTTTTAATGATGTTTGTAAAATATAGTGAAAAACATAAGCAAACATAGAAAAAAAGATAACAGATTTGGATTCACTCGACTCGAGGCGTGAATGTTATTTCCCCACTAGTTGGTAAAACCACTAATGGGGAATTGTCAATATTACCCTCATAAATATTAAATATCCAATTTTTCTTCTCTGCATCTGAAACATTTCACGCTTCATTCTCAAGACTTTGACGGCCGACAACATCGAAGCATCACAAGATCCATCATCGGAAAGTTAAAATCGAAGGACAAATATACCTTCGTCGTCGCCATCGGATGGCAGAGGCCACCGGAGCATCGCAGATCTTGTTTGTCCGATCATTCATCTAGAGATCTAGAGGGAGAGATTCACCATCGGAGTGAGAGAATTTCCGGACCATCGCACCTTGTCATCGGAGGGAGAGAATCGTCGGACTGTTGCGACAGTGATTGAAATCCTATTCGCAGATCAGGCACGATGACATCCATCAAACATGCAGGTTGATGTCGTAGCCACCGCTAACTAAAACGGCCACCACAATCTCCGCCCATGATGTCCAAATCTGTCTGCGATCACCGGCGATCTCCGACATCGCGATGTCGATTTCCGGCATCATCTGCGATTTCTTCCAGGTCTGCAATCTCCTCATTCGTGGAGGAAGAGAGAGTTCGGTGGTGTTTAACATCGGAGATCGCGTTTAACGGCGTTGCAAATCTCATCTCGAAATCAGTTCAATAGCGTCGCGTGAAATTGGCTTCCACCTACTCCAGATCGTGGCAGCTCGGCATCGGAGGGAGAGAATCTGGTCACCTGCAGGAGACTGGCGATCTAGTGGTGACACGTCTAGATCTGGACGGATCTAGACTATCGAAGGCAACAGAGAGGTAGTGATCCAAATAGTTATCAGTATTTACTCAAACGTTATACCTTTTTCTAGTAGACACTATGAAAATGTATTAAATAAGTAAAAAACGGCATAAACTGCTATAGTAGACAATATTGCATATCATTATAAACACTATGCAATTAATTATAAATTAATGGAAATTGTTTTATATTATGTTAGAAACACTTTTATAAATTGCAAAATAAGTTTTTAGGATGCAATTAATTATTTATAATGCAATAGACAGTTTCGCTATCACCTAAAATGTGTAAAGTAAATAAATAAACAATTTTTAATATTTATTCAAACATTATATGACTTCCTATTAGACATTATAAAAATGTGTAAAATAACTAAATAAATGGTATAAACTCTTGTAATTGATAGCTTTGCATATCACTTTTGACATTATAAAATAAGTTTTTATGTTTTTCTATGCAATTAATGTAATAGACAGTTTCACTATCGCTTGAAATATGCAAAACAAACAAATAAACAGTTTCCAATATTTATTCAGACATTATATCATATTCTAATAGACACTATAGAAATAATTAAATAAACTATCGTAAAATAACAAATAGACAGTATTGCATACCTATTTAAACACTATTTAATTAATTATAAATTAACGAAAGATTGTGGAAATTAATTTCTAAAAACTTGTTCCTCAAATTGCAGCAACGACGGATGTGGTGACGGTGGCGGTAGGATTAGCGGTGGCGGCTACAGCGGCGGCAGTAGTTGCGGTGGTAGCGACAGTGGTGGTAAGGGTGGTGATGAGGGTGGATGATGGTTTTGGCTTGAAAGAGTATTTCAGTCTTTAGAATTGTTAGTTAATTAGTTAGTTTAGTTAGATAGTGTTAGAATGCACTATAGGTTTTTCCAACTAGTGGGTAATTAAAAGAGCTGGACTCGAGGCAGCTAACGCTTTTGAAGCAGCAAAATATCGGTAACGAAATGGGGTGGCCATAATGTAAGTTTAGTCGAACATTAGGGATTTATAATTTCCAATTTTGCTTCATGCAAAACGGTGCGGTTTGGGACACTCAGTGCTACTCTCTCTCTCTCCCCTTGATCTTCTCTCGGTATTCAAGCAGCGGAAAAAAAAATGTCATCTTTACTTTCTTCTCTCCGATTCCTGGCCACTAAAACCCCAATCGCTCTCCATCCAGCAAAGCTCTTCCTCTCAGCGAAGCCCACGAATCTCTCCTTTTACAGATCCATCACCTTCCAGAAGATCTCCACCGGGAACCCATTTCCGCTGCGATCATCTTCGTCTCCGCCGCCGCCATCCGCCGCCGCGCAGCTTCAATCCATCGATGAACTTCCTCCGAAGCTTCAGGAGATAGTACGCCTGTTTCAGTCGGTTCCGGACGATAAGGCCAAGTACGAGCAGCTGCTTTTCTATGCGCAGAAGCTGAAACCCCTCGAGGACCGGTTTAAAATTAGGGAAAATAAGGTTGAGGGTTGTGTTTCTTTGGTATATATCAGGGCTTCCTTGGATGAAGAGAGGAATGTTTTTTACGAGGCTTGGTCTGATTCGGCTCTGACGAAAGGGCTTGCTGCTTTGCTGGTGAACGGGCTTTCGGGTCGGCCGGCGGTGGAAGTTCTGAAGGTTTCTCCTGATTTTTCGGTTCTTCTTGGGCTTCAGCAGAGCTTGACGCCGTCCAGGAGTAATGGGTTCTTGAATATGTTTAATTTGATGAAACTTAAAGCGGCTGAATTGCTTAAGGAGGCAGAGAGTAGTGGTGGAAATTCTCAGGGTTTAAGTGCTGAATTGAATCCTCAAATGGCTGGCAGCCAGCATCCTGTTACAAGCTCAAGTTCGAACCTTGGTGGAACTTCTGAGGAGGGTAGTGGAGGGAACTCGAATTCAGGTTCTGGTTCTGGCTCAGGTTCGGGTTCGAATTCTGGTCTTTTAGAGGGCAGAGGAATGAGGATAAAGGAAAAGTTGGAGAGAGTGCTGAGGCCTGTTGAGTTAGAGGTGGAGGATGTCTCGTATCAGCACGCCGGGCATGCTGGCGTGAGGGGCAGCAATGGGGAGACACATTTCAATCTGAAGATTGTGTCGCCGGAATTTGAAGGGAAGACTTTGATTAAGAGGCATAAGCTCGTTTATGATTTGCTGCAAGATGAGTTGCAGAGTGGATTACATGCCCTGTCCATTGTTGCCAAGACACCGTCCGAGGTTGGAGCAAAATGAATGAGGCCTCATACATGATGGAGAGTGATAGGTTTACTGCATTCTTTTCCATCATTTTCATAATGCTTATGTTGAGGATTTTCCTGATGCTAAGGATAAAGGATATGGTACTAAATCATGGTGATTGTATCTCTTTGTCTTCTTGAGACCTATCAATAATTCCATGTCATGGTGGTTTTCCAAATGTCCCACTTGCATATGTGACTGTGAACATGTTTCAAATTTAATATCATGTGCTATATATACAGTCCATATTGCATCTTTGGGCATGTTAGTTATGCAAAAATTGTTCTAGCACCTTATTGAAGGTTTGCACATGTCTTTAATATGATTTTTACATGACAAGCCAATGAAGTATCTGCGGCTGCAATAGGATGCTTACCTAATCAATAAAAGACAAAAGTAGTCTGAAGTGTCTAGAAATCGAGTGATTAGTGGTGTATTACTGTAGCCACTAGCAATTTGGGCAACCATTTTAAACGTGGTGAAAGGGATGGAGTCCTAGCTCTTCCTTTCCACTGTAATTTTTTTTGGCAACCAGGAATATCACAATTCACAGTGCATGTTTCCTGACGCAATTTACTTTTTAGATGTAATATTGACTGTGTCTTGCTGGAGCATATCCTCTAGATGATTCTTGGGAAGCTACAGTGTGTCATATGAAATTGGAACTGCATATGTAGTTTGGTGACATCAAGAACAGAATATTGAATATGCATCCCTACCACTTATTTACAGGAAGAGGGTGAGAAGGAATAAGGATGTTTGATCAACAAAGGAATTCAAGTTTTCATTTTCCAAGCTTAATTGATTAGTTATTTTTTAAACTGATTCTCTGAATAATTGGTGTGCAACCTTGAACCTACACCTACTGGAAATCAGAACATGAACAACCTTCATGAATTACTTGTTTTGTTTCTTGTGCTGTTGGCCATATTATCTCAGCTGTATTCTATAAGCCATTTCAAGACTGTTGGGCAATCACTTGGATGCTATTGAAACATGTCATACTATAGGATTCAGGATCTTAGATAAGGTGCTAAGTCATGGTGATCTTGTCTGAGCCTTTCTTAGGCTTCAAAGTTATTTCCGTTCTAGTGCTATGTTATCTCAAAAGTTGGCAATCATACCTTTGAAATGCTATTCATTGGAAGACTGAGTAATGCAAAAGCTTCAAGAGACTGTGTACAGATACATCGAGTAATCGAATCAACAGAAGGTAAAGTAGTCTGCAGTTTGTTTCAGTGATTCTTATTTTCTGGGTTTGAGCCTTCACCAACTCTTTATGGAGAATTAAGGAGTAGGAGTAAGATGCATTTGCCCGATTAAAATAGAAAAAAGGTATTCTGAAGTGTTTAGTAATCAAGTGATTCTCTGTGTATTATTTTGATCCCAAGCACCTGGCCATTTGCCGGAACAATTTGAACATGACGATACCCCTGAAAGTTTCCTATTTCCCCCCTTTCACTCTTGATCTATCACATTCTGGGAATATACAGATCACAATGTATATTTGTGGAGGCACTTTACTTTTCAGTTTTAAGTTATAGTATTGATTGTGCCATGGTGGAGCATATCCTCTAGATGATTCTTGAGAAGCCACAGCGTGTCACATACATGACATTGGAACTGCTTGTCACTTGGCTAAAATCAAAAGCAGAATTCTGAGTGTATATCCCTGTTGATTATTTTATGAAGAAAAATGGTTGGATGAAATTAGGTAGAATGATCAACAAAAGAAATCTATTTAGTTTTTTTTTAAAAGATTTTCTCAGTTTTTTATTCCTAAATTCCTTTCCATAAAAGTTGAAGTGCACAGTTTGGTTTAAGCATTTCACACTTTAGAAAACTCGTGTGTTAGGGTGGAAACATTAAAAAAGAAAAAGAAAAAGAAAAGGTTTTGCATCTCAACGCATCAGTTTCTGAAGTTCAGATTTTTTGTTTGTTTGCATTTCTAGAAACAAGTTATACACTCAAACTTTGTCATACTAATTAGCCTTTTATAGTTTTAGCTGTATTTGCTGGGTACTCCAGATGTTTGTACACAAATAATTACCTATTCGAAACTGGAATATTAATTACTAAATATATAGTATTAAAGAAAACAATGGATATTTGCTGCAGCCTTCATGAGATGCTTGTTCCTGTTTTTTCTGTTGCCTGTCTCTATTTCTTTAGCTGGCATTTTCTTATAGTATCTTTTTGAACAACGTTCAGAATTCACTTGGTTTACAAGGTAGTTCCATAAACTTATGTTTTATGACTTTTAACTGCATTTACTTTGAATTTCAAATTCTTAAAACACCACCAACTTGCAATTCAATATGGTGTGGTCAATTAAACATGGCTTCGGTTCTCTTTAATGGATCCAATCTACCTTTTTATATGGAAACACTGATTCTGGCAGCAGCTAAGGGGTATGTTCGAGACTTCAAGTCAAAGTTTGATTCTTGCCATGTGAAAAAGCTATAGCTGCTGTAAGGAATCACCAGAATGCTCTTTACATCTAAACTGTTCAGTTGAAACAAAGTATGGGAATTCTGATACTTTAAGATCTGCATCTTTACCATCTTCATCTTGCTGTTCTGCATTTATGTGAAACTAGGGCCCCTGTTGGTGGACCAGTCATCTCTAACTGGCATCTAGCATGAAGGCTGTAAGAATAATGTAACAAACCAAAATTAGCCCTCACTTTGAATGTCCCACTTATGTTGTAGCTGATTCTGTTGCTCAGGACCTGCTTCCGGAGCTCCACAGCATGATTCTGCGGCAAATAGACCAGACTGGATATCAGGTGAACCATCTGCAGCCGTGCTTCTCTCCTCCTTTGAGAGAAAGGTTGAAGGGCCTGGGTCGCTATGAGCCTGTCGTAAAAGTAGAGCTCAATATCCAGGTACTCGAATCTCACATTTATCTTTCTGTTGGGATTGGAAAAGTTTGCTAGGAAAATGAAATCGCCATTGAAATACTCCAGTGAGTCGAAGTAGATGGTGTTGAGGTTGGCGTTAGAGATATCAAAAGTTGGGTTTCTTGGTCTGACAGACAGGAAGATGATCAAAGTTGCTACACCGAAGAAGATGATAATAAGGCAGAAAATGAGGCAGAGGATAGCAGCACACCATACCAACGGGTTGGTAGGCCTATCATGCGGCTGTATGAGCGTGGTGGTGGACGGCTTCATTGCTGCTTTCTCAGGGTCAAGCTTTGCTCTGCGTTGTGCTGGTGGACTAGGAAGGGGCTTCGATGCTCGACCCTGGTTCAAAGGAACCAGGGCACTTCGTTTCCCAGACGTTGCCAGTAGCGGAGACTCCGGTGGTGGCACTGTCTGAGAAATCATTTGAGGAGGAGACATGTTCATTAGAAAGCTGAGATGGATTAAAGCTTACCGGGCAAGTGATGAATGAGAGGAAAGACAGGAGCTCAGGGCTGGTGTTTGCTTAAATAAATGGGAAGTGGATGAAAAAGTTGGAGCTTTTAAAAGTGTGAGGTGGGACAAGTGTGTTGTTTTGAGACTGGGAAAAGTTGATTGCTGCAGGTAAAATGAAAGGTAGAAAACAAAATATGTTTTGTTTGAATACCTTTTTTTTCTTTTCTTTTTTTTTTAAATTTTAAGGTTGTGCTTTTGAAATTGAAGCACTAGAAGAAATCTAGGTGGAATTATTGGTTATCCTTAGCGCTTAAGCTTCTCTACCGTTGTATAATTGACCAACAAAAGCAAAACCAACAATCCATTTACTGTGAACTACCACTTTGAGAGTATAGCTATGTCCATTATTTGTTGTTTAACTTTGAGTTAGCTGTGAATTTATTTGTGTATAAATTATTTAACTTTATACTCTATGTTAGTAAAATATCGAAGGAAAAAGACAAGAAAATCAAAGTTCAACAGTTGAAAGGTACTCCACAACAATTAAATGGCTAAATATTTTCACTTATTCATCCGAAGGGCCGTATCTTTTGAATTGGAAGGGCCGTATCTTTTGAATTGGGAAGGCCAAAATGCGGATTAGTATTCTGAACTATTATAACTTGGTGATTTAAGAGCCTGAATTTCGGATCAGGCAAATAAGTATCCCAAATTATTAAACTTGATGCAGTTAAGGGCTTGATCTAACTTCCGCTGGTTGATTAACTGAAAAATGAATGAAAATTACTTATTTAGTCACCTAACATTTTAACTCTGTCTAGATTTACCTTAAAATAATAAAACTGTCATAGTTATATACTTCTTATTTGCATATGTACTAACCTATTATTTGACCAACAAAAATTGCATATTTTATGATACAAAGATACAAAAATTCTAGAAAAAAAAATTATGATAGTTTTCTCCATTAAGTATACAATAAAATAACAAGTTATTTTAAAAAAAAATAGAAAATTCAACAATAAATCCTGTAATTTCCTCGATAATTAACGTTTTGCATTTGAACTTACCAAATTTCATTTTCATTTATACTACATATATCCCTTGTTTATACCAACTAAATTTACTCTTTTAATTTTTATATTTTTCGGAAACAACAAAAACTCTGACACAATTATTTAAAAAACTGTACCAATGTTGGTTCCGTAAGGGAGATGAAGCTCCGGATGAATAATGGGGAGTTCATGGTGGAGGAAGGGGAGCCGGAATCCATTACCAAAAACTAGTTGAGAAGCACGAACCTAGCAATTGGTCCTTAATCAGAAAAATCGATTCCAACATGTTGTCGAATGCAGGAGAAAGTGAGCGGCGACTTAGGCTACTAAGGTGGTGGAGGGCGGTGCGAGCTACTGGCTTGGGTGAGGCGAGGAAGATGTGGCGGATGGCGTGATCGTGACTCGCGAGCGACACCGTAGTCTGGGGTCAATGACAATAAAGGATGTTGGGTGAATGATTATCCAATACCTACATGTAGTTATTTGTAAAATCTATGAGCTCAACTTTGTAAAACCTTACGTTTAGATCACCGAATCGTTAGCAATATGATGGTGTTAACCGAGTCATTTAGTCGAGGCCCTTAGTTGCACCGAGTTGAATAATTCAGGGTATGAGTCTGAATGATTTATAATTCGGGCTTTTAAATCATTGAGGCACAATAATTTAAGGTACTAATCCACATTTTGGCCAATTGAGAATAGATTGTCTTTCATACGACTACATTTTTACATGATGCGTGATGAACCCTTGAACAAGCATAGATTGTACATATGAAAATATCATTAGAAAAGAAATGAATTTGCATTCAGATAAATGAGAGGAGTATTTATGTATGGGAAGAAGAATAATCTTAAAAGAAAAAAATAGGAACGTATTTCTCTGAAGTACTAATGATGGATCTTGATATATATGGGCCAGCCATACGGCTGTATTGTCAAATGCAAAAGCCATATGGGCGCGTCCACCACAGATCTCGTCATTACGGAGAGCCTCTCTTACCGATAAGGCGCCCGTATAAAGCCGTTGGTCACGAAACGTTCACCGCCTCCCTCAAACTAAACGTTACACTACTTATTGCATTAAGCCAAAGGAGAGGGAGTAATTCCCTAATAACTCCCTTGTTATTACACCATTAATACGCCGTCATTCCAATTATGGGTACATTTATGGAGATTCTCCAGCGTTTAAGGCCCGTAACGGGACCTAGCACCACCCTATATATTGGGTGGTGCCTGCCTCAAATAAGGTGATTACTACACACCCACACTTTCCTCCTTTGTCTACACCTGAAAGTGTCTTTTGTCTTGTCCTTCAGGTATCGGAGCCACCTGTCCTAGTCGTCGGAAGATCTTTGGCAGCCGGAGATCATACTTTGGCTATCAATTTGGCGCCGTCTGTGGGAAAGAAAAACAAGCCATTTTTCTTTTTCTACTCAGCTTTTTCAACTTCTAACCGTTTTCATGGCGAAAACAAGAAGAACTCACAACAGTGTACATGTTGAGGATCTTTGCTTCCAGCTCCTCCGATGTACCTCCACCACTCCCTCTTGGTGGGGCAACGGGACGCAACAGCCCCACAACTCCCGGTTGGTGGCAACCCCGCCACTCCTGCTGCGACACCCCGAAGTGCGGCAGCCCCACAACCGCAAGCGGCTACTATGACATACCTCGGCTGGGACCTCGGCGACCCCCCAGGTCATCGTCGATCCCGCTCAGATGGCACTGCTCAGGCGAGCATGCTCAACGAAATGAAGGCCTTCATGGTACAAACCATCAAGGCGGAAATGCAGGCTGCTCGCCTCCCGCCTCCCAACGACCGGGATGAACAATCCCAGAATCAAAACCCGTCTGCTGCGAACACGGATGTCGGCGATCTTCTTAGAAGAATCAACGTGGTCGAGGAACAGGTTAAGACGCCAAACCTGGTCCTCGGCGACATCGAGGTTCTCCTCACTCAACCCTTCACGAGAGGGCGTTATTGCCGTCAAGGCCCCGCCCGACTTTCGAATGCCGGTCATCGAAAGCTACGACGCGACACGGACCCGTTGACCATTTGCGGCGTTACATCTCCCAAATGGAGATGGCTCGCGCCTCCGATCCCATACTGCAAAGCTTTCAGCTCCACCTTGAAAGGGGCTGCTTCAACATGGTTTGGAACGTTACGAGGCCAGCATTTCAAATGCTTTAAGGACCTCGCCTCGTCGTTCCTGCGCCACTTCATGGGAGCTCGACCTCCCCCCAAGACTGTCCAACACTTGTTAAGAGTGAAACAGCAAAGGGAGGAACCACTCCGTGATTACATCCGGCGGTTTCAGGCAGAAGCCGTCCAAGTCCAGGGTCTCTCCTCGGACATGCAGCTCCTGGCCGTGACTCAAGGCCTTCAACGCGAGTCCAGGCTCGCGTACAATATTAATGAAAACCCTGTCACAACGATGGGTGAGTTCATCGATCGGGCGACCCGGTTCATGAACTCCGAGGAGATGAATAAGCCTTACAACAGGCCCCCCGCAAACGACCGCAGCAAGAAATTTGACAAAGTGCTGCTTTATCGAGGTACCGAGTCCTCGAACACCGGTCCGAGGGCCCCGACCACCACCCCGCCCTTCGTGACACCCGCACGAACATTCTTCTCATGTTGGAGAAGCGAACAAGGTCCCCAAGTGGCCTCAGCCGATCCAACATAAGAACACGAGGGGGTTTGACAAGTACTGCCTTTACCACAAGGACCGTGGCCACGACACGGAGGCGTGCTTTCAGCTCAGAAATCTCATTTCTGAGATGATTGAGCAGGGTAAGCTCAAGGAATTCCTGTCTGACTCCTCTTCCCCCTGCAAGGAATTCCCCAAAAGCCGCAAGAGGGATGATGACAGCGACGACCGCGACAAAACGCGCCGTCGACACAACAGCCCTCGGAGGCAAAACTTACCACCACCACCACCCGCGGGCGTCATTCACATGCTCACGAAGTCGGAAGGCGCCTCCTCCAGGAAACGGTATGCAAGAGAAATTTTGCAGATCGATCACCTCGAGGAGAACGTCATTTACCGACCCAATGGGTCAAAGGTCGTCGTTCCACACTCCGATCCACTGCTTATCACAGCAAGGATCTCCGGTTCTGACACCAACCGGGTCTACATCGACACTGTTGCAAACACCAGTGTCATTTTCAAGGACATGCTCGATAAACTCGGGATACACATGTCCGTCATACGAAGGAGCTCCGGCCCTACCTTTGGCATCGGCAGGGACATTGTGCCAACAATAGGGGTCGTCAACCTGCCCCTCATGCTGATTGGGGACACACAGTTTGGCACGGTTGACTGCCATTCCATTATGACGGAGTTCTTGGTCCTCGAAGTCCCTTCCACATACAATGCCATCGTTGGTCGCCCCAGCCAGGTCGAATTTCACATGAGGTGTGACATCCGTTCTCTCACGGTCACATTTGCGACGCCTCGTGGAGATGCAAGCATCTACATTGACCAGCGGACGGCGAGGACGAACTACGTGGCTTCTTTGAGCTCTGCGGTAGACCCACGAACCTCGAAGAAGCTCGAGGAGCCCGCGGAACCCGACGACAGGCCACGCCTCGATGGCGTGACAGAGGAGATCAACGCGTCGTTCAGGCAAGAAGTTTAAGGTTGGCAAAAACCTTGAGCAAAAGGAGAAGATGGCACTCATCCACCTCCTCGAGGCAAACCTTGACGTCTTCGCCTGGAGCTTGAAGGATCTGCCGGGTGTCGACCCTAGCGTCATCACCCACAAACTTAATGTATTCCCGGATTCAAAGCCGGTTAAGCAAAAGAAAATGGGTATGGCCCCTTCCAAGAAGAAGTTTGTAACAGAGGAGGTTTCTAAACTCCTCGAAGCTGGAATAATAAAAGAAATTCAGTACTCTGAGTGGCTCGCTAACATAGTTTTAGCTGACAAAACAAATGGTGAACTTCGTATGTGCGTTGATTTCACGGGCGTCAATAGGCATTGTCCAAAGGACCCCTACCCGTTACCTGTCATCGACCAACTCGTGGACGCAACTTCCAAATATAAATACTTGTCGTTCATGGACGCTAAGAGTGGTTACCACCAAATCTACATGGATCCCGAGGACGCCTTCAAAACGGCGTTCACGACTGGTGATGACGTCTATTACTACGTTCGAATGCCTTTTGGGCTCAAAAACGCTGGAGCCACTTACCAGCGTCTAATGAACAAGGTCTTTGCCCACCAAATGGGCCGTAACCTTGAAGCGTCGTCGGCGATGTCATTGTCAAAAGCATGACATTCGAAGATCACCTTCAAGATCTGGCTGAGACCTTCGAATCGTTCCGGCGATATAACATGAGGCTCAATCCAGCCAAGTGTTCCTTTTTTGTTGGAGCCGGGAAATTCCTGGGCTATATGATCTCCGAAAGGGCGATCGATGCCAACCTTAAGAAAATATCAGCCATCACAGAAATGGCGCCACCAAGGAACCTTAAGGAAATCCAGCAACTTACAGGAAGAATTGTTGCCTTGGAGCGATTCATTTCCAAGTTGGGGGACAAGTGTAAGCCGTTCTTGAACAGCTTCGCATGAAAAAGGCGTTCACTTGGACACCGGAATGCCAGAAGCATTCGAGCAAATCAAGAAACACCTCTCCGATTTGCCAACATTGAAATGTCCGCAACCGGGATGAACTCGTCATCTACCTCTCCACTTCGAACAACACCGTATCCGCGGTGCTCGTTGAGGAAGGCCCACAACAGTGGCCCGTCTATTACATAAGCCACACGCTACGAGGGGCTGAGGTTAATTACCCTCCCCTCCAAAAAACGATCTACGCTTTGATCGTGGCTGCCAGGAAATTACGAGCATACTTCCAAGCCCACACAATCATTGTCAGACCGGACCTACCAATCCGGGACATTCTAAACAGACCGGAACATAGTGGTCGTTTAGCCCGTTGGTGCATCGAACTCGGGGAGTATGACATCAAGTTTGAGCCTCGACGAGCAATAAAGGCACAAGCTTTGGCGGATTTCATGGCCGAGCTTTCCATTTATCCCCTCGAACATGGTCCTTCGAGGGAACCACCACCGGAGTTGGAGCCTCCCGAGTGGGACATGTTCGTGGATGGTTCATCCAGTGCCGATCGCCCAGGAGGAGGCGTTCATATCAGGGGCCCACACGGCATGGAGGCTAGCTTACGAGTAGCTTTCCAGTTTCCCGTCACAAACAATGTGGCCGAATACGAGGCACTCGTAGCAGGTCTCAAGACTGCCCTGAAAGCTGGTTTGCGACGTCTAAGCGCACACTGATGACTCACGGCTCGTCGTAAGCCGAGTTACGGGGACCAATGACTGCAAGGATCCAGTACTCTCGAGGTACTTGCGCCTTGTCAAAAACTTACAAGGGCAGTTCGAGCAGCTAAATATTAATAAGATCCAAAGGGATCAAAACACTGTGGCTGACAGGTTGTCTAAGGGGCGGGCGGATGCATTCCTCGAAACCTTAGCACAACCTTCGATAAATACAATTCATGCAATCGACGCCAACGCAGCAGCTGATTGGAGGGACCCAATCCTCCAGTATCTCCAAACTGGCGCAATCGAGGCCCACCAGCGTTGCTATAGATAATTAGGACACAGTCAGCCCGCCATGTCATCATAGATGGCACATTATGGCGTAAAGGATATTCTACTCCTTTGCAGCGATGTATTGGCCCCGACGATTCCAAACTCATCATGAACGAAGTCCACTCAGGAGTTTGCGGAGCACACATTGGCTCCGATGCGCTAGCACACAAATGCTTGCGCCTCGGTTATTATTGGCCAACTTTGAGGAAAGACGCGCATGATTTGGTACGAACGTGCCACAAATGCCAACTCAACTCTCGCATTCAACGACAGCCGGAAATCGAATTGGTTACGGAGACATACCCTATACCCTTCGCGCTGTGGGGCCTCGATTTAATCGGCCCAATGCCTACGGCCAAGGGGCAGTTCAAATTTTGTATAGTGGCTGTCGATTACTTCACCAAGTGGGTCGAGGTCCAGCCACTCGAGAACATAACAACCGCCAAGGTCATACACTTCCTCTGGCACGACCTCGTGGCACGGTACGGAGCGCCAAGAGCCATAATCACAGACAATGGGACTCAATTCGCGAGCAAAAAGCTTAAGGATTGGGCCACTAAGATGAACATACAAATGCTCTACGCTCCCGTGGCACACCCGCGATCAAATGGCCAGGTAGAAGTAACAAATCGCACGATCAAAGAGGGCTTAATAAAGCGCCTCGAGGACAAAAAAGGGAAGTGGGTCGAGGCCCTACCCAGCGTCCTCTGGGACTATCGAACAACTACACGGGGACCCACGGGAGAAACTCCTTTCTCCTTGGTTTACGGCGTCGATGCCTTACTACCAATCGAAGTCTCAATACCCACAATCCGAACGCTATATTACGACGCCCCTCACAATGAGAGCGGTCTTCGAGCGCGTTTGGACCTCGTCGAGGAACTCCGCGAGGGTGCTAGACTTCGGCTTATGGCCTTACGACAAAGGGCAAACCTCGATCACAACGCCAAAGTTCGGGCAAAGCAGATCCACGTGGGTGGTATGGTCTTGCTAAAGGCGGAGTTGTCAGGTCGTAATCCTGGCCATGGTGCACTTCGTTCCAGATGGGCAGGGCCTTATGTGGTACACAGTAAAGAAAGAGAAGGTGTGTACAAGTTAAAGGACCATCAAGGCAAAAAGCTCAAAAATGACTACCACGTCGACGACTTGAGGCCTTATTACGTTTAAGTTGTACGCTTTCAAAGTCTTTGCGTTGTACAAAATGCTGTTCATACATCAAAGGAAAGGCAATATTCCAAGTCTTTGCATTGTGCAAACTATGTTCACATAAAATCGCTCTACGAAGAGTGTCCCCCACTTTATACAGTAAGTTTAAAATTTGATTGCAAGGTCACTGCTCGACCAGTGCACATCGAATAAAATAACTTCACGAAGAGTTACGCAAATTCATTTGCACAAATTTACCCAGCACAAGTACAAACACTACGCATTATGCAAATAATACTCGTATAACAACTACAAAGGCAACAAATGCTGAAACGTTGTATATTTTATCAAAAATGAGCAAAAATTTAATTACAAGTCCACAAACTACTTGGGGACATCATCGTTTGGAGGTACAACGAGGCATCCTCTACATGCCCGGGCGAGAATATCATAAGGATATTCTACTCCTAATTTCTTCTCTGCCCTACCCCACTCGAACAAAATCGCCTGAGGAGGGTCTTCGACCTTCATAGCGTTAAGGGGTTCCAAATCGGACTTCTCAACGATGGCCTCCACTTGGTGGCGGCATCGTAGGAAGCCCTCAGCATAACGGACACCCTCCATGGCTTGTGCGTTCGCGGTCTTCTCGATCAGCACCTCGACAGCCCTGCGCACTCGACCAGCCCTTTCAGCAATGGGCTTTACAAAAACGGGGGGTTGAACACTTTCACCATCGTACAACTTAAAACCAATTTGGTTTTCTAGTTGTACGAAGGCTAAATGATCAGCCACCGCAGAACCCGTCACCTCATTAAGGGTCTTGGTGCAGTCTTCGATCTGGACTGCAGCCTTCGACGCCAGATCCTCAGCCTGGGCAACCCTCAAGGACAACTCCTCCGCGAGTTTGCCTTTCAGCTCAGCTTGGGCCTCCATTCTTTGATACTCCCCGAGCACTTGCTCCATTTCAGCTTCAAGCTCTTTCTTCGCATGATGCTCGGCAAGGAAGAGGGCCTCGTGCTTCTTTCCATCGGCCATGGAAGCTTTCAGCTGGTGGCCCATGACACCCAGGGCTCTAAGAAGGTTAGCCTCCTCTTTCCTCGAGGACCCTAACTCGGCCTCCTTTTCAGCCAACTTGGCATCCTTGTCAGCCAGGGCCTTTTTTAGGCTCTCCACCTCCTCGGAGTCCTTTGCCTTGGCCTCAAGACTCTTCACGAGGGATTCAAGGTCCTCGATCTTGGCCACCAGCCCTTGGGCCAACACAGTTTTCTGCAAGTTACAAACGCAAAGCATATAAACAAAGTATGCCGACAAAAAAGATAAGTAACAAAGGGGGAGTCGAGATTTGTGACTTACTCGAGTGAGGCCCTGGCAGATGTCCTTCGCCATGTCTAGGGCCCCCGAGGAGGTGTACTTCAAAAAATGCCTGTCTCGGGGAAGTGCGAGACCCTCTGCAACCTTTAGTCTCACCTCCCCTTCCCCGAGGAGTATTGACTCGTCGCGAGTCACCCTCATGACGGGGTCCCAGGCCTCCACAAGGGCCAGACCCTAGCGTTTGAAGGATTTCTACCGCAGCTCCCGCCGATAGTCCTCGAGCAATTGAGGCTCGAAAACTGGATCTATGCCCTTCAGGGTCTTAGGGATCCTCGAAGGCCTTCTTGTATATACTCGAGGGGCCACAACAGCCCTCCGAGCATCTGCCAATAGGCCGACGGGTTCCCCAGCGCCCCGACCGGGGCTGCTGGAAGACTCTTCGAGGGCTGATTTTTTCCCCTTATCTTTAACAGGGCTGGGACTGCTGTCCGAGGACACAGCCAAGCCCTCTGCCGCTACAAGGTTAAATGGGAATCGAACACAATGTAAAGGAAAGTTCACCAAAGAGCCAAGGGAAACAAGAATAGTACTGCAAGTCGGGCGCTTCCGTCGAAGGATCTCCTCCTCGGAGTCCTCGGACAGCTCCTCGGCGATGACGGGACCAGCCATGTTTTGGTTGAGCCACCGTCACCAAGGCCTCCACACCTCGGGCCTCTCCGCCTTTCGAGGTCCCCTGCCGACCCTCGATAGCCCTTTGAGCAGGCTCTGCAGGACCTCCTCCTCCATCTTTGCCTTAAGAGCCTCCAACAAATCCTGCTTCTTGGCAAAAAGGGTCTTTGAGGTGCAACATCTTGGCTGCAAAACACAAAGTCAGGTTATAATAGCACTTAAAAGGTGCAAGCACAAAAACACAAAAACAAAAAGGAATGCAAAAGCAGACGGTGGGGGTTCTTTGAAGGCGCCTTCGAAGCGCTCGATGAGGTCCCCATCCAACCCATCCACCCAGTTTTTTAAGGCATCCACATGGCTCGGAAGACGGTGGGCCCTGCTAACCCCTACCCTCCCGAGGACCACTTCGTCCAGCTGGGCCAGTGAAGGGAAACCTACCCTTACACTCCTCGAGCCTCTCAACACCGCGGACCCATTCACATAGGGCGTCGAGGACCCTCTTCCCCTCGCTACCCAGCCACAAGGAGGGCCTCACCGACACCCTTGCGTCTTTCTCCTTGATGAAATACGCAGGAAACCCCCAACTATCCTCCTTGAGGATGAAGAAGAAATTGCTTTTCCAACTCCCCCACGAGCTGGTGGTCTCAGCGAAGACTCCGATCTTCACCATTTTGTTCCCCACCTTCACCTCCTCGGGGTCAGTTGATAGAAGGGGTGCCCGACCGGCCTCTTTAGGGTATAGAACTGCAAGAAGGTCTCCGGTAACACCGCCGTCTTCGCCAAGTGGCAGGCCACCACAAATGCGTTTACGGTAGTGAACACGTTCGGGGCCAGTTGCCCAGGGCAAACGCCCCATCCCTCACACAGTTGCAACGGCGAGGAACAAGGGGGGAGCCTCAATCCGGCTTTGAGTTGGGCTTCGTAGACCACCATGGTCTGTTCCCTCATGGCATCGTCGCTCAACTCCATCCCCGCTTTCCTCAACACATCCGCCGGAGAAAGCCCACAAACCACCCCGGTATACACATGGTGGTTCTGGCAGATATCTGCCATTTTCTTCCCCGACAGACCTGTTCGGGGCCACACCTTCTCGACATCAGGGCCGACGCCGGGCTTGCTTGGATTCTTGGGAGCCATCTACAAAAGTAAACCGCAAAATTCAAAAACTAAACCCTAGACCCAAGAACCCAGGCAGTGGCGCGGCGACGCCCCACTCGCGACACTGTCGCGACGAGAAAACGAAAACTAAAAAGGGATACCACTTCTTGATTAAATGCGATGGAGACGAAAACGAAAGATTCAACGGCTGGGTTCTTGAATCTCGCCGGAAAATTCTTCGGTAATTGCCGAAAATGGAAACTAGATTGCAAAGGAAGCTGAAGCGCAAAAGCAAGGAAAGCAAGATTTCGGGAAACTGACTTCCCACTTGGGTTGGCGTATAAGAGGAGCGCGATGGGAAGTGAAACGACTTCCCCCATAATTACAAACGGCGCAAAAAGCGCAAATTTTGAAAAGTGCTTTTTGCCAACCGCCACAATTGATATTGGGCCAAAGTTTTGGGCCAACATTGGGGACAGCTCTTGGGCCTCCCCTAATCAGGCTCCAAAACACCACAATACCACATGGGCTCAATGTCTATAGGCATACTTCCTTCCAAACCGGAGCACGGGGCCCAACCCATCCTCCGTGTGGGGAGGGCATCTTGATATATATGGGCCAGCCCATACGGCTGTATTGTCAAATGCAAAAGCCATATGGGCCGCGTCCACCACAGCGGATCTCGTCATTACGGAGAGCCTCTCTTACCAATAAGGGCGCCCCGTATAAAGCCGTTGGTCACGAAACGTTCACTGCCTCCCTCAAACTAACCGTTACACTACTTATGGCATTAAGCCAAAGGAGAGGGAGTAATTCCCTAATAACTCCGCTGTTATTACACCATTAATACGCCGTCATTCCAATTATGGGTACATTTATGGAGATTCTCCAGCGTTTAAGGCCCGTATCGGGACCTAGAACCACCCTATATATTGGGTGGTGCCTGCCTCAAATAAGGTGATTACTACACACCCACACTTTCCTCCTTTGTCTACACCTGAAAGTGTCTTTTGTCTTGTCCTTCAGGTATCGGAGCCACCTGTCCTAGTCGTCGGAAGATCTTTGGCAGCCGGAGATCATACTTTGGCTATCGAGAACTTCAAGCTACAGCTCAACATTGATAGTGAGTCGGTGACACTTTTTGAGTCTCAATTATGTAGTAGTCCATTTACACAGTTTGTTTTCATAATACCGTGATGTATATGAGTTGCACTTAAATAAAATGCGATAATGTTGAGCTATTGATATTCAAATCTCATTCCTATATTTATTTTTATGTCCATACCATTCAGGTTTAAGTCATTTCGGGTTTGGATTAGTTTGGGTTTAGGTTAATTTGGTATTGGGTTCGAGTTGAGCTGATCTTGGACCATATGGGTTTCACATCGTTGACTTTAGTGATCAATCCAGATTTAAGCGGATTGTTCGGTCAGGTCAACTTTTTTACTTCCCAACAATCATTAAGAGAAAACAATTTACCATTGTTAAAATAAAGTCATACCCCTTAAGCCATTGTCCATACCATTCGAGTTTAAGTCATTTCGGGTTTGGATCACTTTGAATTTAGGTTAATTTGGTATTGAGTTCGAGTTGAGCTGATCTTGGACCATATGAGTTTTACACCGTTGAGTTTCTTTATTAGTTCATATTTGAGCAGATTGTTCAGTCGGGTCAGCTTTTTTACTTCCCAACAATCATTAAGGGAAAACAATTTACCATTATTAAAATAAATTCATCCCCTTAAGCCATTGTGCATTGATTTTTAGAGCCCCAAATTTGTACATCTATCAAAAACATCATCTTCCACCTGTACCTTTCTCTTGCCATCTCGGCGTCAATGTCTTCTCCTCCGTCCCTCTTGTCACCACCAAATGACAATGAAATACACGATAGGTTTTTCTAATTTGCGGGAAGCGATTTTGCGGGAGTTTTGCCAATAATCAAAACGACGTCGTTTAATTTAAATTAGAAAACGACGTCATTTTGATTATTGGACAAAAACGTTGGAATTCTCGAAAAACACGTTTAAATTGAGAAAAAGCGTTTGAAAACATAAAAAGCGGTTGGTTGTGAAAAAACGTTTGAAAACATACATACCTAAAATGCATCAATGACACATATGAAGACCCTAAGTGTCCATAACATATCTTCGAGATCCTAAACATTTTAGGTATTTTGACATTGGCACGATTTAGGGCCTCTATATGTGTCATTGACGCATTTTAGGTCTGTATGTTTTCAAACGTTTTTTCACAACCAAACGCTTTTTATGTTTTCAAACATTTTTTTTCTCAATTTAAACGCATTTTTCTATGTGTCATGGACACACTTTAGAAGTCTTAAGATATGTCATTTGAACAGTGGTCTCTATATGTGCCATTGACGCATTTTAGATCTATATTTTTCAAAAATCAAAACGCTCTTTATTTTATCAAACATTTTTTATCAATTGAAACGTATTTCTCAAAAATTCTAACGTTTTTTAAATTGATGAAAACTAAAACGACGCCGTTTTGATTAAGATACCGCAAAACTCCCGTAAAATCGCTTCCGTAAATTAGAAAGGCCTATATTAGAAGTTTTGTTAAATCTACAAGTTTTGGACATTTGAGATCAAATATAAACAAAGTAGTTCTACTTAACGAAAAATGCATTTTTTTGATGGATTTAACATAATTACCTTTGAGTAGAAGTTGCATAAAAAATGAAATAGAAAAAGTAAAAATAAAATGGTAATAGTTTGATAGCTTTGGATAAGAGAAGTTTATCTTTTAAAAAAAATGTACTAGTATGATTTTTCAAAGACAAAAAAAAACAAAGAAAAAGAAAGAAGAAATGTATAATTTTCCATAAATGGAGGGAGCATTGCACTTTATATTCCCTCCGTCCCCAATTAATTCTACATTTTGTGTGGACGCGAAGATTAATGTAAATGTAAGATTTTATATAATTTGACATAATTAACCTTAAGTAGAGGTTGCACAAAAAACGAGATAGAAAAAATTAAAATTAAATGGGGATAGTTTGGTAACTTTACATGAGAGGAGTTTTCGTTTAAGGAAAGTGTAGAATTTTTTAGAGCACAAAAATGAAATATGTAGAATTAATTGGGGACGGAGGGAGTATAAAATAAGTAATGGAATGAGTATCATGGCTGTTGCTTTGGGTTCAAATGTTGCCTAAAGATAAAAGATGCATCACTTTTTTAGTTATTGAAAAATGCTTAATTGGTTGTGTTCATCCATAGAACATTTTTTAATTGAACATAGAGGATAATGCAAAATGATACTCCTACTAATTATTTCTTTGGATTTACATTAATTATCCAATCCAATGATTGCCACTTCCGTCCTCTTGTTTGCCTATATGTCAGGTAAGCCAATTTACACGCAAAAAAACAGCACCAATTTGGCAATCAATACCACACTTTTCATCTAAAGAAGCTAAGCTGCTTTGTGGTCAAAACTCAAATTCTCTCCAGTAAGAAATCAAAAGGATAATGTGAGTCTGAGTCATTATTCTTATGGAGCGTTTGGTTCACAAATTTTAGAAATCCACGTATTATACAAATCTAGAATTTATGAATGATGGAGGAAAGTAAGAAACCATATATTTGGTTCAAATCTAGTAGTGCAAAAAAATAATTGTGCTGAATTTTAAAAATGAGTAGAATTCTATCATTCTCCGACAAAATAAAACATTTCATGAATTTTAGGAATCCAAGACAATTTTTCAACCAAACACCCCTTTAGACTTATCTTCGTGCAGTTCATTATTGTGGCACATGAAAAAGAGCATACCTTTTGAGCCCTTCTCCTAGTTACTGCAACTATCCCATGCTCATATCTCAAATGTCTACAAGCAGCTCCTTAGTGACCCTTTGAAGGAAACAGATCCTGGAGATCAAGAATATCCGCCAACACGCCAGCTGCGGTCGTGTCGTTTCCGGCCCCAGCGCCTTGAATAACCATTGGTTGCTCGCTGTAGCAACGGGTGAACACTTCTACCACATTGTCACTTCCTCTGAGTCTTCCTAAAGCAGAGCTTTTCGGAAGTTCTTGAAGGCCAACTTCACACCTAGAACCTTCAATCAAGCAAACGTAACGAACAACATTCCCGTTCACTGAAGCGGTTTTAACCCTCTGTTGAATGTTGTCATCAAGCTTTTCAAGTCCATTGCTTAAGAAGTCATTCACAGACATCACACCTGGTCCCATTTCTTGGGGGTACAAGCTCTCGATGTTTATGTCATCCAAATTGAGGCACGCCCCAAGTAGCCGAGCAAGGATCAAAGCCTTTCTGCAAACATCCAAGCCGCTAAGGTCATCGCGTGGATCTGGTTCAGTGTAGCCTAGGCTTTTGGCTGATCTCACAACTTGACTAAATGGCTTTCCATCCTCAATCTCACTCATCACATACCCCAATGTTCCGCTCACACTACCAATTATGCGATGAACGTGATCTCCGGATGAAATTATCCGATTTAAGGCTGCGATGATGGGAAGACCAGCACCAACAGTTGATTCGTGCCGAATGTGACGTGGAAAAGAAACCAATTTCTGATAGTCCTCCAATGTTGATGTGAGAGGTTTCTTGTTAGCCAGGACAACACAACAGCCCAGGTCGATCCCTTGTTTTAGCAAGTTAATAGTCTCAGAACTCGCAGAGCAATCTACCAAGGCAAGACCCGTTGATTTTCCTAAAATGGATGCAATATCCATCACCTTCACTTTTGACTCCGAGGCATGAAACAGTTGACAGCCACCAACATGTGTAAGTTCAGACAGACAAGAACCATTGGATTTGACTCTGCAAATTTCTGCAATTGAAGAATCGCTCAACTCCTCATCCTGGATGTCTGATGCAAGAACTGAAGCCTTACTGTCACAAACTCCCACGACCCGCAGATGGACCCCATGTTTGGCATGAAGTGATCTGCAGGAGACAATGTGTTGGAGAAGGTGGCGGCCAACACCGCCACAGCCCAACAGAATTAAAGGGATTTTCTTCATTTTGTCGTCACCTTTTTTTTGCTGATGTCCCTGAAACGAGAAATTGCCGAAGAAGAGAACAAGAAAAGCAAACTTAAGTTCATTACCTCATAAATTGACAGGTTAATTGCCATATAGCTGTTCCAAAAAATGAGAATCGGTTATCCAGTGTGATTAAGCACGAATGCATATCTAGTCCAAGTCACAAGTTTAGAACAAGAAAAGCAAACCAATAAAGCTCACAATCACAAGGATTCCATTTTCTTTAGCAACAAATTTAAAACTGAGAAATCCAGACCAACATTTTCATTTCACTTTACAACTTTACATCACCAAATGGTCCTAACTCCTAACTCATGAAACTCAAAACCCAAAGAAAGAAAGCAGTGAAAATTCAATATTCCATAGCTGTTTATACAATTAAAATACATTGCTTAGCATAAAATTCATCCCAAGAGACCAATGATACTAAGGAGTGCATTCATCTTCGGTCTACTTCTCAAACTATTCCTCGAACTTTTCAAATTTAAACTTTACCTCCATTTTCTTTCACTTTTCTCTCTACTTTTCAAAACTCTTCCCACAAAACTATTACTAAATGATTAATTAATCATTTAATTTGGTAACAAAAGAACATCCAAGATCGCAAATCAAACTTGTTCAGTAACAAGCAACCAGAGAAGCTGTGAACAATTTAAGTACAACAACATGAGCCTATTGACTTCTGATATAATGAAAGCATTGCATCAGAAGCCATTTGAAAGGCCTAACATCTTTGCTTTCAAACACTCTTCCATGAATGCTGAAACGATGTTATAACATGAGGTCTCAGTGATCAGAAAAACAAAAGACTTACCAGCAAAGAACGGAAACAATCTCTGCCTGTGTTTCAAATCAAGACAGACAGGCAATGAAAGATGAAGCCGAGTGAGTGAAAGTGTGTGACCGACCAAACTAGTTAATACTAGTAATCGATAAATCCCAGAAGAGAATTTCAACGATTACCTAAGCAGAGCTGATGATGAAGTTGTTGAAGGAGATGAAATCAAAAGCTGCTCCGTCGTTTACAATGGGTGGGTAAACTTTTGGCTCCACACCACTGGTCATCGCCGAAGTAATCAGTCCTCTGATTCAGAAATCATTCTTGCCGACCGATCTCCGATCTCGAGAACTGGTACTGGGTTTGCTTTACCCCTTCGCCGTCTGACGACTCAGGGCAGGAAGTGTGAATGGACTATCACTCTGTCAGCGAGGGAAATACACTATTGGTCCTATAACTTTTGTGACCTTAACGCATTAGTCTCCTACTGTTTATCAATTACGAACCAGTCCTCAGTGTTAGTGACTGGAGCTCATTTCCGTCCTAAACTGATAGCCCTAAGGCGGTCTCCGGTTGTCCCGGATGCTCAGCTGGCGGCGATAAGTCGACTCCAGTACCTGAGAGACAAGACCAAAGACACTTTCAGGTGCAGAGAGAGGAGAAAGGTGTGGGTGTGTAGTAGTTACCTTATTCTTGGGTTGGCATCACCCACTTATAGGGTGATGCCCAGACTCTCCCCGTTGGGGTAGAGTGTTTGGTGGGATCTTTCCCCACGCGTGAGCCGCTGACTTCTGAGTTCAGAGCGGCGGATTGGACGTTACTGCTCAGCAGTGTTGGTCTGACAGACTTGAGTGTGTACAACTTTTGTGTCCTGTGTCTTTGAGTGCAGCTTTTGGGCATTGTGTGCTGGGGCAGCTTTTTGGTTGGTGTACGGAGTACCAATTGGGCCTGGCCCAGAAAGCGCCTGCTGCCAACCAGATCATACGGGGCGCCCTAGTGGCCTAGGGGCTCGTCGTATTTACGAGGAGCACTCGACGGTGGGCTTGGCCCATATGAGCGTTGCGTTTGGCAATACGGCCATACTGGACCGGGCCCATATATATCAATATGTCCTCCTCCCATAGCGGAGGATGGCGGGCCTGTGCTCCGTTTTGAAATTTAATTTGAGTTTAAAATGGCATTACCATTGTATCGAGAAAAATCCGAATTTTTCGTGTGCCTTGAGAACGATTTTTTATACCCCCCGATATTGCTTAAATAGGAGGAATTAAAACTTTGTTGTCCAGGCCTAGCCCATAAGGCGTTGTGCCGTTTTGGACCGTTTAATTTGAGAGAGAGCCCATTTGCTGGCCCAATTGCTGGCCCATTACCGCGTAAGGGGGTTGAGCAGCACTTTTGAAATTGCGCTTTTGCGCCGTTTGTAATTATGGGGAAGTCGTTTCAACTCCCATCGATCTGTACTTACACGCCAACCCATGTGAAAGGTCAGGTTTCCCACATTCTCGCTTTCCTTGCTTTTTCGCCTGTTTCATTTCCATTTTCGGCGATTACCGAAGAATTTTCCGGCGAGTTTCGAAGAATCCAGCCGTTGGAACCGGTCGTTCTCATCTCCAGCGTACAAATCTGTAAGTGGAATCCCCTTTTTAATTTCTTGTTTCCGTCGCGACAGTGTCGCGAGTGAGGCGTCGCCGCGCCACTGCCTGGGTTCTTGGGTCTAGGTTTTTATTTCTTGCATCTGTGATTTATTTCTGTAGATGGCTCCCAAGAATCCAAGCAAGCCCGGCGTTGGCCCTGACGTTGAGAAGGAGTGGCCCCGCGGTGTCTGTCGGAAAAGAAGATGACCGAGATTTGCCGTAACTACCACGTTTATACGGGGTGGTTCATGTAGGCTTTCCCGGCCGACGTTTTGCGAAAGGCGGGGTTGGGGTTGAGCTACGAGGCCATGAGGGAGCAAACAATGGTCGTCTACGAGGCTCAACTGAAAGCTGGGCTAAGACTCCCACTGTGCTCGCTGTTGCTGCAGCTGTGTGAGGGCTGGGGAGTCTCGCCTGGCGCTTGGCCCCAAACGTGTTTACCACCGTAAATGCGTTTGTTGTGGCTTGCCATTTGGCGAATGCGGTGGTGTTGCCGGAGACCTTTTGCAGTTCTATACACCGAAGAGGCCGGTTGGGCATCCCTTCTACCAACCGACCCCGAGGAGGTGAAGGTTGGGAACAAATCGGTGAAGATCGGGGTCTTCGCCAAACAACCAGCTCGTGGGGAACCGGAAAGGCAACTTCTTCTTCATCTTGAAGGAGGATAGTCAGGGCTTCCTGCGTTCTTCGTGAAGGAGAAGAACGCCAGGGTATCGGTGAAGCCCTCTCTGTGGGCGGGTAGCGAGGGGAAGAGAGCCCTCGACGCTCTTTGTGAATGGGTCCGCGATGCGGAGAGGCTCGAGGAGTGTAAGGGTAGGTTCCCCTTCACCCTAGCCAGTCTGGACGAAGTGGTCCTGCGAAGAGTGGGGGTTAGCAGGGCCCATCGTATGTCGGGCCACGTAGACACCCTGAAGAATTGGGTGGAAGGGTTGGATGGCGACCTTATTGAGCGCTTCGAGGGCGCTTTTAGGAACCCCAACGGTCTGCCTTGTGTTTATTGTCGTTTTTTGTGATTTACGTCTTCCAGTTTCTGTCTTAACTTGACTTCGTGTATTGTTACAGTCAAGATGTCGCACCTCAAAGACTCTCTTTGCGAAGAAGCAGGAGTTGAGGAAGCCCTCGGGAAGTTGGCGGAGGAGGAACGCCCTCCGAGCCCACCAAGAAAGGTGTCGAGGAGCCTCCAGCTGGGCCTTCGAAAGACGTGGAGCCCGTAGGTGAGAAGGCGCTGGTGACGGAGGCTCAACCAGTCAGTGTGGCTGGCCCCGTGGTCATCGAAGAGCTTTCCGAGGGCTCTGATGAGCAGAACCTTCGGAGAAAACGCCTTCGAATTACAGGTAACACCCCCGTCTTGCCTTGTAGTTTTGGCAAACAGTTCTTTTATATTGTACTCTTATCTTCCTTTGAACTTTGCAGACGCAGAGGGCGTAGAAGTGTCCTCGGATAGCGCCCCAAGCCCCACGAAAGACAAAGGGAAAGGGCCTGCCCCGAGGAGCGATCCCAGCTCCCTTCGAGGCGCGAGAGGAGCCTGTGGGGCTCTTGGCCGACGCTCGAAGGGCTGCCGTGACTCCTCGAACATCGGGAGGAGGCCTTCGAGGATCCCGAAGACCCAAGGGGATTGACCCGGTCTTGAGCCCACTGCTCGAGGACTACCGGCGGGAGTTACGGGGGAAGACCTTTGGGCGCAAGGGCCTAGCCACAGTGGAGGCACAGGACCCCGTGATGAGGGTGACTCGCGGCAGTCGGTGCTCTGGGGACAAAGAGGTGAGACTAAAAGTTGCCGAGGGGCTCTCAATGCCCGTGGCCGGCACTATCTCAAGCACACAACCACAGGACTCTGGACATCGCGAAGGACATCTGCCGGGACCTTGCTCGGGTAAGTCGAATTCTCAAGTCCCCTACGCCACCGATTTGCGTTTTTGTAGGACATTTTTACTTATACGCTTTGTGTTCGTAACTTGTAGAAGGCGTGTTGGCTCAAGGCCTAGTGGCCAAAATCGAGGAGCTTGAAGCCCTCGTGAAGAGGCTTGAGGCCAAGGCAAAGGACTCGAGGAAGTGGAGAGCTGAAGAAAGCCTTGGCCGAGAAAGAGGCCGAGTTGGCTGCCTTGAAGAGGAAGAGGCCAACACTCAAGGCTATGGGCCTCGTTGGCCAAGAATCGAAGGCTGCCACGGCTAAGGGGAAGGAACTCGAGGCCTATTCCTTGCCGAGCAAAAGCGAAGAACGACCTAGCAGTCGAGATGGAGCAAGTACTCGGGAGTGCCAACGGATGGAGGCCCAGGCCGGAGAGAAGGACAAGCTCATCGAGGAGCTGTCCTTGAGGGCTGCCAAGGCCGAGGAGAAGGAGAAGCTTGCGGAGGAGCTGTCTGTGAGGGCTGCTCAGGCAGAGGAGCAGGCCTCGATTTTGGCGGCCCATGTCGAAGAGCAGGCCAGAAATCTCAACAACGTGCTGGGCAACAATTTGGCTGGACTTTCAGCCTTTGGACAACTTGAAAACCGACTTGGTCTTCGGTTGTTCGAGGGCGAAAGCCTTGAACCACGCGTGTTTGTGAAGCCCATTGCTGAGAGGACTGGCCGAGTGGCAATTTCTTCGAGGCGCTGACCGAGAAATTGGTCGAAGCCCAAGCCATGGAGGGTCCGCTATCTTTGAAGGGTTCCTACGATGCCGCCATCAAGTGGAGGCTATAGTCGAGGAGGCACAGCTGGATCCCCTTGATGCGATGAGAATCGAGGAGCCCTCCTAGGCAGCTTTGTTCGAGTGGGGTAGGGCAGGGAAGAAATTAGGAGTAGGATATCCTTATGATATTCTGCCCGGGCATGTAGAGGATGCCCCTGTTGTACCCCCAAACGATGATGCCCCCAATTAGTTTTGGGGCTTGTAATTACATTTTTGCACATCCTTTATAAAGTAATGAGCACTCGTTGTAGTGTTGACTGTACGTTAATATTGCTTGCAAAATGCGAAGACTTGGGGTATTGTCTTTTTGATGTATGAACATTGCTTTGTACAACGCAAAGGCTTTAAAATACCTTTGTCTATTTATGGAAAGGAAAGCGTACAACTTAGACGTAGTAAGGCCTCAAATCGTCGACATGGTAGTCGTTTTTGAGCTTTTTCCCTTGATGGTCCTTTAGTTTATAGACACCTCCTCTTTCTCTACTGTGTACGATGTATGGTCCACGCCCATCCGGAACGAAGTGTACCATGGCCGAGGATTAGGACCGGATAACTCCGCCCTTAGCAAGACCATACCACCCACGTGGATCTGCTTTCGCCCGAATTTTGGCGTTGTGGTCGAGGTTTGCCCTTTGCCGTAAGGCCATAAGCCTAAGTCTGGCACCTCGCGTAGTTCTTCGACGAGGTCCAAACGCGCTCAAGACCGCTCTCAATGTGAGGGCGTCATAATATAGCGTTCAATCGTTGGTATGGAAACTTCGATTGGGAGCAAAGCGTCGGTGCCGTAGACCAGGGAGAAGGGAGTTCCCCTGTAGGACCCCGCGTAGTTGTTCGGTAGTCCCAGAGGACGCTGGGTAGAGCCTCGACCCAGTCTCCTTTGTTGTCATCGAGGCGCTTTTTCAGGCCTTCTTTGATCGTGCGATTTGTTACCTCGACCTGGCCATTTGACTGCGGGTGTGCCACGGGAGCGTAGAGCATTTGTATATTCATCTTAGTGGCCCAATCCTTAAGCTGTTTGCTCGCGAATTGGGTCCCATTGTCTGTGATTATTGCCCGTGGTGCGCCGTATCGCGCTACGAGGTCGTGCGGAGGAATCGTATGACCGTGGCGGTTGTTATTTTCTTGAGTGGTTGGACTTGACCCACTTAGTGAAGTAGTCGACGGCCACTATACAGAATTTGAAGCGCCCCCTGGCTTTAGGCATTGGCCCGATTAGATCGAGGCCCCACAATGCGAAGGGTGCAGGATAAGTCTCCGTAACTACTTCGTTTGCGGGTTGCCGGACGCGGGAGTTGAGCTGGCATTTATGGCATGTTCTCACCAAATCATGCGCGTCTTTCCTTAATGTCGGCCAATAATATCCAAGGCGCAAGCATTTGTGGGCCAGTGCGTCGGAGCCGATGTGTGCTCCACAAACTCCTGAGTGGACCTCGTCCACGATGAGTTTGGAATCATCAGGGCCTATACACCTTTGTAAAGGAGTAGAATACCCCTTGCGCCATAATGTGCAATCGATGATGACGTGGCGCGATGATTGCGTCTTTATTTTCTTTTGGAACGCCGGAGGGCCCTCGATTGCTCCAGTTTGGAGATATTGAAGTATTGGGTGCCTCCAATCAGTTGCTGCATTGGCATCGATTGTATGAATTGTACTTATCGAGGGCTGTGCTAGGGTTTCGAGAATGGCGTCCGCCCTGCCTTTAGACAATTTGTCAGCCACGGTGTTTTGAGCCCGCGGGACCTTACTGATATTCAGTTGTTCGAACTGTCCTTGTAGGCTTTTGACCAGCTGCAGGTACCTCGAGAGAGTGCGGTCCTTGCGATGCGTTAGTCCCGTGACACTGGCTTCTGACGAGCCGAGAGTCACTGTATGCGGTTAGACGCTGTAAGCCGGCTTTGAGCTGTTTTAAGACCTGATACGAGGGCCTCGTATTCAGCCACGTTATTTGTGACAGGGAACTGGAATGCCACTCGTAGATTGGCTTCCATGCCGTGTGGGCCCTTTATATGAATGCACCCTCCTGGGCGATCAGCACTGGATGATCCATCCACGAACATTTCCCACTCGGGAGGCTCTAACTCTGCTGGCGGGAGCCTCGAAGGGCCATGTTCGAGGGGGTAGATGGAAAGCTCTGCCATGAAATCTGCCAAGGCTTGTGCCTTAATGGCTCGCCGAGGTTCGAACTTAATGTCGTATTCTCCGAGCTCTATGCACCAACGGGCTAAACGACCACCGTGTTGCAGTCTGCATTTAGAATATCCCCGATTGGTAGATCGGTTAACGATGATCGTGTGGGCTTGAAAGTATGCCCGTAGCTTTACGGAAGCCACGATCAAGGCGTATATCGTTTTACGGAGGAGGGTAATTGACCTCGGCTCCCGTAGAGTGTGACTCGTATAATAAACGGGCCACCGCTTGGGCACTCTTCTTTAACGAGCACCGAGGAGACAGTGGTGTTGGAAGTTGAGAGGTAGATGGCGAGTTCGTCCACAGTTGCGGGCATTTCGGGGTTGGCAAATCAGAGGTGTTTCTTGATTTGCTCGAAGGCTTCTTGACATTCCGTTGTCCAGGTGAAAGCTTTTTTCATGCGAAGCTGTTCAAAGAACGGCTTGCACTTGTCTCCCAATTTGGAAATGAATCGGCCCAATGCAACAATTCTTCCGGTGAGCTGCTGAATTTCCTTAATGTTCCTTGGTGGTGCCATATCCGTAATGGCTGAGATCTTCTTAAGATTTGCGTCAATTCCCCTCTCGGAGATCATGTAGCCTAGGAATTTACCGGCTCCCACGAAGAAAGAACACTTGGCTGGATTGAGCCTCATGTTGTATTGTCGGAATGACTCAAAAGTCTCAGCGAGATCTTGAAGGTGGTCGTCGAATGTCATGTTTTTCACAATGACATCGTCGACGTATGCTTCCAAGTTGCGGCCCATTTGGCTGGCAAAGACTTTGTTCATTAGACGCTGGTAGGTGGCTCCAGCGTTTTTGAGCCCAAATGGCATTCGGACGTAATAGTAGACGTCATCGCCTGTTGTGAAAGCCGTTTTTAAGGCATCCTCGGGGTCCATGTAGATTTGGTGGTAACCACTCTTAGCGTCCATGAATGATAAGTATTTGTACTTGGAAGTAGCGTCCACGAGTTGGTCGATTACCGGCAACGGATAGGGTCCTTTGGACAATGCCTATTGACGCCCGTGAAATCGCGCACATCTGAAGGTCGCCGTTAGTTTTGTCGGCTAGAACTATGTTAGCAAGCCACTCGGAGTACTGAATTTCCTTTATTATTCCAGCATCGAGGAGTTTAGAAACTTCCTCTTTTACAAACTGCTTTTTTGAGGGGGCCATACCCCTTTTCTTTTGTTTAACCGGTTTGGAATCCGGGAATACATTGAGTTTGTGTGTAATGACACACGGGTCGACGCCTGGTAGGTCTTTCAAGCTCCAGGCGAAGACGTCCATGTTGGCCTCGAGGAGGTGAATTAGGCCCAGCTTCTCCGTTTGCTCGAGGTTCTTGCCGACCTTAAACTTCTTTCCCGGGACGACCTCGGTTTCTTCTGTAACGTCATCGAGGCGTGGCCTGTCATCGGGATCCATAAGATCATCGACGTTCTTCGAGATTTGCGGATCCACCGTCGAGCTTAAAGAAGCGACATAATTTGTCCGCGCAGTGCGCTGGTCGATGTAGATGGTTGCATCCCCACGAGGTGTTGCAAATGTGATTGTAAGGGAGCGGATGTCGCATCTCATGCTGAAATCGACCTGGCTTGGTCGGCCAATGATTGCGTTGTAAGTTGAGGGCACCTCGAGGACCAAGAACTCCGTCATGATGGAGTGGCGATCAACCGTGCGAATTGTGTGTCCCGATAAGCATGAGGGGTAGGCTGACGACCCCTATAGTTGGGATAATGTCCCTACCAATGCCAAATGTAGGGCCGGAGCTCCTCCTTACGGCAGACATGTGTACCCCGAGTTTGTCGAGCATGTCTTTGAAGATGACACTGGTATTCGCGCCAGTGTCGATGTAGACTCTGCCGGTGTCGAAACCTGCGATCCTTGCTGTGATAAGTAGCGGATCAGAGTGTGGAACGACAACCTTTGTCCCGTTGGGACGGTAGATGACATTCTCCTCGAGGTGGTCGATCTGCAGGATTTCCCTCGCGTAACGCTTCCTGGAGGAGGCACCTTCCGACTTTGTGAGGACATGGATGGTGCCCGCCGGTGGTGGTGGTGGCAAGTTGTGCCTTCGAGGACTATTGTGTCGACGACGCGCTTTTTCGCGGTCGTCGTTATCGTCGTCCTTCTTGCGACTCTTGGGGAAATCCTTGCAAGGGGAGTCGGAATCGGACAAGAATTCCTTGAGCTTGCCCTGCTCAATCATCTCCGAGATGAGATTCCGGAGTTGAAAGCACGCCTCCGTGTCATGCCCACGATCCTTGTGGTAGAGGCAGTACTTGTCAAAGCCCCTCGTGTTCTTATGTTGGATGGGTTGTGGCCACTTGGGAACCTTGTTCTGCTTCTCCAGTGCGAGAATGTTCGTGCGGGTGTCACGAAGTGTTGGGTGGTGATCGGGGTCCTCGAACTGATATTCGAGGGCTGGTACCTCGATGAGATAGGCCCTTTGTCGAACTTCTGTTGCGCTCGCTTGTGGGAGGCCTGCTTTGTAGGGCTTGTTCATTTCCTCGGAGTTCATGAATCGAGTTGCTCGATCGATGAACTCACCCATCGTGTGACGGGGTTTTCGTTGATGTTGTAAGCGAGCCTTGACTCGCTGTAGGCCTTGAGTTACGGCCAAGAGTTGCATGTCCGAGGAGAGACCCTGGACTTGAACGGCTTCCGCCTGAAACCGCCGGATATAATCACGGAGTGATTCCTCCCTTTGTTGTTTCACTCTTAACAAGTGTTGGACAGTCTTCGGGGGAGGTCGAGCCCCCATGAAGTGTCGTAGGAACGATGAGGCGAGGTCCTTAAAGCATTTGAAATGCTGGCCTCGTAGCGTTCCAAACCATGTTGAGGCAGCCCCTTTTAAGGTGGAGCTGAAAGCCTTGCAGTATTGCCTCGGAGGCCGAGCCATCTCCATTTGGGAGATGTAGCGTCGCAGATGGTCGACGGATCCGTTGTAGCGTCGTAGCTTTCGATGACCGGCATTCGAAAGCTGGCGGCGCTGGGCGGCGATTATGTCCTCTGTGAGCGGCTGCGTCGGGAGGACCTCGATATCGTCGAGGACCAGGTTTGGTGTCTTAACCTGTTCCTCGACCACATTGATTCGTCGGAGGAGGTCGTCGACGTCGTGGTTCCCAGCAGACTGGTTTTGATTCTGGGACTGCTCGTCCCTGTCGTTGTGAGGTGGGAGGCGAGCAACCTGCATTTCCGCCTTGATGGTTTTTACCATGAAGGCTTTCATCTCATTAAGCATGCTCGCTTGGAGCAGCGCTAGCTGAGCGGGATCGACGATGACCTGGGGGTCGTCGAAGTCCCCGCAAGGTATGTCGAGTGGCCGCTTGCGGCTGCGGCGCTTGCCCCAGTGTGCTAGTAATAGGGAGCGGCGGGATGGCCATCGATTGAGGTTGTGGGGCTGTTGTGTCCCCATTGCGTCACCAGCAGGCGTGGAGGCACATCGGAGGAACTGAAGCGGCATTCTCAACGTGCACTTGTTGTGCGTTCTCCTTGTTTTCGCCATGAGAATGGTAAGGAGAGAAAAGTAAGTTGCTTAGGAAAGAAAAAAACGACTGTTTTTCGTTTCCCACAGACGGCGCCAAATTGATAGCCCTAAGGCGGTCTCCGGTTGTCCCGGATGCTCAGCTGGCGGCGATAAGTCGACTCCGGTACCTGAGAGACAAGACCAAAGACACTTTCAGGTGCAGAGAGAGGAGAAAGGTGTGGGTGTGTAGTAGTTACCTTATTTTTTGGTTGGCATCACCCACTTATAGGGTGATGCCCAGACTCTCCCGGTTGGGGTAGAGTGTTTGGTGGGATTTTTCCCCACGCGTGAGCCGCCCGACTTCGAGTTCGGAGCGGCGGATTGGGCGTTCTTGCTCAGCAGTGTTGGTCGGCGACACTTGACTTGAGTGTGTACAACTTTTGTGTCTTGTGTCTTTGAGTGCGGCTTTTGGGCATTGTGTCTTTGGGCGACTTTTTGGTTGGTGTCACGGAGTACCAATTGGGCTGGCAGCGCCTGCGCAACCGGATCATACAGGCGCCCTAGTGGCCCAGGCTCGTCGTATTCTGAGAGCACTCATAAATATCGGTGAAACTAGCGTATATAGCATATGCGTTGCGTTAGCGTCTGTCTGTCTACAATTTGGCCATATATATCATAAACACAACGGAATCATAAATATTTCACAATCTAACTAATGCATTGAAAGTGGAGTAATAAATAGAAACTAATGCATTAACTTGTGGTTCTTAAAACCTTCCAAATGGACTTAGACTTGGGGTTCTTGTATAAAAAAAAGAGAGAATAAAAAACGAAAAAATGACCTGTTGTTCTTGTATAAAAATTGGAAAAAAAAACTTGTGATTCTTAATACATTCATACCAATATTCATTGCATCATGCGAAGTAGTAAAAGATGATGAAAAGTTTTTAGAAACTAACATTTCCAGTGCACATGGACACAACACAAGAAAAATCCAAGAGGCTTAAACGGTTCTTAAAACCTTTCAAATGGACGTAGACTTAAACGGTCGTCAGAAATCCATATAAAAAAACAAAAAAAAAAATTTAATTCATTGCAATATTCATTGCTTGCATGCGAAGGAAATTAAAGATGATGAAATTAAAGTTCTGGAAACTAAGGGTCGTTTACTTTGGAAAATTTTCAATTTCAAATCTCCTTTGTAAATATTTGGATATATAACTAGATGGAAAACTTTGTTTCATAAATTTTGGAGACTCTAGTATTAAGATAGAAAACTTCAAAATAAAGTTTTCCAAATTAATACTAGAGTTCTCCAAAATTTAAGAAACAAGGTTTTTTATCTAGTTATATATACAAATATTTACAAATGAGATTTGAAATGAAGAATTTTTCTAACTAAACGGACCCTTTCAGTCCAATGCATGGCAATAAGAGAAAACCAATAGGCTTTTACTCCCTCTATCCAGAAAAAATGCTGCATATTCGTTTTAAGGATGTCTCTAACAAAATAGTGCATTTCTTATTTTGAAATTTTGAGTGAGTTGTTTTACTTAAATGCCCCTTCCTCGTAGTTGCTGCTCCCCTTCCTCGTAGTTGCTGCTCCTTTCTGCTTTGGTTAGCTTTTATTTTATTTGTGGACGACACGCTTTTCATCTCCTCTCTCTTTATATCTTTTCTCATTTTCACTTTTCTGAAGAAAGTTGGCTATTTAGAAGGAATAAAAAAAACGTGTGTCTTCACTTTGGCAGAAAGAAAAGTTGCAGTTTCGATTTTAGCCATTCTTGAGTTCCCCTCTACCTCCATGCTTTCTGACCTTCACCACCACGAAGGTCTCTCTTTCAATTTGACAGGTTTTTTTTTTTTTTTACTTCATTTTATTGGGAAAAGGCAAACATGGTAGAGAATTCCAAAGGCCAAGCCAAATATTAGAAGCGAAAAAAGGAAGAGAAAAACAGGTGCCCAAAAAAATACAGCAATGAGTGTGGATTTGAAGAGCTCATGCGTAGGCAACTACCAGAGCAGGTACAGAATCTTGCTTGTTGGTGAAGGCAACTTCTCCTTTGCTGTTTGCTTAGCAAATGTCTTTGGATCTGCACAAAATATAGTGGCCACTTCACTAGATTCACAAAAGGTATATATATGTTTCTATTTGCTTTTTTTTTTTGAGTTCTTTTAAGGTTAATTAAGGCTGTGTTGGTTTCTGAGAAGTGCTGAAAAGTTTGTGGTTTTAAGAAGTGGATCTGATATTGGTGAAAGAAATTTTATTTGGAGTGAAATGTTGATTTTTGAGCACAACCACCCTTTGAAAATTAATTTGTGATATGGGAAATGTACATAAAATTTGTAAATATCATCGTGTTGTGATCTTGTTGCCCCTATCTCAGGGCTTGTATTTGTGAACCTTGTACTGTTTCTCTTTTTCTGTTTTATATTGAAATGCCTTTGTTGCCGTTCAAAAAATATCATCGTGTTGTGATCTTGTTTTGTTCTTGTTTCCCTCTCTATTGTTGTTGCTTCAATATTTCTTTTTTCTTTAATTTCTTTAATTTTTTTGTTTGGATAATTAATAATACAGAAATTACTTGTGAAATACTCCAAAGCTGCTACAAACCTAAGCACATTGGAGAGCTTGGGGTGTACCATTGCCCATGGTGTGGATGCACATATCATGAACAAACATCCTCTCCTTCGCGGCAAATTTTTCGATCGAATTGTTTTTAATTTCCCTCACGCTGGATTCAAGCACAAGGAACAAGAAGATGCTCAGATCAAGTAATTTAATTAGCCCTATGGATTATATATTTTTCATTTCAGGAGTAATTTTCCATGTATATTTTTCTGTTCCAAATACTGAATTAGTTTACATTACAACCCATGGATTATCTGGAAAACTAGTTCATGGTACCGTTTAGTTATTATTATTATTATTATTATTATTATTATTATTATTATTATTTTGCTCTTAAAATCTCATTTTGGTAAATATAAGAGTGTACAATTTATTTCTAGATTGGGTGGAAAACATTTGTTTTGGATGTTTTCAACTTAATTAACTGTAGACTTAAGCTTTCGAGAGTTAGAAGATAAGCTGGTTTTCTATCCCTAAAAATTACAAAAGTACACATCAAATTAAATTTGGAAAGAAAAAAACTTGATTATTTTTCTTAAAGATATAACTGAATTTCTCTTGTACATTATCTGGCGAACGAACATTGATATAGAAATTCAAATCATGCATGCATGGGGTAGTATTTGGTAACATGTTCTTATTATTCTGGTTTTTTTACAGAGGGTATTGATACTTTAAAATGTCCATTACCCTTTAAAAAAAAAGACAAGACAACATTTTGGATATACAAGAATTACTTATACGGTTTCCGTTCGTTTAAATTCAAAAGCTACAATCGGAAATTAAGGATGAAGTGTAGTTTTTTGAAACATAAGGGGCCAAGTGCAAAAGATTTAACACATTGGGGCCCGGGTTGTGAATACTAACGAGTCTTTTTAAAATTTGCAGGCTGCACAAGAGCCTATTGAAGGGGTTTCTGAAAAACTCAACTAAAATGCTGAATAAGAAGGGCCAAGTTCATGTGACCCATAAAACGAAATGGCCTTATTCCGAGTGGGAGATAGTGAACCTTGCCCAAGACTCCGGGCTTCGGCTGGTGAACAAGGTCCCATTCAAGAAATGTGATTATCCTGGCTACCAGAACAAGAGAGGTGACGGAATTCACTCCGACCGCACGTTTGAGATTGCAGATTCCGTCACCTTCATGTTCTGTCTCCGAGTGTAATAACTAATTAGTCTTACCATTTGAGTTAAATCAATGTAGACCATCATATATGAGTGTTGGTCTAGTAGCGGAACTATATAGGGACAAGAGGGGGCAGCGATCACGCCTTCAATTTTGAGGGTTATAGGGTATACAAGAAGTATTTTATGGATCTAAAAAATAATGTATCCATCAAACACCTTCTACCCATCCCAAAATAAAATTAAACCAGAATATTTAATTAAAACTAACTCAATTCTTCTTAATTATATACAATTTATCTTAAATGATTTTGAATCAGGGTGCTCGATTGATCTATAATCACTTTGCATGTATTAACTACCCGCTCACCCCTCCAACCCCCAAATCATGGTTTCCTTTAAGTGATAGGGGCTAATAAGTTAAAGAATCAAATGTCTTTGTTATGATGGAAATGTCAAATTGTTGAATGATGATAATTCAACATGTAGGTAGGCATCGTTGGTCTTTGATGGCGGATCTGTGGTGGCTGCCGCCACTTTGTCCTTTATCTTTGTCCTCATGTGACGCCATTAGGATATGTGAAAGTATGGCGGTATGACGAGTCATGACGTTAGTTAGGAAAGACGCCATTGGGATCCGTGAAAGTATGGCAATATATAATGGTGGCGTGTCGAAACACAAAAATGGGAAGTAGATGTGTGGTCCGAGGCCCTCTGTTTAGCATGTTCGGTAACGTCTTTTACTTGTTTGGGAAGGAATAAAAGAACAAGGACTTAATTGGAAGAAAGAGAAATATTTGGATTAAATTGATAGAAACTGGACTAAAATGAAAGAATTAGGAAACTTAAGGGTAAATTGAAAGAGTTAGAAAGTTTTTGGGTAAAATTGAAAGAATTAAAATGAAATAGTTAGAAGAAGGACTTAAATGCAACTGAATAATTAAATTGGGGTTCTTTTGAAAAGGGTAGAATAACCTAAGGACTAAAGTTGTTAATAACCTAAAATCTAAACCTTAAGTAATCTGCCTAAAACTAGATACGACACAGACACAAGTTATGGAGGGGATTCATTCTCATTCTTCTTCTGTGTGGAACGCGAATGAAAACGGAGAAGGAAGCTCTTCTTGGAGCTTCATCTTCCTCTCTCATCTCGACCTGCTCCATTCTTCTTTGAAGAATCGATTTTAGCTTACCAATAGAGGATGAAGAAGAAAGGCATATGAAAGAACAAGGGAGAGGATTTTTGGCAGCAAGCGTTTCAAAGAGGGGAATTGCATCGTGGCAAATCTTGTTGAAATTCCTTAGGGATTTCCTTCTTCTTTGGCAAGATAAGTGTTTTTCACTATTATTCCATACTTGCATGTTAATCTCTGGCACGATTGTTGTCTTTCTGAGATACAGTGTTGGAAAATCCATGCCTAGGTTGAACCATGCATGTTTATGGGCGTTTACCTGCTGTTTGTGTTTGTGAAAAGAAACAACTTGTCGATTCTTTGCTAATCTTGCATAATCTGAAAAGTCCTTGCCTAGGCCGATTATATATTCTTGTGTTTCCCTGTGTGTTTTGCTGCCTGAGAATGAAAGAAATACTAGTTGCTAATTTTTCTTGTTGATTAGTAATTATAAACGTGAAACTTAACCCAAATGTTTGTTGTTTTTTTTAGTCTTTTGATAATCTGTCCTTCAAGAGAAGGAGTAGACCGAAAGTTCTAATTCTGAATTTCTTCTTATATTTGCTAGCAGTTCTCATAGGCTGCTGCATGTGTATTAGTGTTAACTTGCTTGATGTACTTGAATTTTCATTCTGGCCATGAGTTCCTTGGAAAGATTTTTACACTTTTTTTCTTCTTGTTTCCTTGATTTATTCCTGAACATGTTTCCTTCTTCACATGTTTCCAGCCATGTTTTGGTTGATTAAGAGCCTAGAAAATATGAACTTTGAAATTTGATAATAGGAATGAGACTTCATAAGCATGGTTGAGAGCTAGGACTTAATATTCAAATTACTGCTGCCTTTTAATTATTTAATATTATGAGATGATGAATTGGTCTTGAGGCCTTGAGTGAACTCGGCCTAAACATGATTGATAAGGATGACTGATGACTGACGATTGAACTACTAAAATATGGAGCTAAAGCTTGGAATTAGGCATTCAGTCGAGTCAGAGAAAGGAAGCACATGCTTTTCCTGGTGGGGGTGCACTCCACACCTTGTAAGTACTCTATTCCTTCCCTTTCTTCTTCTCAAGTTACTATTTTTTTACTTATAAACACTTATGCAAGTTACTTAATCTTTCCTTGTTTGTTTGGAGGGAACCTGGACTTGATAAAGGTCGGGCAGATGGACTAGAAGAAGGATCCCAGAAGCTAGAAGTTGCAGCTACAAGGAACTTGAAGAGCCAAAACTTTACTAGGTTTGACGGCCATCAGTCTTAAATTGAGACGAAATTGGAAACGAACCTCGGGCGTCTAACATTGAGCCATATACAACACATGGATGCTTTGTCATAAGTATTTGGCACGAAAACAAGTTTTATCAATACCACGTTTTTTTTCACCCTCTGTTAAATTTACTGTTGCAACGTTCACGGGGCTAATTATTCGTTGAGACACTACGCCAAGAAAACAAGACTTACCGTGGCCTCCTCCGCGGTAGCGCCGCGGTAACATCTGCGGGGAGGGCCGCAGTAATTACTACGGTAAATAAGCTCACGGTAAAGAGGCTTACCGCGCACGTGGCCACGGTAAACGTCTTTTTAATTAAAAAATAAGTGGTTGAAGCTGGATGAAATTCATCCGAATTCATCCACAATCCCAGAAATATTCATCTACAGAAAAATTCATCTAAAATCCCACAATCCGGCCGCGCAACGATTGGTCAGAAGAAGAAGAAAACTGAAGAAGAAGAAGAAGAAAACTGAAGAAGAAGAAGAAGAAAAGAAGGAGAAAACATAAAAAGAAGAAGAGAAAAGGAGGAGGAGGAGAAGAAGAAGAAGAAGGAAGAAGAGAATTAAAAAACAGAGAGATAAAAGATGATGAAGAACAAGATGGTGGAGAAGATGAATGAAGGCGAAGATGGAGAAGAAGATAAGATGAAGTGTGTTGGATGGTGAAGGAAGAGAGGAACCCTAAAATGAGCATTTACTGCGGCGATAGCGCAGTAAATACTACCGATCGAACGCGCCGTTCTGCGCTAGATAACTTACCGTGGCCTCAGTGCGATATGACGCGATAAAACGTATGTTTTCTACGTAGTGAGATAATGCTTACTGTAGTTATATTTGTTCAAACTAGTGTATTGATGGGCGTTTTATATGTGTATAAATTAAGCACAATATCAAGTAATAAAACTCATTCAACCTCAAGTGCAAGGTGTGCAATTGTAAAGGGTGAGTGGAGTCGAACCCAAGAGATTGTAGTGAAGTTCATGGAAGCTTAGTTTTCGCTCTATTTTTGAATTTTTTATTTAAGTAGACAATTGATACGAATTAATAATATGAGGAATTTGGAACACTATTTTACACCTAGTCTAATCTACTTTAACCTACAACACAAATGCAAGTTTTAGCTAGATGCAATGTAATGAAAATGAATGATCAAATTCAATAAATAAAGTCTCATAGGGGTTGGTTAATGTTGAGATTATTATGTGAGTTGATGAATGTGCTTAGCAAGAATTTAAGGAATGAGATAAAATTCAAGTCCTAATTACTACAATAGGACTATTCTCATAATGTTGAACCAAGAAAAGTCTCCTCACTTGCATTCAACATTATGGCCTTATGTTAAGCCAATAAAGTCTCATAAAACATCTCTCGAGCATTTCATCGAACACTTGGTAGGTGTAGAAAAGTAGAGAGCTCTTCTACTTCTTCTACACCTTCTTGAAACTCAAGAATTCCCTATAAATTCATACATATACACATTCAAGCAACCATAAACCACCCAATAATACTACAATAATTAACCAACCCTAAGAGAGGAGGAACTACTCTTCAATCACAATATAACTCAAAAACTTAAATAAAATGAAGAGTAAGAACAATTGATGGAAAAAGGAGTAGAAGGAACTCTTGATGATGCAAGATAATCTTCAAATCATCCACAAAGCTTTTAAATTTGTTGCTATATGATGAAGAAAATGAGACAAGAGCAAGAACCCTAAAACCTAAGACAGCAAAAATATAGAGCTAGAATTAGAGAGAGAGAGAGGAGTTTTGTTTGATGAAAAGCCTAAAATTTGCTTACATACCCAAAATATGAGTAACAATAATGAGTGGAAGAGCACTTTGAATGTTCCAACAAGCAATGAGTCATGCTTGAGTATGAAATGAGAGAAAATCCAAATTTTCGCCACCAACTCCTTCTTTCCCGAAGCCAAAATGAAGAAGGAAATGTCATTTAAAGGGAAGTGAGCGATCGCTTACTAAGGGTGAGAGCTCGCTCACAAAGGCAATGTAAGCGATCGCTCACTACATTTTTGGCCACGCATCGGCCGTTCACCACACTGCAGTTGCGGGTGAAAACACTCCTCACAATGAGCGACCGCCTACCGTCCTTCCTAGATCGCACACCGGCCACTCACTTAGTCTGATGCCTTCCCAACTCCCTTAACTTCTCCAAAAAGTGCAGTTTGGTCCTTGCCTTCACTTTTATTTGAAAATCAACTCGTTTTGAACTCATTTTCTCCCCTCCCTCTTTGAACATTCGAAACCTACAAAAACTGTTGCGCCAATACTAAGAACTAGCAATAATTATCATAAAAACCACTGTTTAGAGGTGAAATATAAATCAATAAATCACACTCATCATGTATATACCCGGCGATGCATCAGGTGAAAATGAGTGGAATGGTTTTAAAGTTTAGTCACTAAATATTACGTTTTCATTGTATTTAACACAGAGGTATACAATGTAATTGACTTCGGAGTGTTTCTTGAAGAAACAATTTAACATTTTATAAGCTTTTTTTAATTTGATGAGCATGGTCTTCAAGATATCACATGTTCATACATATGTAACACATGTTAGTTGTTATTATTAAACATTTTGTGTAAACAAAAACTGCAAAACATTATATTTATCTTAGCTGGTCCTTGGTGGCACATTCTACTTCATTCTCTAATCATCTCATAGACTGCTGTCACATGTCCAATCTACATACATTTTTTTAAAGTTACTTATTTTTGTATTTTTTTTAAAAAAGCTTAATATATGTTATAAAATAGTTGTCAAATTTGAGATGTATACTTAAAACAAATTAGCGACATCAAAATCTTGTATTGTATTGTTAATCACTCAATCCGCACAACGATCAAGGATTTGTCTGCAAATTTGTGATATATTATTTGTTCATCCTTAGTGACCATATAATGAATTTAAAAAATGAAGCAATGCGTACCTGTCAGAATCAATTTCATCAAAATACCTAAAACACAACAAAATGCCTAACATATATATACAAAAACTAGCTGGTAACCCTCCTACGAGACAGTAAAAAAATTAACGTCTATGTCTTGATACTATCGATGTATTCATATAAATTACTGAAAAGATAACTCATATGCTATTTTATTTAAGGGTCGACAACCAAAAGAGTAAAATATTTAAGTTTACTATTTCATGTGTATGTTACTATTTGAAATTAATAAAACTCACACATTGGTCTTATTTGTCCAATTTATTGTACTTCTTTTATCTCTGATGTTTTATTATTATTTTTGCTTTTATCGGGGCCAAAAGTAAAAATGTTTTAGTTTTCTTTTTACTTTTTATAGTACTTCTAATTTGTTTTATTAAAACATTGAATATTTAATCGATTACCCACTACGAAACGGGGACCCAATACCTCTTATATATACATATATAGTAAATTAACTATTTTCTATGAAACAAATTTACATTATAAATATATCACTCATATTATAAAATAAGAAAACAATCCAAAACAAGACGTACACTATCGAAATATAAATTTGAAGAATTTGATGTTAGAAATATTATGAAATTATAGTGCTTACATATTTTCAGAAAATTTACTTAAATAAATTTTAAAAACATATGAATAAAATATTTTATATCATACTTACATAAAATCGTATATAAAATAATTCAATTATTTATAATAAGTATTACAATACTTTATTATAAATTTAAGGTAATTTATCATATTTAAAAATATATAATTATTACAATTAATAATACTCACAAATATAGTTCTAAAATAAATTACTTTTACATATTAAAAATATTTGAATATAAATTGTAACGAAAATCCCACAAATTGCGGGTTGGGCTTACCCGCCCAATTTTGTTTTTACCAACTTCAATTGTGTTCTTACCAATTTATTGAGTTTTTCATGAGAAACCACCAAAACCACCTCGTTGATCCATTTTTGTCGATTGTCATTGTGAAAAAAATGTTTTTCGCGACCATTGATGGCGGCGAACATGCTTAATATTTTTTCTTCCATCATGATTTCCTCTTTCTCTTTGTAAAAACTGTTCAAACATTTATATTTCAACTTTGTTAAAACATTATTTACTATCATGGTGTTAGCATGTAATAAAAATGAATATGATTTATTTGATAAAATATATTGTACGAAATCACAAATAGCACCATACATTTGCCTGAATTTTTCGATTTGCAAGTGGAGGTCATTTAAATCCCGTTGAAAGCGATCGATGTGGTCTGCGGCTAGTGTTGCATGCGAGACATCATGCTTGGCAAAAATGATTAGCGAGTTGTTTTGAATTTGGTTGACTAATATGTATGATTGAATTCTTTATGAATAAGTTATGTATTTATAATGTGGAATGTCTAGGATGTAGGCTTGAGATCGAGTTTGACACGATTTTGTGGGTTGTTTGAATTTTTAGGAAATTTAGATACAGTCTGTTGTATATTCAATCTATTTGGATGTTATCTCTTGATTAAATTTATCATGTGGTTTTAATAAATATTAAAAAAATATTTTACACGTGGCATGTCCTCTAACAATATGTTCATGTTTATATATTAATAGTAGATAATACCACAAAAATAACTAAAATTCATAAATAATCTTATTTTCCTAAAATACCAAACATATATACAAAAATAATACCACAAAATACCTAACATATATACTAAATTACCACAAAAATAATTAAACAACACAAAAAATACAAAAAAACAGATATTCATAAATTGAATACGTAATATATATACAAAAATAATACCACAAAATACCTAACATATATACTAAATTACCACAAAAATAATTAAACAACACAAAAAATACAAAAAAAAAACAGAAGTTCATAAGTTGAATACCTAACATATATACAAAAATAATACCACAAAATACCTAACATGTATACTAAATTACCACAAAAATAATTTAAAAACACAAAAAATACAAAAAACAGAAATTATTTGCATTGATTTGTAAACATACCTGTGATGGTGGATTGGAGAATGTTGAAGACAAAAATCAGAGGTTGCCGGAGAGCTTCAACCAAGAAATGAAAATGGTTGAAAAAAATCAATTTCTAACAGAGGAAAATGAAAAAAAAGATTTGATGTTACCTTAGTCAAATGAAGCAAATCCACTAAAAAAAGGAAAGGAACGACGCCGATGATGGGTCTCTAGCTCTGGTGCGACGGCTGCAACGAGGAGATGGAAGAAGTTGAAGAAGGAGAAGAAATGGGGAAGAAAGCCCGAGTTTGCTAGTTTATGGAACCTGATTACCAAGCCCGCTACCATCTACTTTTCAGGTACCCGAGGCGTTTTCAAAATTTGAAACGCCCGCCCAACAACAGTTAATAGCTTGGTAGCAGGCTGCACCCCACCTAGCTTGCTACCAAATTTAAATGGTGGCGCCTTCGGTAGCGGGCTGCCCGCCCCAGCCTGCGAGAGGTGTTTTGGGGACCTTGGTAGCGGGCTGCCACCTACCAGGGCCGCTACCGAGGTCTCAACAGGTACGCAGTGATCTCCCGCAACATAGGAGTACAAATCCTTTCTTGGTCCATATCTGTCCAACCCTGACGATATTGCAACACACCCAAAACCAGGTCTTTCCCACTTTCACACAAGCCTAGACAAGGAATCAAAGCGAGTTTCTCACATGCGTGTAGATTTGTATGACCTCAAGTCAAAGGACTACAGACACATGATTGACCATGAGAACAATTTATGATCACATTCGTTACTTGTCCATATAATGTTCTCATAATGTGGTCAGTCCACCTATAAACAAGCATTTACATCACACCATGTAAATCTTCCCTTATACTAGTCTTAACCATGTTTTTGACAACCCACGTTCACCATAACATTCGACTAGGGACATTTAGGAATCTTTGTTATTTCAGGGTTATCATATTATATTCGTTTATTATTAACGCACAAATATAAACAAAGATAATAACTTGAGCAATCTGCCTTTAATGAATATAGTTTACATGTTCTGTGTCCAAAACCAACTCACACATAGATTGACTTTTGGGCACAACTCCTACATGCAGACGAGTAGTAGACGGTGTGGCCTTGCCTCGCCTTGCTGGTAAGTATTCTCCTTCCTTTTAATTTTTGAATCTCTATCAATAGTTATGATAAGAAAGAAAACTGCTAAGATTTACGGCTTAATAATGTTGAAATTAGTAGTCATTCTTCCTTATACGATTGATGGCGATAGGCTCAATCACCCAAACAGGCCTACCAAAAGGCCCAAATCAATAGCCCACCATAAGGGCCCCATTAAAAACTCAAGTGATTACAAAGACCTAAGTTATATTCCCGGACTTAATAAAACATTTACCCGGACAAGGCATGGGAGATTCCCGGAGAATCATTTCTCGAACAATACATGACACTTGTGTAAATAACGGAATATTGACATATTACGATATTGCCACCATTAAGTACCTGCTATATAACAAACACTGATGGCATAAGTCAAGCTCTCGCACTTTTCAATCACTTGACTTGACAAGGCAAACGACTAACGCGCTACCAACAGACCCCATTCCTCGAATTCCGAGAATCGCGTAACGCACACGCACCGATGACGTCCAATAACGTCAGGACACGTCAGCATAACCGACACGTGGCGGCTACCCAAACTGCGCCGCCATCAACAGTGATAATCGTTCTGGAAAGTTGAATGAGTTTGGCGTGAAGTTGGTGTTGGGTCGTCAATTTGGTAGCTATGGAGCCCAACTGTGAGCTCGCCATGTTCCTGTTGTGGACTATAAAAAAGGTTGGAATAATTTCATGTAGTGGCTGCTAGTGCTCTAGCTGTATTTGCACCATGGTGAGCACATAAGCATTTAGTCTTGTCAGACAATGGCCCTTGTTGGTTCTTTGCAAATTTCCCATAACCCTGGATCTTGCAAGAACCAGGGATTCAATAAAAAGTTGAAGGTAGCTATACATCTGTTTTTCATTAATGTGACAATTTAGTTCGTTACCATGTTTTTTCTCTCTCTTAGTCCACTTCTGTATCTACATTTCACTTTTTGTGTTTGAGCATTGCTGGGGCTCCATTTGTTAATTGACATCATTTTAAAAGGCTGGAATGCCATCTATCTTTGCTACAGTGACATGATGTCATATGCAAATAAATGCTTTGGTTTGTCCAACGATATAATGTTCTATTGAAATGCTTGTACAGTATATTTTGAAGGACCTTTTGAATATTATTTTTGTTCCATATTTACTTGATGCCTTTGACTTGGCATGCATTTCCAGGCATTAAATTCTCATAGTATATGTTATAGAGAAATTGCATGTAACTTTCAATACCTTTGTAAACGACATATCTATATGTAGTAGTGTAGTCTTATTACAATTTCACCCAAAGCATAGTATTAGATGTTTAAACTCTGAACTTTAAAGTACTGATAGTTTCTAGAAATTAGGATCATGAAATTATCTTTATTATACTGGTATTTCCAAGAGTACGTAGAATGTTTGAAAATTTCTTTCTTACTTTCGGAGTAACCAAACATCAATGTTATTCTTCCTAATGCTTACAATTTTTTTTTTATGTTTTGCTTTGTTTTATTTATTTTTTTCAGTTTGAACGAAGGGATTCTTGGAGGGCTAATATTCAAAAGGTTGTCCTTTTACCACTTTGTTCTGTGTTATTTAATAGTAAAACTTACCCTTGCTGTCAAATGCTTGGAACGAGGTATCTTTCGATTCGAGAACAGATCATATTTTAAAGCAGAAACTCAGAATTTGCAAACAGAGATTCAAGGAATGGAAAAATGAAAATGTCGGGGTTCACTATATTAATGGGTATTGGGTTGAAAACCCATCTGAAATAAAACAGGAAGTGCAGAGATATTATGAAGCCTTGTTCAAAGAGCCCTCACCTCTAAGCCCGACCCTAGTAAGTGAGAGATTTAAAAAGATGGAGCAAAGTGCTAGTGAAAATTTGGGAGCTCCTTTTTCTGAAAGTGAAATCAAAGCAGCTGTGTGGTCTTGTGAAGGCTCCAAATCTCCTGGTCCTGATGGCATGACTCTCAGCCTGATTAAATCATTATGGGATATGATCAAATTAGACTTCATGGCTTTCTTCCGGTATTTTGAAAAAGGTGGAACTCTTGGTCTTGGCTATAACGCTTCTTTCATCACTTTGATTCCAAAATCAAAAAATCTGGTGGGGCTCAAAGATTACAGACCGATTAGTTTAATTGGATGTCAGTACAAAGTGCTCGCAAAAGTGTTATCAGAAAGGTTGAAGAAGGTGATCCCTCACCTAATAGGTGATACCCAGTCAGGTTTTATCGAGGGAAGACTGATTATTGATGGAGTTCTAGTTGCAAACGAAGTGGTTCAGAATATCAAGCGCCTAAAGTCTCAAGCAATGGTTCTCAAAATTGATTTTGAAAAGGCCTTTGACTGTGTCAATTGGAAGTATCCCACTTCGGTTATGGATCAGATGGCTTTGGAAAGAAATGGACAGATTGGATCTACCAATGTCTCAGCTCTGCTACAGTCTCGGTCCTTGTCAATGGAAGCCCAACAAAAGAATTTAGAATGGAACAGGAAGTTCGACAAGGTGACCCCTTATCACCTTTCCTATTTCTGATTGCTGCAAAAGGTCTTAATGTGATTATGAAGGTGGCTAAGGAAGCTCGCATTTTCAGAGGAATTCAAATTGGGAGCTCTGATCTCCAGATTACTCATTTACAATATGCAGACGATACAATCTTTTTGGTGAGTGGGATAAGAGAAATCTTTCAAATCTAATGTGTCTTCTCAAGAATTTCAAGTCAGTTTCAGGTTTTGCAGTGAATCTTTCCAAGACTTGCCTTTTTGGTGTCGGGATCAACCCTCCGGTTATGGATCAATTTGCCAGATATGTGGGATGCAGAGCTGGATGCCTTCCTTTTGCTTACTTGGGTTTGACAGTTGGCAACAATATGCAAAAAGTTGAATCATGGAAATTTGTCTCGGAAAAAATTCACCAGAAATTGAGCTCATGGAAATGTAACAATATCTCGATTGGAGGCCGTCTAACAGTGTTGAAATCCGTCTTGGGAAGCCTTCCCCTGTTTTACTTCTCAGTGTTCCATGCTCTTGGAAAAGCCTTAAAAACCCTTGAGAGTCTTCGTATGAATTTTTTATGGGGGGGAAACACTGAGAGAAGGAAAATTCTTTGGGTCTCGTGGGATAGGGTTTTGGGTGTTCGGGAAAAGGGAGGGCTAAATGTGGGAAGTCTCGCAGCAAAAAAATAAAGCTATTTAGGAAAATGGTGGTGGCGGTTTAGAATGGAGGGGGGTCTTTCTGGGAAAAAGTCATTAAGTCTATTTATGGTGAAGATTGGGGGATCACTAGTACAGTTCACTCTAGTGGAGTCTTGGGGGGTATTCTCAAAATTGGGCGGGACCTAAAGAAGAAAGGGTTTGATCTTGCAAAAGTGTTCAGTAGGAAGGTTGGCAATGGAAGTAGTGTTAGGTTTTGGAGGGATGTCTGGGTAGGTGAAGTTAGTCTAAAAGAAAAGTTCCCTAGGCTTGCAGCTCTAGATCTGGATGATGGGTGTTTAGTGTCATATAAAGGGGAGTAGCGGGATAGAGTATGGAGATGGAGGAGGGGCCCGAGTGTTAGGGCTCTGAATGAATTCTCTGAGTTCACTTCTTTGTTGGAAAATTGTTGTATTATTGCAGATTGCTCGGATTCATGGTGTTGGTGTTGGGACAAGTTTGATAGATATACAGTCTCCTCGGTCACCAAACTCATTCAACCTTTTTTGCTCAAATCTCCGCCGATTGATGTTGTTGTGACTCCTTCGAATTCTTGGATTCCAATCAAGATCAACATATTCTCGTGGCGTGCTTCTATTGATCGTCTCCCTTCCAAAGTGTAGCTCTCAAGACGTGGTGTCCAGCTCAATAACTTAGGATGTTCTTCTTGCATCCGTAGTTTTGAGCAAACTGCTCATGTTATCTCCTCTTGCACCACAGCTTTTGCTCTTTGGCCGAAGATCTTTCAGTGGTGTCAAATGGGCTCCTTCTTCTCCGTCAACTGGAAGGATTTATTAGCAAAAAATTGTAATTTCTGTCAGCTTTCCACTCCTTAGTGCAAAGGTTGATGGGCTATTCGATGCATCACGGCTTGGACCTTGTGGACAAGGCGGAACAACTCTATTTTTAATCCGTCTTCGAAGCAGGTGGTTTCTACAGTTTCTCGGACATTCAACTCCTATCTTTCCTTTAGATTTCAAATAGGTGGTCTAAGGTGAGTTTCTCCTGGTCAGAATGAGTTTGAGTTTTAAACCCTCTTGATGCTTTACAGAATTGTTAATCTATTCTCTGCATTTTTTTCCTCTGTGATGTAAACACGTTGTCTTTGTTGTTCTTGTCTCCTTCTTGGAGGCAGAGCTTTTACCCTTTATTCAAAAAAAAGAAGTATATGTTTATTTAGAAGTTACATAAGATCATTGTAACAAATACTCCCTTTGTCATCAATTAATCCATGCATTTATTTTTGTTGTTTCACAATATTTAATTTATAATTTTTTTCATGAGTGTTTATGCATTTTAAGTTAAATAATTCTTATCCATATCAAAATTTGAAGTATAAATTTTTTAAATATATATATATATATGAATCTTTTTCACTATTTATCTTTGCAAAAAATTGAATCAAAACACTGAATCTTAAAACATGAAAGTCAAATGTATGAATTAATGTGAGACGAATGGAGTAGATATTACTGTAGTACTCAAACCCTTGAATGTTTCACGGAGATGTTATTTACCAACTAGTTGGAAAAATCACTAGCTGTGTTATGTGTGTAAATACCTAATTAGAAGAGTATTTTAGTCTTTAAAATTGTTAGTTAGTTAGTTAAATTAATTAAATAGTGTTAAAATTAGCTAGTAATTTTTCCAACTAGTTGGTAAATAACATCTCTCAATGTTTCACCACACCTTCTTGCATCAACTCTGTTGATCTGTAGAAAAGATTGATGATTGCTTTGGTTCGTTCTTAATGCTTATGGAAGACTTGATCTGTAAAGCAATGGGAAATTAGAAATATTGATTAGGAAGAACTAATAGAGAATAAAACAAATAGATAAAGAACTGTACCCTGTTTTGATGATTTCTTCCATGTTTTCCTCTAATATCCTCGGCTCTGTTGAATATTAAAATGCAACAACTTTAATCAACTGGAAATAACAAGAGGGGGATATGGCTATGGGTAAATTTTGTGAGTGTTAGGTTATGGTGGGATATGGTTTTATAGATGAAGTGTCTATCTTAAAATTTAAAATTCAATAGTTAGTTTATAATGGATTTAAACTCATCTCAATCTGAGTTTGGTTAAACTTAACTAAAGCTATTAAAGAAATTTGAATTCAGAATTTATATTTTTATATTATTTGAGTTCAAATTATATTTTTTACATTTTTTATATTTTTTATCTGTTAGTTGTTAACAGGTATGCTGATTTAAATTCTGAACTACTTTTTCAAAATTATATTTATCAACTACTTTAAGGTTTTGAATGGATGAAAGTTTGTTCACTCTTTAACTTTGAAATATTGTTGCAAGTTAAACTTTGAAACTTGGTTATTGAGAATTCTTATATGGTGCATGTATACACATACTATTAACAACAATTCAGCCCAACCCATCCGAAAATAGTAAATGTCTAAACTACCCCTAGGAAAATATACCCTTCCTTCAAGTAAGTAGCCAAGAGTTATCACGCTTCCCTACCTACTTCGCGATACGCTGCGGAGCTCCACCACCAGAACGGATACCAACGCCACCACCATCCGTCTCCGATCTTGCCTTCTCTGGCTATGGTCGTATCTTACTGCAACTAAACGCTTCGATACGCTTCCCTGTTCTCCTCTCTACATGGCCACTATCACCAGACAACAACGCAATCTCCATCGTCGTCGCCGTGATTCCAGATTTAGGAATTGATGGGAGATATCCCAGCCAAACCCGCCACAAAATTGCTCCTTAATAACCACCGGAAATAGTCTTTCCGGAGTCCGAATGCCTTTTCCCAGTAGTCGGAGGCTCTCCCTGTCACTATACAGCTTCACCGGAGCTGTTTGGTTTGCAGCCGGAGGTATTCAGTCGTGAAAAAAAACGATTTGGGAGTGACAGGAGTGTTTTTAGGTAAAACTAGCTTTTAGTGTATCTTGTTTAGTTTTCTTAATTATTGGGTTACTAACAGTTTCAAGTTTGCAGGAAAGCTCTCACAAGTTTCAAAACCAACAGTTTAGGCACTGAGCCTAAACTTTCTTTGTTTATTTAATATCTTTGTTAATATCTTGTTTTACTTTGTGTCAGTATATTTTGAGATTTGTTTGCTTTCCCAATATAAAGTCCAATATTCATTATTTAACATGCTATAATTTATCTATATCTTTGAACTATAAATTCCAATGTTTATATTAGTGAATGAATATACTAAGTTTTGTGCGAATGTCTAAAAGATGACGAAGAAGTGTCCAAAATAATAAATAGAAGTGTCTAAAATAATAGATTATAATGTCTGAATAAGCTTATGAAAATGTATGAGAAATATGAAATGTCAAAAAGATAATGCAGAAGTGTCTAAAATAACAAACAGATATGTCTAAAATAATAGATTAAAATGTCTAAAGAAACGTACGAAAATGTATGAGAAATATGTAGATGTCCGAAAGATAATGCAGAAATGCATAAAATAATAGACATAAGTGTCTAAAATAATAGATGAAAATGTCTGAAAGATGACGAAGAAGTGTATAGAATAATAAATGGAAGTGTCTAAAATAATAGCTTAAAATGTCGGAAGAAGCTTATGAAAATATATGAGAAATACGCAATATTAGAAAGATAATGCATAAGTGTCTAAGATAATAGATAGAACTGTCTGACAGATGACGTAAAATGTCTAAAATAATATTTTTACTATGATTGATGGAGTAATATTTTTTTTTGAAGGAATCGCAATTTGCAAGTAACTGATGAGGTCAACTCAGCCACTCAGGATGAGAAAATGTAAGGAAATAAAGTTGTGTGCCTCTAGTTACAATATATAACATTTCAAAGGAGTAAATGCAATGTAAGGTACATATTATTTATAATCAAATGGGGAATAAATTCTACCTACAGATGGAGATCATGAGAAAGCATCATGTTACAGGAAGATCATTGAAGAACAGTGAAGAAGCTAAAAGATAAAAAAAAATCATTTGTTAAAGTGTATTCAATTCAATACACAAAAAGACAAATTAACGAAAAAAGCATCAAGAGCTACGAACAAGAACACCCTCCATCATATCCCTGAATTCGAAAAAAGCGACATGGTCGTCCCGATTACGATCCACATACCTATCATTTGCCTCACTCTATTGATCTCTCTTCCCTCCGACAATCACATTTTCCTCAACAGCGATTGCAACTCGTCGGCGGAGATGAACTCGTCGCCATCCTCAACGAAGACCTTGAAAGCCACCGTCCTCATCTTAGATGAACTCGTTCAGGCTGGGGCTGCTTGGAGGCAGAAGGATGACGACCGGCGTTGGTCTGTTGGTGTTGGCAACACCCATCACCACAACGAAGGTCATCGGAAGGAGAGGGCATGCATTTCATAGTCAGCGTCTGGCCGTCGTCAATCTACAGGCAGTGACTGCCGAAGCCGGATCCGTGACTTATTAAATTTTTAAGAAGGGGTATAATAGTAACTAGATTGCTATGTGTAGGTACACATATGTGCACACTATAATTGGTAGGTTATTGATGGAGCTCGACTTACTGGATTGGACAGATGGGCGGAACTGAAGGCTTCATTTAGGTTGGCTGAAAAGGAAAAGCTTGTTTAGTGTTATGTTGTAGGGTCATATGCTAAAAAATCTTGGAATGAAGTGTAATTTTTGTTAGATTTGGTGAATCCTGTTAGTTACTCGATAAGGTGGTTTTGTAGTTTGTTATAGCTGTTTCAGCCCTTACAGCTTTTTTCTCGATTTAAGCTGGAAAAATTAGAAAGGAAAACCCGATAATACCCTCTATTTCCTGTTATATATATACACACACACACGATAGGATCTTGCTTTATATTATAATAGTAGATATTGATACTTCAAAATGTCCATTCCCGTTTCTAAAAAATGACAACATTTTGGATACAAAAATTACTTAAACGGTTTCCCTTCGTTTGAAAAGCTACAATCGGAAGTTAAGGGTGTAGTGTAGTTTTTTGAAACATAAGGGGCTAAGTGAAAAAGATTTCACACATTGGGGACCGAATTGTGAATACTAACGAGTCTTTTTAAAATTTGCAGGCTGCACAAGAGCCTATTGAAGGGTTTCTTGAAGAACTCAACTAGAATGCTGAGTGAGAAGGGTCAAGTTCATGTGACCCACAAAACGACAAGGCCTTATTCCGAGTGGGAGGTAGTGAACCTTGCCCAAAACTCTGGGCTGCGGCTGGTGAACAAGGTCCCATTCAAGAAATGGGGGGGGGGTCGTTGAAACGGACGTTTAGGCTACTAACCGGCTCCACCTTATCTTGAATAAAGTTATGGCTCCACCTTATCTTGAATAAAGTTATATGTTTCTTTTCTTATATTAGAATACGAGGAAAGATTCATAATTCCATCAACTTTTTCTTCTGATATTAGAAGATTAAAAAGTTTATATCCCGGCTACCAGAAAAAGAGAGGTGACAGAATTCGCTCCGACAGCACGTTTGAGGTCGGAGATTCCGTCACTTTCATGTTGTGTCTCCAAGTGTAATAATTTAGTCTTACCGGTTGACTTTAATTAATTTAGACCATTACACTCCTTCGTCCGTAAAAACATTGTCTCATTTGATTTTACTATTTTAAAGTTCAATATTTGACTCAAATTTTAATAGAGTTAAACAGTGAAAAAACTCAAAAAAAATGTATTTATAAAATTTAGATTGCAAATGTTACTCCCTCCGTCCCAAAAGTAATGCAACACTAGTTTTTCAACATTTAATCTATTATTTTATTTATTTATAAATTCAAATTAGAAATTAGAAACTTTTATATACAACTAAAAATTTGATATCTTAACTTTATGAATGTATTTTTTTTATATTTTTTCCATTAAGAAATAATATTGATAAATTGAAGTCAAATTGATATCAAAAGTCAATTGTTGCGTTACTTTTGGAACGGATGAAGTAATACACATATGTGAATTATTTAATTCTCGATGTCTAAACATTCATGAAAAAAATATAGATTAAATACTGTGAAACTGTCAAAATAAATGAGACAATCTTTTACAGAAAGAGGGAGTATATATGAGTTGGTCCAGGGATGGATCTATATAGGGACGAGAGGGGGCAGCTGTCACCCGTTCAATTTTGAGGGATATAATAGGGTATATAAGAAGTGTTGTACGGATCTAGATGATAATTTATCTATCTAACCCCTTCTACCAATCCCAAAATAAAACTTAACCCCAATTTTAATTAAAATTGACTCAATTGCTCTTTAACTATATACAACTTCTCTCAAATGATTTAATTTGAACCACATTACTTTACTTGAATGATATATAATATTTTGGATAATTATAAAAAACCCCCATTTTTTTTTCATAATATACGATCCCCCCTCGTAGTTTAAGAATTCATTAAAATACTCACTATAAATGTCTGGTTGTAATTGAATGATGACAATTCAACATGTAGGTAGGCAGTTGAAGCGCGTAGGTAGACAATTCAACAGGTAGAATCTTTGAGATAACGCCTATTGTAGGGCGTATGTCTATTCAAATTTCAAGAAGTTGAAGAATTTGTTTTATTTTAAGATTATTTTATTGCATAATGAGTAAGTTTAAGAGTTGTTATTTAAGTGTAATTTTATTTTCCTAATTGAAAAGACATAAATAAACTATCCTTAAGTAGACTTCAGATTCTTGTCCTCTCATAACATAAAGAATTTTACGTTAGTATAAGGTATGTCCTCTAATGTATTATGTTACGTATTACTCTGTCCTGAACAGATTTCAGAGTATAATTAAGGTATGTCTAAATATTTATTATGTTATGTATGAATTAATATAATCATATTTGTCGTGACTTGAAACTCAGCCGTAGTAGTGAATTGTGAGACGGTGGACTCCGGTGGACTTTGAAGAGACGACGAAGACGAAGACGTTAAGAAGGTGGAGGGACCCGGAAATAACTTCTCAGTTACTTCTTTTTTTCCATGTTGGTTTTTTCATTCAGAATTTATTTTTACTTTCACCTCACCGTTAAGTTTAATCATCAGTAGAGTTATTATACGTGGCAATATTTTATTGAAGGAATAGAGAGGGCATACCACGGTTTTGGGATAGAAGATTTGGATTCACTTTTTCATGCATGAAAAAATCTACTCTCCCTATATATCCCAACATTTAATTAATAAATCCACTCATGTATATCCCAACATTCAATAAATTAAGGAAAATTTCCATCCTCCAACCACCTCCAACTTGTATACTTGTCGTCGTCATGTTATTAATGGTAGATATTTATCACTAATAATTACAGGACTACCACTTCCGTAATTAATAGTGACAACCTCATAATAAATAATGATACCACCAACCATTAACACCATGTCAAATACTCTATCAATCCCTTCCATGTTGAGAAAACCGGACCGGACCGGCCGGTCGAACCGGTTGGACCGCGAACCGGTGGCCTGACCGGTCCGGTTTCGGTTTTGAGGCCTTTGCTTAGAAACCGGTGAAAACCGGTGGGAACCGGCGGAACCGGACAAAACCGGTGAACCGGTTGAACCGGAAACCGCCGGTTTCCAAGAAAAAAAGTTTTAAAAAAAAAATTAAAAAAAATTATTTTACATTTTTAATACTCATTGTAATTTTAAAGCATATATGTGCTAACTATTTTGAGTTTTGATAGATATATGTTCTTGAGTTTATTATAAATTACTTATTTACTTTAAGATGAATGATAAATGTTAGATATCCCGCGTATTTAACTAATACCGGTTGAACCGGTGGCTCAATCGGTCAAACCGGTCAGACCGTGAACCGGTAGCTTGAACGGTTCTCTGTCCGGTTCGGTTTTATAAACCATGATCCCTTCAAATATCACTCCCTTGAAAATATAGGTCGGAGGACTTTCCTCCAATTTGGAGAAAAATATTGTCCATAAATTAATGAAACTACTGTATTGAATAGTAAACGGTAATTGATGTGAAATTGATGACTTCTGCATTTGCCTAGCGCTTATTTGTACGACAAAATTAATTAAGTTTGGTGGCTTCTAGTTGACGAAGACTTCAGTTCAGGTCCTGCCCTCTCCTCTTAGCCCCAAATCCCATGCATATAATTAGGAGTATATATATCCTACAAAATCCTAAACAACCAGCTGCACCTTTTATTCTTCTCCGCAACATATGAAGAAGGTACCTACTCACTCAACATTTTTTTTTTATTCTCATTTTCCTTCTAACCATATAGGAGTATGCATATAATTTCAAATACTAACTTAATTATATGCAATATCATTATTATTATTATTATTTAAATAAGGGTATATATGATGATGATGATGATTTGTTCTATTGACTATGCAGTACAAAACGGTAATTGATGTGAAATTGAACTGCGACAAATGCAGATCCCAAGTTATGAAGATTGCAGCCAAGCATGGTACTTATTAATTACTATTAACTTTATTAATAAACGTACCAAATTATTATTATTTTTTTCCCTTTTTTTTCAATTACTACTAAAATTCCTTTTGATTTAAACTTCCCTGTATCTACGTATACACAGGGGCAACTCAGGTGGCAGTAGAAGGGGAGAAGCTGGTTGTTGTGGGGAGTGAAATTGATCCAGTGAAGTTGACTCGCAGCCTAAGGAAGAAGCTCCACCATGGCATTGCCAACATAATTAGCCACCAAGAGGAGAAGGAGAATAAAGAGAAAGAGAAAGATCCTCCTCAAAAACCCGATCTTTATTACGTTTCATTTCCAGCATCTAATCTATATTACACGCAAGAAGTACCATATCAACAACCACCTTCTTGTTCTATCCTTTGAAGAATATATTAATCAAGGTTATTATGCATGTCTCATTTGAATTTGGGGATATGTTAACCTTAAAGTGGTGTTAGTTATCGTTTCTTTTTGTAATCTGATCTTAATCTACAAGCAATAAGTCATGAGAAGTGACAGTTTATTGGTGTAGTACTGCTGCCATGAGGAAAATTAGGTGTTGAAAGTTTCCTATAATTAAATCTTCATACTTTAACATAGTAATTCTAGTTGTTTAAAATCTTCAAATTAGTAATTGGTTCTAGAAACTTACTAGAAAACAAGTAATTTCTAAAACGAGGGTCGTTTGGTGTTGGGAAATTTTCCAAGTTTTATATTCCAGATTTCCTTTATAAACGTTTAAATATATAACTTATTTGTAGAAGTAAATAACCTTATTTTCTAAAGTTTGGAAACCTCAACTATCAAAATAGAAAATTTTCAAAACAATGCTTTCTACTTTAACACGTTCGTTTTCCAAAATTCGGACAATGTTTTCCATCTCTAAAAAATAATAGTTATACATTCGATCATTTATATAAGAAAAAATAAATTTTACTGGCAGTCCCGTAAAAATAATAATTATCTTGTTTTGGTCATATTTTAAAATTTTGTCATGTTTAGTGAATCTTAGGATACTCTAAATCGTAAGTTAAATTTGAACGACTTTCTAAATCAGATAAATTAGCTTAAATACCCGTCTATGGCACGGGTTAAAAAATTAATTAATCATTCAAATAAGGCAAGTATTTTTAAAATTAAAAAATGATCCCGTGCGATGCCAATTAATTGGTTTCATGGCAATGTAATAGAAAATTTAATCTACAGAACCAACAAATACTCCAATTGTCCAAGTCCCCTAATGATGCAATTCGGTGATTGGATGGTCTTCCATGATGAATCTGCAGATCGAACACACACAATATTAGTCAAATGACGCGTTAACACCAAAATTAGTACCAACTATTGTCAACCCATAATGTGCTTCTGCAATCAATCAATACCTGTCACTACCATCGTTCAGTACATTACTCAGTCCATCCCACCAGAACATGATAGTAGAATAACACTATCATCTGAGTATCTGTTATCAATAACCGAAAACATATACAGAACATTCAAGTTTAGCTTCATATACATAACATTCAAGTATAACTTCATTTTCGATGATAATTGAAAACAACATGTAATTAGGAAAAAAACATTTTTATTACTTAATTTATAAATTACTTTTATTTTGCTTAGTAAGCATATCCATTTAAAAAAAAAATCGTATCATTTTTTTATAAACGAAAGGGTACAGTAAAAATTGGAATATCTGAGTGACATGTATGAATATTGTGCAAAATGCATGAAATCCAATATGTGTACCGGTTCTAATTTATGTACCAGGTCATTTTAACCCGCCAACCCGCTTTTTTGTTTTTTGTTTTTAACTATTGTTGTACTAACCACTTAGCCCAACCCAAAGAACACCTAAGGCCCACTTGGTTCTAACTACCCAACCCAACCCAACCCCAATTAGCCCAACCCAAAGAACACCTAAGGCCCACTTGGTTCTAACTACCCAACCCAACCCAACCCCAATCCTCTAAAACAAAGTTGCCCATTAACAATAAAAACTACAAAACCCATTTGTGGTCAACCAACCCCTGAAAATCGATTCATCCTCAAATCGTTCGTTAACCCTAACTGATTAACTAAATACCCCTCACGTTGAATATCTCCCAGCTCGGAAAATTCACACGCATGTCTAGTAGCTGATGTTAGTAGACTGACGGTTCCGCTCGAGCACTCCGCATCAACGCCTGAGGGACGACAAAACAGAGCAGGGGTCCGGAAGTCACCGACGAAGCTCGGCATCCTCGATGTGAATGATGGTGGTGGACTTACGGTCCGCTCGAGCACTCCGCATAGACGCCTAAAGAACGACATAGCATAGTAGGTGGCCGAAAGTCGCCGACGAAGCTCGCCATCCTCGTTGTGAATACTGACAATCCACTTATTGAATTTTTTTATTAAGAGAGTTCCTTATTTTTTATAAAACAAATCCATAGTTATTCTCTATTTATGGCCATACATGTTAATTTGTTTGAATTTGTTTGACACATTATTGTGCATGATTTAAACTTCAAAACTTTCACTTTAGAATTGATCATGCTTAGCCGAGCCTTACCAAGTAGTTGCACAGAATTAGTTGCTCATAATTTAAACTACCAAATTCTAAACATCACTTGAAAATAACCTTATAAGTTTTCCATGTGATTCTGATCTTTGATGTTTGCTCATTATAGACATCCATATATATTGTGTGTTTTCATATATTAGTCAGAAGATAAGTCTCAACATTCATAGCCAAGTGATATAATTTAAGGAAGTTTTCATTATTCAACCATATAAATATATAAAATGCAGCAAGTTCACAGAATACAAATAAAGACTAAAAATGTTGATTAAAAACAACATACCTTAAGAGCAATGATCCCTCAGTCGCATAACTATAGTTCACCACCTTGGCAACCAGCACAACCGACTATGTAACTTTATGTCATGCAAGAAAACATTGAATAGAATTAGCCAATGTGATTACCAAAATATACAGATTTTAGAGTCAGAAGATACTTGAGCATAAAACCTACCCGTATGCAAAGTAGAAGACTCTATTTGCCATCTCAAATAGTACCGTTTATATAGATAGCTAGTATTAGCTCCAACTCCTTAATACGTGGTTTTGAATAAATCTGAAAAAATTACAACATAAATTTAGGTATAGTTTAAGGAATCAATTATATCATTACCATATGAATATGCTAAGGAAATAACTCACTTAGTGCACCACCAGTTTAGGGTGAACTCAGAGTGAACGACCTCCTAATTTGTGTACCTTACCAAAACAAAACAGCTATATTTTGGAAGAAATATAATCTGATAATGGAATGATCAAATTAAGTGGGCAAAAGGTCCAAATTTGCCACTAACGTTTGTCTATTGACACTTTTTTACCACTACTCCAAAAAAGGCTCGATTTTACCATCATTTTATGTTTGAGTGGTTCCTTTGTGCCACCGAAAAACGTTTTGAGGTTCTTATATGCCATTAAAATGGTTGATGACGTCTATTTGCGGTGGCGGTTGAGTTTTCGTGGTGGACTTGGGCCGAGATGGTACGTTGGAGGTCAGCGATGACAATGATGGTGGTTGGAGCGGCGTACGACGACTGGAACGTTGGATCGAAACGGTTAAACTTGAAATCGTGGTGGAGGTTTTTTGTCGATTTCTCCGCTGTTCCGGTGGCTTTGGTGGCGGAAGACGGACGGTTGGCTTCACCTGGACAGGCTGGAGATGATGGTGGTGGTTGACTCGACCACCGTCGTTGACCGTCGCACCGGCCGCCGCAAACAGACGCTATCAACCATTTTAATGGCATATAATAACCTCAAAACGTTTTTCGGTGGCACAAAGGAACCACTCAAACATAAAATGATGGTAAAATTGAGCCTTTTTTTGAAGCAGTGGTAAAAATGAGCCAATAGGCAAATGTTGACGGCAAATTTGGACCTTTTATCAATTAAGTGATATATATATATATACATAAATACATACATATATAATTACATACCTGCAACCACAGCACAAGTCAAAGCTAAAATTATGGAGTCGAATTTTTTATTCCATAATATAAATAAGTATGCAATCAATCACTTGGGTATGATATAGATACACAACCTATATTTCATCCTTACATGGTTTTCGACATAAATAAGATGAAATCATGCATAAAAATTGAAAATAAATCGTACATGCTAAATTGATTGTGTGAAAAGATTTTAGAAATTTCACCCATCTATTTCCTACATTATATTGTGAGGTCATATAAAATAAAGTTTCCAATAAAAATCTTAAAAAACCATAAAAGCTTATAGTTCTCAAGACGATAAGTTTAAAAAATATTTTACAAAAAACCTTTTATTCCCCAAGAACTTAGAATGATCAAACAACCACTAAATGAAAAAGTTATGTTTACACCATGGTAGTAAGGATGGAAACATGAGAAATTTGATTTCATATTGCATACCAAGTTTAAACGTGTTACATGATGCTGAAGTTAAGTATCACTGAAAAACCAAAATTGGTTTATGAATTGGCATCATGATTTATTTTTTTCCTAACTTCCGTTAATACAAATTGCTTATTATCCAAAGACATGTATACGTGGTAAGCATAATTACAATTCGATAGCTACTATTTACCATATATAAGTTATAATTCCACCGATTACGAATTTCAAAATGGAAAGTGAATGGTAGTAAATGGTGGGTCTGATAATGGAAACTGATCGCTTAAAAAATTATGGTAAGCAGAATAAGTGATTTACTGTGAACGAATTTAACATAAAATCATTCATATGTGGAAATGACATGGCGCGATGTGTCTTCACCTGGTTTAAGAGTTCAATTTTTTCTGCAACATAGTTCTCATGTTTTAAGATATTATAATAGATATTTTATTAACATAAAAGATAAATATTTTAAACTAAGATTGTTCAACTTGGCCAAAACTTGGAAAAACAAATCAAAAAAGTTGTCTCCTTGCCATCGATGGGTAGCGTTTCATGGGTGAGAAAGCCTACTTTAATATGAATATTTGAAAATTTTGAGACCTTTTTTGCTCTCTCCAACATACCTCGAAATTGATACATTAACAATTTTTATTATTTTTTTATTGATTTAAGTGAACAATTCTAATTCGATTGGTTCGAAAATCATTCGTAACTTGTTCACATAAATTTCAAATAAAACTTAATTTCAAGTAAAAAAAAAATCAAAACTCCTGATGCAGATTCAACTTGATTATAATTAGATTAATGTTTGATTCGGTTCAACTCATTTTCAACCTTTTTTTGGCTCAACTTTTGATGCGCACCAACATACATACATTCCATGCATGTATGTAACAGCCCAATATGTCAGAACAAAATAACATGCTTATGAGATCACACTTCTTACTACATATTGATGTATGGTACTATGCTTCATTGACAAGGTAATATAATATTTCAAAAATTTAGTAAATGGGCATTATTAATTTCTCCTCTCTTTAGGACAGAACATTGCCAAAGGACACTGACAAAGGAACAGAAGCAAAGTTGTTCAAAAGCCCAATAGGTGAGGGTTTGAATATTCCGTCAATAAGATCAGACAAAATATACAAACAAATATCTAGATCATTAATTTATGTTGGAATTTCTGGTCCATTCGTGAGTTGTTCAAAGATTGCATTGTTTATTTTTGTTGTTAATTTCATAGTATTAGATCTATACATTTTTTGTTTATGAGTATTTAGACATAAAGTTCAAATGACCCATATGTGTATCGAAGTTTAAAAAACTTCTAATTATATACTGCATTTTTTTATATTAAAAAATCATTATTTATATTTTAATTATTTGAATGAGGCATTAGCACTTGAAACAACAAAAAGAAACCATGCAATCTTTTAGAGACCGAAAGAGTATAAGATATATTAGTGTAGAAAAAAATTAAATAAAATATAGAGCCAAAAGTAGAGGGAAATGTAAAATTTGAAACTTGATATTCATAAAACATGAAAATATGTTTTCAAACATTGTAGGCAAAAAGCTCAAATAAAACCCTGAACTATTTGAATCATCACGACTCGACCCTGAATGAATTAACAGGTCAAATAAAACCCTGAACTTCTCGTTTTGTACCGATCAAGCCCTTATGTTTATTATTTATTGATCTGTCTGACAGAAATGCACACATGGACGAATACTGGTGGGAATTAGACTGATGAATGTGTTTAGACGGGAATCAATCTAAAATTGCAGGTCATTTGGGACGTGAGAGACAGTGGAGAGGCAAAAAGTGAAAGTGCGCAGAGAAAAGTAACTTCCTTTATGGAGACAAATCGAATCGATTGCCTTGCAACTACAAAAGCAGAGTTATGAATTGAAAATGAAATTAGAAAGGTATGATACATTCTCAGCATGTAGCATCTTCACAACTTCCTCCTCTTTTGTCTACAATGGATCCGCCCAATAAAAAAAAGTTGCAATTTCGTCCCTATTAAACAACCATAAACGTTTAAGACAACAACCAAAAAATCCAGACCCACCCTAACCTCATAAAACAACGATATCATCACGTCCAACATTCATATTGCAACTTACCTTCTCAACACAATTGTAGAACCTCCACCTTGTGTTTTTCCAAGTCCAAGAAGTCAACCTCCCAGCACGACGCTTGCAGTAGCAGAGGACATTGTGCCACTGTTTCCTCTGCCACTAGAGCTTCGAACAGATCTCTCCAGAGTGCACAAACTGGAACCAGAGGAACTACACTTCTTTGATTGAGCAAGTTTAAGTCTCCTCCCACACATTCGATCATCAATTTCGCCATTCACCATGTTCGTTGGATCAACTGCAGCCTAGTATTTAAAATCCTGAAATCATCAAAACCCTAGAATACCCAATTGCTCAATCTCTTCACAGCTCGTCACCCTATTTATCAACAGAATTGTCCAGCTCACCATCCACCTAAGCTTCTGTTACCCATGTCATATAACAAAACGGAATATTCCATAAAGATGCCCCTAACGTAACGTCTAATGGCCAGATTGGTACAAAATGAGAAGTTCAGGGTTTTATTTGACCGGTTAATTAGTTCAGGGGCCGAGTCGTGATGATTCGAAAAGTTTAAGGTTGTATTTGGGTTTTTTGCCAACATTGTATCATCTATGGAACTCCCAAATAGGTGAGAACTGCAAATTTTCAGAGAATCAAATGTGAGAATTTGGAGCGAGTGTGCATATTAAGATTCTGAAGCACTTACCTTTGGAAGTTTCTCTTTAACTTTTTTAATTTTCAACTTCAACTTGTGTCCTGTTCATTAGAATTTAGAAATTGAAGTCCCATATCAGACAAAAGGATCACCTGCTACAGGAAAAGCTGCAGTTTTGTGCCCCAATATCTTAAAGAACACCTCTCATATGCAATTAATGAAGGAACACAAGAATTTGTAGCTGAAACAACAATGAGACAATCATTTTTTACTTCTCTTCTTCTGCCAATTGTGATTCTTTATTTCCTGCAAATACCCTCTTCAGCAATCAAGAAGGCAAGCAAACTTTGGCATGCCAAGTTCAAATTTTTCAATTATAATTTTGCCTCTTTATCAACTTTCAATTTTTTATTTTTTTACCTACTGCAGCCATATATAGTTTACTTAGGATCACACTCACAAGAGACTGTTACAGACAATACAGACCATGTTATCAATTCCCATCACATATTCCTTCAATCATTCATAAGAAGGTAAAATTGCAATTCATGTATTACAAACAAGTTCTGCTCTCCACTAACGTTAAACCTGGTTTCCTTTCTTTTCTTTTCTTTTCTGATATTCTAATTAACAGCCAGGAGAAAGCTAAAGACTTGATTTTTTACTCCTACACAAGACACATCAATGGCTTTGCTGCATTCTTGGAAGAAGAAGAGGCAGCTGATATTGAAAGTAAAAAAAGTTCCAACTTTAGTTATCTTAGCCCCTTACCTTAGCTCCACTGAGCAAATGCTTTAAGTAATTATATTACATACCTTTCTTTCTGCATGTCTTGTTTACCACCATAGAGCACCAAGGTGTTGTCTCAGTTTTCTTGAACAAGGGAATAAGTCCCCAAACAACTCGGTCCTGGGATTTTCTTGGACTAGAGAAGAATGGAATGGTTACAGAAGACTCCATTTGGAATAATGCAAGGTTTGGAGAAGATACAATCATCGGAAACATTGACACAGGTGAGCTTTATACCACGGTTATGCTAAATCCAACATGAAGCTATCAGTTGCAAGATATTTCTGTACTTGGTAATGTTTCTCCTTTTTGGGACACATGAAGGGTCATTTCAGCATGACAGAATATATATATATATATATATGTGTGTGTGTGTGAGTGTGAGTGTGTGTGTGTGTGTGTGTGTGTGTGCGCGCGCGCGGCGCAATGTTCTTGTTACTGAAAAGACCAGAAAGAAACCTGTGATTCTCCTCACTTGTTGCTTTGTTTTTCTTGCTTCTTTTCTGGAAAAATTTGTTGGCCTTATTGAACTATGCCATAGGTGTCTGGCCTGATTCAAGGAGCTTCAGTGATGAAGGGATGGGAGCTGTTCCATCAAGATGGAGAGGAGTCTGCCAACCAGCTGAAAATGACAAATTCCGTTGCAATAGGTATGATCTGCTCTGTTCTTCAACATTGCAAATCTCTTCGTTTTATCAAAAAGTTACAGAATAATGAAGCTGATAGTTTCTGTACAATGCAGGAAGCTGATAGGAGTAAGGTACTTCAACAAAGGGTATGCAGCTTATGCTGGTGCCCTTAATTCCTCCTTTTTCACTGTCCGCGACCATGATGGACACGGTACTCACACCTTGTCTACAGCAGGCGGAAGCTTTGTTACAGGAGTCAGTGTATTCGGAAATGGCAATGGAACTGCTAAAGGGGGATCGCCAAGAGCTCGTTTGGCAGCCTACAGGGTTTGCTTCCCTCCAGTTGATGGCTACCAATGCTTTTCAGCAGATGTCTTGGCAGCTTTCGATGCCGCAATAAGTGATGGTGTTGATGTGCTTTCTATCTCATTAGGGAGTAATCCCCTTGATTTTTTCCAAGATTCCATCGCAATTGGAGCATTCCACGCAGTTCAGAAAGGTGTAACAGTGGTGGCTGGAGCAGGTAATTCAGGACCAGATCCTGGGTCTGTAACAAATGCAGCACCGTGGATGATCACTGTTGGTGCTAGCACAACCGATCGTGAATTCATAAGCTATATACAGCTTGAGAACAGAAATAAGATTAAGGTATGTGATTTCCTGAAAGCATGCAACTAAATTGTGCTGCAAGAAACAAAGCTGTTCAGAGTGCAAGTCGGTAAAAGCAATGAACATTATACCTCCAACTTGTGTTCCTTAATTCCAATTTCTGTTCTGTTTAATTGCAGGGAGTGAGCTTTTCTTCCAAACAGTTGGAACCTAAGAAGTTCTATCCCTTGATTACCGGTGCGGATGCAAAAGCGGGAAATGCTTCAGCTGAAGAAGCGTGCGTGACTGAACTTGCTTGTGCTTATTTCTTGAAGAAGCTGAGTATTAACTGTCATGAATCTGTCCAGTTTGAATTGCAGGGCTGGAACACTAGATCCCGGAAAGGTTGAAGGGAAGATCTTGGTTTGCCTACGGAAAGATTATCTACGAACTGAGAAAGGCCATCAGGCCACTCTTTCAGGCGCTGCAGGGATGATTCTGGCCAATGACAAGGAAAATGGGAACGATATAGTTGCTGATCCTCACCTCCTTCCTGCTTCACATGTTAATTACACTGATGGTGAAGCCATCTTTGCCTACATTAAATCAAACAAGTAAATTCCAATCACTTCCATACGCTCCACATCTCTCACTTTGTGTTTGTGACCTGTTGAGCAGCTCATATTCTTGTCCTCTCATGCCATGGCAGAAATCCAGTGGGTTATATATATCCAGTAGAAACAGAGTTGGGAGCAAAGCCATCTCCATTAGTGGCATCATTCTCCTCTGCTGGACCAAACATCATAGAGCAAGCAATTCTGAAGGTCTTCATTGACACTAGAGTCATGTTACTTTCAAATGTTCAGAAACTCAAAGCTGTTTCTGCAATTTGATGTCACCAAATTGCATGTATTGCAGCCTGATGTTATTGCACCAGGAGTGAGTGTGATTGCTGCTTACACTGAAGCAGTTGGGCCGACCAATCTTGCGTCCGATGAGCGGCGTATCCCTTTCAATGTGCAAACAGGAACTTCAATGTCATGCCCCCATGTCGCTGGGATTGCTGGCCTTCTCAGAACGATGTACCCTCACTGGAGCCCAGCAGCTATAAGATCGGCAATCATGACCACGGGTATTCTCATACACAACTGATTTAATGGCAACATTTTCATACAAAGGTTCCAACTTTATCTGGCACTGAGCCCTAATTGAACTAAAAATGCTGTCTAACTGCAGCAACAACTCAAGACAATCAGATGGAGCCAATTCTAGATGCATACTATCAAAAAGCAAGTTATTTTGCTTATGGTGCAGGGCAAGTACATCCTAACCGAGCAGCAGATCCTGGACTTGTGTATGACTTGACAACAGATGACTACTTTAACTTCTTATGTGGACATGGTTACAACCAAAGCCTCATCAAAGAATTAGCAAACATAGGATACAAGTGTCCCAAATCATTTGATTTGAGACATTTCAACTACCCTTCAATCACTGTTGCTGAACTTCACAACATTGTAACCGTTATCAGGAGAGTTAAGAATGTTGGAACACCAGGAACCTATAGAGCACTCATCAATGCACCACCAGGGTTCTCAGTAAGGGTTGAACCTGCAAGATTAGATTTTCTCAAGATTGGTGAAGAGAAGGAGTTCAGGGTAGTCTTTATGCCTATCGGTAATGCTAGATCTGGAGATTATGTATTCGGTGACTTAACATGGTCAGATGGAAAACACTCTGTCAGGAGTCCTATAGTTGTAAAGAAATGAGTCCATGACTCCATTTACCTATTTTTCCATGATAAAGTCTTTACATTTCTGTAACATTTGAAGAATCACAGAAATCTGAAAAGATTGCAATAACGAATACTTATATAGAGGAAATGGAAAATCATTCCACATCACACAATTAATTGAAATATTTTGAAAAGTGAAAATAGCAGAGTCAGAACTGAAGGCAGTGTGAACATATTCACATGGCAGTGGAAGCAACAAGAAGCAGGTGTTAAGAGCAGTCAGAACAAAGGAAACAACCTTTACATATTTGTACATGGAATGCCATTGGCATTTGAACTAGCAGCACCTAAGGACTGGTACAAGTCATTTATAAAGCTGAAGCTCAGCGGTTCACTTGATCCGACCAACCCAGTGCCTTTACAAGTTGAACATGCTATAAGTCTCAGAACATCACACCTCTTCCACATTCCTAGAGAGCTTTACATTTCAGAAGTTTCAATTACAATGCATCGCAAAAGTTTAAACAGATGGATACAGACCCTTATTCAACATGAAATTATGCATTTACTGAGCTTAAATTTCTATTGAACATACAAACACCTCCCCCTCATTAATTTCTCACCATAAAGAGAGGTACTAAGGTATTAACAGAGGTACCAAGGTAAGGGGCGAAACACTCTTTGATTAATGTGGATTGAACAGTGTCAAGGGGCCAAACCGATTCGGGTTAGTTGAAGGTATTCTGAAATAATTAAATTGAACAATTGAGCTCAAAAGTAGAAAAGACATAATGAAATTTCCTTTATTTTCTACAAAAATTTAAACTTTTTGTAGTAGATAACTCCTGTTCCCACCACTTTCTACGGACTCCATAGTTTGCTGACCCACCACGATTTGTCTACATGTGCCCACTTTCTCACTAGCAACTTGTGGTACTAAAGACATCCCCCCACTTATCTGTGAAACTTTTAAGTTGATCATATGCAGCTAATCACCTAGTCCCTCCATTCCATTTCTTATTGCAACCTTTTCTTTATTGATAAATCCCTAAATGTTTGCATGTTTCTTACTAGTATTTAGTAAATTTTCCAAGTAAATTTGCTTATTCTCCGATTTCATACCACAAACTTCACTCACTTCACAAACTTATCCCTTTTTTATTAATTGGTTACACCACTAACTTCACTCATTTTATCCTAACTCTATTTTTTAATGGTTTTTTTTTTCAAACTTTCACTTTTTTCAACTCAAGTTAATCCTTGTGTTATATCGAAACGTTGCGAAAATTAAGGGATAGAGGGAGCATCCACAGATGAACGTGTTCTAATCTTTATTGACAATGACAGGGCAGAGATGTTTCTGTGTCCTGTGATTGGGACAGAGATAAAAAAAGATTCAGAAGACAGAAGTTGTGGGATGGACCAGCACTCCACTCCAACATCACAGTCAGGTTTGTTTCATCAAATCCAACTGTCAACTTCTCAAGATGAGGATTTCAGACTCTTTAAAACAACCAAAATGGTGGACTTTAGGGTACAATCTTTTTGTGCTCTATTGTCGCAGATATTTTAGTCCGCAATCTCCATATATGAAATGGACATCAGAAACTTACCTCTGCAGCTCCCTTATCCAACAAAGATGATCCAGGCATCCTTTCTTCTTCCTCTCCTTAAACTGTTCATGATCATTGCTTGCAGTGTATGGGTTTCTCTATGGCTTCTGAAGCCTACAAATTTCTGGAATGAGAGATGGAAAAAAGCTGAAGAAAGCGCAAGAGACACACTTTTCGGATATTACGGTATGATGAAGAAATACTCTACTTAACTTTCTTGCTTTTTAGTTAAAAAAACAGAGTAAAATGGCTGCACCTGATTGCTTCTTCTGAACATTACAGGGCTTAACTTTGCTGTGTACACATTTCCCATGATTGCTGTAGCTGGCATAGGATTTATATACTTGAGCCTGCGTACCAGACAGCAGAGAAGACGGTAATGTGATATGATACTTAAACAACCAATGGCTCAGGAGAAAAGAAAAAGGAAAAGCAAAAAACTTAAAACAGTATTGTTAGTGCAGACAAACCTGGAGTTCAGTTGCAGCTGCTTTGTCAAATCCAGTGGTTTCAAGAAGCCTCATGGGGATTCTGTCAAGCGCAGAGATTTTTGCAGTGTTTCTCTTCATCCTCTACCTTGCATGGTCACTGTATGAGCGAATATCTAATGATTTTAGCAAGTTACCGCCAGTGAAATCAATAGAGCTTGAGCTGTGAGTTTCTGTTGATGCTTGAATGTGCATTTTGGCGAAGATGATAAAAACAGTTAATCACGCTCTGAGTCTTCCATTTAATTTCAGGTGGCAACTCAAATGCGAAAGGATTGCGACCCGATTCGGTTTGCTAGCAGAGGCTTGTGTGGCATTGCTTCTTTTTCCTGTTCTAAGGGGATTGTCGGTTTTTCAGCTACTTGGTCTCCAGTTTGAAGCTTCGGTCAGATATCATATATGGCTAGGAACTGCAACCATTCTCTTTGCCACTTTGCACAGTGCATCTATTTTGTTCGTGTGGGGAGTTAGCGGCCACATTCAAGATCAGGTCACACAGCTAATCAATCAATCAATCTTGATTCAGCTATGATACTGTTTCATCACCACACACAACACAACTCTTGTCTCTGTTCTTTAGCAGCCTGTCATTCCAATCTTGTGCAGCAGATATGGAGGTGGCAGAGAACAGGAAGGATAAACCTTGCTGGAGAGGTTGCATTTGTGACAGGACTAGTCATGTGGATGACCTCACTTCCGCAACTAAGGAGGAAAAGGTTCGAATTCTTCTACTACACTCACCACCTTTACATAATCTTCCTAGTGTTTTTCCTGCTTCACGTTGGAGATCGGCACTTCTATTGGGTCTTCCCGGGGGTTTTCCTGTTCGGCCTTGACAAACTGCTACGCATCCTGCAATCGAGGCCGCAAACCTACATTCTTTCTGCCAGTCTTTTTCCCTGCAAAGCTGTTCAGCTACTCCTACCAAAAGAAAAAGGTCACTTGCTTGTCCTTCCCTGCTGCTGTGTATCCCAGAGCATTTCTCAATTGATCTTTCTGATGTTTCCAGAATTGAAATATACCCCAACAAGTACAATATTCATGAAAATTCCGAGCATATCACGATTTCAATGGCACTCCTTCAGCATAGCTTCCAGCTCCGCTGTTGATGACTGCACAATGTCGGTTATATGCAAGTGTGAAGGAATGTGGACGAGTCTTCTTTACAACATGATAGAATCCGAGATCAAATCGGTGTCCAACAGAATCAAGGGCATAGATGTTGCAATTGAAGGCCCCTATGGACCCATCTCCATGGAATATCTAAGGTACCTGGGGCATAACATCAGCAATAATCTAAAAGTCAGTTATTATTTATCCCTTATGATAATCATAATCCTAGCAACAATCTTGTTGCAGGTACAGAAGCCTGCTTTTGGTTGCCGGGGGAATTGGGATTACACCATTCCTCAGTATCATGCAAGAAATTTTTGCAGCTCACAAGACCAGCATATACAAAATACCTGCAAGAATTCAGCTAATCTATGTGGTGAAGAAGTCCCAGGAGATTTCTTTGTTGAACTCAATTTCTGATATTTTCCAGGAGCAACCATCACAATCATGGAATCTGAGTGTCACAGTTTTTGTTACTCAAGAAAATCAGTCCAGCGCAAAGACATTGGGAGAAGTCCTGAACAACATAGATCAGGTGAAAACGATTCAATTTGGAAAAGAAGGTCCAATTTACTCGATACATGGGCATGAAAGCTTGCTCTGGATGACTGCATTAACTCTAATTGCCTCCTTTGCTTTCATGGCTTCTCTGATTGCACTAAACCACATATTCATTCACTCAGATAAGAAACACTCATCCTCCATGAAGTTAGCTTCTGCCACCGCCACCTTCAGAAAGAAAACCCCTACAAAAGAAAAGAACCCTTCTTGGGTTGCTGATCTACTTGTACTGTCCTCCTTTGCAATAGCTTTAGCTTCCAGTTTCCTTGTAGCCGCCCTTTTGAGATGGAGAAGAGTGAAACAAGAAATTCCACCTCATGCGGGAATGAATTTGAAGGAAAAGGAACCACCTTCACTTGAGGAACATCAGCATCAACACCATCATGTTCAATTTGGAGGAAGGCCTAATTTTGAAGGTACACTCTGGCCTCTTCTAATACTCTCTATTCTCAGCAAGCATCAAGGCTTATTCAACAATTCTTGAAACTTACAGATCTGTTTTCCGAGTTTGCGGATGAAGAGGCTGCAGGTGATATTGGAGTCTTCGTCTGTGGACCAGAATCAATGAAAGAGTCAGCTGCATCAATATGCCAGAAGAAGTACCCTTGCATGAAGATTGGCTCAAATGGAAGCAAACATGCTTTCTACTTCCATTCCCTCAACTTCACACTTTAGCTTAACTAAATCAACTCACTAAAAGCAAGACGCCATCATCAACTGATATACTTTAGCTGTACGAAATAAGCTATTAAATTGCTTATGCAACAAGCAACCCATCAAATACAACAAGTATTAATAAGTGATTGTATTCACAAAGGTGGTTCTTGCGGCCGCAGTGCTTCACTAGTAGCCTCATCACTGCCATTGCCGCTGCCACAGGCCAGCTTACTCAGCAACTCTGCTGGGGCGGGGTGATGGCCTCCTCTCCAACAAGAGTCACCACCTTCTTCATGGTAGGCCTCCTTGTCGGATCCGGATCATCCTCCTCCGCAATGGCCAGCTCAATAGACAATAGGCCACCTCCCACAGGCTACCTCTAGTATTACAACCCCGAAGTTGTACACATCACTTGCTGCCAAAGGAACCGCCACAATGGTCAGCCCTGGCACCAAATAACCCAGAGTCCCAACAACCATCATCGAATTGGGAACTTCCCTGTGCTGATACAACTTGGCTAAACCGAAATCCTCTAGCCTTCCACTCATATCAAAATCTAGCAATATGTTACTAGACTTGATGTCTCTGTGAACCACCACTTGGTCCCAGCCGTTGTGGAGGTAATAGAGACCTTCGGCGACATCGTCCAACATGCTGCCTCCAACCGAGGAGCTTCTGGGGATTGTCGAAGATCCAACTGTTTAAGCTTCCATTCAGCATGCAATCGTAGACGATCAAGAGGTCATTCAATTTCCAGCACCATCCACACATCTAGATGAGGTTCTTGTGTTGGAGACGGCCGATGCTGGAGATCTCTGCCATGAATTCTCTCAGAACTTGATTCGCTCACGCATTTCGCCGCGATTTCCGTGTTTTTAGCTAAAAATCCCTTGTAATAATACAGGGTAATTTACACCGTATTGCAGTATGTATCATGAACTCGCAAAAAGGTGAGAACTAAAAATTTTCAGAGAATCAAATGTGAGAATTTGGAGTGCGCAGATTCTGAAGCACTCACCTTTGACAGTTTCTAACTTTTTAATTTTCAGCTTGTGTGCTGTTCATTAGAATTTAGAAATTGAAGTCTCAATCAGACAATAGGATCACTTTCTACAGGAACAGGATCACTTTCTCACATGCATGCTCAATTAATGAAGGAAAACAAGACTTTGTAGCTGAAAGAACAATAAGACAATCATTTGTTTTTCTCTTCTGTCAATTGTGATTGATTATTTCCTGAAAAGTGCAAACACCCTCTTCAGCAATCAAGAAGCCAAGGAAACTATTGGTTGTGTTTAATTGGTAGAATTTTCTGAAAATATACTAAAAATTCTGTGAAAATAGGAAATGAGTTGAAAACATGTTAAGTTTTAATTTTAATTTTCATATGAAATGAAAATCTTACCTCCAAGTTGTGTTCGTTAATTCCAATTTCTGAAAGAAAGCATGCAACAAAATTGTGCTGCAAGAAACAAAGCTGTTGCAGAGTGCAAGAAGGTAAGAGCAACATTTTACCTCCAACTTGTGTTCCTTAATTCCAATTTCTTTTCGGTTTAATTGCAGGGAGTGAACTTTTCTTCCAAACAGTTGGAACCTAAGAAGTTGTATCCCTTGATTACCGGTGCAGATGCAAAAGCAGGAAATGTTTCAGCTGAAGAAGCATGCGTGACTGAACTTGCTTCTGCTTATTTCTTGAAGAAGCTGAGTATTAACTGTCATGAAACTGTCCAGTTTGAATTGCAGGGCTGGAACACTGGATCCTTGAAATATTGAAGGAAGATCTTGGTTTGCCTTCGGAAAGATTATCTACGAACTGAGGAAGGCCATCAGGCCGCTCTTTCAGGTGCTGCAGGGATGATTCTGGCCAATAACAAGGAAAACGGGAACGATATCGTTGCTGATCCTCACCTCCTTCCTGCTTCACATGTTAATTACGCTGATGGTGAAGCCATCTTTGCGTACATTAAATTGAATAACTAAATTCCAATCACTTTCATATGCTCCACATCTCTCACTTTGTGACTTGTTGAGCAGCTCATATTCTTATCCTCTCATGCCATGGCAGAAATCCAGTGGGCTGTATATATCCAGTAGAAACAGAGTTGGGAGCAAAGCCATCTCCATTAGTGGCATCATTCTCCTCTGCTGGACCTAGCATCATAGAGCAAGCAATTCTGAAGGTCTTCGCTGACACTAGAGTGTTGCTTTCAAATGTTCAGAAACTCAAAGCTGTTTCTGCAATTTGATGTCACCAAATTGCATGTATTGCAGCCTGGTGTTATTGCACCAGGAGTGAGTGTGATTGCTGCTTACACTGAAGCAGTAGGGCCGACCAATCTTGCATCCAATGAGCGGCGCATTCCTTTAAATGTGCAAACAGGAACTTCAATGTCATGTCCCCATGTCGCTGGGATTGCTGGCCTTCTCAGAACAATGTATCCTCACTGGAGCCCAGCGAATATAAGATCAGCAATCATGACCACTGGTAGTCTCTTCACTTAACTGATTCAATGGCAACAGTTTTATACAAAGCTTGCAACTTTATCTGGCACGGAGCCCTAATTGAACAAAAATTGCTGTCTAACTACATCAACAACACGAGACCATCAGATGGAGCCAATTCTAGATGCATACTATCAAAAAGCAAGTTCTTTTGCTTATGGTGCAGGGCAAGAACATCCTAATCGAGCAGCAGATCCTGTGGACTTGTGTATGACTTGACAACAGATGACTACTTCAACTTCTTATGTGGACATGGTTACAACCAAAGCCTCATCAAAGAGTTAGCAAACAAAGGGTACAAGTGTCCCAAATCATTTGATTTGAGACATTTTAACTACCCTTCAATCACTGTTACCGATCTTCACAACATCTTAACCGTTATCATGAGAGTTAAGAATGTTGGAGCACCAGGAACCTATAAAGCATTAATCAATGCACCACTAGCAGTATTAATAAGGGTTGAACCTGCATGATTACATTTTCTCAAGATTGGTGAAGAGGAGTTCAAGGTAGTCTTTACGCCTATCGGAAATGGTAGATCAGGAGATTATATATTTGGCGACTTAACATGATCAGATGGAAGCACTCTGTCAGGAGTCCTATAGTTGTAAAGATTCACTAATCTAAAATGAGTCCATGACTCCATTTAGCTACTTTTCCATAATAAAGTCTTACATTTCTGTAACATTTGAAGAATCATAGAAATCTACAAAGATTGCAGTAATGAATACTTATATAGAGAAAATGGAAAATCATTCCACATTACACAATTTATTGAAATCTTTTCAAAAGTGAAAATAACAGATAAGAGTCATAACTGAAGGAAAGTGAACATATTTACATGGCACTCGAAGCATCAAGAAGCAGATGTGCTAGAGCAGTTGGGACAACGGAAGCAACCTTTGGACCGACATTTTGTACATGGAATGCCATTGGCATTTGAACTAGCAGCACCTAAGGACTCGTACAAGTCATTTATAAAGCCGAAGCTGAGCGGTTCACTTGATCTGACCAACCCAGTGCCTTTGCAACTTGAACATGCTACAAGTCTCAGATCACCACACCTCTTGCACATTCCTAGAGAGCTTAAGATTCCAGAAATTTCAATTTCAGAATGCATAGAAAAAAATTTAAACAAACAGATACAAACCCTTATTCAACGGGAAATTATGCATTTACTGAGCTTAATTTTTAACCGAACATACAAACACCTTCCTCATGGCCGACATCAATTCCACCATAGAGGGGAAATGATTGTGGGATGTTTGCAGCTGAACTATAACACAAGAAGAGCTCGATTTCGAAAACAAGTAAGCCTTTGAAATTCAACAATTATGTGAATCAAAAGCAATTCAAGAACTGAGCTTTTTGTACATGAAAACTGACAATACCCTAAAGAATGTGCAAAGAAGCGAAAAGTCCAGAACTTGGGCCTTAAAGGAAGAGTTAGGTGAGGGAAGATTACCTTCTTTGGGAAGAAGATATGAAAGCGTCGACTTTAGGAGCAGCGAGGGTGGCACAGAGAAGCAGAGCGCCGACTCCAAGTCCTGCAACTTCGTTTGCTGTTATGTGATCCATCTCTTATCGGCGGTGACGAAGGATGGATTACTTGTCGGGCGGTGGCGAAGGAGTGAGGTGAAGTGATAAGATGCGAATCGTGAATCGTCATAGTGAACTTAATAGGGGGTTCAAATCGGGAATGAGTTTTCCACGCACTGAGTAAGAAAATTGAGGAACGATAACCAAGTTGGAAGTTTAAGTTTAAGGAGCCAGTAAAATTGAAGAAGGGTGGGGCGTGAATTCGGTGCATTTAGAAATGATAATAGATCAGCATACATATTTGATAAGTTAATATTGATAATAGATCAGCATGATAAGTTATTTAGATCATCATCGTCAGATTCACAAGACTACCTTGTTAGATTGACATACATAATTGATTGATCAGCATGATGAGTTGTTTAGATCGATATCACTATCTTGTTAGATCGACATGACTACCTAATTAGATCGACATCACTATCTTGTTAGATTCACATGACTACCTTGTTAGATCGACATAACTAATTGATAGGTCAGCATTGATAATAGATCAGCGTGATAAGTTGTTTAGATCATCATCGTCAGATCCACATGATTACCTTGTTCGATCGACATAACTATTTGACAGGTCAGCATTGATAATAGATCAGCATGATAAGTTCAACATGTCCTCTAGGAAGTTTAGAATTGTTGCATATTCTCGTCCGAACCATCGGTGTGCGAGGATGCAGCCGACGTGGTGGACTGAGGAGTGTTCAGCCTAGCGGCTACCAGTGCGGCCCCCTAAACGGCCGCTACCGGTGTGACCCCTGGAATGGCCCCCGCCCGTAGAATCACAACCTGGTTGGTTGGCGCTAGGCATGGCAACGGTTCGGATAATCCGCGATAGGGGTAAAACCGCTAACCGCAATCCGCCGTTTTTTCCCTATTCGCGGATTGCGGTTTTGTCCTTCGCGGTTAGGTTCTGACACCCATAACCGCTAACCGCGGATATCCGCGGTTATTAACTCAATCAATTATAAATACCTAAATATCAATAATTTTATCAAAATATACATAATAACTTCCAAATAAGTTCATGAAAATAACAGAATTTGTTTTTTTAAAGATACGCATCTTTTGCACACAACCATGAGCAAACTTTTTTGAAAACAATAGTACAAATAACCATGAGCAAATTTCATTGAAGATTATGCGTTTGGTATAAAATGGACAGGTACGATTAGTTTTGTTTAGGTTGAGGTTGAAGCAATTTAAAAATGATTGGATTGGGTTGGGTTGGGTTGGGTGTTTGAAGAATTCGATTGTAAGGGTTAGATTATAATCGGCTTAATAAAATGTGGGCGTAATTAATAATCTGTATATATTCTAACAATTAGCGGATATCCGTGAAACCGCGGTGCGGATACCCCCTATCCGTTATCCGTAACGCCAACCTCACGGTTATTAAAAAAACCGTAACCACAAAACCGCGGTCAAAACCGTCAGAAACGGGTGGTCATCCGCGGGTTACGGTTTTAATCCGCCCCACTGCCATCTTTAGTTGGCGCTATCTCGCGTAGGAGACGTCATATCCTTAGAAGAACAAAGTAGTTAAAGAAAATGCAATGAAGTCCATAAATTTTAAATAATTTTCAATTTAACCTAACACTTTTAAATATGTCCAACTTCACCCAAAACTTTTAAAAATAATACTGATCACAAAATTTACAAATATTACAAATAAAAAAATACCTAAACATTAATTTATAAATAAATTGACAAACAAAATTCACAGATATTCATAATTACCAAAATTCACAATTAAAAAAATTGCTAACATTACCAAAATTCACAAACAAAATTCACTAAATTTAAAATATTACCAAAATTCACAATATTACCAATATCTCCAAAATTCACAAAAAATTTCACAAAATTTACAATATTACCAAAATTCACAAAATCCACAGTATTACCAAAATTCACAAAAAAATGCTTAAACATTACCAAAATTCACAAAATTCACAATATTACCAAAATTCACAAAACAAATGTTTAAACATTACCAAAATTCTATGATTATTCACAAAATTCACAAAATTACCAATATTTACAAAAATTCACAACGTTCACCATAATTCACAAAATAATTATAAAACAGAATATTGAAGAATTAGCACCTAAATTTTTAACTCTAAAATTATAAACATACAAATTAATCATAAATGTTCATGAATCAGAAGAGGAGCTTGGGGTTGAGTGCTATTACCGCGGGTGGTGGAGGGCAGATCGACGGCAGTGGTGGGAAAATCCGACGGTGGTGGAGGATGGGTGAGGCTTAAAAAAATTGTTAGAATCAGAAGGAGAAAACGAATGAAAAAAAACTTAACCATGCATACCTGTTGAAGAGCACCGGTGGATGACAGAGGCAGATCGGGAATCAATGGCAGATTGAGGACAGACTCGCCGGAAAAGAAGGAAGGAGATTGAGAGGTTCGGTTGGGTGAATGAGGAAAAAAGGAAGGAGAAGGAAGATGAAATGTTCGGGTGGTTTAAAGCAGATTAATGAGGATGGTAGCGGGCAACCCGTCACTAAGCTTGTCACCAGCCTCAACGGTAGCGGGCGGGCCGTTACTAAGAGCGTCACCTATTTTCGCCAATTTCGAGACCCGGTTTACTTTCCCGCCCATCCCGCCCAACCATCCGAATTTTGAAAAAAGATTAAATATATAAATACATAAATATATAATAAATACATAAATATATAAATTAACACATACATAAAATTCATATAAATAGATATATATATATATATATATATAATTCATAAAAAAAATCACATATAAATAAATTGACTTACATAAATATATGTAATCATATATATGAACTTACATAAATATATATGAAATGAAAACATCAACATACATAAATAATTATACATTAATGAATTGCCTACACAAATGAATCACATTAATTTGAAATGCAAGTAATTAATGGTATAAAAACTACACGATCATGCCAGTTACCTTTATATATGGTTCAACTTCGGGGCAGTTCATGAGAATATATGTTTGCACATTTCGCAATTCTTTGTCCTTCAATTCTCTATTCTGTAGTTCCTCAAAGTGTGATACTGGATGGTTAAAAACTGATAGACCATTTTCTTCAAACATTGTGTTGTACACTTCGTTGCGTATCTGAGGGTTGACATGCGTACCCAAATTGTCATCCATGTAATGCTCACAGAAATGTGCTACCTCTTGTATTAAATATTTCTCAATAATCGATCTTTCATTAAATTGTTTATTGGTACATTTTTGTTTAAGCGTCTTCATGCACCTCTCGAACCAATACATCCACCAAAATTGGACAGGACCACAAATTTTACGCTGCCATGGTAGATGCACAGTAAGGTGTTCCATGGAGTTGAACAATGATGGAGGGAAGATCTTCTCCAGCTTGGACAACGTGACGAGAATAAATTCATCCAATTTCTCTATGTCCTCCAACCTGAATTCCTTAGTGCAGACTATTCTGAAGAATTTGCTAAATTCCGCTAACACAATTGGCAGCAATTTTTGCATAAAAAACATGACAATCGTGCGTTTTCATGCCGTAAAATGAATTATTGGATGTGTTTACACAACTTCCGATGTTAGACGCATATCCATCGGGAAGTTTCAGAGTATTTTTCAACCAAGTGTAAACATTTCCAATATGTTCTTGATTCAAAGTGTAAATTGCCTTAGGTTTACATGGTGTTCTGTCACGTCCAGGAAACAAATGCAACTCACTTCGGATTTCCATCGCCTCCAGGTCACATCTTGAGTTTTCGTTGTCTTTACTATTCCCTTTTTGATTCATGACTATGTAGAATACATTGTCGAAACAATTCTTCTCTATATGCATCACATCGAGGTTATGTCTCACCAACAAATGAGGCCAGTACGACAACTCCCAAAAGATCGATTTCTTGATCCAATTGTGAGACACGCCAAATCCATCCGGTCTTTACCTGTCCCGGTGTGAACCAAAAGGTGGAAACTCAATTTCGTTAAGCTCTGCTAGAATTTCCAACCTAGATTTATACATGATTTCATCACACCGCTCTCTGGAACCCTATGTGACTATCATTACGATATCTATGCCGACGAGGTAAAAATCTTCGATGACAACCCCACCAACAAGCTTTACACCCACGAGTTAACACGTCTTCCATACAATATGGACACACAAGTTTTCCATGCGTGCTCCAACCAGATAGCATATTGTACGTCGGGAAGTTACTGATTGTCAAAAGCAAACAAGCTCGCATTTTAAAGTTCCTTCTTCGGTGTGCATCCCACGTTTGAACACCTAAAATCCATAGAAAAGTTAACTCATCGATCAACGGTCTCAAGAAGACATCACTGTTACGTCCTGGTGATCGAGATCCCGGGATTATCAGTGCTAAAAAAATGTACGCCTGCTTCATGCATAAATCAGGAGGCAGATTATAAGTTATGATGAATACCGGCCACATCGAATAAGTGCTACCGGTATCAGACAATGGATTAAATCCATCAGTGCATAACCCTAATCGGACATTTCCAACCTTTCTGGCGAAATCAGAATAAAGCTTATCAACATGTTTGTAGGACCTTGTTTGGCTTAATTTTCGGATTCCCACAACGATCCAAACCCCCATGAATATACCTTTCTACATCGCACAATACTCTACAATGCATTAAATGCCGCTATCTACCGTGAAACAACATGCAATTGTTCTCGCATGCATGAATCTTGACGTATGGTAACCCTAAGTCTCTGATCATCTTCTTTGCCTCAGTAGTGCTCTGTGGCGATGCATTTTCTCCAGGTAATGTTTCATCCACAACTTTCATCATTTTGGACCACATCGCATCGGAGACGTTTCTCTGACATTTTACGCTCAAAACCTTTGTAAACATGGATAACCTCTTACGCTCAACACGACACCCATCATATAGAGGTTGTGAAGCAGCTTCAATCAATTTATAAAAATTTTGTGCCTCTTCATTTGGAGTTTCGACTTCCATTCCATTTTCAACCACATTTCCTTGAACATCATCATGCATGCTACGATTATCTAGATCATTTTCATCAATATTGTCATCGTTTTCAATATTTTCCACATTTTCAAGTTCTAAAGTGTTGTATTGCAATCCTAAATCTTCATGAACCATTTGTTGGACGTCACATCCTCGATAGTTATATACGATTCCATTTCTGTACTTGCACGTGCATTACTAGACGACGACGCATCAAAATTCATTCGATTATAACTATCATAGATAAACGGATTGATCTGTATAGCCTTACCATGACAATCTCAAACATAGTAATCGGGTTTAAATCCATACTCACATAAATGAGTTCCAATTGTAACTTTATCATAAAAGTATCGATTTTTGCACTTTTTATACGAACACTTCACAATGTCCCACCCTTTCGACTCTGCAAATGTGAACGCAATGTTCAAAAATTCCTTAAGACCCTCCTAAAATCGCGGATTCAATTCACGAGTAGCCTTTTGTAACCGCTTATAAATCCACTCGCGTCCTTAAGCCTTTTTCAGTGCTCATATTAAGAAATTTTCAGTGCTCATATTAAGCCATTTTTAGTGCTCATATACATAAGAATATAAAATACATACATAATTGTAATTTATTAATTAATTAAAGAATAAAAAATTCGATTACTACTTACATATTTTCATGTACTTTAAATTAATTTTCCTAAACTATGGGTGCATGAGTCCTATCATATTCATAAAAGTACAATTAGTATATCGAACTTTTATGATTGTATATGCTTAACTTGTACACCTTACATCAATTTCGACAGCATTTCGCCTCAGTTTCCTCATTATACCATTTTTCCATGTTTCAAATACCCAATTGGGTATAACAAGGAACGAAACAAAAAATAGCCGAAATTAATGCAGGTGTGAAGCATATACAACTATCATAAAAGTTCAATATACCGATTGTACTTTTACAAACTGTCCAACCTGGATAATCCATGAATATTCAATAGAATATTATATTTCACAACATTGTATCCAAAATGGAATATAATGTTATTCATTTAATATTCTATGTAATATCCATAAATAGAAACTATAGCTCAATTCTAAATCATCAAAATTTCTACATTTTTTAACTTATATTTAAATAACTGCATACCTCAAAATGAAATCAAATATACATTTATAACAACAAAAATGAAAATAAACACAAAATACTTACCTACCTTGGTACTTCAATATATTTTTCTTTGTTGCCTGATTAGAATCACCGGAGATCCACTAGGGAAACTAGTCTAGATGTGCACCAAGAACTGAATCACGGACGAAGATCACCGCATATCAGAGACCAATAGCTTGATCAAACATACAAATTAACTAAGTATTTTAGAAATGAGGATGAATGGGAAAGAATGGTGAGAAATGAACTCAGGAGCACAGATCTTCGTTTGCTCCCGAACTATCTGCAAATGAAGGGAAGAAGGAAGATGAAGATCAGATATTTATTGAGGGGTAAGGGGTATGGTGTTGCCAAATGCGCTACGACTAACATGCAGGCAGATATGGCAGCCTTTGTCAGGTTGGTTGGGGGTTTAGTAGCCGTTACCATCCCCGCTTCTTTTTAGAAAAAGTAATGGCGATAGTTGCGGGCTGCCCATTTCTATGTGGGTGTCAATTTTTTGGGACCACAGTAGCGGGATGCCCGTTACTAGGCCCGCTACCGTAGTCTCAGCAACTACGTAGTGACACTCGACTAGGGTTGTTTAGGAATATCACCATTCCAGTGTTTTATTATTATGTTTGTATATTTATTGATGCAAAAAAAATACAATCATAATAATTTGAACAATGCATCAATAATTAAATAATTGTGACAGAGACTCAAAACCAAAATATCAACTGGGTGGCTTTTGGGCGCTAGATTACACTTACATTCCCTCCAATATTCTAGAGCGCTTCCCAAGCAATCCTGAAGAACTAGAGAAACCTCTTATCTATCTAGTGGTGGTCTCCCGATGCATCACCAGCGGACACCAGATGGGTATGAGGTTGTAGTGGTACTACTATACTACGCCTTTCCACCCATTTTAAGCTCAAGAAATCTCTACTAACTTTACATTATCTTCCCCTTACATACGGATACCTCTAGCTACTAGTCATGGTACGATCCTCAGGAGAAAAATGGACTATTCAAAACTTATAATAAAATAGCAGATAAATTATAGATTAAAAGAACTCAGTTAGGGAAAGATTTTGCAAAGTTAGTAGAGAAATGGAGAGGAGAGAAGGGAGGAGAAATGGAAAAGGGGAAAAAAGGGCTCCCAAAAACCCTAGGAGAGGAGTGAAGAAGAGGGAGAAGGTGGTGTGAATGGAGTTGTGAAGTGTAAGTGTGTGTTGAAGTGAAGAGACCTGAAGGTATTATAGGAGGATACAGAAGAGAGGTTTGCGAGTGGTTTGGAAGTAGGTTTGAAAGCTTTGGAGGTTAGACGACCGATGAGGAGGTTTATGGAGATGGAATCTCGCCTCCAAGACTGAGGGGATCGCTTTCTTGGCTAGCAAACTCGAGAAGAAAGGGAGGGACCATTTTTGTCTACTGTGTAGGGTGAACACCCCAGGCTTTTCGCGTCAATCACCTTGCGATTCCCCAATAAGGAAATCTTTTGATTACGTTTTCTAATATAGGGTAAACTTTGGAAGCGAGCTGGCAGCGAACTTAACCGTGCCCCGGGCTTTACCGCAACCCTCGCCCCAATAAGGGCCGCAATAAAAGTGGTAACCTACACGTAGTGGATAGAGAAGACCTTCCACTTATTTTGAGATCCAAATGAAGGTGAGCATATGAATGGAAGAGGGTCATTCCCTTTGATTAGAAGTTTTTCTATTTTGAACCCACCTTATTTCTGTTTTTCCAAATCTTCTGAACTGATTCTGTTGGGTTTATTCTCATATAAGTTAGATTTTGATGATAACAAAACTTTGAGGTCTTGTTGTAAAATTGAGAAAAGTTTGAGTCCTTTAAATATCTCTGACCTTATCATGCTAGCTTGTGTTTGAAGGCATTTGACAGAAGATATCCAGAAGATATTCGACCATCTTGTAAAGATTGGGAAGATCTACTTTCCTTTCTCAACATTATATCTTTCCTTTATGTTCTCGACCTGTTTAGGAAAGACAACAGACTTTCCTTTCTGTTCTCAACGTATTGAGGCAGCAGGTTTTTGCAATCGAATTGGAAGATTCTCAGAAGCTCTAAGGATGGAAAGAGCTGTTGCTGAAGATGCTTTGGACGCTCCTCTCCTCTCTATATAACCCAGAGCAAGCAGATCAGGGAGTTGAACTCACTAAGTCACTCTCGGAGCCATATCTTCTATCTCACAAGCAATCAAGCCAATCTAAAGTTCTCCAGTGCTGTATTTTTTAAGATCAAGCCTCCGTTTCATCTTAGTATCTTCAAATTATTTTTGGAAAAGTGAAAAAGTGCTTTAAAACGTTTTTGAGTGTTTTCGTGAAAAACCTCAACAGGTTGAGTTGTTTCGAGAAAACTGTTTTGTAAGGTTTGTTTTGGTGAGCCTTGGGAAAACCAAACAGAGATTTTTGTTAGGTTAATAGTGAGCCTTTGAAAAACTATTTTGGGGAGTGTTAAGTTTTTTGGTGAGCCTTTAGGAAAACCAAAGTTAGGTTATAGTTCAGACTCGGGAAAAACTTTTGTATACTTTTGGTTGGTGTACATTTTAAAGTTGATGGCCGCTAGGCCCAATCATCCAAACAGGCCTACCAAAAGGCCCAAATTAATAGCCCACCATAAGGGCCTCATTAAAAACTCAAGTGGCAACAAGGACCTAAGTAACATTCCCGGACTTAATAAAACGTTTACCCGGATAAGGCATTGGATATTCCCGGAGAAACATTACCCGAACAATACAGAACACATGTGCAAATAAACGGTATATTGACATATTACGATATTGCCACCATTAATACCAGCTATATAACAAACATTGATGGCATAAGTCAAGCTCTCGCGCTTTCAGTCACTTCATTGACAAGACAAACGACTAACGCACTATCAATAGACCATCATTCCTCGAATTCCGAGAATCGTGCAACGCACACGCACCAATGGCATCAAGTAACGTCAACACGCGTCAACTGCGTAGACACGTGGCGGTAACTGCCCAAACAGATCCGCCACCAAAAGTATAGTGGAAGGAACTCCCAAGTGGTGAATTTGAGGAGAGGACGTAGGTCATTGACCGGACCTCTATAAATTTTCGGTGTCGTTCTTCTCCTTATTTTTATCTGTTTCTTCGTTTTTACATCTGCCCAGACGTATTTTTCTCAACGGGTTGAGACCTTTCCAATATTAACGATTTTGCAAAAAGAATTAGTTTTTGAGGCCAACCAATTCACCCCCTCTTGACTGCCTATTTGGGACAACAGATTCATCCGAATTTTATTACTTGGAACCTGAAGTAAACATACATACTGATGGAATAAATTAACATAAATAGTTGAGTACTCTCAATCTATACTACACAGTTTAGGATTTTCCAAGTAATTTAAGAAGTTGAGTATATATTGATCTTGCATTATGGGATCACTCACAATCTTCTTCATCTCCTTAGCTTTCAACTTGTAAACATTAAGGTGCTTCAAAGTTGGACAAATTGGAGTGAGAATTGATTTTTTTACCCCCAAACTTTCACGCTGAATTTGGCTTCTAATTCACGGAGTCTTTCTCGGACCTAACGTGAGTTTCGTATCCGTGATTTAGGGTAATTCACAATTCACCTGAGCCAAATTCAGCACCTGGTATCGTCCCCTCCCTCTCATTTCGCTCTGGAGAATTTCGATCCAGCAGTTGCCGTCCGCCGCACCCATCGCATTTTACTCCGCCGCTTCCAAGAGCCGATCCAGCATGATATCTTCAAATCGGCATCTCTCCCATATCATCCCTCCTCCACCGCATCCTTGAGACTGTTCGACAGCATCTGTTGAACTTGGGGCGACATCTTGTGTTCAAATCGCACCATCTCTCCCACGTCATCTGTCCTCCGCCGCATCTTGGAGCCGGTCCGACAGCATCTCGCCCATCTCATCTCTCCTACGCCACATCTTGGAGACTCTCCGGAACCAACGCTTCAATCCGTCGATTCAGTGAAGAGCAGGTTCGAATTTAGTGAACTGATTTTATGACTCATCTTTAGCCATCTTAATCTACTAAATTCAATGCAGTAATGGAATTTTTGGTACTAATTGCAGGTTCAGTGAGACGGTTGCACAGCAGCTACTACTGCTTTCGAGAGAGCAACGGTTCCAGGTTTGCGTCCTACACGTTCGTTTTCTTCTTCGTACTCTCCATAGAATTTAAAGGGCAAGTAATTTTAGTAATTTGCATGTAGTATGGTTTAGGATCCCCTGTTGGTGTAGCTACTTAATCCCTTTAATTGCATGTTGAACAGAGTATTCGTATACGTTGGTTGCACATTGAACAGAGTATTTAAACCTGTCTTGTTTGCTATGACTAATCTGTGATGATTTTAACAGAGAGTTTGTAATGTAAAACACCACCTTGTTGCCAAATTCAGCTTACCATGTGATCCATCGCCTTTTACATTCCGTAATTGAGGTTGTTGATTATCTTCAAGACAAGTTAAACGAATTGAGTAACTCTTGAAAGATGTTAATGTAAATGAAGGAAAGCAAACTGCAAATTATACTCTTTACTGTGTCCTTGGATTATATGTGAACCTTGATTTTGTAAAAGCCAAGAGTAGGAAGAGAGTTCAATTTTTTGCTCTAGCTAAACAGCAGGCAGCTGGTTATAACTTCTTTCAAGTTTTATTTTCAGATATTTATAAAATTTACTCACATTTTACTCTCTTCTTTGTCTTCCTCTTTCTTCTGATATACTATTTGATACTGCCAACTTTATCAGGAGAGTTGTCCACAAATTTTGAGACTTTTGTTCTCCAACTTAACTAGGGAACATAAAGAAAGGGCTAGAGATTGGATTGTGTTTCAAAGTGGTGGTATCATTCTTGTACCAGTTTCATCTTGAATAGTAAGTAAATAGACCAAGTACACGCTCTTGAATGAAGTTTCCAACGGTTTCTCGATTCTTAATGTGGACTGTTTCTCCTTTGCTATTTTCTTTCACAAAAGTTACCGCCGGTCTTTATATATTAGGGGGTTTCAAACATGGATAAAAAGAGGCGAATAACGCCACTATTCGCCTCTTTTTATCCACGTGAGTAAGGGAAGCGAACTCACCTCTTCTTACGCGGACTTCAGGCGAATTGAGTAAAAGTGAACTGAGTTGTTCACCTCTTCTTACGCGGACTCCAGTCGCACCATCTCGTCATCTCCTCTTGGTCGTCTTGCTTCCGTTTTACCATATCTTCCTCAATTTTTCTTTTCCCAGCTAAAATCGGTAGAAATGGTAGATGGGTTAGGTCATCTCGTCTTGTTGGAGTCCGTCTCGGTCGCCGGAGTTGTGCATTTCGCTCCCTGATGTGTAAATTTGAGCTCGCTTCAGTGCAGACGAAATATGTGCGCAGCGACACGCTTGCGCACAGGTTGTGCTGTGAGCTTGTGCGTGCGCGCACCTGCACTGATTGTGTACATGAGTTGTTGTGCAAAGTCTGTGCTGCAAGCATGCCTTGTGTACACCGCAGCTTGTTGTGTGCCAGAGGTTGTGCGCAGAGTTGTGCAAGCTTGCGCACAGGCTTGCTAGCGCAGATTGTGCAGTTGTGCAAGCTGAAAGCTTGTGTGGCATGCAGAGCTTGCGCAGCTGAGTTGTGCATTGTGCTTGTGCATTGGCTGCACTGAAGCTTGCGCACAGTTGTGCATGAGCCAAAACTCACCCAAGAAGAACTTAGATATGAAGAGAAGTAAGTTTCGATGAAGGGAAGACTAATTTTGGTTGCAAACAAAACACGGGAGTTGCGCAAAAGGAAGGAAAGTTGAGGCGGAAACGTCAATTGTGGTGAATTCACGTGTTTTCAATTTCTAGTTCACGGGGGCCTCAAACTTAACCCTCCTATTTTCACCTTTTTTCACTCACCTCCAATTCACTCAGTTTTTCACCTAAAAACTTTTTGTTCACTTCCTATGTTTGAAACCCCCTATTAGATGAATACCCGTTATTTTTTTCCTAGACTTGTTAGGTCAACGGCGAAGTTGCTATCAGTCAACATAAAAACCTGAATATGTAACTGTTATCCTCCATCATCTTCCTTGTCATCAACTCAACTCAATGCAATTTATGATCTCTAACCCTGATCATCCATCATCATCATCATCATCATTTAATCCAATCAGATGAGCAGTGGTCAAGAAGTGCCTGCAGTAATCATTACATACTTAAGTCTTCATAAAAAATAAATTCAGTAGCCTTTCGGCTGTATACATGTCAGAAGCATGGGTCGAATAAAGAAGTTTAGGTTTGTAGAGTTCCTTATCTATATTCTCCTGCACTTCATGAGTTGCTGAACTGCGTTTGCTGAACTCCATTGGTTAGTAACATACTATCTTTTTAGGTTGAAGTTATGCATCAGTCCGAAGTAAGGTTGATTTGCCCTTCCAAATTTGTATTTTTCATGGGAGTCGTTAGATATGCTAGTTAAGTCTACTATTTTATTTGCACACTTTCTAACAATATGGATTCGTTTTTTTTTCAAGTTCAATCACGCCATGGCAACCCAAAGAAACTCCAAGTTCAATGCGGAGCAAGTATGCTATGATCCTTAATTTCCTAGAGGATCCACAGAACATGGCTAAGGTATGTGGCGTATCGGGAAGACGGAGGTTGGAGTGGCACCTCCCCGCAAAATTGAAGCTTGGAAGGAATTAGCGGCTCTCATCAACAATAGATGGAAAGGCAAATACACCTTAGACCACAAATCCATGGCTGACCGATGGCGTACATACTTGAACAAGTATAGAGTTGCCCGGGAGAGAAGCATGTCAACTGGCTTCGGCGTAACTGAGGCGGACAAGAAGCGCAACATTCACACGGTGCAGGCTAAGCCGACAGCATGTGCCCCCATTATGAGTGAATTCATGCTCTGTTTGGGGAACGACCAAATGTTAGTCCTGCTGCAACTTTTGATAGTGGCAGTATTACTTCAGAAGTTGACCTCAACAAAGTCCTTAGGTATGTTGACATATCTAGTTAATTCTGTAGCGTGTAGTCTGTATCAGTTGGGGTTTGTGTGATTTAAGCATGCTGTCGGATTGGGTGTTTGGTTTTTGCGTAGTCGTAAATTCCTGGGGAGAATCACTGAGATTGAGTATTGTTTGGTATGTGTGTTCGCTGCAGTAAGATGTTCATGGTCAGTTTGGTTGATAAGAGCCTATGTTGTGAATTGTGTAGTTTGTCAGGTTTAGGTGATAGGGTAAAGTAGTTGCGTTTTTGTTTTCATGCTCGTAAGCTGCTCTGAATTGTGGTAGGTGTCGACACTCGTTGCCCGGTTGATATTAGACATAGTGTTGTTTGCATGGTTGCTTTCATAGGCGCAAGTGCTATTGCTTTTAAGTGTTGCTCTGTTCATGATCTGCTGCGTTGGATTGTTAATGAAATTGTATTTATTTTTAGGTTCAATGCAGAAGAGACTGATAACTACGTTGATGACCTGCTTCCAAATGAGACAATTGCAGCTGAAGGATATTCGGGGTTTCTCGGAATGGCTTCAAATGAAAATGAGGATGCAATGACATATACTGCTCTACTGCTCACCAATGACGAGGATGTAGAGCTTCCTCCATCTCCTCCTACAGAGGCGACAGGACTCCCTGAACCTGAGACTGATAGCGTTTCGTTGACTGATTTGGAGGATTCCCCAATGCTAGTTGCTGGCGTCAAGCGTCAACCTAGAATGACGAATACTGATTGCAAGAAGTCAAAGAAGGATCGTAGGAAGGAGCTACCAAGTCTTTGTGCAACAAAAAACCCAACTCAGGCACGCAACTTCCTGGCGCAAACTATCCAAGAAAGTGCAGCTGCTAAAGCTGCTGCTCTTGTATGTATTGAGGATAAAAGGCTCAGATTTGAGCAAATGAAGTGGGATGCAGAGAGAGAAGAGAGGGAAGCCAGGCGGAAGGACGATGAGCAGAGGCGGCTGGAAGACAAGGAGGAGGAGAGAAAGAGAAGGGCTGAAGACAAGGCGGAGCAGAGGCGGCTAGAAGACAAGGCGGAGAAGGACAAGGAGAGGAGGTTCGCACTGCTACAGACCATGATGGCAGAGGGAAAATCAGCAGATGAAATCCAAAAAATGCTAACACTGCTTTTGTAAACGTTTAGCTAGCAGTTGATGCTAGTAAACCATTATGTTGGCCTGTTGTTTCGAACCATTATGTTGGCTGTTGTTTCGAACCATTATGTTGGCCTGTTGTTTCTAACATAGTACTGGTGTGGATTTAGACAGCAATTTGTTTAATGAGTATGTAGCAGGATTAAGGTGCTTATAATTTATCTACATACGTCTAGATGCGTCGGGGGTGCGCCTGGTGAGCCTGGGGCTGCGCCTGGGCTGCGCCTGGGCTGCTCCTGGGGGCCGAGTTGCTCCAGGGGGTGCGCCTGGTGAGCCTGGGGCTGCGCCTGGGCTGCGCCTGGGCTGCTCCTGGGGGCCGAGTTGCTCAGGGGTGCGGTGAGCCTGAGGCTGCGGGCTGCGCTGGGCTGCGCTGGCTGCGCGGCTGCGCTGGGTGCGCTGGGCTGCGCTTGTGCGCGGCTGCGCTGCTGGATGCGCTCAAGCTTCACTTTGACCAATCGATGCTCGGGATTCTCCAAACTTCGTTGCCACTCCTCGAACTCCACTCCTCGCGTGGTTTACGGAAGTGTATTGGTTAGTGTTAAGTGTTGCATGATGAAGGGTGTCGTCAAGTGTTAGTGTTAAGTGTGAAATGATGAAGTGTTAGTGTTACGTGTGGAGGCATATAGAACAACACGGCACTTGATGCTAAAAGTCTACAATTTTCTGGGCTGTGGCCTTGAGATCGAAGCATCTTAAGAATAATCCAACATCTGATTCAATCCAACACTTAAATTACAAAGCCCACGTTTTGACTACAGAACCTTCGCATGGGTGGTCTCACATTTAGATTACAGAACCATTGCATGGGTGGTCTCATATTTAGATTATAGAACCTTTGCATGGGTGGTCTCACATTTAGACTAGTATGGCTGGTAATGGTGAAGTAGATTAGGTTGGCGGAAGGAAGTCTTGAATGGCACCCAAGCGGCAGCCTTCAACTCCGGTAGCTTCAAGTCCAGCAGCTCTTGCAATAGCGCACGACCAGCAGATCCTCTTTGTTGGAAAGCCAATCTGAAATCCAGCTTGTGGCGCACCAAACTTCCTCTCATCACGGTTTGGTTGATGCAATTTTGAATCCCAAAGTAATGCACCTGCAAACACACAAAGCCATAAGGTGTGCTACATGCTCGACTCTAGTAATTATGGAGCCGCATCCATGGTACAAGCATACGTAATACGGCAGTAAATATACTCATACCCACAAAGAACTTTTAACCAAACAAGTAAATATACACATACCCACGAATACGGCATGTAATATGCACATGAGTGTAAAATTAGGAGCAACATGCCCTCATACAAGTAACTTCTAACCAAACATTTACCGAAAGTAAAAGTAATTGCATTTTGGAACCCAAGCATCTTAAATACCTGCAATGAAGCTCCTACCAAAAAGATGGAGACTACTTCTTATAGATATAACCCAGAAGCGTGATGCTGACCATAGGACCCGTAAGCAAGTTCAAAATCACAGCATAACCTGTTGATACATAAAGCAACAAAGAACTGATCACGGCATTTCTATCGTAATGATGGAAAACAAATGCATCCCACCCATAAAATCAAGTAGATAAAGTATGAAAACCCAAACGAACCTCGCCATAAAAACCTTTGTTAAGTCGTTCATTGATCAGTAGCTTCAAAAGTCAATCGACAAAAGTACCAGCCCATGGGAGAGTACATCGGTCCTCAAAACGGTTGACAAAAAACATGCTGCAAGGTGCACAACCAAATGGTCAGTCACAGCCTAACCGTAGCTTAAACGCAAGAAGGTATTCAGCTGTAGGAAGTACCGTAGGTTTTTCTATTCATCAATGGGTAGTACGCCATTGAGATAACCTTTCTCAATGGCATAACTTTTCACCGCTCCCTAAAAGTCGCTACGCGCAGCAGTTCATTGCCTTCAAGATTTTCTCGCACTGGGACATCTATTGGATCCACCTCTCTAAACATCTCCTCCCGTGAGTCCCCAGATTAGCCAACATGTTGTGTAAAATCACACAAGCAGTGGACACTCGGGTGATGGCCTCCACATCTGATGGTGATCTTATTTGTTGTCGGTGTTCACGCAAACACGACCATCTACCTTTGAAAATCCCAATGGTATGCTCATTGCGCACTCTTGATTTAGCCAGGAGATAGTTGAATTCCTTGTTCACGTGTATGTCAGCGGCAGGCGACTTGAATGCGGGAATAAGGTAACTTGACAAAGCGTAGGCCGAGTCCCCGATGATGTATTCTCCTTTGCTGAAGAATTGAATTGGGTTCTTGGCTTGAGTTGACTTTTTCCATAACCCACCATCATGCATTGAACCAGGCCATCCACAAGAAAATCCAATGATTCGTCGATCGACGTCGCAAACGATCTGCATGTTGATGGAGTATCGATGTTTGCGATCCCAATAACATTCACCATTGATGGCTGGTTTCTCGGATAGCGGAATGGTTGTGCCATCAACGAAACCAACGCATCCTGGAAACCCCTCCGCCTCCATAACCTCGTCCGATCTCTCGTTCTTATCTTTAGAAGGCCACATTATGTACCTACTTCCAACTTGAAGTAATGCGGTGATTACTCTTCGGGTAAAACGGACAATGGTTCCGACACCAAACCCAAACAGCATAGATTGCATTGCGGTCGCTGCTCCGTTCCCATTATGCCCGAGACGCCAGAGGGCGATACAAACTTGCCAGGTCACTGCAGTTTGAGGGCACCTACTCTTGTTATGAAAGACTGGGCATGGTCTCAGAAGATCGACTAATCGGAGGAAAGACTCAAGGTCACATCGAAAGTTTTGCTTGAATTCTACTGCATTTAAGTTAAGTGCACAGTTGAGTAAAAACTCTTGGGAGCGCGGAGATCTGACTCGATCGTTGAGGTAACGTGAATTGTTAATCAACATGTATGTATCACATAGTTCCTCTAACATTTCATCATCTTCGTTAATGGCAATAGCCATCACCATCTGTTGTTCAAGGATGGATAAAACGAGACGGCGGTCTGATATTTTCGGCATCTTTCAGTCTACAAAACCGTTGACTCTCAAAGAGGTGCATGGTTTTCTACAATATCACCGAGTAAGCACCCATCAAGTTACTAAAATTAAGTTAACAAAGGCATAACTGAACCACTCAATAACGGAAACAAAAACTAAACATACTCAAAAAAAGGTCCGAAAAATTAGGACTACTTTTCTTAATTTACAGTATGTTTTTAAATTTCATAGGAGAAATTGAGTTGGATAACACCCAGCATGTACAAGCAACCACTTAAAGAGTGTCAAATGTGGACTTAATTTTCATCCTGTAACATTTTCCAGGCTGTTTACCACACTTCAACTACTGAGAATGATATTCCAACTGGAAGTATTCCATTGGCTTTACAAAGTTTGTTTTATAAGCTCCAATACAACGATAATGAAGGTAACTTCATTCCTGTTCATTCCTTTTCATTTACAGAGTGCTAAGTGAGAAGCTTGAAGATAAAATGAAGGTAACTTCATTCCTTTTCATTTACTAATTTTCCAAATTCTGTTGAAGAACTTGGTTTACAGGTGACAACAAGTTCCATTGCTTAAAATGAGTTTTGTTCTGCTGTAGGCTAGTTTAGAATTTTCACTTTCATTCAGGTCTTGGTTGCAAATGTTTTGTTCTGCTGTAGGCTAGTTCCATTGCTTAATGTTTTTTAAGCGAAGAACACAAGCAAAATAAACTTCGCACATCAATTTCCCATATTCCCTTATGTTAGTGTCCTACCTATCAATTCCACGCAACTACCAGATTTGTTTTGGGCATTAATGGAAAGTCATACACAAGCTATACACACTTTAATCTTTGTGCCAAACACAAATGTTTAAAATGTTTAAGGAGGAGCAGTTCTCATACAACCAAGAACAAAAAGAACCTTTTTGACCAGCTTAGTGAATAATCATAGTGATCTATCACAAAGCATGTATGTAATTATTTATAACCATGTGTTAAAAAAAATGTGTGGAATATCTAATCAGGAACATAAAACCTTTACATATGGTGGCTCACTTGAAAATTAAACGAATCCATTTGTTTATGACTTTATTCTATCATCTATCATCACCTTAAAGCTACCAAATATAGTGTACTCACTAGATTCTGTGCTTTCTTCAAGTTGAAGGCCTTCCATAATGAACTTTATTTTTTTGTTGTGAAAGTAGGCCTGCCACAGTTGATTTCTTAGCTCACCAGTTTACACCTGAAAAGGATCCCATGCTTAATGCTGGAGAGAAAAACAGCAATTCATGGAAATTGCAAATCAAACGACCAAAACCACTCAACATATTGAAAAGATAATATAAGAAGGCTGAAGCTTGAAGCTGAAACTTCGGAGATGACACTTGTTTATGAAGTAAAATAAAGAAAAAAATAGAAGACAACCTTAATTAATTTGATGAAGCAACCTAGACAGGTTAGAGTAATCTAATTCACATCAACATGTTATTCAATTTCCCTCAATAGCTTATTCTTGATGCTCTATGTATTATACCCTGCGAGCCAACCAACCTATTTCTACTGAAGCTAAATCATTTCAGTCTGCATATAAAACAAAAATCAGCAAGCATATAGCATGTTTTGTAACATCAAAGAACTGATTATAAGTCCCCAATTGATCAGAAACTAACAGACTACCTGTAATGATAATGCCCAGAATTTAACCTCACATTCCTTTGCATCTCTCTTCCAAAACAAGACCTAAGTTCAGTTTTCTCAGATTATAGAGCTTGGTGAAAGCATAAGCAGAGAGAGCCATAGGGAGCCGTAGGAACATATGTAGTGCAGGCTGCTTTGCCTAGACGTTTAGGAACAGTGAAGAGAGGTGAGAGTGATGAGAGTATTTGTAGTGCAGGCTCAACACTGTCAAACTCGCACCCCTTGCATACATACAACAAAGTTACACTAAATATGGACCCTCCAATGCATGTGATCACAAGAAAGCTACTCAGGCCCAGGTCTATATTTACATGCAAATTGCAGAAAAATAATAGGGTCCAAGTAGGCCTTTGGTTCTCAACTTTCTCCTACATTTCAAGCCTGCTGGCAGCTACTATGTAAACATACAATGGATGTGCTCCAAGTTGAATGACGCAAGTTTCAGTGGTATTAGAAAGAATCCACCAAGAAGAGATGGGGCAATCCTATTTCTATTTGCTCAAAATGATTGATCATACTAGCTAGATGGATAACCCCCTTCTTCCTTTAATCCTAGGCCTTTGCTCAAAATAGGTAACAACCAGCACACAAAGTTACACATCTCTCAGTAACACCAGCAGAAAACGCAGAAAACACATCTCTTACTCGGTCTCTGTTTTGGGGAAATTATTGCTAGCCTGGGGTTTGAACTGAGTTATCGATGTAAAATACCATTGGAGAATTCAAAGCTTCTGAATATATACTACACTGGTATTGAACATAGTTAGTTCAAGGACAGTTTGGGGTCCACTTGTTACCCTTATCTCATTGTGAAACAACCAAACTCGAAGAGATGTTGGTGACTCCTGGAAGATATGTACTCCTCCATTCCATTCATGATGTCATTTTCCGTCACAAAATGCATAGGGAATGGGACATGTATGAGATGGAGGGAGTATATTGAGCTAGCTCTCTGTGGACCTAGAATTGATTGACTACGGTGAAGGCACTGTAGGGAAGCTACGCTAGCTAGACACAGATGCTACTTTTTACAACTGTGGAATGAGTGTTTTAGGAGGCCACATTGCTAGTTTGCTAATATTCAAGCACATGCTGGCATGCTTGCTTTCCGCAATTTCTGTTCAGTTTAGTTATATACTACTAATTTAACAGTAAATATCAAGTGATTGAAGATGAACTCATGGGCATATATGTCTATAACAGATCCCCGGCCACACCAAATGGATTCATCTCAACTCATGCATGTTAGAAATGCCCAATGGATTAAGCAATGCCTACTGTGAGCAGAAGGGGCATATGCGAAGTATCATGTATGAAAAACAAAAGCTAAAACTCAGTAAAATCAACTCACATCATTAACCAACACATTTAAAGTAAGCATTGGAAAATAGCATTCAAAAACCTAGAATTAAAGATCGAAAGAGCCATACCTGTGCCTCTGCTGCGTAAGAAATACGAAACATGGTGGTCCGATTGCCAATCATCCCGACTCGATGTCGTCGAGCCCTAATCCTCAAGCGCTCGTCCCGTCAGCCTCTCTCCTTTCCAATCGATCAAGATCCCAGCCTCTATTCTCCAAGTTCTTGACTGAATGAGCTGCGACCGAATTCCCTTTCCAGCTGCGATGCGTACCCGAATGAGCTGAGCTTGCCTCGTTTTTTTTGAGCGGGAATGTTTTTTCACGCCAGAGGCCCTCGTTTTCCACGGTACCTCAGACATAACACCCTCTTTTTTCACTTTTGTCCATCTCACTAATTCACTCCACTCTTACTAACTTATAAGGTGAATTTTTCTTTGCAACACCTGCAACTTTGAAGCCCCTTATTAGTAGCATCATCTGCCATAACCAGAGATATGGACCGGGCCACGTCATCACTAGTGAAAGACCCATCCTCCTCATTCCTTGGAATCAGAACTGCCACCTGTTTCTCGTGGTAATGTTTGTAGGCCAAGTCAAGCACCAATGGTAGCATCACTAATGGGAGTCCAAAGGAAAGCCCCTCAATGATGGAGCTATATCCACAGTGGGTTAAGAATCCGCCAATTGATTCATGTGCCAGAATCTGATGATGATGATGAGGGCAAATTGGTGGTGTATTAATAAACGATAGCTAGTATTGATTTTGGAAAATATTAAGAAATGACAAAGATAGAGAAAAAAATGTTATCTAATGTGAAACATAATGCACTTATGTTATGTGTGTGTCTATATATATATATATATATATTCATGTTTGTTATTCATTTTATTTTATAATGATCATTAATGAATGTTTGTACTCCGCAAATTTAGTTTACATCATCACATGTTTTTTACAATAAACTTATGGATCCTTTACATTAAATATAATTAAAGCATAAGGACTCACATATTTATTACCAAAAAGATGATATATGGTATAACTTTTCTTTTAATTAGCACCACTAGAGCGTATAGAACATTAATTCTAAAGTAATTAAACGGGTGTTCTTTTGAGGTAGATATTGAATATTTGGAGAGAAAAACTTGAGAAAGTGGAGAGGAAAAAGAAAAGAAAACAAACTTAATTTTGTGAGTTTTAATCAGTGTTGTAAAATCGGAACTGGAAGCAGAAGTACTATTTACCGGTAGCTTTCACTCTTTACTTTATTAAGTTATTACAATCTAATCTATAAATAAGATACAATATTATATATTTTCTACACTAAAATATGAATTTGAGAATTTATCGGTTCACAAGATAAAAAATACTTCATTCCAAAACAAATGTAGCAGTTGAATTTGATATCAATTTAACATCAATTTATTTATATTATTTATTAGCAACAAAAATGTAAAAAATATATTTCTAAAGTTAAAATATCAAATTTCTAGTTGTGTATAAAAGTTTTAAATTTATAATTTTAAATGATATAGAATTAAAATTATAGATTAAATATTGAAAAACAAATATTACATTACTTTGAAACAGAGAGACAAAGATTAATGCGCAAGTCGCATCGAATTTTGGAGGATCTACGGTTGGTCAAGGGAAAAATATTCTTATTTAATCTTTATTTTAACTTTACATGTTTCATTTGGCTAATTTCAAGTACCTTTGGATTCGGGTCGTTTCAAGTTCGGATCATTTCGAGTTCAGGTCTATTTGAGTTCGAGTTAGTCGGATTCAGGTTATTTCAGGTTTAGGTTGTTTCAAGTTTCACTTCCAAATTCAGGTCATTTTGGATTCGAATTGCTAAATTTCTTGGTCAATTCTGATTCGAGAGGGTTTATTGATACAGTTTTTGAGATCTCTATGACTAATGTTATTAACTACTCCCTTCATCTCTTTAAATGTACTCCATTTTAATTAACATGTAGATTAAGAATGTGATTAATTTGCACTTAAAATGTAAAATATAAATAGAGGACAAAAACTATTTTTTTTAATGGAAGAGATAATAAAGTAAAAAGAATGTAAGAATAAAATCAAATGTAGCAAGTTTCATGAAGTATATATATACACAAATCAAGGAGTACTCCAAATCAAGTTAAGAATAAAATCAAATGTAGCAAGTTTCATGAAGTATATATATACACAAATCAAGTCGCGATAATTAATTGCACCTGAAGTTGTGGGGCCCAGGACGTCCACACCACACCTCGACCAGCGACTCGCTCCTCGAACTTTTCCGGTAACTTGGCGGTGAGAGCTTTCTTTTCTCGAAGCACCCACAAGAAGTGAACGCCGGAATTCTCCAATCCCACCGCCAATTCCCGGAGCTGCTCTTCCTCGATCACCGGTTCGCTTCCAAACGCCACATACAGAACCGAACCCTTTCTCTGCTTCCCCAACCACTCCTTGATCTCCTCCCACTTCCCCATCTCTTCATAATCATTACCTTCTACTTTTCCCGGCGCAGGAATCTCCGGCGGAAGTAGGCCGATAGGCATCACCGTCCTTTCGTGTATCCTGCTCATCAGCTCTACCCATGGCGCTTCGATTACGTCGGAGGTTCTCACCGCCACCACGTCGCAGCCGGAAACAGCCAGGCCTGCCCGGTAAATGTCTGAGATATCAGACGACCTGTGGTCCTTCAGGAAGGAGCAGAACAGCCGCCCCTCGAAAAGCTGGAACGCGATCTTCGTCGGGAAATCGACCCACTTCGGAGGAACGGTGAACTCCTCCGGCGACTTACGGGGGTCCACCCCGCCGGTGGCTAACACCTCGGCTGTGGGAGGTGACATACTGCTGAAGCAAACGGCGCTGAAGGCGCAGAAGAAGGCTCTGGAGATTCCCAGATTCGCCGCGATCGGAGGCAGCCAGTGAGGGGCGAAGTCGTACATGACCCTGTCCGGTGCCGCCGAACGGAGGAACGAGGCGACGCCGTCTTGGAGGCCATCGTAAGCCTTCTTGAGGAGCGGGACTTGCTGGATGGGAATGTCGTAGGTGGCTTCGGCGGCCGGAGGGAGGCCGGGTACTTCAGGTAGCGGTAGCTTGACGAGGTCGATAATGGAGGAGAGAGATTCTGGGATTTTAAGGCTGAGGCGGTCGATGTTTCTTGGGGTGGAGATGAATGAGATTTTGTGACCCTTTTGAGCGATGAGCTTGGAGAGCTCAAGGAAAGGGATCATGTGGCCGAATGCTAGCCATGGAAACACAGCGACGTGGAGCTTCCTTCCTTCGGCCATGGAGGATTCGGTTAATTGTGCAATGTGCACTACTAACAAGCGTTGGTGCTGAAGAAGCAGTGATATAGTAGTAGGTAGGCTATAGGGAACTATTGAGAAAACTACGTTTTCAGAACTAAAACTGTCCGTGTCTTATCAAGTTAGACCTTATAATTACCAAGCTATCATTAAAGGCCTAAACATTAGTGATGTTAGGACTGTTCTTATACCAAACGTCAATAAAAATTAAAATTAAGATATGAACTTATATATATATATATATATATATATATATATATATATATATATATAGCTAGTATATAAGTTTGTATTAATTGTTTTGTTTTCATCTAAAGTTTATTTTGTGTATTAGTTTTGTTGGATAATAGTATATACATCAGCATACCATTGCATCTTTAGTAAGTTGATCCATTGATCCACTCTAAAAAATTCATAATCGGGCAATAGTGAACAATCGTGATTACCTGTAGAAAATTCATGATATATTTTGGATGAACAGTAAAATGCATGTTGAAACCTAAGCAAACATCGAAATAACATATCAAAACATATAACAGATAGATCTCTTTTTATTCATCTCATTTTTTTCTTTCCATTGGACTAATCAATTATAATTTTCGATTATAAAATAAAAAAAATTCAAAATTGAGATTGAAAAAATAAGAAATGACATGATCATAAATAAATAAAAAACTTATTTTTTCGTCACTTACAATGCACCACTTTTAAGTAGCGCATTGTAACCTACCCCCAAAACTTTAGGCTTTTTTTACAATTAATCACTTGTTTCTAAATACTCCATTTCTTCCTAAATGATTAAAACACTTAATTTTCAGTATTTAATCTATAATTTTATTTTTCAATTTTTATGTAAATTTAAATTTTATGTATACAACTATTACTTTAATTTGTCTACTTTATAAGCATATTTTTTTGTATTAAAAAAATTCTCTATTCAATAGAGAGAACTCCACCTCTAGAGAGGATACAACATATTGAAATAAAGGAATTGTTGGATCTCTCCCATAAGATAGATCAGCGGCAAATGGTAGAATATAGATAAATTGAAGTTAAATGTGTTGTGGCAAACGTACCACATTTGTCCTATCCCTTATGTTGGTGACTTAAGTGTAAAGATGGGAAAAGTTTGGTGGCTCACATATAGTTGGCCCACTTGCACACATTTAAATCAGCGAGTAAAGTGCACTCATGGTCCTATAACTTTAATTCTTGTATTATCGTAATCCTGTTTTACGTTTTTGTACCATTAAAGTCCTATTTCTAAGTTTTTTTTGCATTCGTAGTCATTTTCTATTAAAGACCAGTTAAGATTAACGGATCTTCGCGAAATATGATAATTTTAGCAATTGAAATTTATTTTCATCCTACATTTTGAATCTAACAATTTAATCACCCTAAAAAATTATAAACTTAACAATCCTATCCAAAAGTTCTCAAACTTCACATAAATCCACCACACCCACCGGACCACCACCGACCACAGCTGAAAAATCTGAAACGGAGAAAAAACTTCACCGGAGTGTAGATCAGGGCCTAGAGCCGTCGGATCTCGGCCTCAAGCCATTGAATCGTAGCCCCAGGGCATCGAATCGCGACCCCAAGTCATCGATTCGCGGCCTGGGCCAGCAATTTTCCGACCTTGGGCTACAATCTGGCAGCCCTAGGTCGCGATCCGGTGATGGTCGGCAGTGATTCGGCGGTGGTCGGGGGAGGTCCGGTGGGTGTTGTGGTTTTAGGAGATGTTTGAAAACTTTTGGGTACAATTGTTAAATTATTAATTGTTTGGGGTGATTAAATTGTTAAGTTTAAAACTTATGGTACAAATAGATTTTTCATATAAATTGAAGTGGCTAAAATTATCATTTTTTACGAAGATCCATTAAACTTAACTGGTCTTTAACCGAAAAGGATCACGGATGCAAAAAAAAACTTAAAAGTAGTACTTTAAAGGCACAAGAACTTTAAACAGAACTATAATAGTACACGAATTAAAGTTATAAGACTATGAGTGCACTTTACTCAAATCGGCCAACAACTAGCTTCATTTTCTGATCAGAAGCATGAAACATAGATAAGAGCTCTTCGTGAAGCTTCTGACGAAGAGTTGGGCGAGAGAGTGACGATCGAGAAAACGGTGGCCATCTGTAAGAATCTGAGCGCCGGTTTTGTGAGCAGAGCTTCACGGTTTCGTTCTCCACCTTCGTCTTTGTCTATAGATAGGTTTATGCTATCAATTTGGAGCTTTATTACTGTGATTTTTTGGGACTAGGCTGTTGAGCTTTGTTTTGGAGTTAGTTGTCTCATTGTTGAAAGCTTGTTGTAGGAACTCGTAGACGTTGGTTTTGTGCCCAAATCATCGTGATAGATTCAAGATTGAACGAACACTTGAATCTTTGTACTATTTTCTGATTGTTGAGCTCGTGTCGGTTTGCGCCGCGGTTTTTCTCTCTACGCCGAAGTGTTTTCCACGTTAAATTACGGTGCCGTTTATTTTCTTGCGTTAGTTATCTGCTGCTGCCATTTTTTGCTGCATTTACAGGTTCTTGTGTGTGCGCTTGAATAATTATTTTATTGGCTTGTGAGACTCTCATATTCTTCGGTCCTCGTTAGGCATGCCAATGTGGTGGTTAAACTACGGTAACCCTTAAACTATGACCACCAACCACAGTTTTTTTAGTATATGCGGTATACGGTTTTACGCGTCTCTGTTATTAGTTTATATCCACAACCGTTAACCACTGATATCCACGATTGAGAACTTGAATACTATCCAAATATTCTAAACAAATCCATAAATTCAACATAAACACCCAAAAACATTTTAAACATCCAAACAACACTTTAAACACTAAAGAAAAAAAATTCATGGTAGTTTAAATATATATCAACCCAAAAATCCAAATGTGCAAGATTGTTATCTTCATTTTGTTGTGACGCATGACTTCTCCTAAAAAATAAAAAATGATATAGGAGTAGTTAGAAAAGAACATAATTTATTAGATAAGTTTTTACAAATTAGGGTTTAGATGAGAAATTAGGAGGTAATGGGTTATGTAATGGGTTGGGCTGGATCTTAATTAGGAGGTGGATTCGTAGTTATCTGCCAAACCACGGATATTGGTTATCCGCGGTGCGGATACCCCTAAACCACAACCACAACCATTAAGCTGGCGGTTATGAAAAAATCCACAACCATTAATTAATCGAGTGGTTTTAATCTGCGGTTAAAATTAAAACCACTATAAATGATCGTACAATGGATCTTAATTAGGAGGTGGATTCGTAGTTATCTGCCAAACCACGGATATTGGTTATCCGCGGTGCGGATACCCCTAAACCACAACCACAACCATTAAGCTGGCGGTTATGAAAAAATCCACAACCATTAATTAATAGAGTGGTTTTAACTGCGGTTAAAATTAAAACCACTATAAATGATCGGTTAATCGCGTTAACGGATCTTATTCACCCCATTGTCATGCTTAGTCCTCGTCCGACTTACGCATTTCCGTACAACAAAATGGATGTCGAAAGTAAAACATTTAAATCATCAAGGGACGAAGAGAGTAGTATGTACTCAAAGGCGTCGTACATGTAACAAAAGGGGATCTAGACCCTCATTTTTCTCAATAGAATATATATGTATATATAATTTATAGATAAAATTCCTTAAAAATTGTAATGGATCCTATATATATAATGATATTATTTCTATATTTTTTATTTAATTTATTCTAAAAGTTTTACAACACTAAATAACACCTAAAAATACATAAATATAGTCAATATTGACCTATTTATATTCCAAATATATTTTTTCTCTTCAATTTTCTAATTGTTTGTTTTTTTCCTTGGAGGATTCAAACTTATAATTGATTTTGGTATTTGTTTATCGTTTTTTTGTGTTTGATAACATTGTACAATTTAAAAATGGTAAAATAGGAAAGTCAAAGTAAAGTTTGTTCACTTAATCCCCCTTTCAAACCAAATTGTTGTAAAAATTTTGCGGTAGCAAAATTAATATACATTGGAAGATATAAATAAACTTTTTCCAATTTTTTTTTTTTGATACGACACTGCATTCTCCCGAACCGTATTTGCATCCAAGATTGGTCCTTTGTCTTTAGTGACTTTAATTGATTAAACTTATACTCCCTCCGTCTCAAGTGTGATGTCACAACATCAAAATATTTTTGTCCCAAATGAAATGACATTTTTCCCAATTGTATTTTACTTTAGTCCACTTCTACCATTGCAAATGCACTCACTGAAATAGTGTAGGGAGTGGGTTTGGAATAGTTAGAATGAGTTTGGGAGAGAGTAATGATGGAAGTTTATGTAAAGTGAGTTATAATAATCAAAATTCGGTTAGCGTCTTTCACTTAATGAATCACGCCTTTTTCAAAGCATTACTATTCCTGAGTGCAGGTTCGGTGATTCATGCCATGTCGGATGAGCAAGATATGCGGAAGATGGGGGGGCTTGCCTCCTCGTTCCCTTTTACCTATGCCAAAAAAAACTAAAAGTGACAACACATTTAGGACAGAGAGAGTATTCTTCAATCTCATTTATTTGTTTTATCATTTTTTGCACATCTCATACAAAAATTTAAAATTGTCTCTTAAATCTCTATTTTTTTTAGTTTGTACATTAAACTCATTATTTTATGACACACGAATACATTTTCATACATTATTGTATTGGTTTTCTTTCAACTCTTTTAAACTTTTAATTGTTTTTAATATATTTTATTTTTAAAATCATTTCATAATAGTCTTTTTCTAAAAAAAAATTAATGTCACTCTTTTTTTCAACTTTTCTAATTCAACCCATCATTGTTTACACTTTCTTAATTAAGACTTTATTTTTTTTGAAGCTTATAATTAAGACTTTTAGTTTCTTTCTTAGTTTTTTCTTCTTCTTCTTCTTTTTAATTTTTTCAATTCATTCATTGGTACTTTTAATCAAGTATAAATGCTATTTTTTCTATATTCCAATTTAAACTAATAACGTTTTTTTCATTTTTCTCAATTTATTAAATGTTTACAAATTAGTGTCATGTTCAATTTTAATCACATTACTAATATACATTTTTATTCTTCAATTAAATCACCAATATTTTTACTTCTTCTCTTATTTTAAGAGTGACTAGAGTTTGCATGCTCAGTTTTTTTTAATTACTCCAACTTTTTACTTAGTCCGACTTTAAAATTAGAATATCTAAGTTAATTATAATTCAAACTTGAACTTGCTGACTTATTTTTGGACTTAGAATTAACTTAGATATATATTGTTCTCATTTTTTTTAAAAAAATGTATTATCTCATTTATACTCAATGGATGTTGATTATTCTCTAGAAAAAGTTAGTAAAATTATGTTCAATAAATAATCGAAATTTGTAGTTATAGTTATTTTTTTGTAATATGCATGTTTTTATCTCATTTATTTATTTTTTCTAGTTACTGTTTCCATCTTTCCAATTGGGTCGAAGATATTTCATGTGATCTTTTGTTTTAAACTTACGTTCCTCATTTTTCCTTATTTCTATTTCATTTTTAAAAATTTCATCTTAAATAATTCATGTTTCTTTTTTTTCATATTTCATAACCTCATTTTTCATCTACATATTTTTTATTTATTACTAATATATGTTAAATGTAAAATTAAACCTGCAACCAAATGCGGGGTAAAAAAATCCTAGTGTACTCTAGATACCCACAGTATGCATTAATTAGAAAATGCAGAAATTACATATATTGCCACCGCCGACATCCGCCAAAACAACAGCTGTAAGATGAGCAGTTGTGGGAACCAACGAATAAATGAGATAGGTGTAAAGGAGGCATGAGTGTGTATGCCTGCAGCATACATACGCCCAACCTTATTCCTTCCATCCGTCTGCTAGATAACCAACCAAAATTAAAAATTACTTTAAACATAAAATTGGGAAGTGCGAAATGGGAAGTCGATATATGTATTATATATTAAAAACGGTCGAAAGGCATGAAGCGTGGAATCAGGGTTGAAATCAAATCCCATTAATGCTCGAATTTCAAACCTCAATTAAAGCCAATTATGTTTCCAAAATGAAACCCGTTAAGAAAAACTCTCACATTCCAGACCTAGCAATTTGTGCTTTGAATCAATCGACTTTATTTGTTGTGTAGGAGGTGGCGGTTGGGCCGAGAATCAGACGTCCTTTCGGTTCCTCGGTGAACACGAGCAGGGTTCCGACGAGCGTTTCTTCGCGAACGATGAGTTTTCTCGGCGAAATACCTGAGAAGTTCGACGAACCCGATGGGGAAGGGCGGAGATCCGACCCAGGCTACCGGCCAAATCTCTCCCACATTTCAGACCCAGGCTTCCGGCGATGTTGTTGGAGGTGGAGCAGCGACGTGCAACAATGACGGTTTTCGCATCGTCGCAGCAGCGGCCTCTCTTCCTGGCGCAGACCCAGATCTGATGAAGCCGGCGCTAGAACAACGCCAATCGCCACGATCCGTCAAGGAGGGCCGAAATTCGACCCGCCTCAAATCGGACAATCAGGGCTCTAATTGGCGGCTCCAGCACCGTGAAACCGGCCGCCGTCCAACGCCGCTTCATCGGTTTTCCTGAGCCTTCACCGCCGGAAATCGCTGGGCCGCCGGAGCCGATATTTTGTCTCATCCTTTTAGAGCTTATATCTTTATTTTATTACAGTTTGGCCACTTACGGACTTTTAATTTATGAGTTTGGACATGATATAATGAGCATTGTATAAATAAGATACACATCGATTGTGGACATTAATTTATAGAGTGTCGATGTCCGAAATGGATTTCAGTGTTATAACTAAGTTTTATAGTCTCGAAATTGATTTTATACAATTTGGGACTGGTTTCATACCTATTGTGTTTTTAACATATTGATTTTAGACATAAGTTTGTGAGATTCTTAAAAGTATTTAGTTTCAGACATCTCATATTAATTTCAGACATTATATATGAGTTTAAGAGGTTATGAGTTTTAGTCATAATGAAATTAACAATACATTACATTAGTTCTAATACTTCGTCACGGGTTCGCTAAATTAATGTTAGTCATTTTCTTTTAAAAGTGTTCCTGCAAACATGTTCATAGTGAGTGCTCTCTCCGCAACAACTTACGCTAGAAGAGCAAGTTCGAATAACCTTTTAAGAACTTCATTAAAATCTTTGCATAAATGTATTTTTCCACACTTGTTTATAGTCCAAATTGATTTTATACAATTTGGGACTGGTTTCATACCTATTGTGTTTTTAACATATTCATTTTAGACATAAGTTTGTGATATTCTTAAAAGTATTTAGTTTCAGACATCTCATATTAATTTCAGACATTATATAAGAGTTTCAGAAATTATGAGTTTTAGACATAATGAAATAAACAATACATGTGTATGAAAGTCCATTGTTTTCAAACATGTATATGTCAATTGTTTCAAACATTTTTTCTTCTCAACTTTAAATCAATTGTGTCTGAAAATCAATTTCAAATGTATGTAAGACTTTACATATGAGTTTCAGACTTTACTATCATTTTTTATTTTATCACATAATATATGACTTTCAAATGTATGTGAGTTTCAGACTTATTATATTAGTAAATTATATGATTCAGACATTGATGATTATATATATATAGACACATGCCAAAAATAAATACAAATCGATTTTGGAATTCATTTGTAGAGTGTCTGAAATTTGAAGGATATTGTCGGAAAGTCAATTTCAAACGTAACATAGACAATTTCAGATATAAATTGATAAAATGCATAGCATGGAAAATTGTCTAAAATTGGAAGGTTATTGTCTAAAAACTTATATTTTATCAATCACAGAAAGATTGGTTTGCTCATACTTAATTATCTAGGATTTTTACATTTTAATATATAAAAATTAAATAATTTATATGTACATAATGCAAAAAGAAAAGAAAAAGAACGTGGCAAACAGACCAACGAAACATTCACAAATGAAACCAATACATATTAACGTCCTAAACACCACTACCATTAAGTCCAAATCTAAAAGATTTCTACCAAGTCACATAAGGGAAGAGTGAAACCGTAATTGGCGATATCAAAGATTAAATATCCACTTACCAAATCAAAAACTCGGGAATCCGATTTAACCTAATTAAAGAAAGAAAACGTATTCATTAATAAATGGAAAAACGCATATGATATATTAGTCCGAAATGGGAAGTACGAAATGGGAAAACTACTAACTAATATTCCACACTTAACACTAAGTGTTAGTGGGCATATGTATGCCCAGCATAAATAAGATTTTTCCGGTGTAAAGAGAGGGAGGGTAGGGTAGGTAGCTACTCAATAAAGGCTAGTTCAGAGAAATGAGAAAAAAATAAATTTGGGAAATTTGATATTGTGTGTTTTGATTGATGAATAAGATATATGTAAAGTAAGAAAATTTGAGAAAAAAAATATTTTATAATAAAATGATGAATTTAAAATTGTTAAATGTATTAGAATTGTGAATGTTGGAAACAAATTTGGGAAAAAAGTTGTTGAACGGAGAGAGGGAAATTATCAAGAAAAACTATCGAGATTTGTCATATTTTTCGCTTTTTCTCCCGCATTTTCTAATTCTCGAAAAACCTCCCCAAGATTTGACAAAATATACCGTTTCTTTCATGAATCCAAACGTCAATTTAAAACTCAGTTAGATTTTAGTTGTAGCTAAAAAAATCACAACCCTAATTTTTGAATCCTAACAATTCTACCTTAATTTTTTTATCCCTTACATTTTAGCCATCTCCTACCCCACAACCCATTCTCCTAGCCCAGCGGGCAACCAAGTGGAGCTTTGAGAAATTCCAAATAACCATCTCCCATCACTGACTTTAGAAGCCAACTAGATCATCAACATGCACACATAAGAGTTCAATAACTATGAACAGAAATCAATTAATTATTCCCACAGATCATCAACATGAACAAAGATATCTCAAGTTCTTTCTTTTCTTTTTCTTTTCTTTTTCTCAACAGCAAGCAAATACTTCTTAAAAAGGAGAGAATTAAAACAGTACAGATACCAGCGGCAAACTTAAACCACCACGTCTAGCAGCCAATTACACCCAAGACATACTTAATTTCTCTAATTTCATGTTCAATCGAATATGCATCAATTCAATATTGGACCAAATCTTTCAACTCCCACTCGAGATCAGATCTTGGTGATTGAAAGCAATCACTCTAATCCTGTGACACCATATTTCGACAGCGGCACCCGATCTGAAAAGTCCACATCTTCCGTGGATTTCAATCCGGTAGACCTAAAATCTAACTGAGGTTTAAACGGTCGTTTGGGTTCATGGGGATATCGTATGTTTCATCAAACTTCAGAGGGATTTTCTTGAGAATTTAAAAAATACGACGGAAAAGTAAAGAATATGCCAACACTAAGGGGGAATTTTTGATAATTTCCCCTCAATAAATGGTTGGATTAACCATTTAATCCCTCAAAATATTGCAATGTTTTCCTTTTTATTATTTTCTCCATCGTGAAAAGATTTTAAGCATTTGATTGGGTATGATGAAGTAAAACTGCAATACAAGATAAAAATAATTCTTTGGATAAAGAAAAGAAATTAACGGTATTATGTTAAAAGTAGTGGTAAAGGTTTCCTTAAAATAAAATGGTGAAATCTTTCTGGAACATTCCAAAAGAAATATGATTGAATCTTTTTGAGATGGAGAGATTTTAGCATCTTTTGCGGGTTAGAAAGAGTACAAGTAAGAAATTAGAAAATCGGGTAAATTACAAATACCCTCCCCGAGGTTTAGTGAAATGTTCAATTTAGCCCCTACATTTTTAAAAACCTCCAGTTACCCCCTAAGGTATAGTGAAACATTCAGTTACCCCTTTGATCGTTTTAAAAATTTTAGGTGTAATTACACTAATTATACTCCAAAACAGTCAAGGGGCGATCTGGGCACACCAGCATTGCGGCATCATGGTCTCGTCTGCGTCGCTGCGGCCTGAGCTTATCAGCGTTGCTGCGACTGTCAAGCGATAATTAATGACGACTAATAGGGGTGACCGGTTGGGGATGGAGAAATAAGATAAATTAAATATAGGGGTTGACATAGAAATATTAGTGATAAGAAAGGTTAGTTAACCCTAAAATTTTTGACGGTCAACTAACATCACAAACAGTTAAGGGGAGTAACTGAAGATTTCGTTAAGCCTCATAGAGGTAATTAATAGAGGTAATTAACTGAAGATTTTTGAAAATAAGGGAGACAAACTGAATATTTCACTAAATCTCATAAATCTCATGTATTTGTAATTTACCTTAGAAAGTAACAAAAAACCTATATATATATATATATATATATATATAAAAGTCTCTCTCTCTCTCTCGAACTTTCACTTTTAAGAGGGACAAGAAATATATAGTATTCCATTCATCTGAATAAAATTACGTCCAAAATTATGTTCAACTTAAATTTTCATTAATAACAATTTATTAAAAAGTTATTCCAAAAACAGAAATATTCATTTTATCATTCTATTATAATGTTGAAAGAAAAGAAATCATATATGATGAAAAAAATACGTGGTGAAAAAAATCATAAATGTTGAAAAACATATGATCGTATATGAGTTTTGTTTTGTTGAGAAGGGGAGTAATTTTTGCTCTCTGTGAAAATGTTAGGAAGCAAGCATGGCTTGAACAACTGGTTCCTCACTCCCTTCACCATGTTTTGACACGTAGTGATAGACTCATAGAACCGTTTGGTTGCGGGGATAAAAAATAGTGGGATCGGATGATTAAGACGAGATAGGGTGGGATTATCTAGGATAGGATTGGATGAGATTATTTATGATAGGATTGGATGAGATTATATCAAATAAATTTGTCATAGTCTCAAATTTCGTTCTTTTTTTTATCTCATCCCTCCTTATCCATTGGTGGGTGAGGTATTATTTAATCCCACTTTTATGGGATAAAAATATTAAAAGGGATAATACCCATCCCATCCCTGGACGTACCAAACGAGGGATGAAGGAGGAGGACATGATAAAAATCATCCCATCCCTGCTTATCCCGCCAACCAAACGCCCCCATAGTGTATTTTTACTTGTACCACCCATTTTTCATTCTTTAATCACTTTCCATTTTATTTTCATTTGTTAGACTTAGCATTTCTCAGTTTTTTTATCATGCCGCTTTACCGAAACTTTTTACAAACTTTGAAAAATACTAACCATTATTTAACAAAAATTAATACGATGTACCTATAATTCATCCGAAAAAAATAAAATTTACCCACCATATAACATATCTTCGAATTTATGTGTGTGTTAATAAACAAAAGTTCTCCACTCTTTTACAAGCAAAACATCCCAAAATTTATGAAGTTATTTTTCCCAAACATCTTCTTTTCAATCATAAACATCACATCTATAATTCCAAAACACAGACTTTATTTTCGATTTTTTCCATTGAAGATATCTTTATAACTAAAAACGTAACTAATAGATTGAAAGCCTCGTAACAAGTCACTGACGGTATTCATAAGCATAAATAATAGGAGTACTCTATATGATAGTGGTATTTTAATTTATTATTGAACTATCCACACAACTTCCCCTTTTTCTATAATTGTTTGTGTCAGTGATTAGTTTCCATAAATCTTTTTATCAGTAATCTATATGTAGAGAAGATTTATACTACAAACTTTAAAATTCCAATAAGGAAGAATTACAATATTTTTTAATTTCAAATTAAGTACAGTATTTTAGTTGTTATATTTGTCAATGAATTTTTACTGAAGCTTGCTACTCTGATTCACTCTGTTAAGGGCTTTAATGTGGAATTACAATTTGAGTGATAATTTGAAGAGAGAAAAAATGCAATCAGACTTTTGAAAACTAGTGATTAAAAGAATTTTAAAGTTGTATAGTTTAAAAACAGAGAATAATGATGTTGGGAAAAGTTAAGGATCAAAGTTGTAAAAGTTTGAAAGATAAGCGGTACAAGTAAAAATACACAATACGTGTCAAAACATGGTGAAGTGAGTGAGGGAGCGGCTAGCATTTCCCCACATCTTACACACAAGCTAAGGTTTAGATTTTTTAAAATATAAAAGACGAAAAACAGGGCTGGTTTTTTTTCGTTGAAATGTAACAAAGTTTTTTATTAAAAAATTATAAAAATTACAGCAACATCCAAAAAGATTAGAAAAGATCACTAATATTGTTGTAAATCCCCACATCACAAAAATGAACCCCAACCAAAATGCACCCACATTATCATTACTTGGTTAAAATTCCATACTTCATATATATATATACTCCCTCTTCATCCGTCAATAATTGAATTGTTTGACTTTCATGTTTCAAAATTCAATATTTAAATCAAATTTTAACAAAGATAAATATTAAAAAAATTCAAAAATAATAATTAGAAAAAGAATGTTAAAAATTATGTACATATAAATTATTTAACTTAAAATGTTTAAAGATTTATGAAAAAAATCATAAGTTAAATATTCTGAAACATTGAAAACAAATTTTTTAAATTAATAACAGATGAAAGGAGTATATGAAGTCATGAAGTTGCTCATAATAATTCAAAGGCTTCATAAGTGTAGACAATTTGATGAGACACACTTTATGTTCAATCCCAAACATGTCTCTATTTTCATTCTTCCCTAAGCCACTGTGCCTTTACCTCCTTTTGTTGCAGATTCAGTGCCAGCAAATATGGCCAGCCAAAGACCATGTATGCTTACCACTAGAGAGTGCAGCTGAGCTGCTCCATTTCAAGACCCTCTTCTCCATCAACAAACAAGCTTCAACTTACAGTTGCTCAGCCAACTCATACCCCAAGACTGAGTCTTGGAACCTGGGCACTGATTGTTGCAGTTCATGGGATGGTACCTGTCACCAGTGATGATGCTGATGGTCATGAGACTGGCCTTGACCTTAACTGCAGTTGGCTCAACCAGCCATTCGTTTCTTCAAAACCTCGATGGTAGACCTTCATCATCTGTCGCGGTTGCAAGATCTAAACGTCGTATTCAATGACTTGAGTAGCATTGAAATCACTCTAAGATATTACACAGTTAACATGTTTTTTTGAAAGAATTTTTTTCCCAATTTTGTTTGAATCAAGCTTTATTGGGCCTCTTCGAGCAACAACTCTCCCAGCTGTGACACAGTTAACAAGTTTGAAATACCTCAACCTCTCAGGTGCTAGTTTATCTTGGAAAAAAGACTCCAGATTTCTCATCTCTATCCAACTTGGTTGTCCTTGATCTCTCTTTGAACTATAATCAAACTTTGGATATGAACTTTTATCTCACTGGAAGTTTTACTCAGTTGTTGCTGAAATTTGACACAATTGGTTTTAAAACCCTTAGTTACCAACTTGACCAAGCTTGAAGTACTCACACTTAGCTGCTCTGATTTGTCTTCTGTGAACTTTGCCTCTCCTATCAACTTCACTTCTTCTCTTAGACCATTTAGCACGTTTGGTTATGACATGCATGGCCATCTCCATGAAGAAACCTTCATGAACCTTGCAAACTTAGAGATGCTTTCTTTGGGAAATAATCTAGTGTTAGAAGGCTTCTTCCCCCAGCTAAACTGGTGGAACAGCCCAATTGAGAGTTTGGATCTTGCAGTCACAAGTTTGACTGGACAGGTTGCTAAATCTTTTGGATAATTGAACAAGCTGAAGCATTTGGATTTAAGTGTATGTGACTACTTCTTTGGACCAGTTCCAGCATTGGACAATCTCACAGAGCTCAACGTATTGAATCTGCATTCCAATCTCAGTCTGTTGGATATCTAAACCTTTCCAATAACTTCTTGATAGGTTTGAAGAGTAAATTACACCATCTATACCTAAACTATAACCCATGTTGCAAATCTATACACGAACAAAATTTTGTTGCAAAAGTGGCTCTAAAGTATGAGTACGTTGCAAATCTATACCTGTGAGATAACTTCTATTAAAATTTAACGGAAATTGTAATTAAAATGCTCAAATTGACCCTCGGGGTTTTTAAAACATGTTAAACATATGTATAACTTTATAATTTTACTTTTTGAGTCATTATTTTTAATTACGTGTGTATTATTTCAAATAATATTTCCGAATCATCAATAAAAATTATATATCGAGTCTAAAATATCCAAAAAATATCAAATATGAAAAACGTTTATAATTACACAATAATAATATTTTTTAAAAATACTTTTTTATTGCGAAAAAATAGTAATTATCAAAAGAAAAATGTAAGAATGAATAGTTATTTTCTAAAAAATCTACAATATATAGCTCTTAGATTATTTACGTAATGTACAAAATTTTCTACAATGGTAGATTTTTTAGAAAATTATTATTCATTTTTACATTTTATTTTGATAATTACTATTTTTTGCAATAAAAAAGGTAAATTTAAGTACAAGTATTATTACTGATATTATTTAAACAACGAGCCTGTCGAGCTGAGCTTTTTCGAGCCTCGAGCTCGAGCCGTTTTTTAGGCTCGTTTATTAAACGAGCCGAGCTCGAGCCTCAGAGGTTCGACTCAATGCGGCTCGCGAGCCTTAACGAGCCTGACATAAATTACCATTTTACCCCCATCAATTAAATGTTTGGTACCCTCTTACCCCTCCCCCAAATTTCCCTTGTGAATCGTAATAACTGAATCCCTAATCCCTCCCATCTCCAACGCAGATCTAGAGCAATCGGGCCCAAAATTGCTCTTTTGATTTCTTCTTGATCCAAAATTGCTACATTTAGATGGTGCTTGCTCTGTGTCTGCTTATTGATCCTTAAGTCGCTAGTTGTTTCATCGCTAGAATTCTACAATTCACTTGTAAATCTCCTTGCTTTTGGTCTGATAGCTTCGGTTTTGACTAGGCCAGCAATTGTCGCCTCTCACTGCCCAACAACGTCGCCGCTTGCAGTCCAGCAACCACCACCGCTTGCAGCCCAGCTACCCCTCCATCAAAGCTCGTCTCCTTGCTTTTGGTCTGATAGCTTCGGTTTTGACTAGCCCAGCAATTGTCGCCTCTCACTGCCAAACAACGTCGCCGCTCGCAGCCCAGCAACCACCACCGCTTGCAGCCCAGCTACCCCTCCATCAAAGCTCGTCTCCCTGCACCCAAACAGCCTAGACGCTCATCTCCGTCTGTCATTGTCGTGATGCAGTCACCGTTGTCACTGGGCCACCACCAGATCTGATTCATTTCAATATTATCATTGTTGATATTGTCTAAAAAGGGCTGAGAATTGGTTGTCTGCTTGCATCAAGTCCCTGGATTCATCAGCCAGAGTAGAGAACCTCTTTTGAGGGTAGATCACAGCTTTAGTTACTATCCTTTCCATTTCTGTTAATTCAAGTCACTACACTTTTTTGAGCTTTACGAACGTTCGAGCTCGGCTCGAACATATCACGAACTGAACTTGAGCCGAAAAAAACGGGCTCGAGAGCCGAGCCTAATTTTCACGAGTTCGAGCTTGAGCCTGCTAGGTTCAGGCTTGGCTCGGCTCGTTCTCAGCCCTAAGGACTATCTCAACCAATTTTCTTGAACATTTCAAGGCCATGAAAATGTATAATGAGAGCAAGTGCATTATGGATGGGAATAGGTACTACCAAGATTCAGTAGTACTTAACACATTTAAAGGATTTCAGTACAGAATTAAAGAGGGTCTTAACTATTTTCATTGCCTTAGATTTTCCAAGCAATGAGTTTCAAGGGAGGATTCCAAGATTGGTTGGTGATTTTCAAGCACTCAAAAAGTTCTCAACTTTTCTCACAACAACCTCATAGGTCAGATTCCAGAATCAATGGCTAACTTGACAGAATTGGAAACTTTAGACCTATCCTGGAACCAATTGATTGGCAACATTCCACAACAATTGACCAGTGTAACATCTCTTGAAGTTCTCAACCTCTCACAAAACATGCTTGTTGGAGTTGGATCCATCCCTCAAGGTAAACAGTTCAACACATTTGGCAATGATTCATACATTGGAAATCTGGATCTTTGTGGGTTGCCATTGTCCAAACAATGCAACACTAATGAAGATTATGCAACACCTCTAGAGGAACATTATTTATTTACTGGTGACTTTACTTGGCAAGATGTATTAATTGGATACATGGGTGGATCTTTTGTTGCTGTTGTTGCAAGTTATGTTTTTTTATAGGAAAGCCAAAATGGTTTGTTATGATGCTTGAAAGTGAATGTAGTAAAATTATGGGGAGATAAAGTAAAAGGCACAAAGGAGGAAGAAAAATGATTTTGTTTTCCAAGGAGCATACCGTTAGTAATCCTTTTGAAATAGAACAAATGGTGATAAAAGACAAGTAAACCAAGATGGCCAATCAATGGTTTCCCCAAATATAATTCATAAAACAAATGGTGTAATCTTTTCTTTAAAAAGACTCCGGCCATGGAGACCCTAAATCATTTGTATACTTGGTCTGAAACAACATACAGGTGTGGTGAAAGCCAATTTTTATATCTTCCAACCATCAATATATAACTGAAAATCAGAAAGAATGTTCCCAGAGTGAGGGTATGTAGTCCGATATCGAAAGTTCTTCGACAACGGCCTCAGACCCTCACTCATGTCTACCTGTCAAGTTTTCCAGTTAAAATCTTGATCAAAACTCGCAATCATGACTTAGCCGAACAGAAATCCGGCCGCCTGCTCCTCGTTACCGTCGAATAATTTCAGAGCTTGTACCACTGCATCTCTTGTAAACCCTAGCTCCACGAGCTTTCTGACTTTTGCTTCAAAATCGGATCCCTGCCCAGCATTGTATAGCTTGAATTATGACAATGGCTAGCAATTTAAATTTTGGAATCAGAATTTGTATAGAAATTTATCCACTTGACAATGCCATTGAGTAGACAAAGGCTTCGTTTGGGAACAGCGTTTAGCATTTGAGGTTGGATTTGAAAATCCAACCTCTTAGCGTTAGCGGTTTGGAGAAGCTATCATGATCATTCAGAAAAATTCTGAACCTCTGAACAGGAGCATTTTGAATAAAGACTTCAACAAAGGATAAGATTCAGATAATTTAAACTAACCTGTGATGCAGCACCATGTGCGGTTCCTACAAGTAAACGAAATTCAAAGTAAGCTTCGAGTAACATCAACGTTTATATCCAAAAACAACTTCAGTTTTAAGAAATTCTACAAATCAGGTATATTAATACAACAATCCCCAAATTCCATGGTGATGGTTCTTTCTGCAGTAAACTAACAGCATTTTGACTAATACTACATTCCAAAACTAACCAGATGTTTGACCTCCTGCTTGTGCATTGGCATTCTGATTCACTGCTCCAGATGTTGCCTAAACAAATCAAGATATTTAATCGAAAAATATGAAAAACTTCACGTCGTGAAGATGTTTGACATAATGAACCAAAGGTAGAAACTTCATGGAATGGATGCATTAAAATACTTATTCTCGGAAACAACTAAGAATGATACTAGCATGTACAAACTAAACACGCCACAGGATGCATAATAAGGATACAAGAAAAAGGCATCCTTAAAGAAATGAAACGGAGAAGCCCAATCAGCACAAATGTAAGAATGGGAATCAACTCACTGCTGTTGCAGAGCCAGATTGTTTTGTAAATCTGTCTTCATCAAGAAAGCTTCTTGGAATATCCTTTTCTAAAAACATCAGAACTCTTGATTACTTTCTATGATTTATCTTATTGGAAAAGAAATCATATAATGCACAAATCAGTAAGTGCAGAAAGCACTCAACCTTGCAGAAATGGAACTGCAACTTCTCCTCCTCCAACTCTTAGAACATTTTCCTTCAAATCAATGACACACTGTGCATGTCTTTCATGTTAGCTTGATTAGGACTATAACAAAGAGAAGTACTGCAGTGATACATTCACTGATAAAAGTAACTGATAGAAGAGAAGATAAGCAAAAACATACCTGGTGTTTGCGAAGCATATCTAATCCGAAAAGAAAGTCCATATTAGCTGCATCCAAAACTGTAAAGCTGCAAGGGTAAAACTGACTTCCAATCTGAAGAAGCAACATAAGTAATCGAAAAGTCAGAAAGTCGGGCATAAATCATAACGCAAAAGTCTATACTCTTCTTTTTCAAAGTAACATTTTTGTTACTTTTCGTTAGTCAGAAATTATTTCAAAAAGAAAGTTATTGAAGGGTGGGGAAGTAAATATCTGAGTTACCAGATATAAACAGCACACAATTAAGAATAACCAAATAACCCAAAACTGAACACCCCACCTGCTATTACAACCACAGTTCCACCCCATTACCAGAATACTACATCCTCCCTCCTCAACCACTGAACCACGATGACTCTTCTTTCCCTTTCTTTTTAAACAATGAGTGAAAAACAGTTTTGGGCACGTGTAGCACTAAGATTCAATCTTATCCCCTTCAAAAGAATCAATCTTATCCCCTTCAAAAGATTCAATCTTATCCCCTTCAAACCATTGAAATGCAAAACGCAGAATGTCAAACATGTAAACCAACAATAGATCTATCCTTAAGTGAGACGTAGCAAAAGGGATTGTGATTTCTCTCCTTCAGCAGCTGCCTGTGAAATTTATTACTCCTACTAAAATACTATGACTTGTGGCATACCTTGATCGGAGCTACATGGATCTTGCCTAGAATCTCAGACTGGCCAACTCCATGAGCAATGCCACTAAATCTTTTATCTAAGAGCCTCAGCAACCTGAAAAAAAATGATAGCTTTTAAAGCTCCAGCAATGTTAATACACAATTACCCATTTGTTTTTACTAGTTGTGTAACACTAAGAAGCACTTATGTTACTAATTACATAGCAATAAGAGAGCAATTGTTCTGAGTCTACAGCAGACTAAAGTAGCATGACTAGTACTTAAATAATTATCTGTTACGAGTACTGCATATCATGTTAGTTTAATTCCCATCACGATCTTACTTTATTTAGGAGAACTATTAGGAGCCATGGAGAGTAGTTATTTCGGGTTAAAAGAATGGAGAAATTGATTATACTCCCTCCGTCCCTAATTGATTGCAATGTTTTGTTTTGGCATGTTGATTAAGATGAGTAGAGAAATGTGAAAACTTGACAAAATTACCCTTAAGAAAGAGAGAGTTGGGTGGGTAAAGTGGGTGGAGTTAGTGATGTCAATCAGATGATAAAAAAAAATAGATAAGAGTTGAGTGAGTGGAAAGAGTGGAGTTAGTGTGGTCATCAAATAATTAAAAATATAAGATAAGGTGCAGTGAGTTGAGTGAGTAGGGTCAAATTATAGAACAAATAAAAAAAAGATAGTTGAAAGGATAAATTGGTACTTCACTTGGAAAAGTTTACTAAATAAGGAAACGTTGTAAAGTTAGGAACATCACAAAAAGGAAAGTGTTGCAATAAAAAAGGGATGGAGGGAGTAAATAATTGTATATGCTTATGGATATGTTGCCTATCCCACAACATGCCAGCCCCCTTTCTCCCCCAATCTTCCCAACCCCCAAAAGAAAGGAAAGAAAAGAAAACAAAGAGAAGCAGAGAAGTGAGTTTTTCTTAGGATTTGCATTTCCCTTCTATGTAGCGATTAAGGTCATGGAATTCTCTCTAGTGATTCCATACCTATCCTACAACAAGAGCTTTCACCCTAACTTGATCTAGGACTATATGAATAAAATTTTCTGCAATGAAGTGAGGGGCTTTCAGAAAGGTGACAAAAAAGGATTAAAATGATTAATTTCATCAGAAAATCATAATTTCAATTATTATTGTGGTGTCAGCTGAGAGGGGGTGGGGCACACTTTATCCCATATCAACCTCCCTACTACTAGCAACACAAAATGAGACAGAAAGAGAAAACTGAAATGATGAAAAAGAAACATACCCACAACGCTCAGCACAACTTTTTGAAATAATTGTTGTCTGTGCTCCACTGTCAACAAAAGCCTGAAACAGAGATTTTCAATTACATCTCAAGCTCAGAAGTATCACTGCTCTTATCCTGAATCATCATCACTATTATGCTATTATACATTTGGAACGCACAAAAAAAATGTTTTATGGCAAAAGCCCTTCCAAATGTGACCCTCGCATAACTCAGGAAGGAATAATGATATAGAATTCCTAAGACATAATAATGCAAGATCTATCATGCGATGATGATGAAAGAAAAAATAACTAGTCATAGATTAATACATGAGATAAATATGCCATGACAACAGCAAGTTCTCATAATAAATATGTAAGAACAGTAAGGGGAAAAAACTAATTTATATAAGTGAAAAGACTTGAAATAATTCCTAAAAGAGGTGGAGAAAAGAGAAAACAAGATCAGAACTCTCAGAACAACTTGAAACGTACCTTGTAACACAGAAACTACTACCGGTTGGCCTTGACATATTACAATAAACAACTAATGAACACAAACAACAACACAGTACAGCACAAACTTATGATGACAAGAAAATTACTTTCTTGTTTTACCTTCAAAGGAATACCATTAACCTCCATGTCAACATACAACATAACCTGGGAATTAAATAAAAAAACAATTATTTTAAATTAGAGAAAACTTTTTGAGTAATGAAACAAGAATGCAAAGCTAATTAGACTACTAACCACTCTTGCAAACGCTTCAGGATTATGTTCCAGCGCAGCTTCCCAATTTTCTTCTATTCCTTTCTGGAAACGTCATTTCAGTGTGCTTGAGTACAAGTGAAACATCATAAATCCAAAATCTTGAACCAAATGATTATTACCCTCAAGCATGATGCCTTTTTAGAAAAAATAGAGTACCAGTTATCAAACAAATAGCATAAATCGCAAGGACAAGTATGAGCTTTCCTCAAAACTGGCACAAAATGCCACCATGGACAAGTGATATAACATGGACAAGAGAGCGCAAGAAAATTGAAACTGAAAATTTGACATCAAATCGATTGCTCTTGTTCAACCTTGCCAAACACAAACCTGACGAATAGCCTCTTCAATTTTCTTCTGAGCTTCTATGTCAAAAGGATCAGCATAAAGAAGAGCCTGTAACGGTTAAAAAAAAAACAATCACGAATCGATTTTGAAGAAATAAATAAATAAATAAATAAAGAGGAAGGGGTGGAAGACACTTGCTGTGATCTCAGAACATAATGGTTTGTATAACATCTAGACCCCATGGGAATGGTTAAAAACAAAGAAACAGAACTAGAGTTTTGACAACTGTGGCACAGCCAGTTAAGACCATATCTACAGTGTACTCACCAGCTCCTCCTCTTGTTTACGGCGCACAGCTGATCTCTGTTCATTTCGTGATCGTAATACATCCTGCAACTTATTTAGATCATTGCCCAAGACCGCCTGAGCTAATTCAGGATCGGACTGAACTAGTTGTCCCATAAGATTGCTATCTTGCCGAAGATGTTGCTGGAAAGCTACAGGATTGACAGCAGAACCATCAGGATTAACGCTCAAGCCGGTGGAAGACGCACTGAAATGATTGAGAATCTTGTTTGTTAGGAATCACACGTATAAAATTCTAGCAAAGGAAAGCTGATGCAGGAAGGACATGTACAATGGACATGCTGAAAAGGCAAACGTGGATGAACATGGCAAAAGCAGGGCCAAAATAACTAACTGGGAAGAACTTGAAAGCTTAAGGAATTTGATAGTTTTTAACTGGAGTTAGCTTGCATTTTTACAGCAGAGCAATTGAAATATTTGAATTCACGCACAAACTATTAACAAGTAATGATACACACTTACAAAATGAAGCAAACTTCCTTACAAAAATAATGAATTCCATATATGATTTCAGAAACTTCATTGAAATAAGACACAGAAGCAAATTATGATATTCCACCATTGCTTTTTGTGCAATGACAAACAAACTGTGTCATTTATAGGCGTAGGGGCGCCTGCTAATCACAGGGCCCATTTTAATGGTTGATTTGAGATGTGTTGGTCATTGCAAAATACAATAACAAATTGTCACTCTCATTTTTCTTAAGACATGCTACCCAACGTTAGTAAACCAATAAATAATGTTACGAGCATAACTTTCAGGCAGAAAGTTTCGCTAGCTATATACTTCACAGTTTCGGCAAGAACTGAACATCCAAGTTAAGGTTCCATCTCAGAGCAAGAATAGATTCTCTAACTTCAACAGTTCTTTCAAATTTCTAACAGCTCTAAATCCTGATTTCTAACACTTTCATGGAAACTCATATGAAAGCTTTTATGTTTAAATGCAAACAACTGCCTTCAAGCTACCTCAGAATGAAGCTTACTCCCTAAATCCAAAAGAAAGCTTTTATCAACCCAATGAAAGGAACCTCGAAATCAGACTGGAAAGAGAGCAAGCTGCACTGTACATGATTAACCTTCTCTGTGCTCATTCATGCATGATAATTATAGCCAGAAAAGACTATGAAACTTCTATGATTCATCAAACAATATACCAGAAAATAAAAATGCTGCTGATACCTAGATGGAGAAGTCCCAGAGGCCATCATTACTAAATCCTCATCCTTAACGCCCAATGCACTAAGTTTCTCAGAGTTCCTCATCTCCTTCCCATTAAAAAGCAGTTGTTGTTGCTGAAGAGGCACATTAGTCTGCTCGTATTCGAACAGAAGAAGACATTAAGCGCTTATCCACTAACAAGAACCTAACTTTCTAAAATCAATTCTCAGACTGAATCCCGTCTGCTTTTCAAGAAACCAAAAAAAAAAAGACGAACAAAAACAGACACTAAAAGAACACAACTTTGAGAATCAGATCGTAACACCAAATCATAATTAAGAAATGGAAAGGAAAGATGATGAACTCCACCTCAACTTCAAGCAAAGCTTTGACATTTTCAACCTAGCAAGAACACAGAACACGTGCATCAGCTAAAGAAGCAGAATTGGCTTCAATAAGACCACATCCAAACAAAGATTAAGTTTTGAAGGAGGGTTTACAGTTTCATGAGGATCTACGTCAATGGAGACGATCTGTTCATCCGAAGTCATTACAGTGATTCTCATCTTCGATGCGCCTCCGGAATTACAATAGCCACTTTCCTCGTTGAATAAAAACAACTCTATTCGATTCTTGTCTTCCTCAGTACGAAATAGAAAGGAGCAGTGGATTTTTCTTGCGTTTTCTACTCAAAAGTCTTCTAATTGTTGTTCACTTCGACTACTACTTCGGATTGGAAGAAGAGGAGAAGCAGGCAATAAATAAGTGAGAGGCTTTCTAGTGTAACGGGTGTACCATGCCAAGTTGAACTCTTGGGGATTGTGTTTCAAGGGTGAAATCACGTTTCAGGTCCTTAACTTTTTCATGTTTGCAAAACCTTACCAACACGGCAACACCTACTAACCATCATGACTATGGGTGAGTAATGAATCAAGCCGGCTCGAACTCGAGCTCTATCAAGCTTAACGAGCCGAGCTTCACGAGCTTCAAGCTCGAGCTCGAGCCGTAATTATGGCTCATTTGACAAATGAGCCGAGCTTGAGCTTGAGAAGTTCAGGCACGATAGGCTCGCGAGCCTTGTCGAGCTTATTGAAATTACAAAAATACCCTTACCAAAAATTCAATATTTTCCCTTCCCAAAATGTGATCATTACCTTACCACTCCCACTCCTATCCTATCCCCACGTAAGTCAACTCATTTCCTTATAAACCCATATCCCTATACCCACTTCCCCATACCTTTTATATTTTCCAAAATTTCACTCCGTTTTTATTTTTCTTTGTCTTACTGCACCATTTTTATCGTCACTGATCCCGCCCTCCACCACCCCCTTCTCTAGCCACATATTTTTTGGTCCTACAAGAACACGGCCAGTCACCTTTTTTATAGTCAACCACAACCCTTTGCATGCCGCCCTGCCTCCCAACCCGATCGAAACGCAACCATCAGTGGCGGCTGCGACATTCACCAAGCTCTTCAAATTTCCAACTTTGAGCTCGCAGCTCACCAAATCATCTGTCTATTTCCTTATTCCCATCTCTATTGTCATTTAGATCCGCAACGTTTTCGTTTTGTGACTCTAGATCTACATCATTCTCGTTCAAATCTGCCAGGTTCACCAAGAATCCGGGCTCAACCGCTCAAGTAGTCCGACGCTAGTGTTTATTGTTCTTGCTCTTTTGTATACGACTTGTTATCGATTTGATAAGGTGAGATCTTTTACTGATTTTATTGTATTCATGTGTGATTTTCTTAAGCTTTACGCCTCTAACTTCATAGCAGCTTTTGTTGTTACTTGTTTGATTTATCAAACAAAGAGGTGAGCCAACATGAGAAGTTAATTGGTTGGATTTGTACATTTTTTTTCGAGTCGGAACTTGATGAAACGAGCTTCAGCAACGAGCTCACGAAGTTGGGAAATTTTTCGAGCCTACCGAACCTCGAGCCGAGCTCGAACCTCCTTATCCCATCTTTCACGAACTCGAGCCGAGCCTAAACAGTGCCGAGCTCGAGCTCGAGCTTGTCAGGTTTGGGCTCGGGTCGTACTCACCCCTAACTATGACTACCTATTCCCAAAAAGAGCAAAAATAATTAAAAAAACCTGAACTTTTCAACTCGTCATGAATATTCCACTAACTTTTTTAACCGACCGAATAAATCACTGAACTTTTCAACTCACCACGAATCAGTCATTAAACTTTTATTTGGTCGAATAAACCATTGAACTTTTGAAATTAACCATTGACTTCATTTTTACTTGCAATCCGGCTCGTTTTGGGATCTTTTCTCAATTTCCTCCATGAACATGTGAAACTTAAAAATATAGTTGCATAAATATTAAGAATTAGCAATAATTATCATAAATAGTAATGTCTTGAGGTGAAATATAGATCATTAAAGCACATTCAACACTTATTTTTTAAATACCTTGGTGGATTAGTATAGTTCATTTGTGTGTTCCTCTAGAGGTGTTTGATCTCTCATATGTAGCTTGGTTAGTCTAATTTTGTCCAAGGTGGGCTGGTTGTGGGAAGCGATGGCATTCTGAGGGCGACTTCACTATCTTTTATTTATTGTAGTCGCATTATTTTAAGTTTTTTTCCTACTCATTCATAACATATGGTTTAGTATGATTTTTTTAAAATCAATTTTCTACCTTTTGAGTGGGGTTCTATCCACTTTCTTGATGTGTGGTTTTTTTTGTTGCTAATTTTGGCTTTGTAAGATTTCCTTTATGAGTTATTAATACAGGGTTTTTCCTGATAAAAAAATACATTATATATATATATATTCATATGCACATTGATTGCACATATTCTACACAAATTATAGCTCTCTAAATTTATATATTTTTTAATAAAGAAGACTCATTTTATTAAATAAAACAAACCAAAACAAAGTAAACCAAACTAACAAACTTGGGAAGAACAACTAGAAAGCCTCTCACACTTAGGGATAAAACTAAAGTATAAAGGAACAAGAAACAATCTCCAATGGAACCCTCTTGCATACCCCCCAGATAAGACTTTTCGGGGCTGATGTAGCATGTGCCATGACGGAAAGAAGATCATGATACACTCTTACCGACTCTTAAAGGGAGCTCCTTGTATCGATTCACCATGACTAGGCGCTCCTGGACGGTCAAGCAAAAAGATCCAAAAGAGAGCAACAACCAACTTCCACCACAAGAATCTAGAGAAAAGGTAAAAATGACAACCGAAACAAAAGAGGGTCCAGAGCAGAACAAACTGGAAAATAAAGTATTGTGCCTCTTACATAAGAACACCGAACAAGGCCTCAAGAATCGCCCGACGGTTTGGATTCCCCTGAGCCCTGCAGGTTGAGCGCCACCATATCCAGCACAACCTTGGAGATGTGAGCTTTCTTCAAAGCACGCCCCACACCAAGACCAAGTGGCCCAGCCCAAACATTCATGGCACACTTATGACCTGCAAAACTAGTGAGTAAAGAAAAAGTAGCAGAAACATCACCCCCAACACCACACATGGCAGGAGAAGTCTTAGCAACGGGAAGTGCCAAAACTACTTACCGATCACCAATGTCATCCAAAACTTCCTGCTCAACATCGACAGCTGGGGAAACCTGTGCAAGGCCTTAAGACCCACCCGAGGGTTTAGATTCCCCCGAGCCCCATAGGTTGAGCGCCACCATATCCAACATAGCCTTAGGATGCGAGCTTTCTTCAAAGGAAGCCCCAAACCAAGACCAAGTGGCCTAGCCCGAGGACTCCCGACACGCTTATGACCTGCAAAATTTGTGAGTAAAGAAACAGGAGCCGAAACACCACCCCCAACACCACACATGCACTATGTAGTTGATCTAACCCTGGTAGCGGGCCTGGTAATGCGAAGCTCATTACCAGGGTGGTCAGGTCCCCTTTGACCATGGTAGTGGGTCGGTGCGTCACTACCAGTAACCAACTGGGCCGCTACCAAGCTGGTAACGGTCTTACCCCCTTCCAGCCCGTTACCAGCATCATCTCCTTCATTCTTTATTCAGCCTAAGGGTGTTAATGGGCCGGGCCAAGCCCGAGCCCTTTAAGCTCAAGCTCGACCCGTTAGTTATTGATACTACTCGAGCTGAAATTGCTCAAGCCCAATATGTTAAGTTCGAATTTGACTCGAAGTAAGTTCGAACTCAACTTGAATAGTTTGATATGCTCGTTCTAAAACTTTCTAAACTACATTATAATTAACAAATAAAAAAATTATATAAATTATCAAACAAATAATAAAATTTTTAAAATACCATAAAAGTTTATACAATTTAAATACCTAAATTGATAAATTTTTTCTAATCATGACTATTACTATAAATGAAATACTACTATACCTAACATAAATTATAAATAAAAAAATTCAAGAGGATGGATAAGTATTGTTAAGAATCGACAAGTATCGATAGTCTTTAGAGCTGCTGGTAACGGCCTGACCCCCTTCCAGCCCGCTACCAGCCTGACATGTACACCTAGCATCATTTCCTTCCTTTCTCATCCAGCCTAGAGGTGTTAATGGGTCGGGCTGAGCGCGAGCCTTTTAAGTGCAAGCTCGACCCATTAGTTATTGATACTATTCTAGTTCGAGCTCGAATTGCTCGAGCCCAATATGCATTCATTGCATTAATTGTTTATTTAGTTGTTATTCCAACCTCCATGATATTATTTTGTTATACTAATTATTATAGTTAGAATTATAAGGCTCGTTCTTTCGTCCTCTAGGGTTTTTCCTTTGCCTGCCTTTCTCTGTCGGTGATGTTGGCCTGCTATCTCCCGATGTCTGGTTCAGATCCTCCACGTGGTGCTACCTCAGCTCGTCGGCTAGCAGGTGTTGTGGATTAATGAAATTCTCCAGCTTCGATACAACAGATAGAGTAGCCCTCATAACACGAACAAGAGGAAAGATGTTGAACCTCTACAGGAGCCACAAGTTGAACAAACCATTGTCATGGGGAATAATGACGTGAGTATTTCACTGGTCGATCCTCTACAGGATCCAGATGAAAACATCATTCAAGATGAGGATAATTAAACTTGTTGACTCAATTCGCAAAATTTAAGAACTTGTATGGTCAACTATATAATACTATGCTATATGTATCAATTCCGACGAATTTTAAAAAGTTAAGTACTCAAATGTAATATTTTAAAAAACTTGGGGTTTAATTCTAACATTTTGATGATTTTAAAAACTTTAGTACTCAATTGTAATATATTAAAAATCTTTGGATTATTACTGAAATGCACGTTTTTATAAAAAAATTAAGGTAAAGTTTTTATTAATTGCAACGTTTTATTGATTAATTTTACTGAAATTAAAGATTTTACCGATCAATTACTTAGTTGAAACATTATAAAAACCGATTAGGGATTTTCAAAAAAAACGTATTGATTTGGTAGCGGGCTAGCAACGGCTAAGCCCGCTACCAAGGCTAGTAATGGTGGGAAGCTGAAATATTAGGCAGACTGGTGAAAATTTAATTTTCGCCAGTAGCGGGCTAGTAATGGCTCAGCCCGCTACTAGCATTTTAATCCCTCTTTTTTACTGATTTACTCACATTTATCCCCTCCTCCCTTACCTCCCTCAGCTCTTAGCTCCTCTCCTTCCCTTAGAACCAGTGTTGCATCTCCTCCCTCAACCACCGTTGACTCCATCAAGCCAACCACTGGTGCTCGCTTCATCACGCTCTCTGGTCGATGCCGGTAAAGGTAAGCACGTGGTTTGTCTTCTTTTTTTTTTTGAAATCCTTGTCATTTCTTGCAGATCTAACACCATTTTTTTAGTGTTCCTTCCATAGCCACCGTCCGCTATCTCTATCCACCGCCTCTGTCAACCAAACGCCCAGCCACCGTCGATTTTAGGTTAGGTACCAATTTGTTTTTTTGATCATATTTGAAAGCTATATGTATTTTTTTATTTTCAGATCTAATACAATAATTAAATTTTCCTAATCTGTTTTTTTGATGATATTTGTGATTTATCTAATGGAATTATTATTTTTGTTATATATGATTATGTTTGATTAGGTTTGATAATTATGTTTGATTATGTTTAATGGAATTAAATAATTATTTGGTGATTAGGTTTGATATTTATGATTGTGTTGAATTTTGGTGATTTTGTTGATTTTTTGTGATTCGTTGAATTTTAAAATTGTCAAATTTAAAATTATGTGATTTTAACGAATAAGTTGAAATTTTTTTGGTAATGGCATTAGGTTTGATAATTATGTGTGATTTGTTTAGTTTTAATGATTTTTTTTTGAAATAATGGGTTTTTGTTAAAATTTTGCAAAAAGTGTTAAGGAAATTTGCAGAATTTTAAAATTTTGTTGTGTTTATGACATTTAATTAATATCTATTTATTTTATTTTATGCTTTTAACTATTAATTGTGCATTGTTATTATTAATTTCTATTATATATTAAAAATTTATTAATTTTACAAAATATACAAATGAAATAAATTAAAACAAAAAAATAACTTTGGTAGGGGGCTGGTAATGGGCTGGGGCGCTACCAGCCTGGGCCAGCTGGACGTGCCTTCGTGGCAGCTAGTAGGGCCTGGCCAGCTACCAGGCCCGTTACCTGTTGTAACGGCCTCGTAACTGATTGGGGCGTTACCAGACCCCTGTTGAGCACGTAGTGATGGCAGGAGTAGTCTCAGCAGTGGGAAGTTCGAAAACTACTTGTCGGTCACCAATCCCGTCCAGAACTTCTTGCTCAACATCGACAACCGGAGAAATGATTCGTACGTCGCAGCAAATGTGCAAAACCATCAAACAATTATTAAAGGACCAAAGACCACGACGGAGAACTAACCTCGCATGATCCAACGAATCAAATCAAACTTGAAAACATTCGACATTGACTGGGTTGATGCCGGACGAAATTTGAAGAGAGCATCCTCCGGCCACACACATTCATGGCCAACTCAAGGAGGTCGAGCCGTGCTGGATGCAATGACAAAAGCAAAACCAGCGGTGGGTCCTCCACAATCTTCACACCACCGGCGGCATAATGGGATCGGCCTCGTCGCGGGAGATAAGTTATATTCCGTTATGGAGTTCTTACGTGGTTATTGTGTGCTTACATTACATGTCTTCCATGTGGATGGGATTAATAGGCCATTAATAGTTTAATGCTTTGTTGACGTGGATATATATATATTCCAAAAATATGTATAGTGATATATAATTTATTAGTTGGATCCCTTTAAAAATTATAATGATATTTAATATATTATATTGGTTATTAAGAAATACAAAGTGGATCAATTTCTTAATTATTGAGTTAAAGTTTATTATGGTAATAACTATAACTTGACCATTGTATTTCACTTTTTTTAATAACTTGATATCACATGTTTTCTTTTGCACTAATATTCCTAAAGTTCTTAAAGTAGTTTTGATTGCTTAATGACTTATATCGAGAAAGATGTATTTAAAAGCATTAGCAATGATGTAATTGTAGATTTTTTCTAAGGGATGAGGACTCAACGAGAACAATTGTAATATAATTTTTATCATTTCAAAGTTTTACTATATAATTATAAAATTTAGTCTTTTACTTGTACATATGGACCCCCCTTTTTAAAATTTCTGGGTTCATCGTATATATATATATATATATATATATATATATATATATATATATATATATATATATATATTGATAATGTGGAACTCCTTAATCTTAAGATACTTATAATTATTATAAATATCATCAAAAATTTTAATTGATTTAAAATTTGTTTCCCATCAATAAGATGATCGACAAGGAATTTAAAGCTGCATGCACGTTGAAGATTTTGAATAATTTTGCATGTTAATTAATGTGCGAGGTCGATGTGCAAAGAAAACTAAAGTTATAGGGTTCGTCACTATGATAAATGAATTATGGCACATAAAAAAACGAATGAAAAGAAAAAGAAATAGGAAATAAAATGAAAGAAAGAAAGCAATTAGTCCAATTACAAGCAAAAGAAAAAAATAAAAAACCAACAATATATGTAAAAGGAGTATAAAAAAAATAGACAAAATAGATGAACAAATGAGATTTCTCCATTCAAAGCACCAACACATTGATGTGTGAAAACTCATAAATTATAGGCTAGTATATCCCAAAACAAATAAAAGCAAAAAACAAAATGAAGAAATGGAAAACAAAATCATAAATTTGAAAACATATGAGATTGGTGTTTAAAAGTAAAAAACATAGGTCAATAAGGGAGTTCACCTTGAACAAATAAAAGAAAAATGTAAAAAGAAAAAATGAAAAAATGAAAAAGGAGAAAATAAAATAACAGAAAAAAGGAACAAAAAAAAAGTAGTACTATTCATTACTGGAAACATAGTTGGATTCATGAGCTGTATGATCATGATATAAATAATACTCCTTCCGTCTCGTAAATATTGGTGTGTTTGACTTTGATGTTTTAAGTTGTAGTGTTTGACTCAAAATTTTACTAAGATAAATAGTGAAAAAAATCAAAAAATATATCTTGAAAGTTTAGATTACAAATTATGATAATATATGGATCATTTAAATTTACATATCTATGAATTCATAACAATAAATCGTAGATTAATTAATGTTAAAGAAGCAAAAAAAAACTGCAATATTTATGAAACAGATGGAGTAATTATTAAGAATTTATCTGAAAATTGTTCAGTTGTCCTCTACGATATCCACAGTCTGAGTAAATTGGAAGTTGTCTAATCTCAAGGGCTCCAAGAACTTAATGGTTCGTTTAGTTGGGAGAATTTTTCATTATAGAATTTCTTTGTAAATGTATGGATTTATAACTAGTTGGAATACCTTGTTTTTCAAATTTTAGAGAATACTAGTATTGAGATGAATAACTTTAAAACAAGGTTCTCCAAATTAATACTAGAGTTCTCCAAAATTTAGAAAACAAAGTTTTCCAACTAGTTATAGATCTATACATTTACAAATGAAATTTGAAATGAAAAACTTTTATCAACTAAACGGACTTCAACTTCAACAAAATTGACTGAAGTCCTTGAACTTATGTTTCTAACCAATTAACCCTCAAACTTACTCTTTTGGCTTATAACCTTGTATGTTTCTATTACATTGACAATTGACAGTAATTATGAATTCTCATCTATAATTACAAAAAATAAGCGGTATCTAGGAAGCCATCGCCGCCACCCGGTAACCTAGAAGCCGATATCACAACGAAACCTCATTATGTGGTTAAATTACAATTTGTACATGTTTCGTCTTTGTGTACATGTTGTGTCTCTTCATCATATTCCTTGATTGAACCATGTTCAATTTTGGCCACTAGAATAATCTCTTGGGCATAGAAGTGATGAATTTTGTCTTGACTAATGACATTCTTACTTTCTACTTCACAGTATACCTAAAACTAACACTTTCCATCGGTCAATAAGGGGGACTGCATAGATGCACTAATCACGAGAAAATCTTCATAGTCTTATGTGAAAGGTCTGCGCACACTATAGTTTATGTGCAAAACTTAATAATAATAATAATATCACGATTATTAAAGTTTTCAGAAAATCTTCAGTCTTAGGTGAAAGGTCTGCGCACACTATAGTTTATGTGCAAAACATAATAATAATAATAATAATAATAATAATAATAATATCACAATTATTAAAGTTTTCACAAGCTAGTTGAACCATTACATCTTGTTATGTAACCATAAGTCAGACTTCACATGCTCTATATGAATATTTCTCTATGCTAGTTTCGCATTTGTTATGTCGACCCATTTTCTTCATCACACTCGACTAGAATTATTTAGAAACGTTATGGTTCTAGGAATTTATTATTATCTTCCCTCTTTATTAACACAAAAATGAAAACAATCATAATAATTCTAAACAATGTCTCATTTTTCAAATAAACATATCTTGTATCCAAAACCAAATACAATGATTTCACTTTTGGATACAACTCCTACAATGATGGCTAGCAAGTAGGGGTTTAAGTTGGGTTCGTTCAAGCCGAGCTCGAAAATAATAGTTCGAGCTCGGCTCGTCCGATGTTCGAGCTCAGCTCAGTAGTTCGAGGGCTCGAAAAACTTAAGCACTTAATTGATTAAAATAGAAAAATGATGGACTAAGTTAAAATTTATCCTAAATTCGTCCTCTTTTTTGGGTTCGTGACTCGTGAAGCTCAGCTCGTTTAACATGGTTGACAGTCTGAGCTCAAACTGGCTCGCGAATGACTCGGTTCGTTTTACACCCCTAGCTCAAACTGGCTCGCGAATGACTCGGTTCGTTTTACACCCCTAGCTCAAATTGGCTCGCGAACTGGCTCTAGCCGAACCTTAAAGGTTCGAGCTCGGCTCGTTTTACTACTCGAATCAAAATTTCAACTCGAGCTCGTGTTCGTGGCTCGTGAAGCTCGGCTCGTTTAATGTGGTTCAAGCTCGAACTCGAACTGGCTCCCGAACAGCTGGGTTCGTTTGAAACACCTACTAGCAAGTGAGGCCATAGTAGGGATGGTTGGCAGACGAGGAAGGACTACTTGCTTAAACTTAAAACCTTGGGTGCAATGTGTATAAAATGTAATGTTTTGGATCAATTTGTAATTGACCAAATGTTTGTAATTACATGTGTACAATATAACACCGTAATGCGCTGGATGCAACTCGATAGCTTAAGACGCAAATAAGTTATGTTTCATAATGTCCAAGATTCAACCACTAAATAGTTCAATATCTGATTCAAGACGAGTCGGATAGTTCAGTGGAACATGAGAACACAACACAGAATACACTTCTTCAATTGCATATTTCCCTTTCTTTTATGTATGCAGTAATTCTATTTATCCTAATGCTATTTAGATGAACATTTTCAACAATTACAAGCAAATACCTCCAGATCAAACATAGAAACGTACTGATCCTTTGCCTTGTCAAGCACGAAGTTGCTTAATAGCTGAAAACAAGTACATACAAACGTACTGATCCTTTGCCTTGTCAAGCACGGAATTGCTTAACAGCTGAAACAACTTCACCAATTGCTTGGAAATTTCTCCTTTCCTTCAAAAGCAACTTCGCAAACTCCAGAGCCTGCCGCTCACAGTTTGCTCTACGGCTAGCTTCTGTGATTGACTCGAAATCTTCGACATGCGCCACACCCACAATTCTTCTGTAAATCAGAGCACAAAAAAGTACTTAAGCAACAAACTTGCAAGACTTTTAACAGTTTTTAGTCCTTGTGAATCTTTTAGAGTTTCTGTGTTACCAACCGGGAGTAAACTCCAGGTTTTAACATTCTAATCTTGTGGGATCATGCAAAAGCCCGAATTCTCAGACTTCAGAACAAATTCCCAGTTTACTTAGAGAAAAGAAGTTTTCATCCTTTTGGATCAGTTTGATGATTGAGAACTGTAATCTAACCTTATCATTTTGGCAGCACCAAATCCAAGGGTATCAAGGAATAAATCTTTGATGAACTTTTCTTGAACAAGCTGCAGAAGCTCGGGGTTGTTATAAATTGCGGCAAGGTATGCCTCACCATTTCCATCCTTATGCTTGTTCCAAAGAGCAGTAAACTTCTCTTGGAAAAGATTCCAGGTATCCTCAATAGTTTTCAGTATCCACTCCTTGTATGCCTACATGTTCAAGTAAAATTAAGTTGAGGAACATCCAACACATCAGAATATACTAACATGAGGAATCTATATGTGAATGCATTATGCAAAGAGATGATAGTTGTAATATGAAGGAAGATCATTAAGTGGCTGTTCATTGACCAAACTACAAGTTTCTGAGGAGTCTGTATCAATCAATCCCTAAGGACAGAGTCCCTAACACTGCAGCAAAAGACAAATGAACATGAACCAGAGTATAGTATTATTGATAGGTAGGAGAATAATAGTAGAATCGAAGTGACGAAAATTACAAAATTATGACCGTTTGAAGATGAGGAACCACTAATTGTAATCGTACTTAATGACACTTAAAAACTTAAATAATGTATATTCATTAGGTTATGATAATACATTAAACATCATCATATACACTGAACTGCTGCATGTGGCAACAAACACATTTCCAGAGAACCATAGAAGAAAAGTTTTAGAACATAATAGCCCAGGAGAACGGAAACAGAAGGTGAATGAAGACATAACAACATCGAGGAGAAATGGGTCACAAAAATGAAAAATGCTCCTTAAATGATCACGAATCCATTTCGTGACAAACGAGACAAATGAATGAACAATGGTGGCCTAAGCACGAACAATCAAAACAACACCTTTCTGTCATTCTCCTTAGTGGCATGGCCATCTTGCGAGAAAAATGCCAAAATCAAATTCCCGATAAATGCACCAACGTCAAACCCCATTGGCCCATAGAATGCAAACTCTGGATCTATAACCTGAGTTGAATCACGGGTAACCATGATAGAACTAGTATGGAGATCTCCATGTATCAAGGCTTGCGCTCTTTCACAAAATCTGGCAGCACAGGATATCCACTATGTTAGTAGTACATACTGCTTTTGTTTCCCCAGGCAACCAACCATTAAAGTAACCAAAAATAAATGCATAACAATTGCACCGTAGTAGTAAAACATACTTTGATTTCAGTTCAGCTACTTCAAGCTTTAAAATGTTATCGTTCCTGACTGTCTCAGCAACATCATCCAGATATGGAGATGTCCAACGGTTGAACTGCGATACTTTATAAGGATCAGAAAATACAACCTGTTCCGTGAGCCTGCAGAGCTCCACATTTCCACAGAACTCAGCAACTGCATAAACCGTTGGATAAGGTTAGTAAAAGTGAGAGGCTACCACTTGAGTTAGCAAATACATTCTCAGACATTAGGAAAGCCATGATCAAAAAAGTAAAGATTCATTTATTTATTTTTTTTGATACAAAAGTAAAGATTCTTTATAAAAAGTTTGTCATGCAAATCAATAGATCCTCAACTCTGCAGCTACAACCCTAACGAGATATGGCCATACTCATCTAAGATTTGGAACATGATTTCACGTCTCTAACGCAAATGTATTAAAGCATATAAGAGAAAATGGCGATAATCTTTCATAAACAGTTGCTCCAATAACTAACTAAAGTTACAATCGGATTCAACCTTGCGGCTGCAAAGCAATGTGATGTCCAGATATTACAGTATTTCATTCCATTCGATCACAGCAAAAAAACCATTAAACAATATTTGGATAACAACATTTCTATCACTTATCTCACTCAAAACACTTCTTGCATTTTAAATCTTCCAAAGAGCGTATTTATTTTATCTCATCGATCAGCTAATTTATCCTGACCTTTCATTTCATTGCATAACAGAGGGATGCTCCTTCCATAAATTCCTCATGGAAGTATTTAGCTGTAATCTGAATTTTATGATAACCCCTTTTAATCCCCCTATAGAAAGGTAAATGCTTCTCTTAAAGCCTAGCCCTAAACCTATTTGGAAGTAGAGAAGGATGTACCGGCTTAGTTCAGCATAATATAGGCATTACATGAATGACATGCAGCAAAGCTGCTTCTAAGCTTCAGACAATTTAGAATGATTATTTACCGTCGCGTTTGTGCTCAGTTGTGGAGCGATACAAAAGGGAAGTGAAGAAAAGGGTCCTTGCCATGTATTCCGCCATATGTTCTGCCAGAAGCGGATACTCTAATCCAGAAACCAATCCCTTTCTCAAGATGATATGGGGAGGCTCAATATAACGCATACCAATCAAGGACATGGTACGATCAAAATGATAAACTTCAGGAACATGTTGGGGGCACAACTGGCCATGTTCTTTCAGTGCCATTGACTCGAAATATGCCCTTTCCTTTGACAACGGCCATGACTCCCCAATCAAACGAACGTAGGGAATAGCCTGCACACCACAACACAAGCTAACACTTCACTGAAACCACTATAAAACCCTTGAATCAGACTTCAAAGCAGAGCAGGAACGGATTACGCAATCAATTCCATATTAAAACCGATTAAAAAGGGGTCGGATTCATTTGTGTACCTGTTTAATAACAAATGATCCAGACTCGTTGAGCACGATGTAGACGAAATTAAGGTTGCCGTCCCCAACTTCCTTGATAGTCAAACTATCGTAGCTGTGGCCGATTCTGGAGGAGAGAGACGGAGTTGCTTTGATGTAGTCGATCAACGAGCTGTGGTCGAGTGGCCTGAACTCGGAGAACACCATCTTCTTCAGCTATCACCGCTCGCTATCTGAATAGAACCGGCCACCGCGGTTTCTTCTGGCACCACCACCACCACCACCACCTAGGGTTTATAACATAGGCAAAGTGAAAGGATGGCAGCAAAGGAAATCGATTCGATTCGACAAGCTTTAGAAGTTGGAGGCCAGCAAGAGTGGCTGAGAATAGAGGGCGACTCTAGGGAGGTTCATCGAATCTGGACCTAAACTATTGTAGTATCATTTTGTCTCGTAAAAGCACGAAAAACAGACACTATCATCTCATCTGTCTTGTTTTAACTTTTAACCATCGCGATTTAGCTATTAAATGAGCCAAATAAAGCATCAAATTAGACACAGTTATTTACAATTTTTGTATAAATTATTTGACTTTTTTATGTTAAGATGTTTAAGTAAAAAAAGCATAAAATAAATGTTAAAAAATAAAGGTGACAAATTTTGTATGGGTGGGATATAAAATTAAATGGAAATGATAAAGTTTAAGCAAAAAATTTAATTTTTTCTCTCGCAAATTGTACAACCATTTTAAAATTCAAAAACTTCAAGCTTTTCAAAATGGATAAGTGCACCTATGCTCCTGTAACTTTAATTATTGTACCACCTATTTTAACTTTTTGTACTAATAAATCCTGTTTTTAAATTTTTTCTTCATCCATGGTCCTTTTCTGTCCATTGACCGTTAACTTTAACGGATTTATGGGAAAAATGATAAAATCAGCAACTCTACTGTTTCAAAAAAAATTATTTACACCCCAAGTTTTAAACTTAACCATTTAGGCACTTCCCAACGGTTTTAAACTTAACACTTTAACACTACGTAGATAAAACTTCATCTACTGCGGCCAAACCCGCAGTAGAGCCGCAGTAGTTACTGCTGGAGATGTCGTAGTGCTTGCTGTGGTAAAATCCTCCGCAGTTCGTTTTCCACTACGGTCATGGCCCAGTAGCTACTGCGGCATTACTACGGCCATGGCCGCAGTAACCGGTTTGAATAATTAAAAAAAAGTGGGCGAATCCGGATGAATGTTCATCCGGATTCGTCAATGAAACCTTAACGAAGCGAAGAAGAAGAAGAAGAAGAAGAAGAAGAAGAAGAAGAAGAAGAAGAAGAAGAAGAAGAAGAAGAAGAAGAAGAAGAAGAAGAAGAAGAAGAAGAAACAGAAGAAGAAACAGAAGAAGAAGAAGAAGAAGAAGAAGAAGAAGAAGAAGAAGAAGAAGAAGAAGAAGATGAAGAAGAAGATGAAGATGAAGAAGAAGAGGAAGAACAGAAGAACAAGAAGAAGAAGAAGAATTGTGCGGCGGATGAAGAGAAAGGAGAGTTTAAACCTTAAAAAACAATTTACTGCCACTACGTACTTGGAGCTGATTTCGTAATGCATGGAGTAACGCCCCAGGCGTTCTTGTAGAGCAGCGCCAAGGCATTATTGAGGCGTTACGGTCGAGCTGTCGAGCTAGTAGCGCCGATAATGCCTTTGTGCGTTCTTGTGGGGCGAAAGTAGTAGTAGCGCCCAAGGCATTACTGAGGGCGCTACTGGTCAGAGCGAGTAGCGCCCTGGTAATGCCATTGTGCGTTACGGACGTTCAATTTCAAAATACTAAAATAAATTTCAGAATACTAAAATATTTTTTCAAATATTTAAAAATTTTGATAATTTACAAATATTAACAAATTAAGATAATTTACAAATATTAACAAAAAATGATATTAAAAAATATTAACAAATTAATTACGATATTAACAAAAATAAATATTAACTGAATAAATTAATTGGATGCACATAAAATTAATGATCATTTTTTGATTATGTTCATATTTCTTTTAGAAATTCCCATTAAAATTAATGATCATTTTTTTCCTTTTTCCTTTGACATATTTATTTTGTCATATACATGTTTTTACATGTTTTCTTTTTCGGATTTGATAGAAAAATTCATTATACTCTCTATATATGGGGAGAATACTGCTGGTGAACAGTATTCGAACAAAGGCCCAACCAATAGGGTTGTGCCACGTAATTCATAAATTGTTTTTAAATTTTTTACCTTTTTAAAATTATTTTTTTAATTTTTTTAAAATTAACTTTTTAAAATTATATTTATTATTTATTTCATTAAACTTTTTATTGTTTCCCAATTTTTTTAAATTATATTTATTTATTTTTTTAAAAAAAGTTAAATTAATATTTTTTTTTTCATTTTTTAAATTATATTTATTTTTTATTTTTTAAATTATATTTATTTTTTATTTTTTAAATTATATTTATTATGTTACTAATAAATTATTTTTTTTCATTTTTTAAATTATATTTATTATGTAACAAATAGAAAAAACTGTTAATTTTTTTTTAAGAATTAAAATTTTAAAATTATATTTATTATTGTTATTTCATTACTTTTTTTAAAAAAATTAAATTAATTTTTTTTCAATTATATTTATTATGTTACTAATAGGAAAAAAGTTTTTAAAAAGTTTTAATTTTTTTAAGAATTAAATTTTAAAAATTAAATTTATTAAATTAATTTTTTTTATTGTTTCCAAATTTTTTAAATTATATTTATTATTTATTTCATTAATTTTTTAAATTATATTTATTATGTTACTAATAGGGAAATGATTGGTAATTTTGAAAAGTAATATGAAATTGGTAATTTTGAAAATTAATATGAAATTGGTAATTTTAAAAATTAGTATGAAATTAATTGTGTTGTATCACGCTATCTATTTTTTCCTGCATTTTTTTCTTTTAAAGTGTGTTCATTTACTATTTATAGAGGAAAAGTTTGTAAATTTTAAAAATGAAAAAAAAATTATGAGAGAAAACATTTTTTAAAAAAACATTGTTTTGACTTTTATTTCTATTTATTATCTGTATTGGTCCTCCAAATTTTGAAAATCTTAGTTTTTAACGAAGCCATAAATATTTTTACATACAATCATTATTACTTATTTTCTCTTTTATTTCATGAAAGTAGACCACAAATATTTGGTAGTTTAGTTGATGAATACGCACCTCATCCGTCTTATTTCTTCACTTTTTCTTCTTCACTTTTTCTTCTTCATTTTGATTATTTTAAAGTGTGTTAGTTAATACTTTTTATGGAGATCAAAAGTTTTAGTAATTTTGAAAATGAATATAAAATTTATAAGAAATACAGTTTTGTAAATTCTCTTTTTCCATTACTTACCTTTAACTATTTTGAAAGTATGTCGTTTTTTTGTTCGAAAAAAAATTTCATCACAATTTATAACTATTTAAAAAGTAGCATGTTGTCATCAAAGTTTCAAATCTTATGACATGGTTTTTTCCCTTCTTTGAGCGTTGATGATTTTAATGAAAAGTAATAATGTGTAATTAGTATTTGCATTTAAAACTCTACAAATATACATAAAATTTTGTATGAATGATATCCACCTGATAAGATTGTGTCACCTCATCATAATTTAGTGATTTTATCTATTTACGTTTCAAATTGTTTAAAAAACTAAATCTTTATTTTACTTTTATTTCTTATTATTTTGCGTTTGGTACCTAATGGTTTAGACTTCATAATATAGAATCTCATTATAGTAATAAAAATAATTCTGAAATTATAATAACAACGAACATCTAAAATAATATGAGCATTAGCTGATAATAGGAATGAGTTTTATTTTATTTTATTTTTTAAAACGGAATGAGAACAATCCATAATGACTATGGCATCTTTTATAAGTACAATATATACTTGGGACTCATGCATCATAGACAATTGGTGCAGTGGGGAGATACGAGTTGCCCATTTACTCACCCTCAGAGGGCTGGGGTTCGAATCACGGATGTGGAGGAAATTGGTGCATAATAGGATGTTGTTGGATGCTCTTTTGGAATTTGTTAAAACATTAAAAAAAAGATTTGGGATAGTAACGCCCAAGTAGGGGGGTGGGGTGCCCATTGTCGGGCACAGTAGCGTCACAGTAGCATCGGGTGAAATGCGCCTCTGTTGTAGCGCTGCAGTAGCATACTAGTGCGTTACATTTAAATGCATACAGTAGCGAATTTGGCGTTACCAGGCAGCCTTCAGTGCGTAGTGTGCGGCCTTCTGCGGCGAGGCGCGATAAATCTTCTTGCGCCCGGCAACTACGCCATTCTTTGCGTAAATGGGCTTCTGACCAAACCGCAGTAAGGGCCATGATAACTTTATCCTCCCCACGTAGTGTAACCCAAATGTTTTAATTAAGCCCAACAACACCCAGTCGCCGTCGGGCCGCCGCCATCGCCACCGGACATCCGCCGTCGACCGCCGCTGCCGGAAAATGTCTGAAACTAAAAAAAATACACGAGAACGTAGATCGGGGACTAGGATTGTCGAATCCCAGCCCAGGGCCTCTGAGTCGTGGCCCTCTGTCGTCGATTCGCTGCCTAGGCGAGCGATTCGCCGGCCTGGGGCCACGATTCACCGGCGGTGGCGGCGGAGGCTGTCCGGTGGCGGTGGCGGCGGCACGATGATGGCTGGGTGTTGTTGGGCTTAATTAAAATGGGTTAAAGTGTTAAGTTTAAAACTGTTGGGGAGTGCCTAAATGGTTAAGTTTAAAACTTGGGGTGTAAATATTTTTTTTAAAACAATTGAGTTGTTGATTTTATCATTTTCCCCACATATCCGTTAAAGTTAACGGTCAATGGGCTGAAAAGGACCATGGATGAAGAAAAAACTTAAAAACATGATTTTATTGGTACAAAAAGTTAAAACATGACCGTAGTGGTACAATAATTAAAGTTACAGGACCATGGGTGCACTTTACCCTTTTCAAAATGGATGTAAAACGTATGACAGAAAAGAATTCAATAAAAATATTAATTTGACATCTCAATGTGTAAAAATAATGAAAACAATTTAAATGATCCAAATTAAAAAATTGAAATTATTTGATATTGATGTACAAAGAGAATGAAAATCTTTAAAATGCCTTTTATTGCCATTCTTATTCCTTTTTGTTACAAAGGGTCTTTCTGCACTTTTGCGTAAAGCTGAGGCACGTCATGATGTTATTGGGGTTTCTATTTACAGAAATAGTCCCTCACTCTCCCATTTGTTGTTTGCATATGACTCCATTATTTTTCTACGAGATATTTCGACTAAGTGAGAAATTTATTGGCTCATTTAATGAGTTGTGCAGTTATTCCATCGACAGTTTGTTAGAATTTACAGTATCTATCCGCTTGTTTCTCCTGGTGGATGGATGTGGCAGAGAAAAAGACTTCTTAGTGTTCATGAGAGCGACTTTGCACGTCGAAGCGGTTTGGTGGTTATGGCTTTCGCGATATTAAATCGTTTAATGAGGCTATGTTAGCCAAACATAGTTGGCGTTTGCTTAAGCGGAAGGATTCACTGGTGAGGTGGGTTTATCGTGGAATATATTATCCACATGGTTTGATTTTAGATGCAGATTCTTGGTCATCATTGGGTTCCTGGTTTGAGGGTTTTACACGCACACGCCAATCACCTTCTTTAGTGGCAATTTTACCCTTAAATGAAAGATTTATAGCAATTTGACCACACAAAAAATGATGCTAAAATTAGAATTTTTTAAAAAGTTGGTGACAATTTTACCGTTTCTCCAAAAAAATTGGTGTCAAATAGGGATAAAACTTCCCATTGAGATCAACCAGTTAAATGTATTATATTATACTTCTATATATTTACAACAAATCTAGTATAGATAAATAGTGATCAAACTATTTATGTATTGCCACATCATCATTAGTTTCTTCTTCTTTCACTACCTCGTTGAGACCAAAAATATTGCAGCCAATATCGCGAATATGGCCACACTAAAGTTGTTCCGCAATAAAAGGTAAAGTAACTCACGCGGTGAGAGTTTATTGCGGCCTATAACGCAATACAACCGCAATAAAGGCTCAAGCCCATGCTCTATTGCGGCCTAGATCAAAATGTGGCCACAATAACACTTATTAAATGTTGAAAATTCTTCTTCTTCTCTAGACTCGTCTTCGAGCCTAACCCTAACACAAAAAATTTCACCTTCACCTTCTCGAGATCCACAGCTCCAGTCACCGCCTTCGAGCCTAACCCTAACACAAAAAGTTACGGGACTACTGGTGCATTTTAATATTTGTTTTCCTTTTGAATTTGAATTCGTCAATATTATTTATCACTCGAGTGAATTTTCACCCACTTAAAGCGGTTGGAGAATAAGAGGTAGATATGTAATTGTCTGGGTAATTGGGCTTGAGTTTTTAGATTACTTTGTAGCTGAACTATTTGAACTAGTGAGTGAAATATCACCTAGATGATGATTAACATGGTTGATTTGAATTAGATCGTAAAAGTTCCAAGAACAGTAATATATTTTTCTTACTTCTTACCATATTAACATTTATTGTTTCATCAATGTTATTTATCACCCGGGTGATTTTTCACCCACTTAGAGCACTTGAAAAATGGAGGATAGATATGTAATTGTCTAATTAGTTGGGCTTGGGCTTCCAAATTATCTTATAGATGAGTCATTTGAAAAAGTGAGTGAAAAATCACCCGGGTGATGATTAACAGGGTTGTTATTGTTTGCGATAACTTATTTAAATACCGAATTGAGAATTTATTCTAATAAAATTTTATTTTACACTTGTATTTGTAGTGTGAGAATCTGAATAGATAAAGAATAATGGCTTGTGGAATAAATAAATAGATAAAGGGGAATAAAGTGGATTTAGTCGCCAACATCTCCAACAAACAACTCCTCACTCAACTCAACTTCTCTCCCAAACGTGCAAAATTACCCAACGCCCCCTTTACGCACAACAACAGCCAGTTGCTGGCCTGGTACCAAACAACACAAGTCCTCTACTCCTTTTTTTTCATGAACACTAATGCTTTAATTTTGATCAGATAATTATACCAGCAAGCATTATCTATTCAGATGTTAATACTCCAGAAAACAAAATTAATTGCTGAAAACAAAAATCGAAAAATCCCAAAGAATCGGTAGAGATGATCAATAGAAACAACAGCTATATACATAATCACACACACAGACACATATATAGAATCAGAAATCCAGCGTAAACCCCACGCGGAATACAGAACAAAACAAACAAGAACTGGGAAAATTAATCAGCGGATTAAGGGAGTAGGATAAGAACCAGTAAGGCAGAATTTAATCTCCATGAGACTGGGAAATTCAAATTCAAATTCAAAACCCAGGAGGCGGAGCAGGGTAGCCCTGCAGGAACGGCCTCCGGCAATTGAGCCGATTGCTGGGATCGCAGAGATCCTCGTGAATCGTGTCCTTCAGCTTGTGGAAGCCATGCTTGAAAACCCCGAAGCCGAACAGGAACCCTATCAGAGCCACCACCAGGATCAGGCACGTGCACAGCATGCACACTCTGCCGCCGCAACACATTCTCGATCGGAGGAGGATCACGAAACCGCCGCGATCTGGGGTTTCGAGAATCAAGGGGGGTGGGTTTTTATGGGGGGGTTTGGATCTGAATTGGAGGAAAACGTGGAGTGGTGTGTGAGAGAGAAATAGAGGCTTATACGTAATGGGTTTTGATGATGATTGCTTGAAAAGGAAGTGATTTACGCGTCTTTTCGATTTGGTTCCGTGAAAATATGGAGTCTCTGTGCTTGGATTTGGACTGGTGACGATGAAGAAGAAGAAGCCGTAAAGAGCAGATTTCAGTTTTTTTTTTTTTTTTGGATGAGGACGAGTCGATGATGAGTGCTAGCGATTTTATTGGTCAGCTAAATCTTTCTCCGTCTTTCTAACGGTTACATTCTTAAATGGGCCGTTAGACCTAAGCCCATTAACGCCTTCCTTTTTCATTTTCCAAGTAAACAAAAATGTCATCAACCGTTTTATGAATCATTTACACACATTTTTTATTTATTACAAACTTACATGGTAGTATTCATGATTCGACTGAAATTGAAATCAATTTGATTGACTAATCTAATTTCTTAGCATATTCTTATATTATATTATATACATAGGCCAAAATACACATTACTACCCTGAACTATTATAAACGGGACAAATAAGGGCATGGACTAAAAATACTGCAAATAGAATCCTGAATTATGGAAATTGAGTAAATAAGGCCCTGACTCACTGAACTCGTCACGTGTGATCACGTGCCGTGACTGCCGTCTACGACTTTAACAAGAAATGAAGGGTCGTAACGGTGTTGTGCAGTGCGTGGCCTATTTGCAAACATTTAAAACCTAAGGCTAATCCCCAAATCCAGCCTCCTCCCCAGCATCTTTGTCTCTCCTCTCTGCTTCCGCCAAAACCTTCCTATCTGCAAACTGGTTTCATTGTTTAGATTTGTGCTTAAATTATTCATTAATTTTATTGTTTTTATGTTAACAATCGGGTTATTCAAAGTTAACTTTTGGACTATAATAACTATGGTTCCTCTTTCCGAATGATTTTTAAATCTTGAAGCATAATATTTGCTATCATTTGATATATGAATCGGCAAAAAGAAAATTATAGAAAATTCTATCTAAGGCATTAATTTCATTTAAGAAATGACCATTTTAATGGCTATATTTATTATTTATAAAATTCATTATGTATTGTTTACATAAAATCAACAAGAGATCATTGGTACTCACCTCACACCAGGATGTTTGTAGTTTTTAATTTGTATTGTTTATATGTTCCTCATAATGCCAAAGGAGCGAGGTGCAACATTGTTCTCATATTGCCCAAAATTTAAAGTCCCTTGTCTGGCTCCTCTGCATTCCATGGTGACAGCAACCCGTTAGAAGCTGGCTGGTGTTCTGTTTCAATTCTTGATTCATTGTGGGTTTGGTTGCTAGGCCTCTTGTTATCGTACATCTTGATCGTTATTCCAATAAGGTTGATGAACATTTTATAATATTTGATCAACAAATTTTATGAAATTAAAATGTTATGGCAGCGAGTGTTGGGATTTCGGTTCTTGCATGATTTCTGTCAGGCTGTTTCACTTGCAGGGCCGGTTGTTTCGTTGTTTCAGGGGGTGGATGGCTGGTGCGTTAGGATGACTTTGTTGTAGCCTTGTAGGATCCTTGGGTTGTCTCATGGAACTCAAGCCAAGGATCCTGTAACTCTGTTACATCACCCCATCCATGTTTATTTTTATTTTATTCTCGAGTGAATTTCGTTGGTGACCCCCGTAAATAAAATTATTGTCATGTTTTAAAAAATTTGTCATGTTTTGGTCATATCCTATGGTACTTTATTATGTTTTGGTCATTTTCGTTCAATCGGACTGTTGATTTTAACAGATTCTCACAAAATTACTCTTTTACCCTTATGAAATTTTTTACTTCGACCCTTAACTTATATCTTCCCAAAAGTTTAGCCTCAAAGTTTAATTCATACTAAAAAAGACCCATAAAGGCCAAAACTCCTCGGTGTATTAGCAACTCTTCAACATCTTGTTCTTCAAATCTAACTGAAAGTAGAGCGTATTTCCAGAACGATAAAATCGTATCCAAGAGCAACAACAACAACCCTTGCTTGAAGATCAAAGTTTACAAGAACCAGATTCCAATATCTGTGTGCTCCCTTCTAGGAAAGTTGATGGGGAAAGTTTTGATGCCTTTGGATCTGAAGGCGGCGGAGTCGCAGAAGCCCAATGGCGGCGACAAGGAGGACTGCTACAGCGAGGGCGCGACGACAACGAGGGTGTTGATTGAAGATGGGGTGGGTGCCACTAGGAGAGGAAGCTCCATGGGCAGGGGTCGACGAAGCTCTGGGAGCCGGTGCGATGGGCTAAGGAGCTTATGCGGCGGCGCTGACATTGACCTCTACCTCTGCCTCCACCACACAGCCATCACTCACCTGATTGTCGATTCAATCGGTGGTAAAAAGCATTGTGACGGTAAGATCAAAGTCGTTGCCGATTAACCTCCTGATCTGCTCAATTCGCATGGAGCTCCTGGAGGTCTGCTCAATGAAATTTCTGGAAGAAAATCGTTCTAGCTCCTGCAAGTCCCGATGAACGCATGGAGGTCTCCGATCAAATCTGATTGACCTAACAAAGACTCACCTCCAGCTCCACCGCGACTCCGATTCGAATTGTTGGGTACAAAAATTTGAGGAATTTGGTCGCCGCCGATGGGTCTTTTTGCAGACGCTCCGATGGAAACGAGACGGTGGCATGAGAGATGAGTGGAGGGAGGCAGAGGATAAAAGTTAGGGGTATTTTGCATTATGAGTTAAACTTAGGGTTAAAAATTTGGGAAAATATAAAGTTAGGGACTAAGGTAAATTTTTTATAAGGCTAAATAGGTAAATCCACTGGACGGAAATGACCAATACAGGACAAGGTACCATAGGATATGACCAAAACAGGACAAGTTTTTAAAACAGAACCAAAACAAGACAATAATTATTTTTACGGGACCACCAGCGGAATTTACTCTTTTTTCTCTCTTTGTTTCAATGAAATTAATAGCCATTAAAAAAAAGAAAAAGAAACCTGTCAGCATAATAATGTACATTTGATCATCATCATTTCATAGAGTTTGATCAACATTTTATAATATTTGATCAACAAAATTTATGAAACTAAAATGATGACGGGAACGGAAATTGATCAGTATAATGTACATTGTGATCATCGTCTCATGAAGTGTGATCATCATTTATAACATTTGATCAACAAATGAAATTAAAATGATATCAGGAACTGAAATTGATTAGCGTAGTGTACATTGTAATCATTATCTCATTAAGTTTGATTAGGATTTTTTAACATTTGATCAATAAACGAAATTAAAGTGGCAATAGTAACAGAAACTTATCAGCATAATGTACATTGCAATCATCATCTCTTGAAGTTTGGTCACCATATTGTACGTCTTGATTATCATTTTATTCAGACATTATAGTGGCGCCCGGGGTAATGTCATTAGAATCACGGTGGTAGTTGTGACGATCGGAAAACGTGAATGCATGAGATATAATTGAATGTTATTGACGGTAACAACAAGCATGGTTGGTGCGAAGATTTGAAAGGTGAGTCATCGGAAGCATGCAGTGGCGGTGGAGATGCACGTGTTTGTGTTTTTTTCAATCAAAATCGAATGTTGTTTATAGAAATTAAAAAAAAAGTGCTATGATGAAGATCTAAAAGGGGCAAGGTTACATGGAGCATTGAGTTCTCTAAATGGATGAAGAAGACAGAGACATAAATGAAGATGAAGATGAGATGATGATGATGAAGAAGATGAAGATGTCCGAAATTAATCTTGGTGGAAGGGCGGTGGCATGAGTTGTAATTAGTATGAATTATTGTGCATATAGACTTCCCATGTGCACAGTGTATACCTAAAATCAAATAATTTATATACATACGTTATTTGATAGGTCTAAATTTTAAATATATTTTTAAAGAATTTTTTTTTTAAAATTATTTCTTATGAAAATTTGAATCAAATATATAAGTTTAAAAATCAAATGGAACAAGTCACTCCAGTTTATTTAAGTTTCGATTTTTTGGTCTATATTTGAAGTACGTGTGTTCAAGTGATAAAATAATGTCTCAAAATTCTTAAAAATAAATATAACTTCCGAGTTATTCTCTCACGAAAATGCTCTCTTTTTCAGAATTTCCAACTTTTTTCCCCCTAAAGCAAGCACTACCTAGATTGTGTTCTGAAAACTATTTTTTGATAAACTTCTTGTGTACGCGTTCATCTTGGCCAAAATAGGCAATGATATTGATTAAGAAGTTCCTTCAAAGAAACATCTTCAAAAGATTTAAGAAAACACAAACGCCGTTGTTATATATACAGGTAAAAAAACTAAAAAATCTACTATTACTATTAACGCGGATCATACTGAAGGGTAAAATTGTCTTTTTATTGTAGGTAGTTGATGATTTGGTGACTAAAATGTACAATAAAAAACTTGAAGCTTCTTTGAAAGTTGTTTATAAAACGAGAGTTGATTGCTATTTTAACCACTTAAGATGGTCAACATCAAGTTTACTCACAATCTGATTTTGGGTAAAGGGTAAAGTGCACTCATCGTCTATAACTTTAATTATCGTCCTATTGTAGTCGTATTTTAAGAATTTGTTACAATGAAATCTCGTTTTAAACTTATGATGCATTCATTGTCATTTTTATGAATATTTGACCATTTTTCCTTTTGGATGAATGGTACAATAACTAGGGGTGTAAGTTCAACCCGGAACCCGAAGTTCGAACCTACACCTCTTACGCCAGCCCGGCCGATCCTTTTCCCACCTTCAGCCCAAGCCCTAACCCCAGCTACCCCCAAACAGCCTGAACCCCAGCCCCTCCCAAATCTGTTGACCCAATGACCTGACCCTCCAGTTTGAAGAAATCAACCAAAAAAAAACCCTAGCAAGTAGCAACGAACAATTAAGAATCGATTCCAATCCTCGATCGAATCTCTGTGACTCCGAAGACTAGGAAAAAAACATATTAATGAGAAAGATGGAATTTCGTGTTTTTTGGGTCAACCCGACCCTTACCCAAAAGTTTGGGTTCGGGTTGACCTGACCCGAACTTAACTTTGGATTGGGTTCGAATCAACCTACAGGCGTTCCAAATTAACGGGTTCGGGTTGACCCGAGCCCGATTTACACCCCTATCAATAACGATTATAGACTGATTTTTTCTTAGCATTCTATTAAAGTCATAAGACCACGGGTGCACTCGATATAAACAAACACTAAATTAAGAAAATTATCCTCGATAAGGTGTAAATAGGTCGGGTTGAGCCTGTCCCCTTAGATTGGTTAGGTACTACCGAGCTCAAGCTCGATTTTCTAAATCTCAATCTATCACGCTCGAGATTGGCTTAAAGTATGCTTGAGTTTGGCCTTAATAGCTCGACAACCTCAATTGATATGGGCTTAAGCTTGAGCTATGTTATAGAGAGAGGATCATAGAGTTGTGCTTGAGTCGCAGAAATGGAGAGAGGATCACCTGTCCCGTTTTTCGGTGTCCTCTTCATATCCCCCACTATAAATGACTAACGGTGTTAACAAATCTGTTAATTTTTTAACGGAAGATGTAACACTATTAGTCATTTATAGTGGGAACATGAGAAGGACACCATAAAAGGGGACAAATAATTCGAACTCAGAAATGAGAGGAAAATGACATTTAATTATGAAGGAAAAAAGGTACGTACGAGTTTTAGGAATATCTCTTAGAACAGTTAACCTCATTAGTATTATTTTTAGCGGTTCAATTAATGGTGGTAATTGATCATACTAGGGGTAATTCATTATTTCCTACTGTAATTAATTAACGATTTTAGCTAATCCATTATTAGCGGAGTAGTAGAAGAGATGAAAAGGGCGTAAATATGGGACAAAGGATCCTAAGGAGTAAGGACCTAACTTCTACAAGGGACCCACAAAAACGACATATCTCCATTCTTCAAGCGATGGTAAAGTTATAGGAGTACTAGAATCAAACACTTCTAATACGTAGAGAGTATATATTTACAGTGTACTGCCCGAATTCTTTCTACAATCACCAATTAGCCAGCTGCTCAAGAATCATTTAGGAAAATTTATTTGAAGTAGTTGTAACCAGGGGCGGGCCCATTATAGGGCACACGGCTGCCCTTTTAAAAATTTAAATAATAGGATACTTAAGTATTTTTTGAAAAAATAAAGTTTAGGGACAAATATGACTGAAGCAAAAAGTGTTAGCGAGAAGGGAGGGATAAAACCAAATTTGTGTTATGGGCCTATGTGCTTGCTGTTATGGGCCTATGACAAATCTCTGTAACTTGTGCATGTGATGAGTATATGATACGTGTCAGAGAGAAGTTGGAGTTTTATTATCATTTAAGTCCTTCTAATTTTTTAAGTATGTCACTTACTCTGCTACATGTTTTTCTACCCATAAAATCAACAATTTTCTTCCCATATTATCTATCTTACAAGTATCAAATATTTTCAAATATTTATATTTCTTTCTAAAAAAGAATACACTTTTCCCGCAATTTTGTTTCCTTCTCCTCTCCAAATTTCAAAACCTCCTTTATTGTGATTATCAAATTCTAATACTTTATTTTGTTATTTTTACTTACACTTTTTGTATAAATATTTCTAAAAAAATGTTTAAAGACTTTTCATGGATAAATTTCTTATAAAGAAGCTAAATATTTATAATAAAGATTTTAATAAAATATGAAGTGCCTATTTTGCAGAAATCATTCTCAATTGTACTTTGTTTTATTTGTGAAATTTTCTTATTTAGGTATATATGTGATTTATGTAAAATTACATATTTAACTATCGTAACTTAAATATATAGATTTATACCCCCACAAGAAAATATTCCCGTGCCCACCACTGATTGTAACGTTTTGGATAATTTTTTGTAATAATAAAAATAAAAAATTTACCAATAAACAATAAAAACTATTCATAAATAACTTTTTCAAAATACAAAAACTATTTTAAATAGTTTTCATCAATCGCAACTACTGAAGCGGCTATTGTCACTCAAGTTAATTTTGTAAACTGAATTGCATAAGATTTGCTCCTGGAAAAAATTTCTTACTCCAACAATGAATTGTGAATACGTATACTTCTACAAATTGTTTCTAAAGTAAATATATATTAGCATTTTCCCCAAACAACTGTGGCTTTCAACACAGAAAAAAATGGGAGGTGGTGGATATGTGGCTAAAACTTTCTGAGAACCATCTAACCTTTTGCCTGTGTCAATGAAGATACCTCAAGCAGCCCAAAAAACTCCCTTCCCTCAAATTGGAAAGGGAACAAAAAAAAAGAAAAGAAAAAAAAAACGAACCCAGAAACAAACCATTACCAGCACTGATCCGTTTCCCACCTTCGGGTCGGGCAGGCGAAGAACCGGAACCGTCTGGATCGTCTCGCACCCAGCGACACATCGTACGACGCTCTGGACGCCGGATCTGAGAGCGTGACATACGCATCGTGAATCGCGATGAAATCCTGGCCGTCGGAAGCCGAATCACCAGCGGCGGCGACGTCCGGATGAAACATCTTGGCGAGACTCCGATACGCGTTCTTGATCTCCGTCACGGAGGCCGTGCGGTTCACCTTCAGGATCTCGTAGAAGCTCACGTTCCTGTAATTCTCGGGTCCACAAGCCGCCAGCGCGCACCGGACGGAAGGCTTCTTCGGCGCCGGACTGAGCTTCATCGGCGGCGGGAAGGTCAACGATTCGCCGATCAAAGCAGTCGATCGGAACATCGGAAAGAGAGGGAAATGGAGAGAGAATTGATTTCAAAGGAGCGGGAGTGGGAGAGATGAGTGATGGATATATAGGGTCAAATGTGTGAGAGAGATACAGTTGGTAGAGAGGTTCCGTTATCCGTAGAAGAAAACCATGCGTTTGCCATTGCTAATTTTCTTGGGAATGCTGACATGGCACTGCCATTTCATTTTCTTATTGTCACTGGTAAATTACATAAACCTACCATAAGGTTTACTGAAACCTTCAATTTGTATTCTCTATTTTTCAAAAAACTTCAGTTACCTCGTAGAAGTATAGTGAAACCTTTTATTACCCTTTTAACCGTTTGTGGTATTAGTTAACTGTTAAAAATTTAGGGTAATTACACTAACTATAGTCCAAAACAGTCAATGGATGGCAGACTCTATTGCGTTGTAACGGTATGAGCTCGCTTGCATCACTACACCCTGAGCTCGTCCGCATGATCACGGCGGTGCACAGACGACATTGACGGCTAGCAAGGTAGCCGGTTCCGGAGGGATAAAGGAGAGAAACAAAATTTTGGGATTGAAGTGTTAGGGTTAGAAATATTAGTGACAATAAGAATAATAAATACTAAAATTCTTGACAGTCAACTAACACAACAAACAGTCAAGAGAGTAACTGAAGATTTCGCTAAAACCTCAGGGTGTAAATAACTAAAGGTTGTCAAAGAATAGAAGGATTGGATTTCTTTGAAATTTACCATATTTTCTTTTCTCCCATATAAACCATTTCATATAAACCATTTCTACCACGAGCTTAGGGGAGAAATTGCAAGTTTCCAGAGATAAAAGGGGAAATTGTAGGTTTCTTAGAGGATGATTTTATTATATATTTCAAAGTTTCAAATAAAAATTAATTTACTACTATTTAGTAAAAATGTCGAGTATTTGATTGTTGTAAGAAATGTAGGATTCTTAAAAATGGGGAAGCTGTTGGAGTTGGAGCAAAAATAATTTGGAGAGTATGACTTTGCTTCCCCATTTTAAAGAAACTTTTGAGGAAGTTGTTGGAGATACCCTTAAGATAAATGTAATTTTTTATGTGGAGAATGTTGGAAAATATGAATTAAAAAATTTATTTATTTTCTACCATAAATTTGTAGGTATTTAACCATTAGTATGGACCATTAGTAGGGTGGTTTCATATGGCCTTTAGTGTTAGGGTTATTGGCATTATAGTGCATTTAGTTACCCTAATGCGCCTAGGCCCTCTTAAACACTATAAAAGGACACCTCCACCATTCTTATTTTTCATTCCCAGTACACTTCTTCTTGCTAAATTCACTTCCTCTCTTCTTGCAATTAATTCTCTTACATCATTGTTTTTTGTGTTCTTCAAGTTCTTCCATTCTAGTTTGTCAGTGAAGAAGCTTTATGTGCGAAGCTCTTTTCGCGTCTCTGTTGTATACTTGGAGACAGACGCTCGTTTGATCTTCAAACAGTACTCGTAGTGGAGGGGATGGATCTGTTTTAAGGAAATTGCGTGCAACGCAAGCCACAGAAACCAAATCCCGAAGAACGGTTATTGTGCCACCTAAATAGTATTTCGGACCTTTCTTGCAATTAGTTTGACTAACGAGGGGAATATGTGGGAATATTCCGTAACCGGTCTACGACGTGTTCTTTTTTTTGCCAATGTGGCCTCCAACTATACGCAATTAAAAGACAAGATAATAATAAAAGGAAGTATTACGTGGACAATAAAAATAAGAAATTGGGTTTCATAAAAAAAGGGCTTGCCCTTCAACATAACCCCTGACAAGTCATCCGCCATCCACCGCCTCATGCGCCTCCTAACTCTAAGCAATTCTCTGTAAAACCCATATCATCTCACCCTTATCTTCTAGATTTTTCCAAGTCCTCCCTCTCCCAAAAGTTAGACTCACCAACATAAAAAATCAGGCCTTATTCTCTTTCAATCTCAAAACAATCGGACTTGGAAAAATCGGAATTCAATTATCACACAATCCAATTTTGAATTCTCGTCAACAATAGGATTATTAACAATCTGATTATTCTATAATTAGATTATTCTCATCAACAATAGGATTATCAACAATCAGATTATTCTATAATCTCACCCTTGGATTACCGCACATGTTTTGTACTCTATACCTTTCAATCTCAAGATTGGTGATCAAGGTTTAGCGGCGATTTTCGGGAAGGCCGATCCGCTCGCAGCCACAAATTCAACAAGTTTCAGCGTCGATCCACTGCATACGACGCTGGGAGGCTCTCCACCGTCCGTTGCGCACCAATCTCGACCCCCCATGCCACCGTTCACCGACCCAGGAACCTGTCACGCCCAACGTCGACGGAGATTGAATCGAGAGGATGGTGTTGTTACCAGATCGAGAATCGAAGCCACGGAGATCGGAGCGTGGCTTGATGGGTTAAACGGCACGATTTTTCACCGTGGTCGATTTAGGGATCAAGAATCAAAGAGAAAGCTTGAAGACGGGGAAGTTACCAGATGGCTTACGTTTTACACTTTCTTGTGCACGACATCGTTTGGAGGATAGGAGATTAGTTTGCCACATCATCAACACACAACTTGTGCATTTGGAAAATCAGATGACATGTAGGAAATTATAGCGGAAAATAACAAATGGAAACCTAAAACATTAATGGTAGTGGTAATTGCGAACTGAAAAAAAAATGTAAAAAAATCTTTTACCTAAACGTTAATAACAAATAGAGATCTTCCCCTCTAGTACATGATGATGCTAACTTCGCGCCACAAATATGGCAAGGTTGTGTTTGCCATGCCAGGTGAGCTTCTAGAAGCACAGTCATTAGCCCTGGCTGATCCGTTGGGTGGGAAAGCGATGACCCAACATGAAGGTGGGCCTTTTCTTAATTGGATTGAGCTTGTTGCACATGCAAGGCCTTCTAGAATACTTTTGCCATATCACCATTCTGAACATCTCTACTCTTCATTCCCATCATCCACCAGGACCACTACTCCACTTCAGTACTTCTTCAATCCAAATTGGATAGGCAGTTGACCAAATTCATTAATGTTTAACAAAGAAATAATTGGGCATGTCGATAATCAATAACTAGTTTATACCATAGTTAAAAGAACCGGACCGGCGAAGCAAAACCATAAAAAATTTGGTGAATTTTTCAACCAAAATGAGGTGAAAAAATTCAAATTTAATTAAAAAAAAAAACAAACTCAAACCAAAAAACTCAAATTTAATTGAGGAGTGAGAGTCAATATTAGGGTTTTATCTACTTAACTCTAAATCATCCACAAAGTTTTATTTTTTGTACAAATAAACTCTTATATTCTTTACAATTATTACTTTAATCTTTCATCTTTTAAGTAAATAATGATAGTTCTTATTGATTCTTAAAAATATGCATTATTATATGAATTATTTTGTTGCAGTTCTATAAGATAGGAACTTTATTAATAATTTATAATAATATAAAAGTTACTATTCAAAACCTGCTCCAAACACCCAACCAAAACCCCCTAATAACTAGTTTATACCCTTGCTCCCGTGATCTTCTCTTCATGAAGCTTGAGTCCCAAGATCTTCATCTTCAGCTGCAAGACTTGAGCTTCCTCGGCTTGCTCTTCTTTATAGGCGATCATCTTCATAAAAGTGCAAAGGCACTCTTTGGGTTTCATGGCTCATGACGGAGTCACGGGACCTCCAATCCCTTGGAGGGGGTTCATGAGTATCGTCAAATGGGACTAGATACTCAAGTAGGGCCAAGTGCTCAAGTTCGGTCGAGTGCTCATGTAGTGGCGGTACTAAAAAAAAATTATTTTAGGGGCAAACTTTAAAACTCAAATTTCACAAAAATCTTGCACTCTCCAATTTCCGAAAAATTGATAAAATTTAACTTGTCAAATTTATGTTTGACCGAAATTTTAACGTAAAATATATTCTTAAAAAATACTATTTAGAAACTAGACACATTTATCTTGCATATGCATATAAATTGTTAATTGACTATATGTTAAAATGTTGAAGGAAAAAATTATAGAATAGATGTTGAAAAATAATTACTCCATATTAAGTTTTCTAAAATTGAGAGAGTATGGATTATACATACAAAAGCTTTATTTTAAAATAATATCACAAGTCACCAATTACATAATTTTCACATTTTTACGAAAATTGTGAAAACTCTATTTAATTTTCTCAAATAAAAAAGTGCATATAACATTTCTGTGTTGTCAATCTCAATGTATTAGCTATTAGAACTGAGGAAACATACCATGCATCATCGACAGAAAACATCATAAGCAAACAAACTTTAAAAGCAGAGCAAAATTACTGATGGCCGCCAGACCCAATCTATATAAAAGACAAAAAAAGGTCTAGAAAAAGACCCATGCAGTAGCCCAAAATAAGGGCCTCATTCAAAAAAATCCATAAACCCACATAACGTAAGGACATTACCGGACATAACTGACCCAAACGTACTAAGAAAATTCCCTGTAAATGGCGCTGAGATCGTAATCGGACTCCATCTCTGCAAATGGGACAGAATTAGTTAATATCAGATGAATACAAGATGAAACAAAAGAAGGGTATGAACCTTTATTAAACTCCTCGAGGGATATGTCGCCCCGAAGACGATGCACCAAGGCCAAGTTTTGGGACGAATGGGGAGATTCCCGGATGCCCAACTCCCCTAAATCACCCCGGATAATACCCAAGTGAGATAGGACCCCTTGGGTAATCAGCCTCCAGTACAAAGGGAAGAGGACGACTTCCTTCGGCTCATCCCCGAACCAAAGAGCAATATTCCGGAGTTTATTGTTGAACAAGTCAAAATTGTCCTTGGTGTCAGCCTTCTTCAGCAGGCGCTGAGGATTCTGCACATCCGGAAGTCCTCCTACCTTTTGCGCCATTTGCAAACCCCACGAAGTATCGGACTCCATAATGAAAAACACCCGATGCCACCCCTTGTGTTACGGTCACCCGCGCGGGTTGTGACCTGGGTGACCCGGGGCTCCGGTTTTGGCCTGCGGGTCACGTTTTTGGGCGGTTAAATGGCTCCCGGGACTTATCTGAGCATTATTTCTGGAAATCCTTCGGGATTTGAAGTCGTGTGGGTCCCGGACATTTCGCGAAAATATTTTTCGAGGTAGGGGTTGTCTCGGGACGTACAGCGGGCTCGGTAGCGCTCCTGGGACCTCGGAATGAGATACCGTTTGCATATTTGGAATCGTGGGAACGTCCCGGATCTTTTTACGGAGTATAATTTTTGGGTGGGGACGTTCGGTCCCGGGCGACTCCCGGGGCTCGGGACGGGAATCCCGGGGCTCGGGATGGAAACTTTCCGACGGCTTGGGTGTAAGGTATGTTATATTTTAAGGTGGATTTTATGGTAATATTTGCGGAATTTTGGCATGATGGGATTGTGGTTTAGGTCGGAACGCGCGCACGTCGGGGTTTGCGCGGGTTCAGCGGGCCCGTTAGGGCACTCTGGATTTCCAAATGGACTTTGGAAAGAAGTTTTGGATATTTTATGATATTCTGAGGGTCGTGGTCTGTCTTGGTTACATTTGGGGTTCGTTACTTATATTTGGGGTTTAATTGCAAAGATTTGGAGAATTGGGGGTTAAGTTGTTATTAACCCAAAAGTTAATAATATTTTTGGGCCAGAATTAAGAGTAAGTCGGCAACAGCTGATGGGGAGGACACTTGTCCATTTATGATTAAAGATGGCTAAAGGGAAGAAGTATATTAGGCAAAAATTACATGAAATTCATTTTAATTTCATTTCTTCTTCCTTCTCCATTTCTTCACGCCATTTTCACTGTTCACAGAAGCTTCAAGTTCTTCAATCTTGGCTGAAAACAACTAGGATTTGGCTCCAAAAATTGGTAAGCTCCCTCTTTCCTTCTCTTTTCAAGTTGGAAACAAGATTAGGTTAGAGAAAGAGAAGGATTTGTGGAATTGGGGTTTGTTCTTAGCTACCATCTAGGATGATCCTCATGCTTCCAAATTTAAGTATGTTGATCTTGGGAAGGAGAGGAGTAAGAATCTATGGTTAAATTTTGGAGAAAACTTCTTGGTTGAAAAACCCTAATTAGCCGAATTAATGGGTGATTTTCTAAAATGGTGTATGTTTGTGTTCTTGAATCATGCTCTTAGTATGTTGTTCCTAGCATGATTCTAAGCCTATGTATGGATTCAATTTGATGGAAAACATGTTGGGTAGGAATTCCCCATTTTGGCCGAAATGTTCAAGAGAGGGGTTTTGTTGATTTTGGTGCAATTGGTTAGTAAGTGATGGCGGCGCAGATTGGACAGGCACCGCCACGTGTCTACGTAGTTGTCGTGTGTTGACGTTGCTTGATGCCATTGGTGCGTGAACGTAACGCGTTTCTCGGGATTCGAGGAATGGGTGGTTCTTGGTGATGTCTTTACTGATTTTCTTGTTAATGAAGTTCTATCAAGAAGCCAGAGGCTTGACTTATGCTGTCGACGTCTGTTATATAGCAGGTTTTAATGGTGGCATTATTGTAATAAGTCAATGGTATTATCGTAATAAGTCAATATTCCGTTATTCACACAAGTGTCCTGTGTTGTCCGGGAAATGGTTATCCGGGAATCTCCCATGCCGTGTCCGGGAAACAAGTTTTATTAAGTCCGGGAATATCACTTAGGTTTTCGTAATCACTTGAGTTTTTATTGGGGCCCTTATGGTGGGCTATTGTTTTGGGCCTTTTGGTAGGCCTGTTTGGGTGATTGGGCCTATCGGCCATCAGTAAGCATGCTTAGGAAGTGGAATTGGTGATTAGTATGATTAATTGGAAGCTTGAATGGTTTGATTTGGGAATGTGGTGAAAAGTTGGTTAAGGGTCGAAATGTTCAAGTGAAACTTTTTCCATGTTGGTGATGTGTTTTGGTTGAATTAGATGCTAAATTGGCATCGGGGTTGGATTTAGGTGCGGTATGGCGTTTGAAATATCATTTTCGGGTTAGGATTGAGAAAGTTACCTTTATGCGGGTTTTCCGGGAAAAGTGTCTGGAATGCGGGTTTAAAGGTTGAAATGTGGTTGTGGGTGTTGGAATAACAAGGTTCTAGCTCGGTTCGTAAAACCAAGCTTTCTGTGGATTTTTGCTGGAAAGTGCGGGTTTGTGCGGGGAATTGGTTTCGGGGTTTGTTTGGGTGTGTTCGACTTAATTATGGTTGTTCACTTGATTCTTTGTGGGAGGAGTAGCGTGGAACCGTAAGAGCCAAGTTTTACTTTTCGGGCAGGGCCGGGATTTCCGAGGATTGTGCAACGAGCGGTATTCTTGAGGTAAGGGCTCAACTTCTATCGCAATACATTCTGGAGTTATATGATGCGTATCGGGTTTAGTTGAGGCGGGTTCCGGGTGAGGGCGGTGGTTCTGTGACTCCGAGACCCGTCATATGGTAAAACGTATGTTTGTTCTGTCTCAAGGCCCGGATGACCACGGAGGCCCCGGGTTCCTATTCTGTTCTGTATATGTACATCAGGTGATGATACTTCTGTTTATACTTATGCATTATTATCATTGTATGGTTCTGCTCTGTGACGAGTCCCGGATGGTCTTAGAGGCCACGAGTACTCCTTGGATCTGTTCTGTGGTGTCTGCACTGGAGAGTGCCGACATTCTGTGTATATCCGCACTTGGGGTGCCGATATATACGTGACCCTACGACAGTTTGGGGATCGCGACCCCAGCCGGTACCGTGCTTTCTGTTCTGTTCTGATCTGTTCTGTATATTCTGACCTCTGTGTGAGGGCTGTCGTCTTGGGTCGTTCTGGCGGTTGGACCGCATATGATTGGATTCCGGCTCACCTCATACCTTATGTTTATTTATATATATATATATATATGTGCATATGCTTGTGTTATTCTGTTTTGCAGGTTCAGCTTGTTGCCACTTGGGCAAACTACGTTTTACCTCAGCCTCTCGGGTCCTTTCGAGGACTCACCCTTTCATTTGTTTAAACCTTTCCGGCCGGCCTGTCAAGCAACCAGCGGAGTAGAGAACCGTGGTGCTTTCTGTTATTTTGGGTTTCAGCAGCAGCAGCAGTACCACGTGCGGGAAATCTCCTGAGCGAAAAGGTTTCCGATTTCGCACATAGGTATATATAGGTTTTGGTTTAATGGCTCTGTAGCTATAGCTGCATGCATGTAGTATAGATCATGTATTTGTATAAGACGTATAATCTGAGATATATTCTGTCTTTGTTTGTCTTCTGAGTCGAGGCGAGCCCGACTTGCTTATATTGGAGTTGTTGTTATATTATGGATTTGGTGTTTATGTGTTGTGGCGATGTTTGATGTTTGACACCATGAACTGCATGTTTGGTAGAAGTTGGATTTACTAGTATGCTTGCCTTGATTGAGTATCTAGGTTGCTAGTTGCCACTTGGCTGTTTGTTATTTGGGCTCGATGCTCCGTTGCCGCGCTTTCCGCCGTAGGTTCCGGTTCTCGACGTCGCAGCCGGCTCCGCCTCCGCAACCGGGCGGGGTGGCTGTGACACCTTGCGACTTGAAGGGCACTGAAGAAGTAGAAACAATTCCTCGGGATGACGTTGACTTTGTAGTACTGAAGGAAACTGGTTATGGTCGGCTCTGTCCCGAACAGAGCACAAAGAATGAGATAGGCGTTGATGTGGCAGTAAGTGTTCGGGCTGAACTGGTTGACAGGTAGCCCGTGGGATTCTGCTAGTTGTCGAACGAATGGGTGCGGTAGGAAATGAAGCCCGCACAACATCTGGTCTTTGAAGATCACCAACCAGCTTTTTTTGGGCTCGTACGCTCGACATTTCGGAGATGGTACTCGAGTACGAACCATCATGGGGAAGAAGAATGTGGATTGCTACTCCCTTATTAACTCCGGAGTAAGTACTCCGGTAGTTCTCTATTTCAGACCACTAACCTTCCGGGACGTCACCCTTAGTTTATAATAAGCAACCCGATGGACAAACGATAGAAGAGGTGGGAAAAGTAGGGGCCATTCTCATATACCTCGGGTAAAAGGCCGAAGGAGAGAAGAGCGAGCCGCTGAAATAAGATCGAAGGACGGGCCGACAGCGTCAACCCCTCGACGGTGGAGCTGGTAAAACAGATGGATGGCCGATGAACCTCTGTAGCCTTCCGGTATGGTGGCTGAACTGAGAAAAGGGGCAAGGAAATCTTCTAGATGAGATTCTTCGATGGTTCTCCACTTCTTGAAGATATTAACAGCCTCCTTGAGAGATGGGTTGTCCGTCGTGACGGCTTTATTGCAAGAAAGAAGTGGAAGAGAGCTTGAGGACAAATGCAAGAATAAGAAGTGAGAAAATGAATTACCTCTACTCACGTTTTTAAAGGAAGCCCGGGAAGATAAAACATCAAAAGACATTCAATCTCCACCGTTCATCCAAAAGTACCAGTTAATGGACGATTGCAAACCGTCACAAATCTCGGAGATAAAAATTCAAAAACTGCCTCAGATCCCGGAGATGCGTCCCCAGAAACGGTTCAAAGGCTCGAAATGTTCGATACAAAAGGAGGGATGTCAATTCCTGTTAATTCCTCAATTTCCCGGACATCATCATCCGGGAAATAATTCAAAAGTCCGGACATTGTTCGAGACGAAAGGAGGACAATACATCCTCAATTTCCTGGACACTATCATCCGGGAAATAATCCAAAAGCCCGAACATTGTTCGAGACGAAAGGAGGACATTACATCATCAATTTCCCGGACATTATCATCCGGGAAATAATTCAAAAGCCTGAACATTGTTCAAGACGAAAGGAGGACATTACATCCTCAATTTCCTGGACATTATCATCCGGGAGAAAATTCAAAAGCCCGAACATTGTTCGAGACGAAAGGAGGACATTACATCCTCAATTTCCCGGACATTATCATCCGGGAAATAATTCAAAAGCCCGAACATTGTTCGAGACGAAAGGAGGACATTACATCCTCAATTTCCCGGACATTATCATCCGGGAAATAATCCAAAAACCCGAATATTGTTCGAGACGAAAGGAGGACATTACATCCTCAATTTCCCGGACATTATCATCCGGGAAATAATTCAAAAGCCCGAACATAGTTCGAAACAAGAGGACATTAAATCCTCAATTTCCCGGACATTATTATCCGGGAAATGGCTCAAAAGCTCGAACATAGTTCGAGACAAGAGGACATTAAATCCTCAATTTCCTGGACATTATTATCCGGGAAATTGCTCAAAAGCTCGAATATTGTTCGGGACGAAAGGAGGACATTACATCCTCAATTTCCCGGACATTATCATCTGGGAAATAATCCAAAAGCCCGAACATTGTTCGCGACGAAAGGAGGACATTACATCCTCAATTTCCCGGACATTATCATCCTGGAAATAATTCAAAAGCTCGCACATAGTTCAAGACACAAGGATGATGCTAATTCCCGAATTTCCCGAACATTGTATTTCGGGAAGAGGTTCAAAAGCCCGAATAATCTATTCCAAGAGAAGGCTCAAAAGCCCAAACATTTTGTTTCGGGAGGAAGCACAAAAACCCGAACGTTGTATTTCGGGAAAAGATTCAAAACCCCGAACTATGTATTTCGGGAAATGATTCAAAAGCCCGAACTATTTATTTCGGGAAGGGGTTCAAATGCCCGAACGTTGTCATTCCAAAGTCAAAAACTACTTAGAAAATTTTGGACTCCTTACAGTCGGCCAAAGTACTAAGGGGGACTTGATGGCCGTCATCCCCAATCTACATAAAAGACCCAAAAAGGTCTAGAAAAAGACCTATGCAGTAGCCCAAAATAAGGGTCTCATTCAAAAAATCCATAAACCCACATAATGCAAGGACATTACCGGACATAACTGACCCGAACGTACTATGGAAATTTCCGGATTATACTCCCGGACGTATTAAAGACACGTATTCTCTGACACACCACCATATTATTGGAATATTACGATTATGCCATTCGAAACATGAACTATAAATGCATTTATTACACACACCTTAAAGGGTAACGTTTAACAAAAACTCTCCACTGTCGCCAGAATCTCCCAATACTCACTAAATACAAACAGAGGACCCCCTCTCTATTTCTCCTTTATTTCCCCTCTCGAATTCCGAATTAACTCAATGACGTCCAGCATCACCGAATCGTGGCGGCTACCCAAATAGATCCGTCACCAATTACTTAACCAGGGAGCAAAATTACTTAACCAGGGAGCAAGTATAGAATCGGCTTAAGGAAAATTGAAAATAAATAATGGTACATTTTGGTTGAATTAAATACCGTGAAACTGTTAAAAAATGAGACAATCTTATGCGGATGGATAAAAAAAAACTCAAACATACCCAAAAGATGCAAAGAAGACTTGAAAAAAATATCATGAGATTGAATCATAAGCTTTTCATATACTCCCTTCATCCTAATGAGAGCATATTTTATATATTTTTGTCTCAGCAATTGTGCTTAATTATTTTTATAATATGCTACTCCATATGGCAATTTTGGAGCTAAAGTGAATAAAATGCAACATGTTTGGAAGCTTTTGGACAAAAGTGAAAGAAGGGGAAAAGCTAACGGGTAAGCTGTAAAGGAAACATGGAAATCAGGTCTTTTTGGAAAACAATAGAAAGTTGAATGGTGAGATTTAAAGTTTAGCCCAAATGTAGATGAAAAAATAGATTTGGACGTCTTTTTCCTTCTTCGTCACGAGCTTGAAGGAGGAGCAAATCGCAGCCAGCCCCCTCACCACCGGCCTCCACCACGTCATTCACCGTCGTCGGACCTCCCTGCAGCCGCTGCAATGCCACCATCATGGCAGCAACACCTCTATCAGCCGCCCCCAGCCACCCTTACACCGTCACAGCAGCTTCACCGGAGACAACCCCAAGCTCCAATCCCCGTGGTGAATATAAATCCTCCATTTTCTCTAGCAATAAATATAAATCACGATTTATATTTATTGCTAAAGAGTTAGATTACACTAATTCTCTATTATTACTTGTATAATTAGTGTTGATTTGTGGTAAATTGTTTAAATTTTTGGTTGGGTTAGTGCAGAATAATCTGGACTACCTCGGATTCGGGTTTCTATGGATTGAAAAATTCTAAACTTGCTACGTTGGTGAAACTGATGATTTTTTGTTGCTCAATTGTTAGATAAATCTTGACATTAACATGATTATGGTACCACATGTTTATGTTAATTTGGTGTTCGACGAGTACTTGAGAGGCGGGTTGAGCATGAGTTTCCCGCTCCAATTGAGAGATTTTGAGAGGTTACTTAGGAGAATAAGGTTATGTTGTAATGGTCTTCACCTAGGTGCAAGACAATAGATTGTTCTTGGTCGAGGTAGAAGAACACGTTTCGTGACTTGAGAAAGTCAGAACCATCATTTGAATCCTCTCCTCTTTTATCTATCACTTCTCATCTTTGTTGTTGATGCATATCTATTTCTAGGAGCCTGTTTTATGCTTAATGATGGTGTGTGTTCGGGTTAGAGATTGCACGTGCACATGCCCACATGGTGCTCGAGAAAGCAGGTTTGAGTGGCTTGTCAAACCACTTAGGAATTTATGGTTTGCACTTAAAACCCTCTCGTTGGTGCATAACAAGAGATCGATCTTGGCCATCGTGTAGGTAACTGACTTGAGAGATATCGGTCATTCTTGAATCCGTTTTCTCTAGCAATAAGTATAAATCATGTTTGTTTGACTTTCATGAAGCATTTGACCCGATCTCCGAGGTGGTTATCTCTTTATTTTTATGCATTACATTAGTTTAGGTAGGCAAATTAGTGTAATCTAACTCTTTAGTATTTCACACATCTAGTCCTTGCGGATTTAACCCTTACTCATTGAGTGCTACACTCGACCTGTGCACTTGCGGGTGTGAAAGGTTTAGTTTGCGTGATACACGTCATAGCACATCCTCAATTGATTGGCCCTTTTTTTCTTTCTGTTTCACAACATTTATTCTATCATTTTTTTCATGAATGTTTAGACATTTAAAGCTAAATAATTTATATGCATATCACAATTTGTAACATGTTTTTTCTAAATATATATTTTTTTCACTATTTATCTTTGTAAAAAATTGAGTTAACAATTAAATTTTGAAACATTAAAGTCAAACGGACCAATTATTCGAGGACGGAGTGAGTTTGCTTCACTAAGCATTCTTTGGGAAGAAAGCTTCCTACCGTAACATCTAATGGGATGTTGTTATTAACCAACTAATTAGAAAAATCACTAATTATGTTATGTGTGTAAATACCTAACTAAAATGGTATTTTAGTTGTCTTTAAAATTATTAGTTAGTTAAATTAGTTAGATAATATTAGAATCAGCTAGTGGCTTTACCCACTAGTAAGTAAATAGAAGAGCTGCATCTAATGAGTTCATGGAAAGTTAAGAAATAAGTCATCATAACTTCTTCATTCACAAAGGCCCCTTAAGATGGATTCACTAAAAGGACCGGTAAGGGCTCGTTTAGATGTGGCAAATTTTTCAACATTTTTCATTCCAAATTTGTTTTGTAAATATTTAGATGCATAATTAGGTAAGTAGTTATTAAAGGAAGAGAACCTTGTTTTCCTTTGGAAAACTAATGTGTTAAAATGAAATGTCTTGTTTTGAAGTTTTTTATTTTAATAATATAGTTTTTTAAGGTTTAGAAAACAATGTTTATGATCCTTAATGACTAGTTATACATCTAAGTATTTCAAAGGGAATTTATAATGAAAAGTTCCACAGATAATGATACATTTCATTTTAAGTAAACTTTCATGTTTCCTTCCTCAATAAAAAATATATTTGTATCTTATATACCTATTTTACTTTTTTACCTTTAAAATTGGTATGTGATTAACCATTCCCAGTACCAGCATGAAAGAAATTCATTTTAATTAAATTTTAAATTGGTTTTGGTTATGATGCGCCAATTGAAATGGCGCTTACAGTTGATCAAGTTTTCATTTTATTTACATCAACACCAAACTTTCCTTTTCCTTATTCTTTAAAAAATGTATATCTGTGTTTCACAATAAAAAATTAAAAACAATTTTGTCAAATGAAAAGAGAAAAATAAACGAAGAAAAAAAGACTCATATGTCATATGTTTTGATGCATTTTTTGGAGTCCGTTACTCTTGTTACGGGATCACTACTCTTCGGGATCACGGCTCTCCTATTGCGAGATCACTACTCTCCTACTACAGGGTCACTACTCTCCTAATGCGGGATCAATACTCCCCTGCTGCGGAATCACTACTCAGCTACTGCGGGTCACGACTCTTCTATTATCGGTTCACGACACTCATTTTATCAGATTATGACTCTCCTACTACCGATCAATAAATTTCTACATTGATCATAATTATTATTTAATTATTAATATTCTTTGAATTGCTATTTTATTTTATTACTTAGCCTCTCACTTTGCCAATTGGACTCTTGGCACTGCTATGTCTCACATAAAACAACTCCACTATGTAAAAAAATAAACCATTTGCTATCCTACATCAAAAGAAATATAAAAATCTTAGATCTAATTGTTCGCACTACCAATCTTCTCGAACCTCCTTAACACCTTTTAACATTCGTCCTCAGATATCAATCTTAGGGCCATCGTCGGAGATCCAATCGCCAATTGGTTGTCTTCTCTACGATCCACAAGCTCAAGTTCACAACATCGGTGCTCAACGGCGGAGATCAGATTTGTGTTATAGCTCGACGGTGGAATCCACTTCAGCATCTATGCTCGGCCTTTCGCTCCGCGGTTGTAGTTCCTCGAGCTAAGTAGCTTGGTTGATCGCTTGAAGAAGGAAGATAAACGAATCTATTGAGGGGAGTGGCACTTTTATAATATAATTGATTCTTTAAGCACTTAGAATGCGCTTAAGCGAACCCTAAAATCAGCCTTATAAATTTCAATATAGATGGTAAAATGAATAATGATAGGTAGTTATAATGGAAGGGCCCTAGTTTGTCTGATTTTGAGCTAGTTTGGCTGATTTTGAGCATGGCTTGCAACTAACCTCTAATTTGTCCTGTTATCCAAAATATCAAATAAATCAATAAGGGGATATTCATGATGATGACAAATCAATATAAATATAAGTACACAATCGAACAAGTTTCAATGTACTTTTTAATATCAGGGTGAAATTTTAAAAATTAATAAACAATATAATAATTCAAAGAATTAAGCAAAAATTAATTCAACTCTATAATTTTTAGCAAAAATCATAAAGTAAATCATAATAATAATTGTTTACCATTCGCTAAGCTATAGATCAACATAAAGTACGCATAAGCGATTCGCTTATTACAAGTTTACCATTCGCTAAATTTGATCAACATAATAGTCGTGTTAGATCAGTATGATTAATTGATCAACAACGTTTCCTCGTGTGAACAACATCGACAGATCAACATGACAAAACTATAGATCAACATGACAAGTGTACTGATCAACATGCCAAAACGAAATATCAACATGAAAATAACAAAGATAAACATGGTAAATAGAAAGATTAACATGACATAAAAGATAGGTCAACATGGTAAGAAGAGAGATCAGCGTGCTAAGAAAAAAGATCAGTATGATAGTAAAAGAGATCAACATGCTAAAAAGAATGATCAACATGGTAAGTAGAGAGATCAACATGCTAAAAAGAAAGATCAACATATAACAAGAGGAGATATCAACATGCTAAAAAGCAGTGGCAGAGCTAGGATTTTAGATTCGGGGGCTAATAACTGACGAAAAATAAGATTAAATGGTAATAAGAAAAATGTTTCTCAAAAGGTTGATGTATTACTACAAATCAATACGATATAAAATAATACACTATAAATGCATATGTTTATTTAGGAAGTTTGAGCAGAACGCGCTGCTCTTTTAAATCAACAAAATCTTTGAGAATGTAATCTAGACTAAAAAATTGATATCACTTACCTGATGGTTGTAGCCACGGTGGACCGGGACAATGACAAAGACTAGAGCCAGAGGCAATAAGATTTTCTTTAGGGAATAGATAAAGTTTTATACTTTTAGTTACTTTGACTACTTGTTGGGCTAAATTAAACTCCTGTGTGGGCTTAATTTATTTTTACAATCGATTTTAAACTCTCGTGTGAGTTTTAAATCAGCTATTTATCTTTTCCCACAAAGATCTAAATTATTCAAATTTTTTCATAGGCAACAAAGTTTCAGTTTCTCAAACATATAATCCGAATAGTTCTTTTCAGATTTATACCCAATTTCTTTCACAAAGTGTGATTCCAACTCCGAAGGCAACAAAACTATTTTTCTTCCATGGAGAAAGATTTCTCATTTTTTAATGGCAACCGACAATTTTCTCTTACTAATAAGAGTTTCCAAATTCAAAGCCAACAAAACTATTTCTCTTAATGAATATGATTTTTATTTCAATGCCAACAAAATATTTCTCTTTTCCTAAGAGAATTTTTCATCTTCACCCGTGACATAAACTAGTTGAAAAATTGAGGAGATAAATACAAAATTTTCTACCTCGATATTCTTTAAAATGGTTTAAGAATAAATCCGTTCTTGCAAAAGAACTATAAAAATGCACATCCACCGGGTTTTTTTTAATTATTTTGTGGAATGCAACTTTTGTCAAGAATTTTTCTCATATGTCAAATATACATTTTGAACATAAAAAGTTTGAATACCATTTAGCAATTATTACTTTGACCATTGTCACAAGTCCTTCCAACATTAGAACCGTTTTCATCATCAAAACCGCTCACACCAACAATGTATGAAATTGTCATCACGAATTTAGGAATCTGTTTTAAGATTGTTATCCAAAATATCAAATAAATCAATAAGGGTATATTCATGATGATGACAAATCAATATAAACATAAGTACACAATCGAACAAGTTCCAATGTACTTTTTATTGCCATGGTGAAATTATAAGAATTAATAAACAATATAATAATTTAAAGAATTAGACAAAAATTAATTCAACTCTATAATTCTTAGCAAAAATCATAGAGTAAATTATAATAATAATTCTAACAATATAGAATTAAAAGAAGAATTAGAAATCCAAAACCAAATTTCAACGGAGTTCTGAAGCTTATGTTTTACACAATCTCCTTAAAACATATGCGCCCCTCCGGTATGAGTGCTTGAGGTTCGATGAGCGTCTATCTCCCAAGAAACAATGGAAGACGTTAAGTGAAATTGCACCAAACTTCCCTTACCGGCGAACTTGAACGAAGGAAAGATAAACACCACAAAACCAATGCAAGAAGGATTTTGCAAGAGATGAAGAAAGATTTTGCAAGAAGGATGTGCAAATGGATGGAAAATATACATGGTGGAGGTATCCTTTTAAAGTGGTAGGGAGAGGCCTAGCCATAAGGGCACCATAATGCACTATTATGATAGCCATAACTTTTCACCTTAAAGGTCATAAATCACCATACTTATGGTAATAAAACCTTCATACTAATGACCATCAACATGGTCATAACATCACCACTAGACACATAAACCTCTTAGTAATTGAAGAAATTAAAATGTGAAGAAATGACAAATTTATCGTTCATATAATTTTCACAATTTTCATAATATTTTCAACTCGTTCAACCATTGGACTTTTGCTCCTCGCTACCCAAATTATTTTGAGCATTTGATTGGGTACGCAAATTAAAATGTATCAAAGATTTGAAAATAATAAAGTTAAACAGTCATATATATATATATATAAGTAAATTTTTTAATAAAGATATAATTGTTGATGATATTCTAAGAATAAAAATGCATGAATCTCTCTAGCTGGGAGAGTAATATATAATTATTCTAAGAAGAAAAGGATGATGAATGAAAGTGGCTCACAATGAGTGGGGACTAGGGTTAATAGTTTCAAAATTGTCCTCAAGTGGCCCTAGGTTACCTTCATCAAGTAGTCTACTGGTTAGTGCGCAACAAAATCTTACACTAGTGGTGAGAATACTTTTTTGTTCTCATGACTTTTAATGGATAAGAATTTCAGGTGTGATCCTTTGTTGTTTAGGTGTGTTCTTTTACTTCTATTTTCAATCTTTTGCTCCCATTTTTTTAATATCAAATTATTGTTTTTTCCCCTCAAATAAGTATATCGATACTTGAACTTTATATCTTAAAATCTTAAAATGTTGAAAAATAGTAAATAATCTAAATATTGAAATTGAATGCGGTAATTTTATCGGGACAGAGAGTATTTTTTATTTGAATGCGGTATTTTTTTGCAGCCACTGAAAGCCTCAAAGGCCACCTACGTACCACTTTGACGGTTCAGGGAGATCATAGGAAATTTCGTGACAAATCGTTTAAATTTATTATCAACTCTATCTATAAAAACTCCATATGTTCCAAATGTGTTATTATTTTTAACTTTTTTATATAAATTAAGATTGTCTTTTATAATTAACTCACTTTACATAAATTTTCATCATTATTCCCTTTCAAACTTATTCTCACTCTTTTCAACTCACTTCTTATACTCTCCAAGCTCAAATAAAAAAAATGAAAATTGGTTATTTCATTTGAGACAAATTTTTTTATTTTTTTGATATTGTGACAATACGTTTGAAATTGAAGAAGTATTCCCCCGGTCCGTAAAAAATTGAGTCATTTGATTTTAGTGTTTCAAGATTTAATATTTGACTCAAATTTTAATAAGGATAAATAATTTTTTTAAAAAACAGAGAAAAAAATAGATTTTAAATTATGATACACATATGAAATATTTAATTTTCGGTATCTAAATATTCATGAAAAAATTATAGATTAAATACCGTGTCAAAACAAATGGCTCAATTTTTGGTGAATTGAGCAAGTATTAAGCATTATTTTATCAAAATCTACACTTTCAAAAACTCATCTTAATTTTTATACACGGTTTAGATATATAAAGGGAGTAATAATTTAGGATCCCTTGGAGATTTAAGCTCATAACGAAATTGAACAAAAAGTTAAGAAACATACTTAGTGCAAACAATTAAACAATGTGTCTTTTTCGAGGTCCCCGCATAACCATATTTTCAAAGTACATGACGCCAAACTTTGCCCTAGAATTTTCTATGCTCGAATTAAGGCCACTCGTAGTTAAGTTCCAAAATAAGTACAATGACATGTTTCTAGAAGTACTACTCCCTCCGTCCAAATTTTTTTTTTTTGATGCATTTCTGTTTTAATGTTGTATAAATTTAAATTATTATTAAAAAAATTAATTAAAAAGTTTTAAAAAATATACACATTAATCTATAATCTTCATTTAAAATATTTGATTTTACATATTAAAATGTTAAAGAAATAAAATCATAAATTAAATGATAAAAACAAAACTTACCAATTTTTTAGGGATGAGGGTACTATTATTTTTATGCTTCTCATTAAACCAAAAATAAAGAACAACTAGTAGTATTTACCTATTTACTTGGTGATATTTTATTGCCTGTCATAGTTCTCTCATGTCTGAGATGGGATGAAAATGAGAGAGTCGATCATTATATAATTGCACAAGTTGCCCCTTCCATCAAAAGACATGCATTTCCAGGACAAAACTATGTGACCATATATGATCAAAGAAAATGATATCTCTTGAAACACTACTTAAAAAAGTGAGTAAAATAATAGACAAAACTGACGATTAAGGTGTCGGTTGTTCTAAAAAAACCAACGATTTAGTAATCGGTTCAACGATCATTTTTTTACAAATCAGTAAAAAATTGATATATATAGCATTTCGTATGGTCGTAACGCTAAACGCAAACGCCATGTAGTCATCACCAACACGGCGAGTGCTCCTCATAAATACGACAAGCCTCGTATGCGCCATAAGCACACCGTATAATCATAATGACAAAGAACGCTTTTAGTGCACTCCAATTGATACTCTAACACAGCACCAAAAGTGGCCCAGACACAATGCTCAAAAAGGCAAAGACACAAGACACAAAAGTCAGTACTCAAGACACCCAATCTTGTCAGGCCAACACTGTTGAAACAATTGTGTCCCAATCCGCCGCTCGAGGTCGGAGATCGCGGCTGAGCGTGGGGAAGAATCCCACCAAACACTCTATAAGTGGGAGAGTCCGGGCATCACCCTATAAGTGGGTGATGCCAACCCAAAATAAGGTGATTACTACACACCCCACCTCTCTTCTCTTCCCGCACTGAATGTTCTTTGTTTCTTGTCCTTCGCAGTTACGTAGCCGCCTTATCCCGGTCACCCGCAGAACCACTACCACCGGAGAACGTCTTTTGGCTATCAATTTGGCACCGATGGGAAAGCAGCAGTTGTCTTTATTCACGGTCACCGGCGGGTTGCGGCCAGGTGACCGGGCTCGGTTTTGGCTGCGGGTCACGTTTTCTGGCGTTCAGACGGCTCCCGAGCCCTATCCGAGTATCATTTTGGCGAACCCTTCCGTATTCGAGGTCGTGTGGGTCCCCCGGACGTTTCCGCCGAAAATATTTTTCTGGCGCCGGGGGGTTGTCGGGGTCGCCTCGGGACGTACAGCGGGCTCGGTAGCGCTCTCGAGACCTCAGTTCGGGAAGCCGTTTACAGTTTTGGAATCGTGGGAACGTCCGGAGGTGGTTGTGGAGTTTAATATTTGGGGCGGGACGTTCGGTTCGGGCGACTCCCGGGAGCTCGGGGACGGGAATCCCGGGGCTCGGGATGGAAATTTTCTGACGGCTTTTGGGTAAGTTGTGTTATAATTTAAGATGGAATTTATGGGTATTTTTATAGAATTTTGGAGTGACGGAATTTCGGTTAAGGTTGACACGCTCGCACGTCGGGTTTTGGTTCGGGTTCAGCGAGCTCGGTAGGACACTCCGGAATGGTAAATGAACTTTTGAAAAATGTTCTGTGAATGTTATAATATTCTGAAGATTGTGTCCGAGTTTCATTAATTTTGGAATTCGGTAATTATTTTGGGTAAAAAGAATTGGAACTTTCGGAAAAATTGGGAGTTAATTAGTAATTGGCCACAAAAATCAAAAGTATTCAGCATGGGCAGCAGCAGCCCATTTTCGGCAGCAAGTGGGGAGGGTTTATGGGACACTTGGCTATTTCTTATTAAAGTTGGGAGGTATGGGTTAAAAAGAGAAGGGAAAATACTTATTTGACTTATTATTACATAAAATGAGATACATCTCATTTTCTTTTCATTTCTTCTCTTCTTCTTCTTCCTTTGCTCTTGCTGCCGACGCCTCCATGGATGCTCACCTCCAAGCTTGAACTTCTCCTTCTTTGTGGAAATCAAAGAGAAATTGGATGCTACTTGTGGTAAGCATCATCCCTACTCCTCTTTTCTCTTTAGTTTTGAAGATTAGTGAAGAAAAGAGAAGTTTTGGCAATTGATGGGTTTGTTCTTAGCTACATGTTTGGATGATTCTCTCCCTCCCATCTTTTAGTATGATGTTCTTGGGCTTGAGGGGAGTAGGAATCTATGGTTGAATGTTGGAAAAACTCCATGGAAGGAGGAAACCTAGGGGTGCCGATTTTGTGTGTGATTTTCCAAAATTGTGTGTGTTTGTGTTCTTGAATCATGCTTCAAGTATGTTGTTCCTAGCATGATTCTAAGACAATCTATGGTTTCAATTTGAAGGAAAACATGTTGGGTAGAAAACCCCTCTTTGGCGAAATCTTCATGCTAGAGTTCTTGTTAATTTTTGGTTGTTTAAGTGGAATTGATTGGTAATCTTGCGTAAGAATTGTAATTGGTGATTAAAGAGTACAAATGGAACTTTGTTTGGATTGAAATGGAAAATGGGTGAGGAATACCTCTTTTGGCGAATTGTGTAGAAAGGGGTTTGTGGATTTTGATGCAATTGGTTAGTAATGTTGGTTAAGAAATGAATTGGTGATTAGTGGGATTAATTGGAAGCTTGAACGGTTTGAATTGGAAGTGGGGTGAAAAATTGGTTAAGGATCAAATTGTTGAAGTGATTCTTTTTCAATGTTGGTGGTGTGTGTTGATTGAATTGGATGCTAAATTGGTAATGTGGGTGGAAGTAGGTGCGTTATGGTGTTTGAGATACCATTTTCGGGTTAGAAAAGAGAAAGTTAGTTTTATACGAGTTTACCGGGAAAAGTGTCTGGAATGCGGGTTTAAGGGTTGGAATATGTTTGTGGGAGTTGGAATAACAAGGTTCTAGCTCGGTTCGTAAAAACCGAGCTTTACGTGGAATTTTCCGGAAAGTGCGGGTTTGTGCGGAAATTGTTTTCTCGGGGTTTGTTTGGATGTGTTACGATCCAACTATGGTTGTACTGACTTGATTCTGCGTTGGTGGAGTAGCGCGGACCCGTAGGAGCCAAGTTGTGCATTTCGGGTCGGGAGTCGGGATTTTCCGAGTGTTGGGCTGCGGGGCAGCGTTTCTGAGGTAAGGGCTTAATTTGGTAAAATGTACGTTTGTTCTGCTCCGTACATGTTATCAGGTATGATATTTCTGGTGTATTTGTATATTTTATTATATGTTCTGATTCTGTGACGAGACCCGTATGGTTGGAGAGACCACGGGTACTCTTTGGTTCTGTGTATCCGCACCGGGAGTGCCGATACTTCTGCTCTGTGACCCTACGACAGTTTGGGGATCGCGACCCCGGCGGTACCGTGCTATCTGCTCATTACGATCTGTATATTCGACCTCTGTTGAGGGCCGTAACGGGTCGCTCGGCGGTTGGACCGCATGCGTTGGTTTATGGTTCACTATGTGCTTTATGTTCGTATGTACATGTATATCTTGTGTTATTACATTTTGCGAGTTGATTGTTGCCACTGGGCAAACCGCACTTTTACCTTAAGCCCTTACCGGGTCCTTTCGAGGACTCACCCTTTCATTTGTTTACACCTTTCAGTTGTTCAAAAGCAACCGGCGGAATAGAGATCCGCGGTGCTTTCGGATTTCTTGGGTTTCAGCAGCAGTAGTACCACGGGCGGAAAATCTCCTGAGTGAGAAAGTTTCCGACTCCGCACAATAGGTATATAGGTTTTGGTTTAATGGCTCTGTAGCTGTGTTTGCATGCATGTAGTTTAGATCATGTATTTGTATAAGACGTATAATCCGAGACATACTCTGCCTTTGTTTGTCTTCTGAGTCGAGGGCGGAGCCCCGACTTGCTTTTATTGGAGTTGTTGTCATATTATGGATTTGGTGGTTCTGGGTTGTGGCGATGTTTGATGTTTGATACCATGAACTGCACGTTTGGTAGAAGTTGGAGTTACTAGTATGCTTGCCTTGAATGAGTATCTAGGTTGCTAGTTGCCACTTGGCCGTGTGTTACTTGAGCTCGGCGCTGCCGCGCTGTCCGTCGTAGGTTCCGGTTCTCGACGTCGCGGCCGGCTCCGCCTCCGCAACCGGGCGGGGTGGCTGTGACAAGTTGGTATCAGAGCAGGTTGGGTCGGATTGACCCAAAAGGTAAAGTATGTTTGGTTTTGATATGAAATGTGGAAGACAAGTATGCAAGTCCGAGGGTGGACTTTTGGAGTAAGTTAAGTCTGTTCATGGTTAAGTACCTGCGGAAGATGACTTCGAAGTGCGAGCCACTGGTTCTACGTTTCATTCTGGGGTGGTTCTGTACGGAGACTGGCCACCTCCTTATTTGAACCACCTTGGAATGGGTGTGGAGCAGCGGGCGGTTATTTGAAGCATTTTTTAAGGTTTAGAAGTTGGACTTCTGGTATGATCCGGGTACCTTAATTCATTGTTTGGTATATGGTGTGATTCTGTGATATGAACATGAACTGATTCTGTGTTTGAGGATTCGATATTTGGTTGTGTGATTCTAAAATGAATTTCTGCATCATGCATTGCATTACACTACAGAGCCTTAGAAAACTGCTGCTAGCTTCTGTAGAGATTAGGAGTGACCGATTTTTGTCTGGACTCTGTTTGGTCTGAAATTTTTAAGATATGGTTAACACGCGTAGATAGCGTGATTTGGTACGGAGGCGGGACTGGGTTCCCACACCTCGGTGGAATATGATAAGGGTTCTGTGTAACCCAGGGTCTGAACAACCACACTCACCGCCCGAGGTTTGGTGGTCGCGGGGACCCTCTCTCGATTTGGTATTACCGCCACCTAGCCTGGTTCGAGGCGGCGGTGGGCGGGGAAAATCTGCTTATGCCACGGTGAGGGCATTTTGATTAGGTGGTGATAGCAAGACTTAAGCCACTGCTCGCCACAGCTTTGGGATTGGTAAGTGAGTGACTCCGAGGAGAATGGTCACTACGACACCTAGACTTCTCGTCGGTCCTATCAACGACGGGGAGATCTGAGGCACCAGTCTGACGAGGTCAGACTTCTAGAGAGGTTTCAGGGTTTGAAACCCCCCCCCCCGAGGTTCAATGACCGAGAAGGGTTTGGGGTAGAAGAGATTTGGTTTGCGGGAGTTGACAAACTCCTGGGGGAGGCTACATTTTTCCCCAGCAGTGCAGCGGGGATGTAGCCAGGGAGACAAGATTGTCGGAAAGTTTGAATGAGAGTTTGATCGGCTGGTTTACTATGAACCGTAGTATCAAGGTATGGAAGAGGAAAGGACCAAGAGGTTTATTCGTCGACTGCGCCCCGAGTACTGGTGGGCTTTGAGACCTTTAGACATTACTTTGTATCGGGAGGCGGTTCTCCTCGAGCAAGAGGAGGTTGAGAGTCACCTCACCTCGTAGCGAGGTCAGGGAAGTACGAGGGGCTCCACACAGCTGGGACCCCGGCAGATTTCTGGACGGCCGAACAGGCCTGGGTAGTCTAGTAGAGGCAGAGTGGGAGCACCACCGGCACGACCTTGTCTGATTTGCAGTCGGTATCACTCAGGTCGACTTTGTTACCGGCAGGAGGGCCGATGTTTGCGTTGCAGGTCTGACACTCTTTGGGTACGGGATTGCCCTCTTCTGTAGGCGTGGTTTTGCGATCTTCGCGTCCATAGTCTCGGACGCAACCCAACGCGCCGCGAGGGCGTGGGTTTCAGCAGGTGGCCCGAGACCTCAAGAACGATGCAGCCTTCAGCCACCCCCTCCGTCACAGCAACCAGAGCAGGACGGGTTTTCATTTTTTCTGAAGGGAGGCCATGGTTATCAGGGAGGACCTAGTCAACGGTCAGGTACCAGTCAGCAGTGAGTTTTTCATGGTACTTTATTTCTGAATGAGATACAGGTTCATGCGTTATTTGATACAGAGCATTTGTTTCCATTGTAACACCGAAATGTGTTACATTTCAGATCTGTCATAGTACTTTGCCTCAAATGAAATTAGTAAAAACTGCTGGGAGTCAGTTACTGTTTTCCAATAAGATGGAGAGGGGTTGTACGATAACTGTAGGAGGACATATGATAGTATCGGATTAATTGGTTTTAGACACGCAGAACTATGATATATTCTCGGGATAAGGATTCGCATCGGGATCATCCGAGGGTGGTTCTGCAGACACCTTGGGAACATCAGCTTTATGCTAAATTCTCAAAGTGTGAGTTACGGATACGGGAAGTCACTTTTCCTGGGACACATTATATCCGAGCATGGTCTCGTGCGTGGATCCGAGAGAAGGTGAGGCGATTCGGGACTGGAAACAACCTACCAGTGCACGGGAGATTAGGAGCTTCACGGGGTTAGTAGGATATTATCGGAGGTTCGCACCGGGTTTTCTATTCTGGCATCACCGCTCACGCAGTTCACCAAGAAGGGTCAATCAGTAAATCTGTCCGATAAGTGTGAGCAGGATTTTGAAGTTGAGGCGGTAGTTGACTAACGCTCCGATTCATACTTTTCCAGATCCGAACTTACCGTATGTGATTTATTCGGATGCTTACACATCCAGATTTGGGGTGTGTTGGCGCAGAGCGTTTTGTGGTAGCTTATGGGTCGAGGCACTGCGACCGCATGAGCCGAACTGACGATACATGATCTCGGAGTTGGCTATAATAGTTTATGCGCTGAAACATTGGAATCAATATCTGTTTGGTAATAAATTTCAGATTCTTACCGACCATAAGAGTCTGAAATATCTGTTTACTGAAGGAGCTTAGCATGAGGCGCGCAGATGTCTCGAATACATTAAGGACTATGATTGTAGTATCGGGTACATCTCGGCAAGGGCAACACGGTTGCCGATGCTCTGGTGAGGTATACCGGCTTAATTAAGGGAGGAAATGTTGGTGACCGATCTGAGGAGAGTGATTTGATATGCCTTTGGCACAGGGGGGCAGCTCTGGGAGTGTGCTCAGGTTATTACACTTACCATACATTCTGAGTGGCTTGATAGGATGCGCGAAGCGCAAGGTAGAGATCTGGTATTGAAGAAGTTATCTGGGGAAGATAAGGGTTTATTTGTTACCGACGTTTCAGTATAGGCAGGGATTGCTATACTTCTGAGATCGCCTTTATGTACCTGAGGATCAGGAGTTCTGGAATGAGATTTTCGAGGAGGCACACTCGAGCAGTTTGAGCATCAGAAACCGGCAGGGACACTGCAGACTTTGCCCATTCCAGTCTGGGAGTGGGGCAATGTTACTATGGACTTTCTGACTGCACTGCCCCTGACACGGTCTCGCCATGATGCGATCTGGGTTTTTGTGTATCAGCTGATAAAGTGCGCACACTTTCTGCTTATTCGGGTCATAGACCCTCTGGAGAAGCTTGCCGGCTTTACATCAGGAAGATTGTACGTTTGCATGGAGTACCAGACTCCATTGAATCTGACCGTGATCCGCGTTTCACGGCGCGGTTCTGGAGGGCTTTTCATGAGGCGCTGGGCACGCGACTCCATCTGAATACAGCTTATCACCCATGACGGACGGCAATGGAGTGGGTGATTCGATATTGAAGGATATGTTGCGAATCAGTACTTTGGATTTTGGAGGAGTTTGGGACTAGCGATTTGCGTTGATAGAGTTCTCGTACAACAACGGCTTTCGGACTACGATTGGCATGATACCATTTGAGGCGTTATGCGGGAGGAGGTGTATGACACCATATCGCTGACAGACGCGTCGATGGGGTTAAGCTGGAACCCGAGCTTTTGAGGAGTCTACGGCAAAGATCAGATTGTTACAGCGCGATTAAAACCGCGAACGATCGCACCATCGCTTATACGAACCGCCGCCGTAGGGCTCTTGAATCGGCGTTTGGTGATAGAATTTGATAGAATTTGACTCGAGGTAGCACCGTTCGAGAGACAAGAAGATTTGATAGGCGGGCGAGTTACCCCAGTTATATCGGTTTTTATGAGTTTCGAGTAAGTTGTTAGGTTGGTTTTTCCCCAATCAAGCTTACATTTTATGTGGTACCTTCCAGATAGCCTGTTGTGGATCGGTTAGATTTAGGTTCGGCATCGTCTGGGGTTGTCTGGTAGAAATACGGCAATCGCCTCTGGGTGCAATAAGATGCACCCGGAGGGTGGGACGCCGTGAGGCTCGTATGGTAGTCTAAACTACCACTCCCGCCGCACCAAGACGGTGGTCCGATTGTTCTTAGTAAGGGAATATTTACATTTCGGTTGGTAGCGACACTGTTTAGATGGTTAGGCTACTCTTGAGGACCAAGAGTTCTAAGGGGGAGAATGTTACGGCCACCCCGAGCGGGTTGCGGCACCGGGTGACCCGGGCTCGGTTTTGGCTCGCGGTCACGTTTTCGGCGTTCGACGGCTCCCGAGCCCTATCCGAGTATCATTTTGGCGAACCCTTCCGTATTTGAGGTCGTGTGGGTCCCCGGACGTTTCCGCCAAAATATTTTTCTCGCGCCGGGGTTGTCGGGGTCGCCTCGGGACGTACAGCGGGCTCGGTAGCGCTCTCGAGACCTCAGCTTGGGAAGCCGTTTGCAGTTTTGGAGTCGTGGAAACGTCCCGGAGGTGGTTGTGGAGTTTAATATTTGGGGCGGGACGTTCGGTTCCCGGCGACTCCCGGGGCTCGGGACGGGAATCCCGGGGCTCGGGATGGAAATTTTCTGACGGCTTTTGGGTAAGTTGTGTTATAATTTAAGATGGAATTTATGGGTATTTTTATAGAATTTTGGAGTGACGGAATTTCGGTTCAGGTTGTCACGCTCGCACGTCGGGTTTTGGTTCGGGTTCAGCGAGCTCGGTAGGACACTCCGGAATGGTAAATGAACTTTTGAAAAATGTTCTGTGAATGTTATAATATTCTGAAGATTGTGTCCGAGTTTCATTAATTTTGGAATTCGGTAATTATTTTTGGGCAAAAAGAATTGGAACTTTCGGAAAAAATTGGGAGTTAATTAGTAATTGGCCACAAAATCAAAAGTATTCAGCATGGGCAGCAGCAGCCCATTTTCGGCAGCAAGTGGGGAGGGTTTATGGGACACTTGGCTATTTCTTATTATGGTAGAGAGGTATGGGTTAAAAAGAGAAGGGAAAATACTTATTTGACTTATTATTACATAAAATGAGATACATCTCATTTTCTTTTCATTTCTTCTCTTCTTCTTCTTCCTTTGCTCTTGCTGCCGACGCCTCCATGGATGCTCACCTCCAAGCTTGAACTTCTCCTTCTTTGTGGAAATCAAAGAGAAATTGGATGCTACTTGTGGTAAGCATCATCCCTACTCCTCTTTTCTCTTTAGTTTTGAAGATTAGTGAAGAAAAGAGAAGTTTTGGCAATTGATGGGTTTGTTCTTAGCTACATGTTTGGATGATTCTCTCCCTCCCATCTTTTAGTATGATGTTCTTGGGCTTGAGGGGAGTAGGAATCTATGGTTGAATGTTGGAAAAACTCCATGGAAGGAGGAAACCTAGGGGTGCCGATTTTATGTGTGATTTTCCAAAATTGTGTGTGTTTGTGTTCTTGAATCATGCTTCAAGTATGTTGTTCCTAGCATGATTCTAAGACAATCTATGGTTTCAATTTGAAGGAAAACATGTTGGGTAGAAAACCCCTCTTTGGCCGAAATCTTCATGCTAGAGTTCTTGTTAATTTTTGGTTGTTTAAGTGGAATTGGTTAGTAATCTTGCTTAAGAATTGTAATTGGTGATTAAAGAGTACAAATGGAACTTTGTTTGGATTGAAATGGAAGATGGGTGAGGAATACCTCTTTTGGCCGAATTGTGTAGAAAGGGGTTTGTGGATTTTGATGCAATTGGTTAGTAATGTTGGTTAAGAAATGAAATTGGTGATTAGTGGGATTAATTGGAAGCTTGAACGGTTTGAATTGGAAGTGGGGTGAAAAATTGGTTAAGGATCAAATTGTTGAAGTGATTCTTTTTCAATGTTGGTGGTGTGTGTTGATTGAATTGGATGCTAAATTGGTAATGTGGGTGGAAGTAGGTGCGTTATGGTGTTTGAAATACCATTTTCGGGTTAGAAAAGAGAAAGTTAGTTTTATACGAGTTTACCGGGAAAAGTGTCTGGAATGCGGGTTTAAGGGTTGGAATATGTTTGTGGGAGTTGGAATAACAAGGTTCTAGCTCGGTTCGTAAAAACCGAGCTTTCTGTGGAATTTTCCGGGAAAGTGCGGGTTTGTGCGGAAATTGTTTTCTGGGGTTTGTTTGGATGTGTTCTGATCCAACTATGGTTGTACAGCTTGATTCTGCGTTGGTGGAGTAGCGCGGACCCGTAGGAGCCAAGTTGTGCATTTCGGCCTGGGAGTCGGGATTTTCCGAGTGTTGGGCTGCGGGGCAGCGTTTCTGAGGTAAGGGCTTAATTTGGTAAAATGTACGTTTGTTCTGCTCCGTACATGTTATCAGGTATGATATTTCTGGTGTATTTGTATATTTTATTATATGTTCTGATTCTGTGACGAGACCCGTATGGTTGGAGAGACCACGGGTACTCTTTGGTTCTGTTCTGTGTATCCGCACCGGGAGTGCCGATACTTCTGCTCTGTGACCCTACGACAGTTTGGGGATCGCGACCCCAGCCGGTACCGTGCTATCTGTTCTGCTCGACCAGATATTTCGACCTCCGCTGAGGGCTGCCGTAACGGGTCGCTCGCGGTTGGACCGCATGCGTTGGGTTATGATTCACTATAAGCTTTATGTTCGTATGTACATGTATATGCTGTGTTATTCTGTTTTGCAGGTTCAGATTGTTGCCCTGTGGGCAAACTGCACTTTTACCTTAAGCCCTTACTGGGTCCTTTCGAGGACTCACCCTTTCATTTGTTTACACCTTTCAGGTTGTTCTGAAAAGCAATTGGCGGAATAGAGATCCGCAGTGCTGTCGGATTTCTTGGGTTTCAGCAGCAGAGTACCACGGGCGGAAAATCTCCCGAGTGAGAAAGTTTCCGATTCCGCACAATAGGTATATATAGGTTTTGGTTTAATGGCTCTGTAGCTGTAGCTGCATGCATGTAGTTTAGATCATGTATTTGTATAAGACGTATAATCTGAGACATACTCTGCCTTTGTTTGTCTTCTGAGTCGAGGGCGGAGCCCCGACTTGCTTATATTGGAGTTGTTGTCATATTATGGATTTGGTGGTTCTGGGTTGTGGCGATGTTTGATGTTTGACAACATGAATCGCATGTTTGGTAGAAGTTGGAGTTACTAGTATGCTTGCCTTGAATGAGTATCTAGGTTGCTAGTTGCCACTTGGCTGTGTGTTACTTGAGCTCGACGCCCGCTGCCGCGCTCTCCGTCGTAGGTTCCGGCTCGACGCCGCAGCCTCGCCTCCGCCTCCGCAACCGGGCGGGGTGGGCGTGACATGTGCCATTCTTTCCGATCAACCTTTTTTTTCCCTCCTTACCCATCTTCATGGCGAGAACAAGGAGAACTCACAACAGTGTGCATGTTGAGGATGCTACTTCCAGCTCCTCAGGCGCACCCCCACCACTCCATGTTGGTGGCACAACAGAGGTACAACAGCCCCCACAACCACAAGCGGCTCGCTAACGTATCTCCCGGGACCCTCTACGTTCCCCAAAGAAATCATCATCGACCCGCCAGATGACGCTTCTCCGACGAGCATGCTCATCGACATGAAAGCCTTCATGGTGCAAACCATCAAGGCGTAAATGCAGGCCGCACGCCTTCAGCCTCCCAACGAAAGGGACGAAAGCAGTCCCAAAATCAAAATCAGTCCATCGGGAACCTCTTCGCCAACGACCTTCTCCGACGGATCAACATAGTTGAGGAGCAGGTCAAGACGCCAAACCAGGTCCTCGATGACATCGAGGTCCTCCTAATGCAGCCTTTACCGAGGACATTATTGCCGCATGTGCACCCGCCGGCCAATGCCGGGCCATCGAAAGCTACGATGCCACCATGCACTCGCCGATCATCTATGACGTTACATCTCCCAAATGGAGATGGCTCGCGCCACGGACCCCATCCTCTCGCAAGGCTTTCAGCTCCACCTCAAAGGGGCCGCATCGACATGGTTCGAAACTCTACGAGGCCAGCATTTTAAATGCTTCAAGGACCTCGCCTCATCCTTCCTCCGCCACTTCATGGGAGCTCGACCTCCCCCAAGACTGTCCAACACCTGCTAAGGGTGAAGCAACAAAAGGAGGAACCGCCCGCGATTACATTCGACGGTTTCAGGCGGAGGCCGTCCCACCAGTGGCTCTCCTCGGACATGCAACTATTGGCCGTAACTCGGGGCCTCCAGCCGCGAGTCAAGGCTCGCATACAATATCAATGAAAACCCCTCACAACGATGGGTGAGTTCATAGATCGAGCAACTCGATTCATGAACTCCGAGGAGATCAACAAGCCCTACAAATGCACCCTCCACAAACGATCGCAACAAGAAATTTGACAAGGGGTCTGTTTCATCGAGGTATCAATCCTAGAACGTCAAAGACGAGGACCTCCGATCATCACCCTGCTCTTCGTGATACCCGGACGAATATTCTGCTGCTGCTGGAGAAGCAGAATATGGTCCCCAAGTCGCCTTAACCCATCCAGCACAAGAGTACCAAGGGTTTTGACAAGTACTGCCTCTACCACAAAGATCGCGGACACGACATAGAGGCGTGCTTTCAACTCAGGAACCTCATCTCCGAGATGATCGAGCAGGGGAAGCTCAAAGAATTCATATCCGACTCCAACTCCTCTTGCAAGGACTTCCCAAAGGGCCGCAAGAGGGACGACGCTAGCGACGACCGCGATAAAACGCGTCGTCGACAAAACAGCCCTCGAAGGCAAAACTTCTTCCGAAAGGCGTAAGGCGCTTCTTCCGTAAAGCGTTATGCAAGAGAAATCCTGCAAATGGACCACCTCGAGGAAAACGTCATCTACCGCCCCAACGGGACAAAGGTCGCCGCTCCCCACTCCGACCCACCGCTAATCACAAAGACGGATTACGGGTTACGACACCAACAGTCTACATCGACACCGGTGCAAACACCGATGTCATTTTCAAGGACATGCTCGATAAACTCGGGATAGACATGTCCGCTGTAAGAAGGAGTTCGGTCCTACATTTGGCATCGGGCAGGACATTGTTCCAACAATAGGGTCGCCAACTTACCCCTTATGTTAATCGGGACACACAATTCAGCACGATCGATTGCCACTCAATCATGACGGAGTTTCTGGTGCTCGAGGTCCCCTCAACGTACAACGNCATTGNTGGCCGACCAAGCNAGGTCGATTTCCACATGAGATGNGACATCCGCTCCCTAACAATCACGTTCGCAACGCCTCGTGGGGACGCACACATCTACATTGACCAGCGAACCGCAAGGACAAACTACGTGGCCTCTCTAAGCTCAACGGTCGATCCACAAGCCTCGAGGAGGTGGATGACCCAATGAATCCGGACGACCAGCCACGCCGATGACGTCACGAAGAAATCGAGGTTGTCCCGGGTAAGAAGTTTAAGGTTGGTAAAACCTTAAGCAAAAGGAGAAGATGGGGCTCATCCACCTCCTCGAAGCCAACCTCGACGTTTTTGCGTGGGACTTGAAGGACCTGCCAGGCGTCGACCCCAGCGTCATCACACACAAACTTAATGTATTCCCAGATTCGAAACTGGTCAAACAATGGAAAAGGGGTATGACCCCCTCTATAAAACAGTTTGTAAAAGAGGAAGTTTCTAAACTCCTCAACGCTGGAATAATAAAGGAAATTCAGTACTACGAGTGGCTTCCTAACATAGTTTTAGCTGACAAAACTAACGGAGACCTTCGTATGTGCGCGACTTCACGGGCGTCAATAGGCATTGTCCCAAAGACCCGTATCCGTTACCAATCATCGACTAACTCGTAGATGCCACTTGCAAGTACAAATATCTATCGTTCATGGACGCTAAGAGTGGCTATCACCAAATCTACATGGACCCAGAAGATGCCCTTAAAACGGCATTCACAACGGGCGACGACGTATATTATTACGTTCGAATGTCATTTGGGCTCAAAAACGCTGGAGCTACCTATTAACGTTTAATGAACAAGGTCTTTGCCCATCAAATAGGCCGCAACCTCGAAGCGTACGTCGACGATTTCATTGTGAAAAACATGACATTCGATGACCACCTTCGAGATCTTAACGAAACCTTCCAAATGCTCCGACGATACAACATGAGACTCAACTCAGCCATGTGCTCTTTCTTCGTTAGAGCCGGAAATTTCTGGGCTACATGATCTCCGAAAGAGGAATCAACGCCAACCTTAAAAAATATCAGCCATCGTGAATATGGTGCCACCAAAGAGCATCAAAGAAATCCAACAGCTTACTGAAAGAATTGTTGCCCTGGGGCGATTCATTTCGAAGCTTGGAGACAAGTGTAGACCGTTCTTCGAATAGCTTCGCATGAAAAAGGCGTTTGCTTGGACACCGGAATGTCAAGAAGCCTTCGAGAAAATTAAGAAGCACCTCTATGATTTGTCAACTCTGAAATGCCCGCAAGTGGGGGACGAACTCATCATCTACCTCTTCACTTCGAACAACACTGTCTCTTCAGTGCTCGTCAAGGAAGAAGGCCCACAACAGTGGCCCGTCTACTACACGAATCACACACTACGAGAGGCTGAAGTGAACTACCCCCCTTTAGAAAACGATATACGCTTTGATCGCCGCTGCCAGAAAATTACGGGCGTATTTCCAAGCCCACACAATCATCGTCAGAACGGATCTACCAATTATGGACATCCTAAACAGACCAGAACATAGTGGTAGTTTAGCCCGTTGGTGCATCGAGCTCGGGAGTACGACATCAAGTTCGAGCCTCGACGAGCAATAAAGGCGCAAGCTTTGGCAGATTTTATGGCCGAACTATCCATCTACCCTCGAACATGGTCCTTCGAGGGATCCACCAGCAGAGTTAAAACCCCGAGTGGGACATGTTCGTGGACGGCTCGTCAAGTGCTGATCGCCAGGATGGGGCATTCATATAACAAAGCCCGCACGGCATGGAAGCCAATCTACGAGTGGCATTCCACCTGTCACAAACAATGTGGCGTAATACGAGGCCCTCTTGGGGTGGCTGAAACCGCCCTGAAAGTGGCTTACGGCGTCGACCGTGCATAGTGACTCCCACTCGTGGTAAGCCAGGTCATGGGGACAAATGAATGCAAGGACCCCACTGCCGAGGTACCTACGGCTCGTCAAGAACCTAGAAGGGCAGTTTGAACAGCTGAATATCAACAAGATCCCGAGAGATCAAAACACTAAGGCCGACAAGTTGTCTAAGGGAAGGACTAACGCAATCCTCAAAACCTGGCACAGCCTTCGATAAGTACAATTCATGCAATCGATGCCAACACAACAACCGACCGGAGGCTTCAATCCTTCAATATCTCCAAATCGGCACACGATGGCCCGCCAAAGATTCCAAAAGAAAATAAGAACGCAGCCTCGCGCCATATCGTCATAGACGGAGCGTTGTGGCGTAAAGGGTATTCTGCTCCTTTACAAATGTGTATCAGCTCCGATGACTCCAAGCTCATCCCGAACGAAGTTCACTCCGGAGTTTGTGGGGCACATATTGGCTCCGATGCACCGACGCACAAATGCTTGCGCCGGTTATTATTGGCCAATATTAAGGAAGGATGCGCATGATTTGGCGCAGACGTGCCACAAATGCCAGCTCAACTCCCGCATCCAACGACAGCCCGCAAACGAAGCGGTCACGGCGACGTATCTCATACCCTTTGCGTTGTGGGGCCTCGATCTCATAGGGCCAATACCTAAAGCCCCGGGCAGTTCAAATTTTGTATAGTGGGTCGAGGTCCAGTCACTCAAGGCAATAACCACTTCCAAAGTCATACACTTCCCATGGCATGACCTCGTCTCACAGACGGCATACCAAAGGCCTTAATCACAGACAATGTGACCCAATTCTCGAGCACCAAACTCAAGGATTGGGCCAACAAGATGAATATACAAATACTCTATGCCCTTTAGCCCACCCACACCAAATGGCCAAGTGGAGGTCACAAATCGCACAATCAAAGAAGGCCTGAAAAAACGCCTCGATGATGCAAGAGGGAAATGGGTAGAAGAACTACCCAGCGTCTGGGACTACAGGACGACTACACGAGGACCAACAGGGAAACACCTTTCTCCTGGTCTACGGTGTCGAAGCTTTGCTCTCAATCAAGTGTCTGTACTGACAATCGAACATCAGATTACGACGCTCCTCATAACGAGAGCGGATCATGCGGGCACGCCTAGACCTCGTGGCGGAACTCCGTGAAGGTGCTAGACTTAGGCTCATGGCCCTACGACAGAGGGCAAACCTCGACCACAACACTAAGGTTCGGGCAAAACAGATCTACGTGGGGGGTATGGTCTTGCTGAAGGCAGAGTTATCGGGCCGTAACCCTGGACAGGGAGCCCTTCGCTCTAGATGGGCAAGGCCATACGTCATGCATAACAGAGTAAGACACGGCGTCTACAAGCTAAAGGATCACCAAGGCAAAGTCCTGAAAAATGACTACCACGTCGACGACTTGAAACCTTATTATGTCTAAAGTTGCATATTTCGCGTTAAAGAAGTTAAAGTTCTTCGTGTTATGAAAGCAATTTCAGTACATCGAGCAAGTAGTATAAATTCTACAAAGAATATTCGCTACTTTATAAAGTAAAGACAAAAATTAATTACAAGTTAACCCCAAAGAACTACTTTGGGGCATCATCGCTTGGGGTACAATAAGGTCCTCTACATGGCCTCGGCGTAATCTCATAGGGAAATTCCGCCCCTAGCTTTTTCCCGGCCCTACCCCAATCGAACAGAACCTCCTCGGAGGGCTCCTCCAACTTCGTCGCGTCGAGGGGCTCCAGCTGCAACGATTCGAACATGGCCTCCACTTGGTGGCGGCAGCGTAGGAATCCTTCAAAGAAAGCGAACGCCCTCGTTGGCCTTCGCCGACGACATCGTTGGTTAGCAGCTCGAAGACCTTCCCCACTGAGCGACCCTCTCGGCAATTGGCTTCAAAAATTGGGCGGCTGAGCACTTTCGCCTTCGAACAATCAAGACCAACTTGATCTTCAAGTTGTGCAAAGGCGACTAAATCAGCCGCGCTATCCTCGAGGGCTGCCAAGGCCGAGGAGGAGGGCTCGAGGGTCGTGGCGCATGTGCCAATGTTGGCCAAGGCCCTCGAGGCCTCCTCCTCGACCTTGGCAGCCCTCGATGACAGCTCCTCTATGAGCTTGTCCTTTTCCTCCACCCTCCCCTCCAACTCGCGGATGCGGCCTTGATCAACTCCGATTGCACCGTACATCTGTTTGATCTCGAGTTTAAGGCCGTCGTTCACGTGTAACTCAGAGAGGAAGAGGGCTTTGAATTTCCACCCATCCGCACTGGCGAGCTTCAGCCTTTGCTCCAAGGCATTCATTGCCGCGGAATGGGCAGCCCTCTTTTCCTCCGCAGCCTTCTTCGAGAGGACACCTCAGCCTCCCTCTCTGCCAAGGCCTTTTTCAGCCTGTCCAACTTCTCGGAGGCTTTGGCCTTCGCCTCGAGGGTGTTCACCTTCGCCTCTAGCTCCCCGACCTTCTTTATGAGGCCGAAAGCAACTCCGGCCTCCTGCAAGCCAAAGGCATGAAACATGTCGGCGTAATAAACAGAGTTTACCAACTAAGACCAAATCTTCGAAAAGTGCAACCTAAACGACGCGATTCATATCTCATGCCCCGAAGCTGCAACCTACTGCAAATGAAATAATTATGATGCGCTTACATACCTTAATGATCTGTCTTCGACTCATTATGATGCACCTACATACCTTAATGATGTGTGAGCTGGATTGCATAATTAGTGGGAAAAATGCATCATATTTATAAGGGAGAGCATCATAGTGAAAAGGGAGAGCATCACTCTTATCACCAAGCGCATTATTTTGAAATGTTAAAGAATATGAGTGCATCATTGTCATTAGAACGAGTGCATCATATTTGTAAGGAAAATTAACAAATACCCCCGAGGTTTGTCATAATGATCACTTTACCCCGCATTTTTAGTATTCGTTCTTTTACCCCCGAGGTTTGTGAAAATATACAAAAAACCCCCCGGACGTTAACTTCCGTTAGAATAACCGTTAGCTTTTAGGTGTAATTACAAAATTGGACCCTAAAACTTTTAACCCTAACAATTTTACCCTTAATTATTTTATACCTACATTTAAACCCCCACCTCCACCTCCACCTCCACCTCCACCTCCATTCCACGCCAGCCTCCACCTCGCTCACCCGCCGGCCTCAACCTCGCTCACCTTCCTTCCATTGCATCTCGTCACCAAACCCTTTCCTCTTTAGCATCGTCGCCTCAATTTAAAATTGAGGGCAAAAATGTCAAATAGGACCATGGATGGAGAAAAACTTGAAACAAGACTTTATTATTACAAAAAGTTAAAATATGACCCTAGTGGTACAATAATTAAAGTTATAGGACTATAAGTGCATTTTACCCGATTTTCATTATTATTGTTTGTTATTCATGGTGTTTCTCTTATATCACGTTGAATGCTGGTCTTCACCTCTCCTAACCAAACAAAATCAAATTGCGAGAAGTTGAGCTTAGGGGCTCAAATCAGAGATTCAGAGTGTCTTTGGTCGAGCATTATTAGTTGGGGGCTTGATTCAGAGTAGGGAGAGGCTAGGCTCGAAGATGAAGTTTCAAATCAGAGGGTTGAGCTTGGGCATGAAGGGCGGTGGAACGACGGAGATGAGAAGCCTTACGTTGCGGGGCACTTCAAATCTGGTAACCATTAGTGCCATTGTACACCAGAAGCACAAGTAAGACAAAGAAGCAAGAGGGTTTAGGATGAATTTTATGGGTTTGGGATGAATGTTTGATGAATTTTGTATGAATATATTATTTATCTATTTCAAAAAATAATTTGCTAGCAGCTTGGTAGCGGATTCTTCACAAGGTAATGCCTCAAAAGGTAGTGGTATGAGTAGCGTCAGTAGACACCACAATAGTAGCGGCTTTGGTGGCATCTGCGCGGCTACCCAGCCTCATTAAACACGTAGTGATTTTAGAAAATTATTATAAGATTTCAGATATTTACATTTAGGTCCCAAAACTTTTTTAAAATTACAAAATATAGTTCAAATATTCACCTTTAGGTCTTAAACATTTTCAAAATGGTCTTCAATGGAATATCAAACTCCGACAACCAAACATGGGTCTGTTCGCATAATCAAGCTTTGGCCAAACCATGATATTGACATGTTGTAATTACCTTTTTACCCCTCATTAAAATTGAAAGCAAACAGAACCCTATTAGCTGCAATAATGCAACACGCAGCTTTCTGAAGCCTTCTGAACACGCAGTATTTGACAGATGCTACTGCCTAATTTGGAATTGATGGATTAGTGAGGGTAAATAGGTAATTTCAATTCGGCCAAACTTGGTCAATACCATGTTTTGGCTAAAGCTTTGATTATGCGAACAGACCCCATGAGATAGTTAGATTGTTAGAATAATCGTTTTTTAGGGGGAATGAATTCATTCAATTTCGAGTGGCTAGTGTCGATAACAATCTAAGATGGGATAAAGCCCTTAAAAAGAAATAAGCTCTCAACCTATAATGAGCATAAGCAGTCCTAAGAACCACATAGCTTAAGACTATAATGGATCATGGAACTAAACTACTAGACCAACACTTAATAAGTTCAAGAACTAACCATCCCAAAATAGAAAAACTGCTAGACAAAAAGATTTTCAGGTTGATAAAATTACAAAGCCAAGTTAAGATAATAGTCATCAAGAGAAGTCGTTGTTCGCGAGCCTTTTCGAAATGTCATAAGGCTTGCTTCAAGAATCCTTCCACAGCATACGCGATCACACTTGAGACATCCGTCCTCCTCCGTCGTAGCCACAAATGGGCCCAATAGTGTCTATTACCTGTAAGGAAACTTGGAAAAGGCAAGCAAACATCTAACCACACACGAATGAAAATTATCCAACTTTGACCAGGCAAAACTATCAACTAATCCTCCAAAGTCCAAAAGAAATAATAGGTGATTGAGTCGGACTTTAGTTCCCAATCACCCGCTGCATTCACTACGCGCCCAGGTAAGGGAAGCCACTGCTCACCTCTTCCGCGTCTGTTACATCCTCCACTTCGTTTCCAACCGGTGATCCCACCCTTACTCTCAACCACGAAACCCACCATACAAGCCGCACCAGTCCAATCTCCGAATTCCAACCTTTCAAACATAACTTTAAAAAACCCTGCACATGTGGATCCAGAACATCCACTATACAATCCCCTAGTGGCAAAGAGGACCTAGCCTCGGATCATCATTGCTGGCAACCCTGCGGTGTCGAGGATTCGCATCACGCGTTGAAGATTGACTGAAGAAGGCCAGAACGCGATCAACACCATCAAGGGGCACGTAACAACGGAGGATTCTGGGCCGGTGTGGACACCGGAAGAAAGAGAAGCGACTGTCGTCAATACGAAGCGGCCAAAATGAGATCCGATACTTACACCGATGACACCGGATGACAGCACCGTGTAAAGGAGAGTGAGCGGTTCGAGCCATTCTCCGGAATTGCCACTGCGGAGCAGAGGGAGGTTGTGGACGAAGGGGAAGATCTGCCTGTCGGAGAACGGAGCGGGGATTCATCTTAGGTCCCAGATTCGATCGCAAGATTCTTGGGTTATGCGGCATGCGAAGGCCACCTTCAGAACGCAACGGTCGGCCATAGTGAGATCCTCCGTCCGGCAGGGGCGACGACCTAGCTTGAGAGGCTGGCCATCACCAAATCGCTAGGGGAGCAAGGAGATTAGGGAGCAGTGGAGCAGGTCGTACGCGCAAACATCCAAATTACCCGAGATCGGCGCCTGAGACAGGTGGCGGCCACGGGGTTTCGGGAAAACCTAAAACGACCCATTCTATCTTTGCAGAATAATCGTTTTTAAATGAAAGTTTAACAAAAACAAGAGATTTTAAGAAGTTTAAATCTATAAATTTTTATACGTAGTAATTTTTACATTGCACCGATTACAATCAGTAAAACATACGTCATCTTAATTACTCCTATTTATCTTAGCAAGTGGCTGACGACATACACTCTTAATCACTATAAAATTTATTCAAAACTTAATGCTGGTTAATTAGCAAGTTTTTTAACGCAAATCCACCAAAGGACCCTATCGAAATCCATCAACCCCGAAAAGCAAATCGGGAATTGATCACTAGAGGCTAGAGCAAACCCCATCTCACTGTTTAGCATCTTTGAACTTATCCACTTGTTTTTTATTGGGGCTATAAATACAGCATGTGGATGTGGTGCCACAGACCCAAAATGGGAATGGCAGTCCTTTGTATTTTTTTCTACTTAAAATTGAAATTGTGTAAATTACGTCAAATATATTTGAATTATAGCCCTTATTACAAATTTGTACAGAAATAAAAATTTATTGGAAAGGTGCCTTTAAAATATTACATAAGTTTTGTGCAAGTATATGTTGTTGTTCTTAACGGAAATGATAGTGAAAATGCTCAAATTGATCATTATGATTTGTAAAATTATTGAACTGCCCTCTAACTTTGCCCTCTAACTTTATAGTTTAACTTTTGAGTAAACTATTCTTAATAACATGTATATTATTTTAAATAATCTATAGAAATCTTAATTTTAGACTGAGTCTAAAATTTCAAAATAAATTATTAAATTGGAAAATATATCAATAATAATATTAGTACTTAAAAATTATGTTTTTAATGGTAAAATATTAATAAATTTTTCAAAAAATCATGGCAGTAGTATTTGGCAACAACTTTTTCAAAGTAGATATTGTGTTTTGAAAAAACTATCAACATAGTTTTTTGAGTTTAGCTGTTAGTTATTTGATCTCAATAATTAAAAAATTATCCAAAAATATTACAGCTAATTGAAACAATTACGGAGTATTTTCCAAACTGAACCTTCCATTTACTTCACGTCGGATGACCACTCATGCAAATGTTTGAAAGTTCAGTTGTTCATTTGGTCCATTAAATAGCTTATTAGCCAATTCGTCACAACTCAGAAAGCTCAATTATTTTTTGTGTTTTTCCCCTATTATTATTATTATTATTATCTTGTACATTTAAACTACATTTAAATCGTCATGTACTGAAAAGTCTTCGTTATCCTCAATCACCCTACGATTATATATCAACAAAATAAACTACAGAAGCGTACTCTTTACTTTACTAGCTCTATTCTTCAAGTTTAAAGGTATTTTCCAAACGCAATTTATATATATATATATATATATATATATATATATATATATATATATATATATATATATATATATATATATATTTATATATATATATATTTATATATATATATATATTTATATATATATATATATATAAACATTAAAGCCATTGACATTGACGTTTAATCATAGACATTAAAATTTATGAAAAGAATGCGACAATTAATTAATTAATTAAAAGAGTTGTTTGGAAAGAGCCATATTTACGATAAACCATGAGATAGCGATGCTACGTTGATCCCATAAAGGGATTGGATTTACAGGTAGATTGGAAAATTGACAATTTAATAATTTATGCCAACTTTCGAATCAAATGCCACTCTGATTTTCACCTAATTACCTCACAGATAATAATTAAAAACAAAGAAAAAAACAAAAACAAAAGTTATTCCTACTTCTCAAAACTGCTTTTTCTAATTCCATTTCCCTACCAGCACTGATCCGTTTCCCAATTCCGGGTCGGACCCATCCAGATCCCGACCCGCCGCGCTCGCCGGCCACGGCCCAGCGACAGGTCGTACATCGCTCTCGATTCCGGATCCGACAGCGTCGCGTACGCCTCGTGGATGGCGATGAAATCGCTGCCGCCTTCCGACGACGACGATCCGGCGGCGTCCGGATGGTACATCTTCGCCAAAGTCCGGTAAGCGGTCTTGATCTCTCCGATCGACGCCGTCTGCTTCACCTTCAGCATCTCGTACAAGCTGCTCGCTCTTCTCATGTTCCGAACCGGCGAAGCGTGCACCGAATTCCTGACGGCCGCCGCCGTGGAGCTCCAGCGGGACGTAAGAGGGGTTCCGGCGAAAGAGACGGTGGCTGCAGCGGACATTTTTGCAGATTCAGAAATCAAAAATCAAAATCATAAACGGAAGAATCTTCGGAAGAGAGTTTTCTTGTGGATGGAGATCAGAGATGGAGATTATTTTTATAGGGGTCAAATTGAAGAGGATGAACTGTTGTTTAATTGGCTTATCTCCTTGACATGGCATTGAGCTTCTAGAAACCCTTGTATTTATTATTATTATTATTATTATTATTTTTGTCACTTTTTGAGTAGTTTTCTTTTTCCCACAGTTACAACTACGCGTTCTAGAACCTTTATAAAAAGCATTAATATCGGGACCGATCTAAGGGCGTTTAGTTATGAAAATTTTGTAGAATTTTTATTCAAAATTCCTTTGTAGAATATTTGGATGTATAACGGGTGATTAAGTGATAGAAAATCTTGTTTTCAAGATTTTGAAAACTCTAAGATCTTAAAATGGAGAACTTGAAAAGAAGGTTTTATTTTAACACATGAATTTTACGTTATGAAAACAAAGTTTTCTATCTCCTAATCACTAGTTATACATCCAAATATTTTCTGAAAATTTACAAAATTTTCATAACTTTCTGTTGTAGGTCCACTTTAGTCATCAATCTATTACAAGATGCAATGGTTTAGGGTGTGTTGATACAAGCTAGTTTTACTTATTATTTCCAAATTTTCAGCACTTCTAAATCTCTGCTTCTAATAATATAGGGTTAATTACAATGCCCTTAAGATTTGGTGAAATCTTCAGACATGGTCGTATAGGGGTGTAACGAGCCGAGCCCGAGCTGGCAGTTCGAGCTCGAGCTCGTGAAATTCGGCTCGGCTCGAGCTCGGCTCGAGTTCGAACGAGCCCGGCCTCGAGCTCGAGCTCGGCTCGAGACAGGCTCGAGCTCGGCTCGAAGGTTCGTGAAGCTCGAGCTCGTTAGGCTCGCGAGCTCGGCTAGGCTCGATTCGGCCCCAAACGAGCTCGCGAGCTCGTTAGGCTCGTGAGCTCGTTAGGCTCGCGAGCTCGTTAAGGCTCGCGAACCTTACGAGCCGAACTCGGCAGGCTCGGGCTCGGCTCGTCTTTTATTCGTGCCTGGCAAACGGCTCGAGCTCGAGGTCGAGGCGCGAGAAAGCGCGGCTCGACGGGCGCGGTTGTGCTCGAGCTCGAGCCGAGCTCGAACGGGCTCGATTCGCTTAACAGCCCTAGTCTCGCATGTGTCGTTTGTGGCTTGAACTCATCCATGTTGATACGGCAATCAGGTGACAACGGCGATCGATAGGGATGACTGGTTGGGGAGGGAGAAGTAAGAGAAATCAAATGTTGAGTTTGCATTATTAGAGTTCGAAATATTAGTGATAAAATGAGTGGTTAACCTTTAAATTTTATAACGGTCAAGGAACATCACAAACGGTTAAGGAGGGTAACTGAAGGTTTTTGAAAATAGAGGAGCTAAACTAAAGATTTCACTAAATCTCAGAGATATTTGTAATTTAGCCAATATGTCAAAAAAAATTGGAACATATTATAGAGTATATTATTCGATATTTTAATTAAAACTTAATACCATGATTATATTAATACTATTTAATACTTCCTCCGTCCCTAAAATATTGAAGGATTTGTTTAGGCTCAGAAATTACAATGAATTAAGATTTTTGTACATGTTTACTTAATTGTCCCTTAGTTCAAAGTGTACAAAAAATGAGGTAAAAAATGATAAAGTGAAGATAATTTAGTAACTTTAAGATTAGAAAGTTTATTTTTTAAGAAAGTGAACGAAACAACTTAAAAGAAAATTTAACAAAACAACTTAAAAGAAAATTTATTCATTTTTTAGTAGGAAGGAGGGAGTAGTAGTGGGGAAAAAAGAAAACAGATAATTCCATCTTATTTAGGAAAATTTCTGATTAATTAATGTCAGGTGATGTGTAGTGCACAGTATGTAGGGATAATTTGTCAATTCTCTGTTAGAAATCAAGACACAGTAGCAGAGTGAAATAATTAATGGATTAATTGCAAGGTAAAAACCAGCTAGCTGGTGGGACTGGGAGTCGCACGCAGGATTGTGTGTTCAAAACACAGTGGGCGGTGCTAACCGTTACTACATGTGAAGCTAAAAACAAAACGGTGGGCAGGCAGTAAGCACCATGGCTCATTAATGCGAACAAGTATTTATTATATAGATTAATCTTAATAGAGAATATCTTTTATAAATTAAAGTACATTCTTTATGTGTATGTGTGTATTTCAGTATAAATTAAAATGTATTTCTTCTATCATAGCAAAATTGATACATTTTTATTTTTGGGTTATCCGAGCAAAATCGATATATTCCCAGAATTTTTTTTACATTTTATCTTATTACCATCATTTACTCTTCCCACTTTAAAAAGCTATTTTTATCTTATATATCTATTTTATCTTATTACCTTCTAATCAACAACATTTTTAAATCTCCGTACACCCAATCCAATATACTCCCTCCGTTCCTAAAAGATTGAAGAATTTGAGTGGGTGCAGAGATTAAACTGAATGTAAGATTTTTGTATATATTTATTTAATTACCCATTGGTGGAAAATGCACAAAAAACGAGGTAGAAAAAGTAAAGATAAAATGAGGAAAAAGTTTAGTAAATTTGATAGTGAAAATTTTCCTTTTAAGGAAATTGATCAATTTTTAAGGACAGCTCAAAAAAGAAATGCGTTCAATTTTTCAAGGATTGAGGGAGTATCACATTTACTGGGATGGAGGAGTATTTGTTATTTATAACCCAAAATTACACACATTACATTTTTAGGTTGTACAAAAATTTGTTTTAAGTTTCGTTAAAAGGGCACATATCACTTTTAAAATTATCAAACTATCCATTTTTTATCAAGTAAAGTGCACCGGAGATCCCTTAACTTTAATTATTATCCTACCGGGGTCCATTTTATCTTTTTGTCCTCTTGAAGTTTCATATTAAAAGCTATAATGCATCTGTGATCATTTCGTCCATTTTTGCCGTATTAACGAAACTTCAGGAAAAATTATAATTTTAACTACTGAACTTTTCCTAAAAGCTCTATTTGCACCATAAATTTTGAAAATAATAATTTAATCACCTAAACAATTTTAAAGTTAACAATTTCACTAAAACTTTTCAAACATTACCAATAAGCCCACCACCTTCTGCCCACCATCGGACAACCGTCGAGCCACTGCCGGACCATCGCCGGAATTCCCAAAACCATCCAAAAACAACAGCAGGCTGCGGATAGGGGACATGGGCCGCTGGATCGCGAGCCGGTCTGCGAATCGGCGAGCCCGACCACCGATTCGCGCCCTGGTCTTGTCGATTAATGACCTTGGCTAGCCGATCTGGTGGCTTGGGCTCCCGATCCAGCGGCCCAAGTCCCCGATCCGTAGCTTGATATTGTTTTTGGATGGTTTCGGGCATTCCAGCGATGGTCCGGCGGTGGCCGGGAGGGTGGTGGGCTTATTGGTAATGTTTGAAAACTTTTGGTAAAATTGTTAACTTTAAAATTATTTGGGAATGATTAAATTATTATGTTCAAAACTTAGGATGCAAATAGAGCTTTTTAGGAAAGTTCAGTAGTTGAAATTATCATTTTTCCTGAAATTATATTAAATTGAACTGCAAAAATGGACGAAATGACCACGGATACATCATAACTTTTATTATGGGACTTCAAGAGGACAAAAAAATAAAATAAAACCCCAATAAAATATTAATTAAAGTTATAAGACCTCCGTGCACTTTACTCATTTTTCATCCCATTTTTTTAGTTTTTTTCTTCCTGCTTTTTCTTTAAAGAAGAAAAAAAGACTAATCTGGTTATTGCTGTGTGATGCATTTGGAAAAGTAAGCAAGGACCTCGGTGGGCAGCAAGTGTAAGTGATGAAAGTCTTGCCGTCTTAAGTCGCATGGCTTAACTTCCCACAGGAAATTGCAAGCGAAATTTTGTTTCAGGTTCTTGCTTGGGGCCACGGAAATATGAAAACCTTAAACGGAACCTTAGGTCCTTAAACCACATTTAATAGAAGCTCTTGCTTGCTTCCCAATCCAATATGGTCAATAGAAGCGGTGCACCGTACATTCAAAAAAAAAAAACAAAGAAAGAAAGAAAGAAAGAAAGAGAGAGATAAGAGTAAGATACGAAAATCCCTTGGGTTGGGTTATAGTTGTGATGAATCTACTAGTTACGTGTTAAATTCCTTGAATTTTAAGGATTTAAGAGCTAAGTCCAAAGAAAATGAAGAAAGAGTGACCTAAATTTTCTTCATCATAATTTGAGCAAAAAAAGAACAAAACGCTTTGGAAATTTGGAGAACTCAAGTGACAAGATGAAAGAAGTTGGAAGAGAATGAATAATTCCATAAAATTTACACCTTTAATTTCTAAGGTTTCAAATAATCAATTTGCTATTAATGCTAGAAATAAATTGGACAATTTGTATAGAATTAATTTTCATAACATTTATTGTAATCTACTATTATATATTAATACATGATAACTGTATTAATTGTCAAAAAAAATAACGAAACTAGCTTCTTGTTTGCATCACATGTGCTCCACATCAGATTTGGAGTTTTTTTCCTGATCCCATAAGGTAACAACTGAATATGGTAACTTCCAAAATTTTCAATTGTAGTTAAGGCAAACATCTAATCACTCTCCTTTGTTTTCTCATATGTAATTAAAATAATTAAAACACCCCCAAACAAAAAATAATTAAAACACACTTTTACAGCATTTGATTACTCCGCTCTCTCTCATCTCCATCTGCTTATTTCCTAATCGTTTTTCCTTTTCTCTTTTCTGTTTCAAAGCTCGCCGCCCAGCGACCATCCTCGACAAGCTTTCTCGCCGAAAACTCTCCTTGAGACAAGTAGTTCACCTTGAAGTGGTGGTTCTTCAAATTCTTCATACTCACTTTCCTCTTGAACATTTAGCTCTTCTTCCTCCTAATTTTCATCATCACTAAACCACTCATTGTCTCGCAAATCATCACTTTAGGATTTGGGCATTGATAAGAATAATGTCCCTTACCCTTACATTTGAAACATTCAAGGACTTTTTGTGGAGTTTGGTTAGAAGGGGATTTATTTTGAGTGGGTGGTTTATTTTGAGATGGAGCTTAGTTGGAATAAGTGTTTCGAGGTCGCTTACCTTTTGGAGGTGGAGCTCGAGGTTGGCTTCTCCATTGGTTAATGGAAAAGATTTGATGGAAAGTAAAGAGTTAGATGGTTAATGGAAAAGATTTGATGACGGTGAAATCATTTTCCATAAAGAACACAAAAACTCTTTATCTTAAAAAAATGGTTGTGCTAGAACAGAAGACGGCTCGATACCAATTGATGTGTTTTCTTATGAATTAAGAAACACACTTGAAGATCTTTTTTTCTTGTCTAGAAAATGATGATACCCCTCTTGAATCCAAGAAATGGTTCAAGAAAAAGTAGAGTTTTGTCAATGGAAGGAAGATGGATCCAACACCTTTTCTTCAAGAGAAAGCAACCTTGGATTTAGCAAACTTGATCAAAACCTTTGAACAAGAGTTGAGTGGAGAAGTGTAGTAGAAATGAATAGAATTTACTCTCAAATTTGCAAAGTGAATTTCATATATCATCATTCAAAGTGTAGAAACAACCCCTATTTATAGGTAGAGAATTGTCCTAATGTAGGAAGAAAAATAAAAGAAAAATTAAAAATTAAATTGATGAAAATTAATACTAATTATTCAATTTATTTCATGCATTAGTTTTCTCATTTATGTGACCAATTGATGCTTTTGTAACAGTTGGAGATGAAAGGTGCAACCTGTGAAATTGTTCTTTATCCTCAAACTTCTTTCATCTTATCACTTGAGTCCTCTAGTTTCCCAAAGTGATTTGTTCTTCTTGGGCTCAAATTATGATAAAGAATATTTGGGCCACTCCTTTGGCTTGCTCCTTGGGTTTGGTAGAAAAAATATCCACTTTTCCCTCTTCTTCTTCTTCTTCTTCTTTAATATTTTCATTTTGGTCCTCCAAGTTTGCAAAATCCTTTATGAATAGGGAAAGAGCTTGGTTGGTCTTCTTTGCTCTTGCTCTTGTTATTGGGTCTCCAATTCCTTGTAACGGATCTTGGGCTTTGGGCCTTGGTGGGTTCACATCAGATTTTAGCATATCATTATATTTGAAAATTTTTAAGGTATGTGTGGAAAAATACATTTCGCAAAGATTTGAATGAAGTTCTTAAAAAGCTACTCAAATGTGTCCTTTCTAGCGGAAGTTGTTGTGGAGAGAGTACTCACCATGGACATGTTTGCAGTAACACTTTTTAAAAAAATTATGGTACTAACATTTGTTTATTTCAGACGTTTGATTAGTCACATTTTCCCTTTTCATGTCATTTGTTTGCGTAATTAATTTGATTGAAGGGGTAGATGTCCAAGCCATTAAAGAAAGAATTAGTAAATACAAAGAAGAAAATGTTGAGCAGATAATGATCAACCAAGCACGAAAGGTAAATATAAGAAACTCTTATTCATTACCGTTAATCGTGCACATTTCTCTACCGGTTTCCGATCTCTTTCGTGTTCTTTTTAGTCGCAAGAGGGACAATCATGGTGAGGTGGAGATGTGGCGCGTCGCCGAATTGAGTGGCAAGCGCTTCGAGCAAAGTCATTTATCGTGAACAAAAAGTGTAAGTTATGTCGACGATATGATGTTTGGGCTAGCCGAGAACTGTCCCCGGATGGTCAAAAGTGGTCCATGGGATGACCACCCGTGACGTGGTCGAGTTAGGGATCAGTGACAAAACAAATTAAATCATCGAAAGAGAACTGATATCTTTCTTTGATGAAAGATAGATCTGCTATAAATGTCACTATTCAAATAATAAAATTAACCCAAAACTTTTAAAAGTGAACTAATTTTTCATAAATCTAAGGCAAAAGTTTTTAAAACGAACTAAATTTCCATAAATTTATTACACGGATATATTGTTATTTAATACATTAAGAATTTTGATAGTATTTCGGTGAACCCGTAACTAAGTCGGGTATTAGAACTAGTTTTCTTTTATTTTATTCATAATCTAGGTTATTTCTCTACCTTTAAATAGGGGTTGTTTACTAACTTTGAAGAACACAACATATATGAAATTAACTTTGCAAATTTGAGAGAAAATTCTCTACATTTTTGCAACACTTTTCCACCAATTCTTGTTCAAAGTTTTGATCAAGTTTATCTAAATCTAAGGTTGTTTTCTCTTAAAGAAAGATGTGTTGGATCCATCTTCATCGACCATTGGCAAACATACTCCTCCACTTAAACAAATTCTTTGATTCAAGAAAGAGTTAGCTAAAAATCTATCATGTTACAATTTTAGAGCAAGAAATCCTCACTTGTATTTTTAAATTCCAAAGAAACAAATCAAGTTGAAAAACTTCAATTAGCCCCTTGAATTGTAGTGAAATTTTCAGTAGTTAAAATTATCATTTTCCTAAAGTTCTATTAAATCGAATCGTAAAATGGATAGAATGACCACGGTTGCATCATAACTTTTATTATGGGACTTTAAGAAAACAAAAAATAAAATAAAACCCCAATAAGATACTAATTAAAGTTATGAGACCTCCGTGCACTTTACTCATTTTTCATCCCATTTTTGGTTTTTTTCTTCCTGCTTTTTCTTTAAAGAAAAAAAAAGACTAATCTGGTTATTGCTGTGTGATGCATTTGGAAAAGTAAGCAAGACCACGGTGGGCAGCAAGTGTAAGTGGTGAAAGTCTTGCCGTCTTAAGTCGCATGGCATGTGCCAAAGATTCTAGAAGCTTTTGCTTTTCAATTCAGTGGGCAACTCAGGTCCGTTTAATTGTTGAAATTTTTCAGTTATCTCCAAATTTCCTTCAGAATATTTCGATCATACAAGTAGTTTTAGTGATAAAACCTTATTTTCCAAACTTTAAAAAACTCTAGTATTACCTTTCAAACAATGTTCCTTAATTTAATATACTAATTTTCCAAAATTTAAAAAATAAGATTTTCTATCACTTGAAAGTTAGTTATATGATCTAATATTAACTAAGGAAATTTAGAGTTGAAAATTTGAAAAATTTTACATACTAAACGGAGCCTTAACTTCCAACGGGAAATTGCAAGCGAAATTTCGTTTCAGGTTCTTGCTTGCTTTCCAAGTTAATATGGTCAATAGAAGCGGAAATATAAAAACCGAAAATGGAATCTTAGGTCCTTAAACCAAATTTAATAGAAGCTCTTGCTTGCTTTCCAAGCCAATATGGTCAATAGAAGCGGTGCACCGTACATTAAAAACAAAGAAAGAAAGAGATAAGAGTAAAATACGAAAGTCTCTTGGGTTATAGTAGTGATGTGAATCTACTTAATGACGTAGTTGTAACTTTCTTGAATTTTAAGGACTCGAGCTAAGCCCAAAGAACAAATTTACACCTTTCAACTCCTAAGGTTTCAAATAATCAATTGTCTACTAATACTAGAAATAAATTGGACAATTAGTATATAAATAATTTTTCATAACTTTTATTGTAATTTTATTTTATTTTATTTCAACTCTAGGTTATTAAATTGGGATGAATGGAGTATTAGATTGGAGACTTGGAGTATGTTGGAAAACTTTGTGCAACATCCCTCCTTTTATTATCTTTTACATCTCTCTTATTTATAATTTTTTTAACGGGCTAACACACTTGTAATATTTTTGAAGCTGTTATTGAAAACAAGCTGCATGCCATATTAATAAAATAGATATGATAATAAAAGGTTCTGTAAAAATGTAAAAATGAAAATGAGCAAAAAAAAATCTTAAAATATAACCCATATAGGACAACTATTTGACTTAAGGGAGCAAAAACGGAGTTTGTCGGAGATTAAATGTTGATAATGAAACTAATTTTTAGGAAAGAGACCAATAATAAGGGTTTTTTTGCACACATGATATTAATGTAGTTGTTGTAGAATTTCAAATTTCATGCTTAAAACTGTGTCATCGATCGATCATTCGGAGAAAATAAACTTTTTCCATTTATCAAATTATTAATTTCATCTCATAAAGCTCACATCAATACACAAGACTCAATATTTTCTTGATTTTTTATATCATAAACATGCCCATAGAGTGTCAAACATGTGATATTTTACCTTCTTAACTGAAATTAATTTATCAAATCATGCTCTGCCATAATGCCGTTGACATCAAAATCATTTAGATAGTATAGAGTTTGTGAATTTATGAGGACTACATGATAATGTAAATATGTTATTTTATTCATATTCATGTTTGGTCTGAAGATAGGTTTTGTTCTAAAAAAGATTACTCAACTTTTACCAGTAACTTTTCTATATGGGGTAAAATTTATCACGAAACTTTAATTTGGTTAGAATTTATCACTAAGTTCATGAACTGACGTGATATTTCAGAATATTCCGTAACAGATAAATTAATGGTGTTCATGTCGCTATTCTAATAATCAATTAAACCCAAATTTTTTTTAAGCGAACTAAGTCTTTATAATTTTAATACGTCGAATATATTGTTATTCGATACATTAAGAACTTTGTTAATTATTAATTTAATAAATCAGTGACGAAGTTGGGTATTGAAACTAGTTATATATTAATACATGATAACTGTATTAATTGCCACAAAAAAACGAAACTCGCTTCCTGATTAAGTCACATGTGCTCCACCTCAGTTCCACATCAGATTTAGAGTTTTTTTCCTGATCCCATAAGGTAACAACTGAATATGGTAACTTCCAAAATTTTTAATTGTAGTTAAGGCAAACATCTAATCACTCTCCTTTGTTTTTTCATATGTAATTAAAATAATTAAAACACCCCCAAACAAAAAAAATTAAACACACTTTAACAAAGATTTGATTACTCGCTCTCTCTCATCTCCATCCGTTTATTTCCTAATCGTTTTCCTTTTCTCTTTCTGTTTCAAAGCTCGCCAGCGACCATCCTCGACAAGCTTTCGCCGAAAGCCACTCCGCCTACACCTTTGTATTACTCTCTGTCATTTGATGCATCATCATGCGAACCACCACCACCACATGAGCTACCCAATCACTGCCAATCTGATAGAGAACCACCTCAATAGCTGAAATCGATCGGCCAGAATTCTCCCCAACTGACGCTCCAATCATCCGCCATAGCACGACAGAGCTTCTCCATGTTCACCGCCGCACACTTCTTTGCTCGAAAGCGCCGCCGCTAACCACCGATTGAGCTTGACCGCCATCTAACCTACAGACTCGACTCGCCATCACCGAAACATGAAGAAACCCTTCATCTTGAGTGCTCCACAATGCTAAGCGCTCGATTTGAGTATCGACGGACTCGACGGTGGGAGGTGGGCGAATCGATGCCAAAGATCAACGTTTATTCCAGATTCAAGCGTCTTAGGTCACGAGGGACCGCTTGTCGAGATGAATTATGACTTCACAATTCCAGATCCGATAGTGAATTTATGTTAGCAGACACTTCCTCTTCGTCCCTTTTATTTTTTTATTTTCAATTAAAATTTTAGATTATTGTGTTCGAGTGATTAACAAATTTCTCTCCACCCAAATGTTGAGCGCTTAATGATCAACCAAGCACGAAAGATAATTCTAATAGATTCGTATTCATTATCTGTTCTCACCTCTTCCTTGTTGACTTATAGTCATCAAAAGAATTGGTGAATTTTTCAGTTAATATTAACGGTAAAGCACAAAATTTTGTATCTGATCAAACAGATGAAAGTTTTGCAAAGAAAGACTACCAAAGAAGCAAGAGAAATAAATTTTGCATATTAGTGCTGATTGGGTGAGTATACATAATTGTGCATACAGTGAAATTCAGATACCTTTGTTTGCTCGTGGTCTAAGGCTTAGGATACGCTACGCTTGTCCTTTAAGCTTCATTTGATCATGGATTTTAGCATATCATTATATTTGAAATTTTTAAGGCAGTGTGGAAAATACATTTCGCAAAGACTTGAATGAAGTTCTTAAAAAGCTACTCGGAAATGTGCCCTTTCTAGTGTAAGTTATTGCAGAGAGAGCACTCACTATGGACATGTTTGTAGTAACACTTTTAAAAAAATTATTGTACTAACATTTGTTTATTTGTACGTTTGATTACTTACATTTTCCCTTTTCATGTCATTTGTTTGCAGTAATTAATTTGATTGAATGGGTAGATGCAAGGTATTAAATATCGTGACGGTGATCGCACTGCTTTTGCCAGCGATACGAGACAGTACCGGTACACCGGGGGTATACCGGTTGTACCGGTAAAACTGTACCGGTGTGTGTGTGTATATATACCTGTAAAAGTATCTGAGATTCTAAATTTTTTACCTGGAGTACTTGGGTGATCACCTATTTGACTAAGAGAAAAAGAATGTAATAAACAAGTATTTACTAGCTACATACAAGAACTAAATATACTAATTAAAAGAATTAAAAAAATGAATGAGGTAAATTAGTTTTTTAAATTATAAACTGGGAGTGTGAAGAAATATAAACATGATAATTCTAAATGATCTCATTAGTCAACATCGAAATTAATTTAAGTATGGAAAACAAATTTAAATAGCATGGATCTCAAATAGATTAATATATTATTTCTTTCTTTAACGTAATTAACATATTCCAAAACAATCGGTGAGAAGTTTTTATGAATCTTGTGATTTTGTATTTTAATTTCTTTAATTTAGTAGATATTTTTCATTCGTGATTCATCCTCAAAATTTTAAAAAATGTTCATTTAAACCCCAGTACCGCCGTTTTCTTCGTTTGGCAGACGATACGGCCGAACGGCCAAGACGGCCTGGTACGACCACACGTACAATTTTGGTCTAAACGGTACTGCTTCTCGGCCGTATCGAACGAAACCGGCGCATCGGCGATTTAAACGAAATTTACTACTATGGGTAGATGTCCAAGCCATTAAAGAAAGAATTAGTAAATACAAAGAAGAAAATATTGAGCGAGATAATGATCAACCAAGCACGAAAGGTAATTATAAGAGACTCTTATTCATTACCATTAATCGTGCGCATTTCTCTATCGACTTATGATCTCTTTCATGTTCTTTTAGTTGCCGTAGGGACAATCAAGGTGAGGTAGAGATGTGGTGTGTCGTCGAATCGGGTGGCAAGCGCTTCGAGCAAAATCATTCTTGTGAACAAAAAGTGTAAGTTATATCGACAATATGATGTTTGGGCTTGCCGTCGAGAGCTTCAATATGGTCCCAGATGGTCAAAGTGGTCCACGGGATTACCACCCGTGACCATGGTTGAGGAAACCGGACCGACCGCCGTCCGTGAACCGGTGGCATGTACGGTCCGGTTTTCGGTTTTGAGGCCTCTCGCTAGAAACCGGTGAAAACCGGCGAACCGAAACCGGTTTTCAAGAAAAAAGTTAAAAAAAGTTAAAATTTTTTATTTTACATTTTAATGCTCACATCCACCATTGGCAAGGATACTCTCTCCACTTGAACAAATTCTTTGAGTCAAGAAAGAGTTAGCCAAAAATCTATCAAGTTACAATTCTAGTACAAGACAGATCCTCACTTATGTTTCTAAATTCCAAAGAAACATATCAAGCCACAATGGATCACTCTACAAGAAATCACTTGTTCATCATCTTGATCTTCCCAACAAAATGTATTCAAATAAGAAAGATTAACGAGCAAAGGTGGAGCTTATAACGTTGAGAAGAAAGAAGGAAGAGATGTAGAACAGTAGAAGGTTGGAGGTGCGAGATCTGATCATCGGCAATGCTTAGACTCTTGTGAAATCTTTGCTCCATCGTATCTTACATTCTCATTTTTAATCTTTTTTGAACATCACCTATGAATTTATTTAACCAACATACAATTAGAAACTTTGTTAGTAACTATCATGAATAGTAATCTAAGTTTTCTGTAGGATGTGGCATGATGTAGGGCAGTTGTCGTTGTAGGTTTATCTTGGATTCTTGGTTGCTGAATTGTTTTATTGAGATTAATTCTTTGTTAACTATGATGAATAGTAATCTAAGTTTTCAATGTTTTAGTTTTGGCTCTTTTTTTTTTTCCTTTCATTCCCTTTTATTCACTTATTCCTAAATTCAGTAGCCCAAAACAAGCAACCCAAATATATAACCAACAATTGGAAAGACCTGATCCAGGTCCACTCAATTTAATGCCCAACCCAACGCAGATACAATCGCTATAATTCAACATCCTGCGGCCCACCACCTTGTAACTATGTTTAATTGTGGAAATATTTATGAATTTCTGTGTTTGTTAAAGGAAATGGAAAATGAAAGGCACATTTGGTTAGTCGTTTTTCTTTTAGTTTTTAGTTTTCATTTAAACCAAATTTACAAAGATATGAAAGGTTGGATTTAAATGTTTTCAATTCAAATGATAGACTTAAGAGAATATTCTACCAAAGGCTTTAGTAATTTGTTCAATTTACATTATTGTAGTATTTTATACTCCCTCCGTCCCCGATTAATAGATACATTTGTTTTCACTGTTTCACAGTATTTAATCTATCATTTTTTTTCATGAGTGTTTGGTCATTTTAAGTTTAATAATTCTTATCCATATCATAATTTGAAGTATAAATTTTCTTAATATATTTTTTTTGAATTTTTTTTCACCATTTTTCTTAGTAATTATTTGAGTCAAACGTTGAACTTTGAAACAGCAAAGTCAAATGTATCTATTAAATCAGGACGGAGGGAGTAATTTATTATAGTTCTAGAGAAACACCGCTATTAGTATATGCTCATGTTTTAGTTCATTCAACAGAATTTCTAACATTTATTTTTACAAGTTGCATATGAAAAACGAAAAATTGAAACAGACAATGAAATTAGTTTTCCACAACTAAATACTTTTTTTAAGAGGAATTGATTTCATTCAATATCAAACGACTAATGTCGAGAACAACCATTTAAGGGAACTTGTCTCCAATCACAACTACCTACTTGCTCTAAGTCATGACAAACAATACAATGGACAACACCACCAAAGTACCACCTAACAAAAATAAAAGAGTGTTTAGAAAGCAAATAAAACATAAACAAAAAGTCATCAACAAAATACCTCAAAAAACCAAGAGCTAGAAAACAACGAAAGACAGAGGGCCACAAAAAAATAGTAGAGCAAAACTTGAGCCGAAAGAAATAGCATATATATGGAGAAATTGACGGATTGTTTTTTTATAAAGAGAAATTGACGGATTATTATGAGATAATATTTTAGAGATCCATAATTTGGGAGGGACTCTTCCAAAGGGAAAAATCTTATTTATGCCTGGGCATACATATGCCCACTAACACTTAGTGTTAAGTGTGGAATATTCCGTTAGTAGTTTTCCCATTTCAGACTTCCCATTTCGGACTAATATATCATATGCGTTTTCCCATTTATTAATGGATACGTTTTCTTTCTTTAATTAGGTTGGTCCGGATTCCTGAGTGTTTTGATTTGGTAAGTGGATATTTAATGCTGATATACTGCCAATTACAGTTTTAACTCTTCCCTTATGTGGCTTCGGTAGAAATCTTTTAGATTTCAGACTTAATGGTAGTGGTGTTTCAGACGTTAACATGTATTGGTTTCATTTGTAAATGTTTCGTTGGTCTTTTTGCCACTTCGTTCTTTTTTCTTTTCTTTTTGCATGCTACCATGTTTGATTTAAATTTAGAAGCATCTCAAAATATTTGTGATTTTGATCTAAATGATCGCTTTGATGGGGAATGATAGTTACACAGACGTTGATGTGTCTGATGGTAGTCATCGTATGTCTGAAACGTTTTTCATATTTCTTATAGGTCAGAAACGTTTGTGGTATTTGTTGTCATTAATGATGGGTAATTCGTCATATGTCTAATTCACATGTAAGAGGTCCGAAACTAGTCTGTTATGGTCCTCTAATGTATCTATATCACCATTGAATGTATCAAATTACAAGCATATGCGAAATGATTTATGGACACTCATTTTATTCATTTTAAATCAACTAGTTGTTTCATCTTGTCTTGAATAGTCATAAGCAACAATCAGCCTAAAACCAATAGTGCAGTCTAAAAAAAGTAGTAGAAGTGAAACATAGATTATTTCGGACATGCTTAAACACGGAGTCCAAACAACTAAGGTCCAAACACGGAGTGTAGGTCTAAAACTACCGCAGTGTAAGTCCAAACATGTTTTTCCCATTTCCAAAAAGTCTCGTCGCCTTAAACCCCTTCCACCTACGCTTTAAAATAAACCAGAGCCCTCACCGTGATTTCCAACCACATTTGGGTCCAAATTTCTCGTACGTAATTCCTTTACCTTTGACGATGAAACCTTTGCACCGTCTCTGTTCAATGGGCTTCGCAGAGTTCCGACCGCCGGCGACTCGAAGTAACACTGTCGGAGTGAAGGAATTTGATGCATGGTTCTTGATTCTGAACCTGTTTTGCCACCGTAGGAAACGCGTGGGCTGTTGGAATTCGCCGCCGGTTCCGTTTCGTTAGCAAGTCGAAAAAGTGGGAAGAGGGAGTAACCAAAATCGAACTTCGTTTTAGGGTTTGAGGTGTCGAAAAATCTGGGTTCTCCTTTTTCGCATGTCTGAGAATGAGTTTCAAACAGGATGTAATATCAAACGAGATTCTTGTTGGGAAATTGCTGATTTGGTGCAATTTGCATTAAATGCAATAACAGACTTCCCATTTCAGACTTCCCAATTTTATGTTTAGAGTAATTTTTAATTTCGGCTGGTTACTTAACGGGCACTGGATGGAATAAGGTTGGGCATATGTATGCCCGAGCATACACACTCATACCTCCTTCCAAAGTGTACCTATTATATACGTGGGGTTCATTGGCAATAAATAGTCGGTCTTTAATATTTTTGGAGAATAAAGGTAAGAGCAATGGTCACTTAATTATATATATAAAAGTCGGTCAACACTGGAATAATTTGGGAGATTTTTGGACGTACAATTTGGGAGTGACTTTTCCAACCTGCTAACTATATTATATAAAGGTAAGAGCAATGGTCACTTAATTATATCAATAGCATTAATAGGCAGGCTTCACTCATAATTATTAAGAAATGCTTCTTCCCTTCATCTTCTTCCCTCTGTGTTTATTCTGCTATCTACCTTCTTCTCTTTCATTATGTCATCCTAATGAGGCTGCTGCTTTACTCCACTTCAAAAATTCTTTCTCCATCAATAACAATGCTTACAATTGCCCTTACATTGATCATTATCGTTCGATTTGGTTTGATGATTCTGAGTATTATGAGAAAGCTAGTTACCCCAAGACAGAGTCTTGGAAAGAGAGCTCGGACTGCTGCAAATGGGAAGGGGTGAGTTGTGATAATGTGACTGGCCGTGTCATCGGTCTAGACCTCAGCTGCAGCCAACTTCAAGGTTCCTTCCCTCCTAACTCCACTCTCTTCAACCTCCTCCATCTCCAAACCCTCAACCTCTCTTCCAATGATTTTATGTACTCCAAGATTCCAGTTGAGTTGGGACGACTCACTGCCCTCAAACACCTTGATCTCTCTTATTCAGCATTCCATGGTCATGTCCCATCCACACTCTCTCATCTCTCTAACTTGGAGTACCTAGATCTTTCAAACTACTATAGTGTTGAAATGGGAAGAGGTGTTTTTGGAGAACTTGTTCAAAATCTGTCACGGATTAGACACCTTTTTCTTGATGAACTCGACATGTCACACATCAAACTCAATCTGTTGGCTAATTTCTCATCTACTCTAACTTCATTTAGTGCTATTGGCTGTCAAATGAAAGGGAGTCTCCCAGAGGGCATATTCAATCTACCAAAGTTGGAACTTATTCAACTTGGGGAAAATTGGGAACTTACAGGTTATAAGTAATTTCCTTAATAATACTCCTATATATGTCAATAATTTATTTGTTCCTTAACTCCAAAGTTCGTTAATTTATTTATTTGTTTACACTCTCATCCTTCTCTACAGGTTATTTGCCGGATTCCATCGGCCAGTCAACGTCTTTGAAATATTTACAACTTTGGCATTGCAACTTGTCAGGGTCCATTCCGAATTCATTGGGAAACTTATCACATCTGGCTTCATTAGATCTTGGAGATAATTACTTTTCAGGTGCACAGTTTCTCCATTTTCTTACCAATCTAACCCAACTACGCGGATTAGGGCTTTCAAACTGTGGATTGAGTGGATTCATTCCCGACCATGACGTGGCATTTCCAAGACTTCAATTTCTCGACCTGTCCCACAACAATCTCACTGGATTGATTCCCGGCCATGACGTGGCATTTCCAAGACTTCAGTTTCTCGACCTGGCCAGCAACAATCTCACTGGAAACATACCTTTGTGGCTTCAGAACACAACTCAACTAACTTTTCTGAATCTTGCTAGTAATCTACTCACCGGATCTATCCCAAATTCCATCGGTACCAAGCTCCTAATTCTCCGTTTAGGAGAGAACAAGTTGCAAGGTATAATTTCAAGTTCCATTTATGACCAAAAGAATCTTTCAGTGCTCGATTTATCATCAAATAACTTAAGTGGCTTAGTGGACTTGGATAGGCTTTCAAAGCTTCAACATCTCTGGTCTTTAAACCTTGGTCATAATATATTGACCTTCACCACTAGTACAGGTATAACCTTTCCTAGTCTTACAGAGTTGTATATACCTTCTCTTGGTATCAACGAGTTCCCCAATTTCTTATCTAACAAGTTGGAAGCGTTAGATATTTCTCACAATAGAATTCATCATATTCCAGAATGGATGTTTGATTTGTCGAGAGATTCTTTATCTTATTTAAACCTTTCCTACAATTCCATAGAGGTTTTAGATCAGATTCCCTGGGAAAACCTAAGAATTCTTGACATAAGATCAAATTCAATTCACGGAGAGATACCTTCTTCAATTTGTCTATCAGCTTCACTTGAAATCGTTGACTTGTCAGACAACATGTTTGAAGCCAGTATTCCACAATGCCTTTCCAACTCTAGTAGCAGCCTTTCTGTATTGAACTTGGGAATGAACAAATTGAGAGGGAAAATACCAGAAACTTTTGCAGAAGATTGTAGATTAGAATGCCTTGACTTGAGTGGGAATCAAATTGAAGGACCAATTCCAGAATCCATTTCCCACTGCAAAGGTCTTCAAGTTTTGAATCTTGGAACAAACCGGTTGAATGGTTCCATTCCTGGTTGGGTTGAGACATTGCCTGATCTACAAGTTCTCATATTGCGCTCAAACAACTTACATGGATCGTTGGGGACGTTCAGCAACCACAAGCATCTTTTCCGTCAGCTGCATATTCTTGACCTTTCCAACAATCAGTTTTCTGGTCACATTCCGGGAAGGTACATCATAAAATTCAAGTCTATGGTGCATCTTGATTACAACTTGACAAGCTCGTCAATGTATATGCAAGATACAAATACAGTTCGATCATATGAATTTTCAGTAAGTCTAACAATGAAAGGAACAGAGAGGGTATTTGAGAAAATTCTAACCGTGTTTACGAGCATTGATCTTTCCGGGAACAATTTCTATGGAGAAATTCCAAAGGAAATTGGGATGCTTGGAGCACTGAAAGGACTCAACTTGTCTCATAACAAGCTAAGTGGCCAAATTCCACAATCTCTGGGAAATCTCAAGAACATGGAGTGGTTAGACCTCTCTTCAAACAAGTTAACCGGGCAAATACCTGAGCAGTTGGCAGACTTGACATTTCTTGGCACATTGAACCTCTCTTACAACCAACTTACGGGGTCTATACCATCTGGCCCGCAATTCAAGACCTTTCCCAATGATTCTTACATCGGGAATGAAGGCTTGTGTGGATTCCCCTTATCAAAGAGCTGCGGGAAGTCCAATGGAGAGCTGCCTCCAATTGCAGTTCATGACCAAAGTGATTCGGTTAATCATCAAAGTGTGATAGAGTGGAAGGCTGTGTTGATGGGGTTTCCTTGTGGACTCAGCTTAGGCATCTCCATAGGATGTTTTGTCTTCAGGAATGGTGATCCAGACTGGTTTCGAAAGCTTCTTCAATTGGTCGGTATCACAAGGCGGGCAAGACGGTAAAGCAAGCGTGAGCCATGCATATACAAGGCATAAGTAAGTTTGCTTTTCTTAATTAATCCTATACTCCTAGTAAGAAATAATTAATATATTGCATATTAGCTTTAAATCACTTGAGAATTTTTTAAATCAATTTACGTATGTAAATATTCCATTAGAGCTATTTATGCATAAACTTTAAAAATGAATTACTCTTTAAAAGCTAACTCATGTCATGTCTTGGTATTTTTAAGCAGGAGAGAAATTGAAGTATGCAAGTCTTGACTACATTCAAGCTAGCTTCCAAGTTTATCGGAATATATTTGTAAGTTGTGCACTATTAAATACCTTTTTAGATTTTCCACCCATAAGTACTATTCCTATTTATGTGTAAATGTTCAATAAAATTGAATGTGATTATTACTCCTCCCCTCTGAAAAATTGAGTGAATTATTTTCCATATTCTGTGTTGTAATATTTAACTCAAATTAAAACTAAGATAAATAATGAGAAAAAAATCAAAAAATATATTTAGAAACTTTATACTTCAAATTATGATACACATATAAATTATTCAACTTTATATGTCTAAACATGCATTATAAAGTCATAGATTAAATAGATTGAAAATAGAAAAACAATTTACACACTTTTATTCAGTAATTGAGGGAGTAATTCATGGTAAGCTATTCGTCACTACATATTTAATGCGCACTTATATGACTCCCTTCATCTGAATTTTATTTAACAATTTGATGAACTATATTAGATAACTTATACGCATTAGGTATAAATAGGTGTTTTTGTTTTTAATACTTCATCCGTTCCGGTAAAATTGATATGTTTCCTCTTTTTAGTTATCCCAACAAAATTGTTACGTTTCATAAAAAGTGAGACTATTCATATCTTTATTTTATCATCCTTCATTCCCCTTTTATTCAAAAAAACTATTTTTATCTTATATACCTTCTTCACCTTATTAATTACACTCTAGTTAACGATATTTATCATCTTTATGTGAAGAGTAGCATCGGTCTATATTTAAAATACATTCTAAACATTCACAATGCATGTGAGGTCAAATGAGTTACTTCAGAAAGCAAAAAGTGTGGTTCGACATATATTTCATGCTATCATTTTTTGTGACAACATGATACTTAAGTAATAGAATAATGATGCAAAAAACATGGTAATTAAGTAATACTCCCCCGTCCCATTTATAATGCAATAAGTTGACCCATCCCGCATTTTATTGCACTTACATTTTTACTTTGACTTTCCATGTATATCCCTTTTTTCTACCACCTTCCCATGAATTAACACAGAAACCTCTGCACTTGCTGAATCAGTCACCAACAAAACTCAACCCGTTTATCCAACTACTCATGATAAATTCAACAAAAAATCAATATTTATAATGAGCGTGACCGGATCTAGAGAACGCGACGTTATGACAGATTCGAACTTGTCATGCATTTACTCGAGAAGGAAGACATACTCGATTTCAAAGGAGATTTTTGGACAAAAATGGGATAGGAAGTGAGGCAGTGATTTCGGGGAAAGGGAGAGTTGATTTGGAGAAATTCATAAACGAATTCGAGAGCAACATGGGTTTTGAGGTTCAAGAGTTCAAAATCGGTATTGGGTGAAGTTCAATTCAACTGGAAATGAAGAGCTTGAGAGCGAGGAGCAGGTTCGATGGCAGATTCAAAGAGAGGAGGTTCGACCTTGGTGGAGTTATCAGGCACTGAGATTTGGTGGCCAAGCTTGAGGAGGGAGAGTGTTGTGGGAGGAGTGATAATTGTAGCAAGAGTAGAAACAGAGAAGATGGAGTGGAAACATAGAAGATAGCGACGGTGGTGACCGAGGAAACACAGAGATCAAGGGTTTGTGTTAGTGGAAGAGAGGGTTCACATGGGATAGAATATTTTAACATAAAATTTGAAAAGTTAAATGGAGGGATAATATGGTAAATTAATAGATGAAAATTTGTTAAAAATAAGAAACATTGTATTACTTTTGAGATGTCCTAAAAAAGAAAGTTGTAATATTTTTGGGACGGAGAGAGTAGAAATTTTTTGAAGTGTCTTGAGTATCTGGTTTAGTGGTTATACTTCTGAGGACATGACGCGGAAGTCTTGAATTCAAGTCTTCATCACCCTACCCCCAAATGTATTAAAAAAAACAATTTCAGGGCTCCGGGCGGTGCGGGTTAGGGCTGAGGAAGGACTCACAAGTGCGATGGGGTGAAATGAAGCTCGAGCGGCGTGGAGTTAGGCCTTTGTGGGCTCACCGTCATAGGGTGTGACGGGTGGTCGCAACACCGCAAGTGTACGACTGTCAAACAAGTAGTAAACCGGTGAGTACCGGGTCGAATCCACAGGGACTTGTGATTCTAGCAAGTTGTGTATGAATTATAGAAATAAAAGAGATTATTGATGGATTGTTTGTGAAAATTAATTAACAAAACTAAGTTGCAGGTGATGAGAAAATTCAGGAATTAAAACTGCTTTCTAGGATTTATGATCCACTTGACCTTAAGGTTTAACACTCCAATTTTACTACAATTATTACTCTCAACATATAAGAAGATTTATCAATTCTAGATGTCCTCTATCGAGCGTTCCACCTAGGTGATTAAAGCACAGTCATCGCTCCACTCTAATTATTTTGGTGATCTATCTTCTTCCTAGAACCCGTGGCAAGCCATCGCTCTATAACGGTATCTAGCCTAATTACCATGTGGTCTAGTAATATTTTTTCTCTATCGAGCAAAAACACATCACAAATATTCCGTGATCAAGAGAATAATGCATCAATGTTCCAAGTAATTAAACACCATCCTAGAGTAATAACATGTAGAATTAAAGTGTTAGATCCTATAGTCAAGCTTCACAAAATAATCCTAGAAAGCAATTAGAAAATTAGCCACTAAACATGTTCAATAGCAAGAAATAATAAAATAATAAAACCCGAATTTTAGGATGAAAAACAATGATGAACGGTGATCAATTTCTCCAGTTTTGCTCGGCCTGTGTTCCTCTCTCCAAAGTCACGAATTGTTCGATCTGTTGTCTATGTATTGTGCGTGATGCCTCCTTGTTCCGTTAAAACCTAGTCCAAATCGGACTAGGTGTAATGAATAATGGGTCAACCTCCCATCATGGCCTCCAAGTTCTTTAAGTTGTTCACCCTGATCCCAAAACTTCTCCTTTTTATCAATTTGATCATTAACTTCAACCTATCATCCATATTGCCTCCAATTTTTCATTTCTTGTTGATTTAGTCATAAATTCCTCAATTTTGCTCCGATGCCTCCCAAAGTAGTATCCTGAAAAATCTTTTTATAAACTAATGAGAACATATCAATTAATTGAGTTTATATGCAAAATTGATGGTAAAATATATATATATACTAATTTGCACTTATCAAATACCTCCAAACTCAAAAAATTGCTAGTCCCGAGCAATCCTACCTATATGCAGTCCTAGAGCTAAGCAAACAAATCACACAAACTACCAATGTCTGCTCAAGTCAAATCAACATCCAGAACCACACATCTCTAAACATATAAATGATCAAACAAGTTTTAAGACTTTGTGCTCAAATCAATAAATAAAGGATCACTCTCTAAGTGTTTCACTCTCTGAAGTGGGTGTGCACGTGTGTGTAGTGATCTTACCAAGTATCTTCAATCCATAGGCGCCCTGGTCTTGTCGATTAATGACCTTGGCTAGCCGATCTGGTGGCTTGGGCTCCCGATCCAGCGGCCCAAGTCCCCGATCCGTAGCTTGATATTGTTTTTGGATGGTTTCGGGCATTCCAGCGATGGTCCGGCGGTGGCCGGGAGGGTGGTGGGCTTATTGGTAATGTTTGAAAACTTTTGGTAAAATTGTTAACTTTAAAATTATTTGGGAATGATTAAATTATTATGTTCAAAACTTAGGATGCAAATAGAGCTTTTTAGGAAAGTTCAGTAGTTGAAATTATCATTTTTCCTGAAATTCTATTAAATTGAACTGCAAAAATGGACGAAATGACCACGGTTACATCATAACTTTTATTATGGGACTTCAAGAGGACAAAAAAATAAAATAAAACCCCAATAAAATATTAATTAAAGTTATAAGACCTCCGTGCACTTTACTCATTTTTCATCCCATTTTTTTAGTTTTTTTCTTCCTGCTTTTTCTTTAAAGAAGAAAAAAAGACTAATCTGGTTATTGCTGTGTGATGCATTTGGAAAAGTAAGCAAGGACCTCGGTGGGCAGCAAGTGTAAGTGATGAAAGTCTTGCCGTCTTAAGTCGCATGGCATGTGCCAAAGAAAGAGTGACCTAAATTTGAATTGTGATAGTAAATTTTCATAAATTTATTAGATCGGATATATTGTTATTTAATACATTAAGAATTGTGATAGTATTTCAGTGAACCCGTCACGAAATCGGGTATTAGAATTAGTTTTTTATTTTATTCATAATCTAGGTTATTTCCCTACCTATAAATAGGGGTTGTTTATACTTTGAAGATACACAACATATATGAAATTCACTTTGCAAATTTGAGAGAAAATTCTCTACATTTTCATAACATTTTTCCACCCAACTCTCGTTCAAAGTTTTGGTCAAGTTTATCTAAATTCAAGGTTGCTTTCTCTTGAAGAAAGATGTGTTGGATCCATCTTCATCCACCATTGGCAAAGATACTCCCTCCACTTAAACAAATTCTTTGGTTCAAGAAAGAGTTAGCTAAAAATCTATCATGTTACAATTTTAGAACAAGAAAGATCTTCACTTGTATTTCTAAATTCCAAAGAAACAAAACAAGTTGAAAAACTTCAATTAGCCCCTTGAATTGTAGTGAAATTTTCAGTAATTAAAATTATCATTTTCCTTAAAGTTCTATTAAACTGAACTGCAAAAATGGACAGAATGATCACGGTTGCATCATAGTTTTTATTATGGGACTTCAAGAAAACAAAAAAAATAAAATAAAACCCCAATAAGATACTAATTAAAGTGATGAGACCTCCATGCACTTTACTCATTTTCCATCCCATTTTTTTGGTTTTTTTCTTCCTGCTTTTTCTTTAAAGAAAAAAAAAAGACTAATGTGGTTATTGCTGTGTGATGCATTTGGAAAAGTAAGCAAGGACCTCGGTGGGCAGCAAGTGTAAGTGGTGAAAGTCTTGCCGTCTTAAGTCGCATGGCATGTGCCAAAGATTCTAGAAGCTTTTGCTTCTCAATTCAGTGGGCAACTTAACTTCCCACGAGAAATTGCAAGCGAAATTTCGTTTCAGGTTCTTGCTTGGGGCCTACGGAAATATAAAAACCGAAAACGGAATCTTAGGTCCTTAAACCAAATTTAATAGAAGCTCTTGCTTGCTTTCCAAGCCAATATGGTCAATAGAAGCGGTGCACCGTACATTAAAAAAAACAAAGAAAGAAAAAAAGAAAGAGATAAGAGTAAAATAGGAAAATCTCTTGGGTTATAGTTGTGATGTGAATCTACTTAATGACGTATTTGTAACTTTCTTGAATTTTAAGGACTCAAGAGCTAAGTCCAAAGAACAAATTTATACCTTTCAACTCCTAAGGTTTCAAATAATCAATTGTCTACTAATACTAGAAATAAATTGGACAATTAGTATATAAATAATTTTTCATAACTTTTATTGTAATTTTATTTTATTTTATTTCAACTCTAGGTTATTAAATTGGGATGAATGGAGTATTAGATTGGACGACTTGGAGTGTGTTGGAAAACTTTGTGTAACATCCCTTCTTTTATTATCTTTTTACATCTGTCTTATTTATAATTTTTTTAATGGGCTGACACACTTGTAATATTCTTGAAGCTGCTATTAAAAACAAGCTGCATGCCATATTAATAAAATAGATATGATAATAAAAGGTCCTGTAAAAATGTAAAAATGAAAATGAGCAAAAAAATCATAAAGTATAATCCATATATGACAACTATTTGACTTAAGGGAGCAAAAACGGAGTTTGTCGGAAATTAAATGTTGATAATGAAACCAATTTTTTAGGAAAGAGAACAATAATAAGGGTCTTTTGCACACATGATATTAATGTAGTTGTTGTAGAATTTCAAATTTCCATAGGCTTAAAATTGTGTAATCGATCATTCGAAGAAAATAAACTTTTTCATTTATCAAATTATTAATTTCATCTCATAAACCTCACATCAATACACAAGACTCACTATTTTCTTGATTTTTTCTATCATGAACATGGCCACAGAGTGTCAAACATGTGATATTTTACCTTCTTAACTGAAAATTTATCAAATCATGCTCTGCCATAATTCTATTGACATCAAAATTATTTAGATAGTATAGAGTTTGTGAATTTATGAGGACTACATGATAATGTAAATATGTTATTTTATTCATATTCATGTTTGGTCCGAAGATAGGTTTTGTTCTAAAAACGTTTAGTCAACTTCCACCATTGTCTTTTCTATATGAGGTAAAATTTATCACGAAACTTTAATTTGGTTAGAATTATCACCAAGTTCATAAATTGACATGATATTCCCGAATATTCCATAACAGAGAAATTAATGGTGTTCATGTCGTTATTCTAATAATCAATTTAATCCAAAACTTTTTTATGCGAACTAACTCTTTATAATTTTAATATGTCGAGTATATTGTTATTCGATACATTAATAACTTTGTTAATTATTAATTTAGTCAACCCGTGACGAAGTCGGGTATTGAAATTAGTTATATATTAATACATGATAAGTGCATTAATTGCAAAAAAAACGAAACTCGCTTCCTGATTGCGTCACATGTGCTCCACCTCAACTCCATATCAGCTCCACATCAGATTTGGAGTTTTTTTCTCTGATCCCATAAGGTAACAACTGAATATGGTAACTTCCAAAATTTTCAATTGTAGTTAAAGCAAGCATCTAATCACTCTCCTTTGTTTTTTCATATGTAATTAAAATAATTAAAACACCCCAAATCAAAAAATAATTAAACACACTTTTACAACATTTGATTACTCCGCTCTCTCTCATCTCCATCTGTTTATTTCCTAATCGTTTTCCTTTTCTCTTTTCTGTTTCAAAGCTCGCCCCCAGCGACCATCCTCGACAAGCTTTCTCGCCGAAAGTCAGCCAGCTCCGCCTACACCATTGTATTACTCTCTGTCATTTGATGCATCATCTTACCGCCATTCTATGCGAACCACGACCACCACCACCTGAGCTACCCAATCACCGCCGATCCGATAGAGAACAACCTCATTGGCTGAAATCGATCAGCCAAAATTCTCCCCAACTGACGCTCCAATCGTCCACCATAGCACCGCAGAGCTTCTCCATGTTCACTGCTGCACACTTCTTTGCCTGAAAGCGCCGCCGCTAACCACTGATTGAGCTTGACCTGCCATCAACCTACAGACTCGACCTGCCATCACCGAAACATGAAGAAACCCTTCATCTTGACTCCTCCACAATGCTAAGCGCTCGATTTGAGTATCAGTGCGGACTCGACGGTGGGAGGTGGGCGAATCGATGCCGAAGATCAACGTTAATTCCAGATCTGAAGCATCTTAGGTCACGAGGGGACTGTTTGTCGGGCTTAGTGGCGGGATGAATTATGACTTCATAATTCCAGATCTGATAGTGAATTTATTATGTTAGCAGACACTTCCTCTTCATCCTTTTTATTTTTTTATTTTCAATTAAAATTTTAGATTATTGTGTTCTAAGTGATTAACAAATTTCTCTCCACCTAAATGTTGAGCAGTTAATGATCAACCAAGCACGAAAGATAATTCTAATAGATTCGTATTCATTATCTGTTCTCACCTCTTCCTTCAGTGACTTATAGTCATCAAAAGAATTGGTGAATTTTTTCAATTAATATTAACGGTGAAGCACAAAATTTTGTATGCTGATCAAACAGGATAAAAGTTTTGCAGCAGCACTGCCAGCAAGCAAGAGAAATAAATTTTGCATATTAGTGCTGATTGGGTGAGTATACACAATTGTGCATACAGAGAAATTCGGTTACCTTTGTTTGCTCGATGTCTAAAGCTTAGGATACGCTACAGTTGTCCTTTAGGCTTCATTTGATGAGTGGATTCTAGCATATCATTATATTTGAAATTTTTTAAGGCAAGTGTGGAAAAATACATTTCTGCAAAGACTTGAAAGAAGTTCTTAAAAAAGCTACTTGGAAATGTGCCATTTCTAGCGTAAGTTGTTGTGGAGAGCACTCACTATGGACAAGTTTGCAGTAACACTTTTAAAAAAAATTATGGTACTAACATTTGTTTATTTGTACGTTTGATTACTCACATTTTCCCTTTTCATGTCATTTGTTTGCAGTAATTAATTTGATTGAAGGGGTAGATGTCCAAGCCATTAAAAAAGAATTAGTAAATACAAAGAAGAAAATATTGAGTAGATAATGATTAACCAAGCACGAAAGGTAATTATAAGAGACTCTTATTCATTACCGTTAATCGCGCGCATTTCTCTATCTGGCTTATGATCTCTTTCATGTTCTTTTAGTCGCCAGTAGGGACAATCATGGTGAGGTGGAGATGTGGTGTGTCGTCGAATCGGGTGGCAAGCGCTTCGAGCAAAATCATTTATTGTGAACAAAAAGTGTAAGTTATGTCGACGATATGATGTTTGGGCTCGCCATCGAGAGCGTCAAATATGGCCCCAGATGGTCAAGAGTGGTCCACGGGATGACCACCCGTGACGTGGTCGAGTTAGGGATGGGTGACAAAACAAATCAAATCATCAGGGAGAGAACTAATATCTTTTCTTCGATAAAAGATAGAACTAGTATAAATGTCATTATTCAAATAATAAAATTAACCCAAAACTTTTAAAAGTGAACTAATTTTTCATAAATCTATCCAAAAGTTTTTAAAACGAACTAAATTTCCATAAATTTATTACACAGGATATATTGTTATTTAATACATTAAGAATTTTGATAGTATTTCAGTGAACCCGTGACGAAGTCGGGTATTAGAACTAGTTTTCTTTTATTTTATTCATAATCTAGGTTATTTCTCTACCTATAAATAGGGGTTGTTTACACTTTGAAGATACACAACATATATGAAATTCACTTTGCAAATTTGAGAGAAAATTCTCTACATTTTCATAACATTTTTCCACTCAACTCTCGTTCAAAGTTTTGATCAAGTTTATCTAAATCCAAAGTTGCTTTCTCTTGAAGAAAGAAGTGTTGGATCCATCTTCATCCACCATTGGCAAGGATACTCCATCCACTTGAACAAATTCTTTGGTTCAAGAAAGAGTTAACCAAAAATCTATCAAGTTACAATTCTAGAATAAGAAAGATCCTCACTTGTATTTCTAAATTCCAAAGAAACAAATCAAGTTGAAAAACTTCAATTAGCCTCTTGAATTGTAGTGAAATTTTCAGTTATTAACCGTTTATGTTGTTAGTTCAATGGTAAAAGTTTTAGGGTTAACTACTTTTATTATTACTAATATTTATAACCTTAACACTTCAGCACTAACATTTTGTTTCTCTTTCATTCTCCATCCCCAGCTCGTCAACTTGCCCACCGTCATTGTTGTTTGGCCGTTTCGCGATGCGGACAAGAGCTTAGGATGCAACGACGCAGGCAACGGGTCATAAACATCAACAAGATCCACCTCATCCAAATAGGAGGACAAGTCTTGGACGCTTAAACATCAAACGACATCCAAATTTGTAAGTCTAAATCCAAATTACTACTCATTAATTAAACAGACACATCCAAATATCCAAATCAAGTCCAAAACAAACACATCCAAATTTCCAACCAAGTGGACCGTCAAGCTTGAAATATCCAAATACAAGTCTTAGACTTTTAACCACAATGGATCACTCTACAAGAAATCACTTGTTCATCATCTTGATCTTCCCAACAAAATGTATTCAAATAAGAAAGATTAACGAGCAAAGGTGGAGCTTATAACGTTGAGAAGAAAGAAGGAAGAGATGTAGAACAGTAGAAGGTTGGAGGTGCGAGATCTGTCATCGGCAATGCTTAGACTCTTGTGAAATCTTTGCTCCATCGTATCTTACATTCTCATTTTTAATCTTTTTTGAACATCACCTATGAATTTATTTAACCAACATACAATTAGAAACTTTGTTAGTAACTATCATGAATAGTAATCTAAGTTTTCTGTAGGATGTGGCATGATGTAGGGCAGTTGTTGTAGGTTTATCTTTGATTCTTGGTTGCTGAATTGTTTTATTGAGATTAATTCTTTGTTAACTATTTATTCACTTATTCCTAAATTCAGTAGCCCAAAACAAGCAACCCAAATATATAACCAACAATTGGAAAGACCTGATCCAGGTCCACTCAATTTAATGCCCAACCCAACGCAGATACAATCGCTATAATTCAACATCCTGCGGCCCACCACCTTGTAACTATGTTTAATTGTGGAAATATTTATGAATTTCTGTGTTTGTTAAAGGAAATGGAAAATGAAAGGCACATTTGGTTAGTCGTTTTTTTTTTAGTTTTTAGTTTTCATTTAAACCAAATTTACAAAGATATGAAAGGTTGGATTTAAATGTTTTCAATTCAAATGATAGACTTAAGAGAATATTTTACCAAAGGCTTTAGTAATTTGTTCAATTTACATTATTGTAGTATTTTATAATTTATGAGTATAGTTCTAGAGAAACACCGCTATTAGTATATGCTCATGTTTTAGTTCATTCAACAGAATTTCTAACATTTATTTTTACAAATTGCATATGAAAAACGAAAAATTGAAACAAACAATGAAATTATTTTTCCACAGCTAATACTTTTTTAAGGGGAATGATTTCATTCGATATCAAGCAACTAATGTCGAGAACAACCATTTAAGGGGAACTTGTCTCCAATCACAACCTACTTGCTCTAAGTCATGACAAGTAATACAATGGACAACACCGCCAAAGTACCACCTAACAAAAATAAAAGAGTATCTAGAAAGCAGATAAAACGAAAACAAAAAGTCATCAACAAAATACCTTAAAAAACCAAGAGCTAGAAAACAACGAAAGGTAGAGGTAGGGGTGAGTAACGAATCGAGCCGAGCCGAAGCTTGGCTCGAGCTCGAGCTTTAACGAGCCCGACGAGCCGAGCCTCACGAACTTCGAGCTCGAGCTCGAGCCAATTTCGAGGTTCGAATAATATACGAGCCGAGCTCGAGCCCGAGACGTTCGGCTCGACGAGCTCGCGAGCCTAACGAGCTCGCGAGCCTTAACGAGCTCGCGAGCCTTAACGAGCTCGCGAGCCTTAACGAGCTCGCGAGCCTAATGAGCTCCCGAGCCTAACGAGCTCGCGAGCTCGTTTGGGGCCGAATCGAGCCTAACGAGCTCGAGCTTGCGAGCTCGTTTGGGGCCGAATCGAGCCTAGCCGAGCTCGCGAGCCTAACGAACTCGAGCTTCACGAACCTTCGAGCCTAGCCGAGCTCGCGAGCCTAACGAGCTCGAGCTTCACGAACCTTCGAGCCGAGCTCGAGCTCGAATTTTCGGGCTCGTTCGAGCTCGAGCCGAGCTCGAGCCGAGCCCGAATTTCACGAGCTCGAGCTCGAACCTGCCAGGCTCGGGCTCGGCTCGGCTCGAACTCACCCTAGGTAGAGGGCCACAAAAAAATAGTAGAGCAAAACTTGAGCCGAAAGAGGATGTGATACATCATGTGAAGATCCGGTGCCAAACTTTCACTACCTAGCCAAATAGCTTCATTCAGGTTGTCGTACGCAACTTTCTCAATCAATACGGAGACAACCATCCACCACCCAAATCGTATCAGACGAGCCTGATAACGCCTCTCCCCTGCAGGAGTTCCTAGATAGAAGATAAATAGCCAAATTTGCACATGTTTGCATAACATCCAAAACCAACATACGCGTTGCTTTACAACCCACCGGACCCAAGCCAATTCAGTATACTGAGTTATGTTATTTAATCATTTCCCTTTCTTTTTGCTTTTATTTTGATATGATTATCTTCTTTCTATTTGTACTACATTTGTTTGCTAGAGCTCTCATAAAATTGAATTTATCTAAACGTAGAAGCTCTGTCCGTAATAGGTGGAGTGGCTTTTTTTTGTCATTTTTTGTTTTTTGGTTGTTTAGGGAAAAAAATCATGTATTGTCCAGTACTTTTATATTTTCTACACGTTGGACCCAAATGTTTGAGTTTTTTTATTTAACCATTTCCTTTTCTTTTTGCTTTTATTGTGATATGATTCTTTTATTTCTATTTGTACTCCATTTTTCTGCTAGAGATCTCTAAAATTGAATTCATATACTGAACAGTTAATTTTTTCTTTGCTTTTTTGTTTTCCCATTTTTAGGAAATTTTCCTACATTTTTACAATTTTTCACATTTCTTCCAACTATTTTTAATTTTATGGTTTAATAATTTACATTTCTATTTACTTTTATTTTGGTCCAATTATATTTTTCCTTTTTGTATTCCATTTTTTACCCACATTCCCTTAAACTTCATATTTCTTACACTTCAGTTACAGTCTTTTCCAGTAATATTTTTTCGATTAAATTCCCTTCTCTTTTTTTGGCATTAACAGCCATTTTATTTTCCTTCTTTCCCGGATAAAGTGCACGGTTAGTCCCTTAACTTTGCTTATTGTCCTATTCTGGTCCCGTTTTAAGAATTTGTCATATTAAAGTTCTTTATCTTAATATTTTTGCCCTATTAAGGTCCTTTACCGTTAATCTAGTGTTAAAGTTAACGGATTTACTGGGAAATGATTTTTTAGTAACTAAAGGTTTCTGATTATTGTCTTTGCACTTTAACATTTTAAAAAGCAACATTTTAACCACTGAATCTTACGGAGCGCTAGCTTGTCTCCGACAGGGACGCGGCTGGGCGGCGGTGAAGGTGGCGCGGATCGGCTGGGCGGAGGCCGGCGAGCTTGGTGGTGGTTAGTGGAGCACGCGCGGAGGCTTAAATCGGCGGGATCCGGAGGCAGGTGGAGAGACGGGTCGGTGGGATCCGGAGGCAGGTCATGGCTGTAGAGGTGTTTTCGAGGGTCGAAGCACGTCAGGAACGGAAGAGCGACGTCGGGGGGAGGCTTCGGTGGTGCTGGAGCGGCCGAACGGTAGCGTAAGCGATGGAATCGAAGCGGGTTGCTGCAAAGTCGGGTCGACTGGTCGCGCTGGTTTCCTCCTCTGTTTCAGCGTCTCCGGCTACGATGATGGGTGGTTTGAGCTCGGCGTGGCATGGTGGTGCTAGGAGGTGCGAGGGTTGGTGACAAGAAGCAGCTTCTGGAGAGGAGCAAGGTGGAGTACATGAGCGTGGAGGGTCCAGGATTTGGGCATTCCCGGAGCTTACCGGCAGTTTGGTGGCTAGGTCGAGCTGGGGAGGCCAGGCCGAGGCGACGAAGGCTGGAGTGGGGCTTGCCGGCGCCGATGCGCCCTAGTTGTGGCCGATGGTTGTTGATAACGCTGGAAGTGGTGGCCGGAGGGTGCAAATAGTATAAAAGAAAACGTACATGTGTCTAGAAAATCAATTTTTTCAATAAATCCGTTAACTTTAACACTGAATTAATGGTAAAGGACCTTGGTAGGGCAAAAATATGAAGATAAGGGGCTTTAACATGGCAAATTCTTAAAACAGGACCAGAATAGGACAATAAACAAAGTTAAGGGACTAACCGTGCACTTTACCCCTTCTTTCCCCCTCTTTTTCTTGCTTTAATTGTTTAAGGGTAAATTATCTTCATAGCATATATTGTTTTGTTTTTTGCACATCAAAGCCATATATGTTTTCAATTTACAGAATTTTTTACTTATTATTTTAATTGCTTTTTGTCCTTTTTTTGGTTGTTTAGGTTACTGCACATCAAACTCATATTTTTCAATGTTCATATTTTTTAAAAATTCTTTCTTTTATTGACCTATTTTTTGTTTGGATATATTTTTAGATTTTTTTGCATATCAACCCTGTATATTTTCATTTTTATTATGTAAGTCTCTCTTTCTCTTATTTCTTTATGATTAATTTGCTTAATGGCCTATACTGTTTAGAATTTTTGTACATAAAACCCATATTTTTCCAATTTCGGATGTTTAAATTCCTTCAAATTATTTAATTTTTTTGTTTAGGGATACTTTTATATTTTGTATACATCACTCAATATATGTTCATTTTTATGATTACAGCCTATTTTATCATATATGTGTCAGTACTTTGAATATAAGAATATCATTATTTTTGATATCGTGAAAATACTTAGGTCCATATATAATTTGGCTACCTAAATAACCTAGATAAACTCGTACATGTTATATTGATCAATGCAGCAAACCCAAGACAATTGAGTTACTTCCGGCAAACACTGTCATGTTATTTTCAATCATCTGTAAACTTTTCAATGAATTTATTATAATAGTTTGTCAACAATTATCAAATTGAGAATCTGAAACAGTCTTTCAGATTTTTTATTTGTTCTTTTTATTTATTTAGGAATACTTTCATACTTTTTACACATTAATATATGATATTATTTTTTCTTCATAAATTATAACTTTGGCAATACACAACACATTTAAAGAATAAATTTTTAAATCCTGTCGGAGATTTTCTTCTCTAAATTTGAAAATTTGATATTATTTACATTTATTATTTTAACTTAACTATTTAGACACCCCCAACAGTTATAAAAAAAATAGAAAGAAAAAGCTAATTTAGGGCCATCTTAAGTGGACCAATCACTGAAAACTGGTCCTAAATTTTCATCCCATTTTCATTTTTTTATATCCCCTAACTTTTTTCTCGTTGAAGGTTTGAATGATTGTCCAATTATCATTATTAACCCAACCTTGTCTCTTGTTTACCAGCTCTTTGGAGGTTTTGACACTAAGGTTATGATTTTTGTTCAATGTGTAGAGAAGTTTTGGAGATGAGTAATTGAGTTTTGAATGATTGTCCAATTGCTGACTTGGTTACAATGACCTTAGGTCCTAGTTGTAGTTGGTTATGAATTTAATTAGACACTGGTAGGATCTTAATGTAAAGGTCAGGATAAATGTTTTTTTGGTAGTCCAGTGCTTATAGTAGTACTAGGTAAGGAGATCATCATATATGACTTATCCTATAATTATAATTATATTGACTTTCTTTCAAATAAATTAAATTTTCAGGTTTAAATGTTGTAGAAGCATTCAAGTCTGACATGATGAAGATTGCAATGACTACCTTGAGCTCCAATATACCTTCACGGGATTCAAAACAACTCATGGACTACAATTTTCATTGAAAATATTAAGTACAATTAATTGAATAATTAGTTCTCAAACCAACTTAATTAAGAACACTTATTTGAAATTTGCACGACCAAACTATAACTGTGATACATGATAAACAGGTGTTTGACAATTAAGTTCTACAATTAAGATTAAGTTCTACACTTTTAATCTTAAATTTGCTTGCGGTCATCGATAGGTGGCAAAAATACGTGTGATGTGGAGGTTAACTGTGTTAGATTAAGAAACTTAATGGACAATTGTATTAAAAAACGTGACACATGCATTCTAACTGATAAATTAAATAAATTCTATAGATCATCCTCACAAAAAAAACCCACACATTATTCCATAAAATACCTTGAAATAACCTTATACAAGACCACATTAAAAAAAATAAAAAAGCCATGCATTATGAAAGTATTCCCCAGACAATCTCCATTCTACGAATTAGATACGTTTGAGTTTTGATTTTTTTTTCACTTAAGCTTTCATAATTAGAAAATATTTCCAAAAACCCAAAAATTAAATTTATAAGATGGAAACATTCATTTATTATTTAAATGTAAAACTTCTAAAAATTATAAGCTTAAACATTGAAAGAAAAAAAATCATAGATTAATTAAATACTGAAAAACAAACGTAAGAGTATAATTTTTAAGATTAATTTATATTTAAAATTAACACTTGTTCCATTTTATTGAGAAATAATTGCAATTTCCTAATTTTTACACTACCTAATTTATATGATAACCATGCATCATATAAATTAGGTAGTGTAAAAATTAGGTACACATGGACCTGTCTGTTGCACTATATATAAAGAGGCTTGTGGATAAACAACATCACATACTTCAAACCATAAGCAAGGGCCAGAGAGTTATTGTGCTGGTCACATTTTTGTTTCTTTGGTTCTAAACTTTTTTCATCAAAACCAAACTTTCATCACCAAAAAATATGGCAGTGCCTATGTTCACAGCTGGGTGTTCTAAATCTGAGATAAGTTGCAATGAAAGTTTGGCATCAGATACAGAGAGGAGGAGGTCCTTCAATAATTATCAACCCACCTAGCTCCTGGGACTATAACATGCTCCAGTCCTTGGGTGCTACTCCTGAATTGGTACTGAACACTACCAATATCCAATATTCACTTTTTATCTCTTCTTTCTTGCGTTATTTTGGCCTGAATATTAATTTGATGGAGTATTTGAAAAGAGAAAACTTGAAAGAGGAAAGAGGAAATTAACAAGAGAGAGAGAGAGACAGAGATTAATAATTTTGATATTAGTTTGAAAAGAGCATGCCTGTATTTTCAAGTTGTCTCTTAGACATCCAATACTCTATATCTAACTTCATCCCTTAAAATTTGTTACAATTTTCATTTTAGGTTGTCCAAAAAAACTTACCACACTTCCTTTTATGAAAAGTTTTCTCTTATCACTTAAAAAAGTTATTTTTGTCTTATATGTATATTTTAATCCATCTGCTAGTAAAAAATGGAGCATTTAAAGGGACAGAGGGAGTATTATAGATATATAAATACTATTACCTCCGTTCCTTTTTAATAGTTACGTTTCTTTTTCAGCATCTAATCTATATATATTTTTCTTCAATATTTTGGTATATAAAGTTAAGTAGCTTATATACATAAGTTAAATTAATGTGTCTAGTTTCTAAAAATACTATTATTTTCAAATTTTTAACAAATTCTTTTTAGTAAAAATTGAGTCAAACAAAAGTGTAAAAGTCAAACGTAACAATTAAATAAGGACGGAGGGAGTACTATATAGTATTATTTTTTTCTGAATATCTTGATTGTTTCAAGATTTTTTTATTCAGTAGAAAAACTATATAGTGTGTACAAAGATGCTGAAAAATTGATGGATTGAGCAGGATGATAATACTGTGTACAAAGATGGTGAAAAATTGATGGAGGAGGTTCGTTGTGTGATCCGTGATGAGAAAGCCAAATAATCAGAAATAATCCAGCTTATTGATGACATTCAACGGCTATGATTGAACCGTCATTTCGAAGATGATATAATCCTAGCCCTTCATCGCGTTCTTCCATCTCAGAACGATAATGCCATTTCTAGCATACACTATGCTTCTCTAAGATTTAGGCTTCTCAGGCAACACTATGCCATTTCTAGCATACACTATGCTTCTCTAAGATTTTATTAATTTCTTAAATCACATGTTGCATCATTGAATGAAGAGCTTTGAAATTTCTTTTAAAAAATTTTGTTTAAGAAAAATAAATCTAGACCCTATAATAGATAGTGGCTTAATAGTCGTAAAACATAACTCTCGAAATTAAATGTAATTAGATTTTATTTTTTATTAAAAACTTCACAAGCTAGTTTTAAAACAAATCTTAATTTTCAAATAAAAAGCCAGATTTAAAAACTACAAAGTACTTCTAAAATTGTTGTTTCATTTCAGTATAATCTTTGTTTTTCATTTTTTTCATATTTAATTATACATTTTTAAAAAAATGAGAAATATGTAATATTTTATTTTATATACTCCATAAATTTTATAAATTCATTTTCTATAAAAATGAAAGTTGAAGTTTTAACTTGAAATGCAACCACTCTATAATAGAAAAAATGTTCATAAACTCCGTCTATGATTCCTTAAGTTACATCATTGTCCTATTTGAGTCATGTTGTAAGATTTTGTATCACTTTCATCCCCTAAGTTACATTTTTGTCCTATTTAGATCCTCACATTAATTTTACCGTTATTTTTTCAGGAATTAATTACTTAAAAATCCTTAACTCCTAATCTTGAAAACTCCAAAGTTAACCTCAATTATTTTACAAAACTTACAAACTCATCCCACCTCCCTTCTTCTCGCATTCAAACTCAACTCATCCCTTCCACTCACTCTCCCTACTATTCCGCCACCAACCCGACGCGCACCACCGCGGATGAGCCGCCGGCGAGCATCTGAAACCATCCAGCCACACTCACGCCCAGATTTGTCTTGCCCTTCCGTCACTTGCGCAGATCTAGTTCATCACGCAACCAGATCTGCCATGCGAGGCGGGCTAAGGTGGCTTAGAGAGATGCTAGAGGAGGCAAATCGGGGTTGAAGGAGGCCGAGCAAGGTCTGGCGTGCTGGGCGAAGCCTTGGTGGCGGCTAGGTGGAGTAGCTGAAGGATGAAGGTTGGACCGGACTCAAAGATTCGCCATCCAACGGCAGAGGATCTTTGTGAGGGTGGCGACGACCGGTGTGAGGGTGGCAGTGGCCAGTGCGAGGGTGGCGTCGGGTGGCGTGAGGGTGGCGGCGGCCGATGTAAGGGTGGCGGCAGGTGTGGTCTCAATTGAGAAGATGGAAGAACGAGGCATTAGGGTGGGTCTGTAAATTTTTGAAAAAAGTTAGGGTTATTTTGTAGATTTTTAAAAGAGTTGGGTTAAATTGGATATTACAAATGGATATTGACATAAATACCCTCACCTAAATAGTGATTTTAACGGTAAAATTAACGTGAGGATCTAAATAGGACAAAAATGTAACTTAGGGGACGAAAGTGATACAAAATCTTAAAAATGACTCAAATAGGACAATGATGTAACTTAAGGGACCATCAACAGAGTTTACACTTTACACTAGCAAAAATTAATTACCCATGAGTTATTAACACTTTTTCATTTATTAATAAAAAACTTTCTCATTTGAATCTCCTTACATCACATCCTCCTCTTCTACGGATCTACTCCAGCATTGAAACTCCCCTCCGTCAACTCCTCAATCGTCGAAATCGGGTTTGCCATATGCCGTTACCAAACGCCAAATCGAGCCTCGTTGTGTCGCACCAGATCGGGAGATTAGGCGGCACCAGATATGGAGTTCGTTCCGCTGTTTCGGTTGGGATGGGGAGACCTTGCACCATATTTGGCAGCTTCAATCCATCATCAGTCGCTCACCGGTGAGTTAGGATTAATTATTACCAAGTACCCAAAGTTACTTACTTGCACAATCTATAACATCTATTTTGAAATCCTTATGTTTAGGTCACTGAATCGTTAGCAATGTCACGGTGTTAACCGAGTCAATGAGTCAATGCCCTTAACTGCACCGAGTCGAATAGCTCAGGGTACGAGTCTGAACGATTCATAATTCAGGCCCTTAAATCACTGAGTTGCGATAATTTAGGGTACTAATCCACATTTTGGCCTATTTGGAAAAAAGAAAGACCATTTTCGGAATTAGATATTTTATGAATTCAATGATGCATGAATTTTTGAAACATTTCGTTTTTAGCATTTAATCTATTATTTTATTTTTCTAATATTCCAAACTCTAAATTTAATCTGTTTTTTTGTATACATAGGGTAATTTGATATGTCTACTTTATGAACATATTTTTTGGAAATGTTTTCTACTTAAGAATAGTAAATATAAATTAAAATCAAATAGACATCGAAAGTCAAACATTTCAAAAAAATTAGAAACTAAGGAGTACTATATTAATCTAAAATAACCCTATGAAGGAACAGTGGCGGATGCAGAGTAATAGGAGTGGTGTCCATGGACACCACTCAAAACTTGCAAACCGTGCCTAGTTATGAGTAATATTTTTATGGACACCATTAAAAACTTTATGTGGACACCACTAGTATTATTGAGTAATTTAAAAAATCTCAAGTTTAGGTCTTACCTACAGTTTTTCACTGATTATTTTATACCCTAAAACACCCCAATTGTACATATTAGCCCCTAAACTTATCTACTCCGCCCTTAGCCCCATCTCCACTAAACTACCCTTGGCGACACCTCCATCTCTCCCCGAACGTCCCTCCCTGAAGCCCATAACCAACCTAGACCCAACCTCCCCAAGCACTGTCAACCTACCGTCAAGCCCCGAAAGTTCCATATCATATGCACTTCACTTCGAGCCCGGTTATCTTACTGCGATAACATTTCTGTGAAAACTGAAGAGAGTGGAGAGTAGGATTAGAGGTTGGTTGAGTCGGGACCAGATTTGGAGGCCACCACATGCTGAACAATTATGGGCTGGTGATAGGCTAAGCACGACATGGCGGGCTGTCTGTTAAGGCTATCGGTGTGACGGTGCAGCTGAGTTTTTCGGATGGGAGAACAATTGGCATATTTTTCAGTAATTTATTTTGAAAAAATGTATTTGATTGTACCAATAATGATGTATTTTTAGTTCATGAAATGAAAACTCGTTAGGGACAATTGTAAGACATTTATTTTATTTAATTAAAGAATCATATAGATATCACTCAATAAAATTACTGGATCCGCCACTCCACTGTGAAGGAACCTTGAAAAAATCACAATTACTATTTGAAAACTACATTTATTATTCTGAAATAACCCTATTAAGGAACCTCAAAAAAAAACCAACCAAATTAAAAGAAAACAACATACAGATAACCACAACGTACTTGCAGTAAGGGAGGAGGCTTCAACATTTAATTTCAGGGTCCAATTGATCAGATTGAGTTGGTTTCATAGTCCATAGTGGCCCGATTGAGTCCAAAATTTGGGTAGGGCTCAATTCTCTCCTTTTGATTGTCTGGAGCCCAATTCTTCATTAAACGAATCTAGGGTTCACTTCACCATGCTATAATAATATGAGGTTTCAAACTTAAGGTTTTTCGGGTGAAAACCTCACTTTTTCGCTCCTCCTTCTTCACGTGAGTAGGACCACATGATTTACCGTTTTCTATGTGGACCTCAAGCGAGTAGCCCATCGTTATTCACCGAAGTTGTGCATAATATAATGGACACACTTCCATTTTATGCTGATCTAACTAGGTAGTGATGTCGATTTAACTAGGTAGTCATGTCGATCTAACAAGATAGTGATGTAGATCTAAACAACTCATCATGTTGATCACCATTTTAAGATGATCAATTAAGTATGTATGTCGATCTAACAAGATAGTCATGTCGATCTAACAAGATAGTGATGTCGATCTAAACAACTCATCATGCTGTATGCTGATCAATCAAGTATATATGTCAATCTAACAAGGTAGTGATGTCGATCTAACTAGGTAGTGATATCGATCTAAACAAAACAACTCATGTTGATCACCATTTTATGCTGATCAATCGGTATGTATGTCGATCTAACAAAGTAATGATGTCGATCTAAACAACTCATCATACGGATCACCATTTTATGCTGATCAATCAAGTATGTATGTCGATCTAACAAGATAGTGATGTCGATCTAAACAACTCATCATGTTGATCACCATCAAATGCTGATCAATCAAGTATGTATGTCGATCTAACAAGGTAGTGATGTCGATCTAAACAACTCATCATGCTGATCACCATTTTATGTTGATCAATCAAGTATCTAAACAAATCATGAGCCGAATTCACACCTCAGCCCCTTCAATTTCACGGGCTCTTCAAACTTGGGCCCCATTTACTCACTTTTCTCTCACCTCTCAAACTCTTAGTTATTAGGTGAAAAACTCATCACCCAATTTCTAAGTTTGAAACCCCTAATATGTGGTGCCCGGGTGTGATGAGAGTTCGGGTAGCTTGATCTTAATGAATTTTTTTACACTTAAAAAACCAAATTTTTTAAAGCACGCAAATTTTGGTTTTGAAACAATAAGGCTTTTTATTCCTATTGATGAAACAATAATCGAAACTACATCGTTGAAGCATGTTTTAATGCGGTGGAGGCCGCATTAAACTTCTCCTTTTCTCTTCATTTGTCCTACATCTTTTTTTCCTTCTTTCTTTCTCTTCTCTTTCTTCTAATTTCTTTCTCCTTTTGATGTATATGGGCCCATTCGTATGGCCGTATTGCCAAACGCAAACGCCATAGCAGACCACCAACACTAGGAGTGCTCCTCGTAAATACGACGAGCCCCTCGTATACAGCCCATAAAGGCGCCCGTATAATCTTGTTGGCAGCAGACGCTTTCTGGGCCAGGCCCAATTGGTACTCCAACATAGTACACCAACCAAAAACTGGCCCAGCACACAATGCCCAAAAGCTGCGCCAGCACACAAGACACAAAACTGTACTTAGCACACCCAAGTGCTGACAGACCAACACTGTTGAGCAGTAATGTCCAATCCGCCGCTCTGAAGTCAGATGTCAGCGGCTCTAGCGTGGGGGAAGATCCCATCAAACGCTCTACCCCAACCCGGGAGAGTCTTGGCATCACCTGCAGTGGGTGATGCCAACCCAAAAATAAGGTGATTACTACACACCCTACCTCCCTTCTCTTCCCCGCACTGAAAGTTCTCTCTGTCTTACTCTTCGCAGTTCGAGCTGCCTTATCACGATCACCGGCGTGACCATACCACCGGAGATCGTCCTTTGGCTATCTCCTTTCTTCTTCGTTTTCTTTCTTTCTCCTTTTCATTCTTTCTTTCTCTTGTTCTTTCTTCATCCTTTCTTCTTCTTCTTCTTCTTCTTCTTCTTCTTCTTCTTTTCTCCTTTCTTTCGTCCGTCGCCACCGCAGCTCCAACCTCAGACCCATCATCAACCGTCGCCACAGCCTTGCTCACCATCGCCGACGATTTCTTGGATTGTCTGGGTTGACGGATGAATCCGGATGAATATATTCATCCGGATTCATCTAGCTATTTTTTTAATGAGTAAAGTGCACCGGAAGTCCCTTAACTTTAATTCTTGTCCTATTGGGGTCCTATTTTAACTTTTTGTCCTCTTTAAGTCCCATTTTAAAACTTTTTACTCGTTCGTGATCTTTTCTTCCATTTCTACCGTTAAGTTTAACGGAACTTATGGGAAAATGATACTTTTAACAATTGAACTTTTCCTAAAAGCTCTATTTGCACTCTAAGTTTTGAACATAATAATTTAATCACTCCCAAACAATTTCAAAGTTAACAATTCTACCAAACCTTTTCAAAAGTTACCAATAAGTCCACCATTTCTCCACCCAAGCTCGGACCACCGCCGGACCGTCGTCAGAATACCCGAAACCATCCAAAAACAGCAGCAGGCCACAAATCGGGGACATGGGCCGCCTGATCGTGGCCTTAGGCAGCCGGATAGCGAGTCCAAGACGCCGAATTGGCGAGCCCAGGTTGCAAATCGGCAAACCTAGGCCGTGAATCGGTGGTTGGGCTCGTCGATCCGACGGCCTGGGCTCGCGATCCGGCGACCTAAGACCGTGATGGTGCTGCACAAGGCCGCGATCGGGTATCCTATGTCCCCGATATGCGGCTTACTGCTGTTTTTGGATGGTTTGGGGAATTCCAGTGATGGTCCGGCGGTGGGAGGAAGGTGGTGGGCGTATTGGTAACTTTTGAAAAGTTTTGATAGAATTGTTAACTTTAAAATTGTTTGGGAGTGATTAAATTATTATTATGTTCAAAACTTATGGTGCAAATAGAGCTTTTAGGAAAAGTTCAATTGTTAAAATTATCATTTTCCCATAAGTTCCGTTAAACTTAACAGTAGAAATGGATGGAAGGACACCTAACGAGTAAAAAGTTTTAAAATGATATTTAAAGAGGACAAAAAGTTAAAATAGGATCCCAATAAGACAAAAATTAAAGTTAAAAGTTAAGGACTATATGCATTATACCTTTTTTAATTAATAAATTTGTTTAATGTGGAAGTGAGCATATCAAGGCAATTATAATGCGTGCAACATTATTTAATGTTGTCCCTGCCCCATTATTTAAGAGTAAACTTCGCTAGTGGTCATATAAGTTTGTGAGTTGTCCTATTTGGACCTGTTTTAAGAATTTGGCTCACTTTAGTTACGTATGTTTCGATCGTGTGCACCGTTCGTCATGCCGTCACTTTTTTCGTTAAAATCATCGTTAAAGTGGTAAAATTATCAAAATGTTACTTTTTAATATCCAATTTAATACCAATTCATGTACAAGTCTACAAAATAGCCTAACTCGTTAAATTCTACAACCCTCGCCCTCAACCCTCCCCAGTCAACCTTCGTTGGCCATGCCCACCTTCGTCGGCCCTCCCACGCCCCACCTTTGCATCCTTCCAACAGATCGAACCTTCCCCTACCCAAATCACACCGTCACCGACTTTAGATCTGACACAGTCGCGAACCCAGATTTGAGGATGGACACGGACCCAAATCGTGCCTCGCCTCACCGGTAGCCCGAATCTCAGGACGAAGGCGACGCGATGTGTGGCTCGGTTTAACAAGGCGAGGCCGAGCTGAGACTAGGAGGTCCTGGGGGGGTTCGATGATGGCGATTTTGGGAGAAGAGAGGTTGTGTGAGCGCGAGATCAAGTGTTGGCTTCGTGACAGGCCGTTGCAAGCCGAGGCGGCTGGTGTCGGTTTCTACACGGTGCGAGGCGACGGTGGCGATTACGGCGGTGGTCTGCAATGGCGACGATGCCGATTATGGCAATGGTGCTTTAAACACTTTAGTATTGCGTTAAGTTGTAGAATTTAAAAGTAGTTAGGCTATTTTGTAAACGTTTACATGAATTAGGCATTAAATTGGATATTAAAAATGACATTTTGATAATTTTACCACTTTAACGGTGATTTTAACGGAAAAAGTGATGGCGGACGAACGGTGCACACGATTGAAACTTACGTAACTAATGTGAGCCAAATTCTAAAACGAGACCCAAATAGGACAACTCACAAATTTACAAGACCACCAAAGAAAGTTTACTCCATTATTTAATGTGGTGAGGCCAATGTTTCAACCTATGTTGAAAGTGGCTGCAATGCCACCATCGCCATTCTTTACTTTAACAATTGTTCATCTCCTTTAGATGTACGATCTCGATGTCGCTAGAGCTAGCTAATCACCGCCATCGTCATTCCTCACCTTCACCATTGCCCACCTCCTCCAGATCCATGATCTCTCCATCATTGGAGCCTGATCTCATTGCCATCGTTCATGAAGCAATAAGTCATGAAGTAACAAGTAGAGAGACAACGACGAAGAAAAGAATAGATGTTGAGAGGTGGGAGAGATGGAGAGACGATTATGCTAACCCTTATGCTCTAACTAGTCTTAAACGGAGGAGGAAGGAAATTGTTGGGTTTGTGGCGACCCAAGCAGCCATACAAAACCAAATTGTTGAGTTTCCAAAATGTTGTGGCAAAAGGGGCGTACTTAGTAATGGGACATACATAGTGGAGGCTTTTGCCGCTACCAACCCACCACAAAAGTTTAATTGTACGTAGTTTTGGAAAACTAATAATTCAACTCTTAAATCGTGATAGATTTTAAGCTGAAATTAAACACTAATCCTACAAAATGTACGGTCAATATCCACATACATAATCGCCTAGTGGCACATTACATGAGCATCATCTAAACGCATCTCACCAACTGAAACAACTTAACATCCAATGACAAATTTACTCTTTCAATAAAACCTAGACATTCTTCCTTCAAAAAGAATTTCAGTGGTAAATTTATGGATTTTGTAAACTTTAGTGGTAAAATTACCTTTTTTTTTTCTTCTAGAAACAAATGATGAAAAAGAACTTTTAACAACTTAGCGTAACCTAAAACCTCAAAAAATAAAAACAAACAAGAAAAGTTTGATTTCACAGCTGCCCGAAGTGTGTTACCATTTATTATTATTACCACCTATAAGAGAGCCGACCGTGGCCAAGATTATATGTTGAGATCAAAGCTTAAGCACATAACTAATCATATAATTAAGACCACATATTTTAACGAGGCCTTTTCACACAAGATCAGACAAATGTAGAGTTGTTAAAATTTATCATCTTTTTATTATATAGGAAAATTTATTAGACCCTCCAGGTTTCTTACAAGATACAGTTTGGTCTTTTATGTTTGTAAATTCCTAAACTTGGCCGTCTACTTATATATACTCCTATATGGAGTATTTAGAAGTCACTATTAATCTTGCAATTTATAGATATAAATTGATTCCCTAATTTGTTTATTAGATGTGAAAAAATCATTAGACAGATCAAGATGAATATTAGAAGATGGTTATCACATAATTCAAATTAATTAAGGTTTTTGAGTAATTTGGATATTACATACACACCTAAAAAGAACATGGAGCCAAGGTGGGGTTTCTCAAACATGATGGACAAACTGTAACTATCATAAATCTTCGAGGACCAATTATGGTTACGCCCTTTTATGATAAAATATGTGTGGTTATCCTTTTTCTGGTTACTGTAGTTGTCCTTTATTGGACTTCACAGGAAGGAAGGAACACTTGCATGTGTGGTCTGTAGATACCTCGTTGTACATCAAATACACGTTTTTATTTAATGGTAAACAATTATTTATTTGTAAAAAGAACATAAGAGGACAAATTTAATCATCCCTTAATTATATGATACTCCTCCGTTTCTCAAAATTTATATGTTTCTTTTTGATGTTATGGTAAACTCAAAATATTCCTAGAAATAAATAATTTACTAAAAAATTTCAAAAAATACATATTTAGAAACTAGAAGCATTAATCTATAATTTTTAATTAAAATATTTGACTTATATTATCTATTAAAGTGTTGAGAAAATAAAATTTTACAATACTGAAAAAGAAACATCAATTTTTTAAGAGACGTGTTAGTATAAAATAAGATTAATCTGACCAAAAAGCACACACATGACTCTTGCACTATAAATTAATTTAGGCAATATTGTAGGAGTGCAGATCACATACCCAAAAGGGCCCAAACCAAACTTTCTCACATCAGAATTAGCTGCCACAAATTGAAACAGAGCAATGGCCTGCAGATCAGAACTATTTTGCTGCTCAAATTCTGGTTTCCTTGGTCCTAAACTTTGTTCATCAAAACCAAACTATCCTTGGTCACAAAGTATGCCAGTGTCTATAATCACCAGTTGTTCTACTAAATTCCAAATAATTTGCTGCAACAAAAGTTTGACAGAAGCAACAGATCAGAGCAGGAGGTCTGGAAATTATCAACCCAGCTTCTGGGACTATAATAGGATCCACTCATTGGGCACTAGTCCTGAATTGGTAATCATCAAATTTTTCTATCCATTTTTTGTATCAAATGAAAAAAAAATCATTATATATATATGTGTGTAGTGTATATTAAGATTTACTATTTTCCCTAGCTCCTTTTCAATTATATTAACATTATTTCTTGTGAATATTGTGATATTCTGTCCAGAGAACACGTTTCATGAATTTCTTTTTTCTTTATATATATATATATATATATATATATATATATATATATTGAGTAGTAGATAAATTAAAGGAATTAATTAAAGCCAATTAAACTTAAATTTGTGTATAGCTTGAGCAGGATGATTATAATTTGTACAAAGACGATGCAAATTTGTTGGAGGAGGTTCGTTGTTTGATGCGTGACGAGCAAGTAAAGGCATCATTTGTTCTTCAACTTATTGATGACATTGAACGGCTAGGATTAAAGTACCATTTCGAAGATGATGTGATCTTAGCCCTTCATCGTGTTCTCCCATCTAAAGACTTGAACGATAATGCCATTTCGAGCCTACACTATGCTTCTCTCAGATTTAGGCTCCTTAGGTTACACGGTTTTGAGGTCTCTCAAGGTACAAAATACTTGTCTAATTTCTACACGGGTAAAACAATAATTTTACCACTGAAGTTTACGAAATTTTTAAATTGGTCAGTGCAAAAATGTCACCAATGTTTTAGTGAATGATTAAATTTACCATATGAAAATTTATCTCAGTTAGCGCTCATGATGTGACGTTTCACTGGATGATTATGTGGACATTGACTATATATTTAGTATTAAATTTCACCTTAAAATCTCTCACAGTTTAAATGTTGATTTGTTAGTTTTACAAATTTTAATTGAAATTAAAATATTAGCCATACAAAAATGTACGGTCAATATCCACATAATCGTCTAATGACATGTTAGATAAGCTTCAACTGAGACAAAGTAATGTTCAGTGGAAAATTTATCCCTTCAATAAAAAGTTTGTGACATTCTCTCTTCAAGATGAACTTCAGTGGAAAATTTAGAGATTTCATAAACTTTAGTGGTAAAATGACCCTTTTACTCGTTTTACATATATTTTACTTTTTTACCCTCAAATTAACACATATTTTTATCTTTTTACCCTCAAGTCAAAACATATTTTTAATACACGTACTGGTCAAAATGTTGCATTTTTAAAGGGATGGAGGGAGTATTAATTTGAACTGTCCACACACAAAAAATTGTTTTGTTTTCTTGATAACCTACTCAACTCCATTCTATTAGCAAGGAAAATATTTGGTAAAACGCCAACAATCTATCACTATTCTTAATTTTCATGTCAAAACAAATTTTAGAGGATGAATTGTATATGAGTATATATATATACACATTCATTTTAATCATCTTTAGGTTTGGATGGGGAAATTTATAAATCTTTTGGTCTTGAATATCTTGCAGAGATTTTTGAAATTTTCAAAGGTGAAGATGGATTGTTCATGGAAGAACTCAGTGAAGACCTTGAAGGGATGTTGAGTTTATATGAAGCTTCATTATTAGCGTTTGAAGGAGAAGCTGTTCTTGATGAGGCCAAAGCCTTCAGTCGCAAGCATCTTATAATCCTCAACCTTCCATTGATGGCCAAGAACATAGTAAATCATGTATTAGAGCTCCCTCTCCACCGTCGGATGCGACAGCTTGAAGCTCGTTGGACCGCTGAAACCTACAACGACAATCGAATTAACATCAATCAAGCCATTCTTCTGCTCGCCAAGTCTCATTTCAACTTTATGCAATCTGTTTACCAAAGAGAACTTCGTGATCTCGCAAGGTAATTTTCAAAGATAGGGTTCAAACTTATTCTGAATATACATATGCACCCTATGTTTTGGAAACATTCAATAGGAGCACTTACCCCCACTGCCCCCATACTAGATCCGCTAATTGAGTTTTTTTATTTGATAAATAGTTTGATATAAGAATGGATTTTATTTCCCTAGCCTCATATATTTTGTAAAGCATTAAAAGTATGATTACTTTTCCTAATGTTTCAGATGGTGGAGGGCTCTAGGACTTTCTACAAAGTTGAGCTTCTCAAGGGCAGACAGATTAATGGAGAATTATTTTTGGAGTGTTGGAATGGTATCAGAACCACATTACAACAAATGTAGAAAAGCACTTACAAAAGTTGCATATTTTATAACTGTTATTGATGATGTCTATGATGTTTATGGAACAACGGATGAACTTGAGCTGTTCACCTCCGCGGTCGAAAGGTAAACTAGTCCTCCAAATTTTAATTTTTTTTCACATTTCCCCATTATTTTGCTTTTCATTCATGTTTGAATGGTGAATTTTGAACTCATAAGCTTTAATTTGGGATTAATTAACCTGTAGGTGGGATGTGAGTGTGGTAAATGATCTGCCGGATTATATGAAGTTGTGCTTTCTTGCTCTATACAACACTACTAATGAAATTGCCTATGAGATTCTTCAAGACAGAGGACAAAGTGTTATTTCCTATCTAGTAAAAGCGGTAAGCTTAACAATTATCTTAAAAAATTAATCTTGCACTTTTAAAAGCTTAGATTCTTATGATACAGTTATAAAAAAATTAATCTTGTACTTTAAAAAGCTAAGGTTGTTATGATACTTATAAAAAATAATTTTGTACTTTTAATTAAAAAACTGAGCTTTTTTAACACTTTAATTTCTTAAAAAAATGTTATGATAGCAGCATTAGCTGACGTGACGCCTAATTTAAAGTCCTTATCATTTATTTATTTTTTATTTATTTGTTGTGGCTCTATATGACAGTGGGCTGATCTATTGAAAGCATTTTTACAAGAAGCAAGATGGTCATCTTCCAAGTACACACCAAACTTTGAAGAATACCTAAACATTGCATGGTTGTCATCCTCAGGACCAATTCTTATGGTTCATGCCTACTTCTTTATGTCTAACAACATAGACACCAAAGAATTGGAAAGTTTGCAAAACTACCATGCTCTTTTGCGGTTGCCATCTCTCATCTTTCGCCTTTGCAATGATTCTGCCACATCTAAGGTAATTCAACAAGACATATAAAGAATATTTTTGTGTTTGACTTTCTAAATTATATTTGACTCAAATTATTATTAAGAATATTTCTACAAATATCTTAAGAATTAGTCTTTTTTTAAAATTATAAACGTCGGTTAATCATTTGCATATTAGTTAATCCGTCTATCTTAACAAACATGAAATGTTTAACTAGACTTGGAGATTAAGAAAAAATTAAGAACATGAAAAGGTAACATATAAATTTAAATAATCATATAAGATAAAAGTAATTTTATGACTGAGAATAGATATAAAGGATAATAAGAATATGTTTCTAAATATAGGAAACACATCAATTTTCGTGATATCCCTAAAAAAATCATATAAAGTTGTCTAGTATAGAGGAAGTATTTGACTTTATACTCCCTTCCTCTCATACTCCGTCATTTTTTCTTGATAAATGCATATAAGATGAGACAAAATGATACAAGTGAAAAATTATAGAGTAAATGAGATGAAAACTAAATAAAACTTATGGACAAATGAAGTATTCAACTATTCTGAATCTCTAGTCGCCTAGTGGTTAAGCTTATAAGGATATAAGGTATAGAAGTCTTGAGTTCGAGCTCCATCGCCATTTATCCCCTAACCCCATGTATAAAAAAAGAAAATATGAAGTACATAAACTTTTGATTCAATTTATGTGATTTTAGTATGAAGTCTTTTAATATGAAGTTGAATATTGAATCCACAAGCAGGCTGAGATGGAAAAGGGGGATGTAGCAAAAGGTGTAATATGTTACATGAAAGAAACAGGCAAGAGTGAGGAAGAGGCTCAAGAGCACATAGCAAATTTGATTGAAGAAACATGGAAGAAGTTGAACAAAGAAGCCACAATGAGCTCATTTCCCCAAGTTTTCAAAGAAACAGCACTTGATCTTGCAAGAATTGCTCATGTTCACTATCAGTATGGTGATGGACATGGCACTACAGATTCAAGATCCAAGAACCGTGTCACTTCTCTCTTCATCCAACCTATTTCCTAGATTTAAAATTTTTAAAATGACCTTTTCATTATATATATGACATTATTGAATCATATGGTTTTCATTATATGATATTATTGATTCATATGTCAGACCTTCTTCTTGATGGTCCGTTCATTGACTAAAGTTCTAGCAATTCAAGAAAGGTGTCGTAGGGGATGATCTTAACTACTGCTTGGGCACTTTAGAGAGCTCGAAACAAATTGGTGATAAAAGCTCAAGCTTGGAGAGCTACATCGGTGTTCTCTGAAATACAAACTTCATCTTTTTTTGTGGTTTAGGAGCAAGTGTAAAACGTTTCAGGTGGCTTGGGATATGTGGCTTCTAGCCCCTCACTTGTGTCTATAAGCAATTGATCGACACTACGTACATGCGGGAAGTCTAGTAACGGGTTCAGTAATGCACCCTCCTGTTACGACGTTATCACTACGTACTTGGAGGCAATGCAGTAGCGCCTGGGGTAACGCCTGGGGCGTTACTATGGGACCGGAAAGCGCAGTAGCGCCCCAGGCGTTACTCAGGGCGCTACCAGTCAGAGGCGTGTCAGAGCTAGTAGTAGCGCCCAAGGCATTACTCAGGGCGCTACTGGTCAGAACTTGTCAGAGAGAGTAGCGCCCTGGTAATGCCATTGTGCGTTACGGTCGTCCTATTTCAAAATATTAAAATAAATTTCAGAATACTAAAATATTTTTTCAAATATTTAAAAATTTCGATAATTTACAAATATTAACAAATTAAGATAATTTACAAATATTAACAAAAAATGATATTAAAAAATATTAACAAATTAATTACGATATTAACAAAAATAAATATTAACTGAATAAATTAATTAGGTGCACATAAAATTAATGATCATTTTTTTGATTAAGTATGTTCATATTTCTTTTAGAAATTCCCATTAAAATTAATGATCATTTTTTTGATTAAGTATGTGTTCATGTTTTCTTTTTCGGATTTGGTAGAAAAATTCATTAGTTTCTAACCATGGAAAGATAAAGAAAATATAATTTTAAATAAAACTTACTCTCATTATTATTTACTAGTTTATCTAAAATAATGATAATAATAATATAGAATCCCATTATAGTAATAAAAATAATATAGAACAATCCATAATGACTATGGCATCTTTTATAAGTACAATACTTGGGAATCATGCAATATAGACAATTGGTGCAGTGGGGAGATACTTGTTACCCATTTTCTCACCCCCAGAGCTAGGGTTCGAACCACACTGATGTGGGATGCGGAGGAAATTACGCATTATTGGAATTTGGGATAGTAACGCCCGGTAGGGGTGTGGCTATTTACCCATTTTGAATTAAAAAAACATTTAAAGCAACGGTAGCGGGTTGGTAACACCCCCACCCGCTACCACACTCTTTTTATGTTTTCGAGACGGTGGTAGCGGGTTGGTAACACCCTCACCCGCTACCGCACCCTTCATCTTCCTCACTAGCAGTTTTTTTCCCACACTTTGGCCATTTTGACTCATCTTCTTCATCAACCCTTCTCCTTCTAAAAAACTCTTCCATCTCTCTCAACCCTCAACCCTTCTCCATTGATTCACAGCCGCAAGCATCATCGGACAGCCCCGTTCATCTCCGTTTTGCAGGTAAGCTTCTTCCGCTTTGTGCATTTTCGTTTTCCTCACCATCCTTCTCTAAATCTCATTTTTCTCCTTCTCTAGATCTACTTTTCCTCACCCTCGACACAAGCAAGCTTCCGGAAAGCAACCACTGTCGCCTGGCCTCTCCGCCGCTGCCACCGTTTTCAAGATTTCCACGCAAGCTAGAAATTTGGAAACAAATCTGGCGAAACTAGAAATGAATTTTTAGGATTTGAATGAATATTTGTATTTGTAGGTTGAGTTTTATTTTTGAGGATTTGTTTGAGTTTTTTTTTTGAATTTTTGTTTCAATTGAAGATGAATACATTTCAGATGTTCATTAATTTCTGGATTTATTTGTATAATGAGATGAATAAATTCTTGGTTTTGTTAGATTTCTGGATTTGAATCATGTGGATGAGTATGAATGGTGATGAATTTCGATGAATTTGGGTTTATTTTTTTATTTTATAGAATAAATTGGTAACGAGCTATGTGCTACCACGCCAGTTACCATGGTAGCGGGTTAGTAACGTGTGAAAAGAAGGTGACGGCCTCAAAAGTAACGTCTAGTAGCGGTCAAACACTAATGGTAATGGGCCGGTAACGGATTGACCACTACGAGCCGCCCATGAAATACTTAGTGGGAGTGTGTGTTTGTGCATGGTCCTTTTGTGTGGTTTAGGTCCTACTGGATGGTGTCCACATGACGTAGACCACAACCCTTTAGTCTTGTTATAAATATTCATTTGCAATTCAAAAAAAATACGGAGAATGTCAAAATGGGAGGGAAAAAAAAGAAAAAAAATATGCATGCAGACTGGGTGTGTTAAAACCAAAAACATTCCTTTATATGTTAAATCAATTTTTTCAAATCAAAAACTTTACTTTTTTTCTTTTTCAAAATTATAACACACCCTAAAATCAACAGAAGATGTTAGATTAAGATAACCGGGTAATTTAGAAATTATATCGGACATTGCTAAAAAAACATAAGAGGTATAAGATTGGTGTATGAACTTATTATCTGTGACTAACAGGGTAATTTAGGAATTATTATAGCTAGTTCTAATTTTACAATCGGCATGTTGTTGCGAAATTTTTTTTTAGTTTTCTTAAAACTAAATGGAAATAAGAAATTAAATATTAAAAAATTGAAAAAATAGTCTAAATGTGATAAAAATGTGAAATTAAAAAGATGAGATCAAAATATTTTTATTGCCATCATTTTGAATTGTTATTCATAGGAAAACTGGAAAAAAGAAAAAGAAACCCTAGGAGAGCGTGCCACCGATCCTGCCGTTTTTCAAGCTGTCGGCTTCTTGTGCAGCGGACTCATCGTCGACGACACCGACAGCCCGTCATCCGCTCAAGTTTCGACCGTGCTCATTTTCTCCCATTTCCCTAGCAACCGGCACTCGAGTGGTGGTTATCATTGGCGAGATACAGGTAGTTCATAGTCATCCTCTCCTGTGCAACGCTTATCTCGGTTTCGCGATGGATTCGCTAGGCTCTACCATCGCCAACCTTCATTTGCTAGCCGAGGAGGGTACCGCAGTCTGGTCTGGTGCTTTACCGGTGGTGAAGGTTCTGCCAACAGTAGCAGCCAAGTCCTCTAATCGAGGGCACTTTAAGCGGACCATCTGGAGGCGGCCATGAAATGCCTTAGGTTGCATGACGTCTTCGACTGGAGGTTTGGCGGCCCTCGGACTCTCCCAAAGGGTGGGCCTCGTGATCCGTCCCGCATTTGCCCCTCTAGCCAGCTTGCCACTGGGCTGTCGTTGCTGTTGGTCGGCCGGTTGGACGTTGCTGGTCTGCCTCTGCCCGGAGACTGGTGGTTGGCCATCGGCTTTGCTGGCCTCATTGTTGGTGGTCTGGGTATCACATCTGATGCTCCTCGCAACAGGGGTGATGAGTGGAATGTTCGAGCTACAAAGTGGTTCTTTTCGGAGGACACGATGGCTTTGGTGAAGTGGGTTTGGTAGGATTCTTGGGAATGACAGGGTTGAGCCAGTGTCCGCCCTGCCTGGAGTAATGAACCTCTGGGTGTTCCAGGCTGGCGCAATATCAGGCTCCCCGGGTTAGCTTGTGGGTGATCTTCGTTTGGAGTTCGAATTTTTCTCTATGTTTCAACTATTTTAGTTCCGGCTAATTTTCGTGCAGTTGTTAAGAACTCTTTAGTTTTGCTTCAGTTCTGCATAGCTTTTGTTTTTGTAGCTAGTAGCTGCAGAAGTAGATTGTAGCGTTTCCCATTATTACTTTGGCTAATGCTCTCCATAACTCACTATGGTGCGCCGGTACCGTTCAGGGGTATTTTTACCGCCATAGTAGTCATGACCGTTGTCAAAAGTTTGCTTATGAGCCTTTTGAGGCCAATTCAGATGAGTCTAACCTTAGTGATTTTGGCTTTTCATAGTAATTCTACTTATGTGGAGATTTCCCCTTTAGCGAGTTGGTTTATATATACCTATTTTAGGTACTTTAGTTCGTCATTCCTTACTTATTTTGCAATGAGTTCTCATTAATAAAATAAGTCTTCTTTATTAAAAAAAAGAGATTAAATTCAAAAAAGAGAGAAATGCAAGAGAAAAGAGAATAAATATTTAATTATTCATGGACACACATATTTATCTTTATTCAGACTATTCATGCTAAAAATACAAATATGACAAAACTATATAAGCTAAAAACTTTACGGAGAAGTTAAAAAGTTGAAGCAAAATCAAAGAGTTAGACCCTTGAACAAACTGATAAAAAATGTACTCCTTCAGTCCCAAGTGTGTTGTCACAACATTAAAATATTTTTGTCCCAAATGAAATGACATTTTCCCACTTTTGTTTTATTTTAGTTCACTTTTACCCTTACAAATACACTCATTCAAATAGTCTAGGGAGTTAGTTAGTTGGGGTGAGAATGAGAGAGGAGGTAGTGATGGAAGTTTATGTAAAATGAGTTCATGATAAAAAATAATCTTAATCTATACAAAAAATTTAAAAGTGACAACCTACTTAGGACGGGGGGAGTACAAGAAACAATGAGAGTTTATGTAAAATGAGTTAATGACCAAACACAATCTTAATCTATACAAAAAATTTAAAAGTGACAACCTACTTAGGACGGGGGAGTACAAGAAACAACAAAGTGACATCAATTTTGGTGTGTGTATACCAATATTTATCTATAGTAACAACTTCCATAAATGTATAAATGTGTGTGTGTGTGTTTATCTATAGTAACAATTTCCAATATTATCCTCAAGTCTTCAATACTCTTTAATCTCAATGTCCAGTCAAATGTTTAAATCAAATTGGGACAGAGGGAATATATCATATCAAAATTTAGATAAATTAAGTCATATGAATAACATCTCTTAATAAAGTAAATTCAAGAGCAACTCTCTAAAATGTTCTCTGCCAAGGTTTCTCCTTGCGCAACGCCGTCTGCCGCCACTAGCATGGTCTCACCTTGAAGTGCTGCGTTCGGCGCTTCAACTAGGTGTTCCTCTTGTCGGTTTGATCACCGACGCTCGTTCACCCGCGGGTCACTTGGACGTCAGTCCCGTGGGCGTCTCGTCATGAGCGCCGTTTTTTTCTCGCCGCATCAAGGGTCGATTGTTGTTTCCCCGGCCGCTAGTCCGGCTTGGTTCCCGCCTCATCGCACACCATCCTAAGTTGTGCTCATCTCCTTCCTTTGTAAATATTTGATCATACAAGTAGGTGAGTTTTCCAAACTTTGAAAAACTCTAGTATTACCATGCAAACCTTTCAAACAATGTTCCTTAATTTAATATACTAGTTTCCCAAAGTTTGGAAAACAAGTTTTCCATCACTTGAAAGCTAGTTATATGATCTAATATTAACAAATGAAATTTGGAGTTGAAAATTTGAAAAATTTTACACAACTAAACGGAGCCTAAGTTGTGCTTCTCTTCCTTCTGGGTGAGCCGCTTGCAGTGCCGCCTCAAGCTTTGCCTCAGCAACGTCCCCGGCACAGTTTGTTCGACACCTCTGCCGCTGGAGTGGCTCTTGTTCGTCCGATGGTGTTTTGCGCTTCTAGCCTTCACGTGCAGGGTAGCGTCTCACTTGGTGCCGAGGATTCCGTGGTTTTCTTGGTGGGATTGGTGGCCACCCTTCTGTCGCGTGCTTCATCGCCAGTGTCGTGAGTTTCCATTCCGGCTATGGCAGCTGAAGACGTCGGAGTGCCCAAGGGTCCCTGATCTTTGGCTATTTGTGGGCAGCCATTTTGGTGCCTCTCTCTGTCACCGGTGGGGGTTTGCGTTTAGTTTGGTGGATGTTTATGGATGTCGGAATTTGGTGTTGATTGATATTGAGCTTGGATACATCGAGGTTTTTCTGAGTACGACAGAACTGAGCAACGCCTCATCCTGCCTGGTGTCATGATCTTGTCCCATAAGAATTGTCTAGGTGGTGGGTCTTCCTGGGCAGTTCTGATGTTGCATAATTTGACCCTTGGTGTTGTCAAGGATCTGAACCTTCTAGAACAACTCGAGCCCATTCGATGAGACATGAATTGGTTCCAGCGATGTTTGGCTTTGCCTGGAGCGGGGCTTGTACCCAGTTCAGCGTATTAGGTGCCCTTGGGTGAGAAGGTATTCTGGTAATCGTCAGATGAAGCTCATCGATGTTGGAGTGGGAATTCTCAGGGCCCCTCTCTAAACATTTTCCTCTTTGGGACGTCTCAAAAGTAATGCAACATTTATCTTTTTAGTAACTTTTTACATACTAATTTATCATATAATGCTTAACTCTATAGCTTAAGAAATAGAAAACAAAAAAAATAGTTAGTCTCTTTCTTCTCCAAATAAAATTTTCTATAATATAATTATTTAATTTTTATTATTAATATAATTATCATTCCAATTTGATTTGATTTTATTATTTTTCCTTGATTTCTGTGTTTAATTACATTTTCCAATATATAAAAATGGTGAAATGGGAAAGATAATACAAAATTTTTTAACCTTAATCTTCGTGTCAAGTAAAACTAATGTACTCCCCTGTCCCAGAAAGATTGCAGTTTTTTCACAATATTTAATCTACGATTTATTTTTATGAATTTATAGACATGTAAAGTTTTTTTTAACAACAATAAATTTATTGGATTATTAAAAAGTACAAAAACTAAACTCCAGCAAAATGCTAGAATGAGAATCCAATGAAAATAACAACCCAAATCCCTTTAAAGCAAACAAAAAAAAGCATCGAACTACCCCATCGCAAAAGAGAAAAATCTGTATCGTTTACAACCCTGATTCACCTTGAACTTCTAGAAAACTATGATCGATGTAGGTCCATGAGTGCTCCCAGATCCCTCTTTTCGCCTTTTACTCCCTAATTTTTAAAATTTCATCGCAATCTTCTTAATTTGTTCTTCATTTCGGCACGAGACCCATAATTCAAAGCTCCTCTTTTTTACTGGTTTGAACGCCTCGTCATAAATCTCTAATGCAACTCATTCACAACCTTCAAAAGAGCATCCCAGAAAATTGCTAACTTTATCAACACGCCTCTGATCTCTAATCGGTTTTTCGCTCCTAATAGTTTTCCTTGATCCATCTGACCCGTTATCCTTAAAAATTGCTTCCTCTTCCCTTATCTTCAAGCCGAATAAATTGTTGTCTAGAGAAGGTAACACTCCTGGAAAAATAAAAGTTTCAGGCTTGGAACCTAAAACTTTTTGTTTAGATTCCACCTTCTTCATCCCCTTCTTTTTCTCCTTATCAAACTTCTCCAAAACACCTAAAACAGTCTCCTCCGAACTCGTTATTGAGTCAGATGTAACATTTGGCTCCCCATGCAAATTCCCACAAAATTCAGTGACCTGGATAAGATTACCACCACCATTACTTTGACCATATCTGAAATGGTCAAAAGAAAAGTCTTTTATTAACCAAAGCCCCAGTTTTTGAGGAGCATGGCTGTAAATTTTCCTTCCCAACGCAATTAGACAAGCCTGCTCCTGCTCCTCCGCGTGAAGCATCAATCGCTTTCATCGATTTCAGCCTCCCTACTCGCCTTGCTCCACGCGCCTCCTCTAACCTGGATAAACTTCCCACAGTAGACGCCGGCCGGTCACCTTCTCCAACATCAACGAGACCAGCAAGTTGAGGCGTCACTAGCCCAGTTGGTTTGTTGCCCAGCATCGTCGGAGCAACAACGGGAATGGCTTCTTCATTCACGATTTGTATAGGCTCTGTTTGATTCGCTTCCTTCGGCACCTGACCGCTGCGGCACGCCGGCACCACGTGAACTGGCATCTGTGAGCTTGGCTCCACACTCATCTCCTCCGTTGTTACCACCACCCAGTCCATCGTAGCCACCGACACCAGATCTGTTCCAATCGTTGTTGCTGCGACCGAATCCAACCTAGCCACACCATCCTTAACGAACGAGGGCGCCGCACCACCACTTGAATCATTAATAGAGGGCGTCGACCAACCAGTGGAGAAGGTCCACCGCAGCCTCCACCGTAGATCCGCTATCATTACAACTCCTGGAGCAACCAACATCCTCCCTTGAAGAAACTAGGACCTTCGCACCATCATTTGGGACTTTGGACGAGTTCACCACCGCTGCCTTGGGATGCCATTGGCCACAATTTTTACAATGATGTCCACCACGAGGCTTACCTAAACTAGATCCCCTACTTAGAAAACCATAGAAACCCGATTCACTCTTCCCACATCCCAACAAAGCTTCTGTAAAGCGAAGAATTCGATTTTATCCTGTCCTCCTCCTTTATCCCTCGTTTGGTACGTTCAGGGATGAGATGAGTATTATCCCTTTTAATATTTTTATCTCATAAAAGTGGGATTAAATAATACCTCACCCACCAATGGATAAGGAGGGATGAGATAAAAAAAAAAGAAGAAAGAAATTTGAGACTATGACAAATTTATTTGATATAATCCCATCCAATCCTATCATAAATAATCTCATCCAATTCTATCCTAGATAATCCCACCTTATTTCATCTTAATCATCTCATCCCATTATTTTTTATCCCTGCAACCAAACGAGTCCCAAGTGAATTGGACGTTTCCGGAAAAATAATGCAAGAACGGTTGGAATTTTTTGTCCCAATTGACAAAATCTCCCACTTTTGTTGCCGTTGACCCTTAAAGAAAGGTTCCTCATCCCTGGTTTGAGGCCCACTAGTTTGAGATGGTTTTGCTTTGCATCTCCTCTGAAATTGATGAAATCATTCAAACTTGAAATAAACCATGATATATCCTCACCGACGAGATCGATGGATCCACGCCATCCAGAGGCGAAGCTATTATGGGACGGGGGGAGCGACCGCCCGCCCGTGATTTTTGTAAAAGTATAGGTATATGGTACATAATTAGAATAATTAAGGTTGTAATTTTTAATTTAATATACTTATACACTCTCTATTTTATGTACAAATTAAATATAAGTGTAAAATTGATCCAAATATGAAAAATATAACACCCAAATAATAAAATTTACACATTTAAAAAACAAAAACCCCACCACTTATTAGAAATGTCTCTTAGCTATACCCAAATGGTGAAATGGGCCAAGTCTATTTATTTTCTAAGTCTAGCCCATTTTGGCCCAACAAAATGTCAAAAACGTGAAATGTGTCTTAAGCCGACTCCTTCAAAGTTGCAAGTTTGCAACAAAACCTCAAAAAAAATCTTGCCCAGTTCTGCCGCCACCATCATCCTCAAATCTTCATTCGGATCTGTTCCTCCTCCGGCGGCGCCTCTCTTCCTCCTCCGGCGGCTGGCCCAACAGAGCAGGCCTGGCCAAGGGCTCATCTCCTCCGTACGAGCAGGGACAGCAGCAGCAGCAGCCAGCAACGCCAGCAGCATCATTTCTAATTCATCTTCAATTCTTCATTCTTGGTAATTTTTATTTACTTTTTGTTTTATATAGGTTTAATTGTTGTTTTAAATAGTTTTGATTCTTGGTTCAATCATTCTCCTTCAAACGTTAGTTACACTTGTAGTAGCATCTCTAATTTTTTTTGGAACAAAGAGCATCTCTAATTGTTGTTTTACATAGGTTCAATTTGTAAATTTAATTGTTTTACTAGCATTTTTGTTAATGGATCTCTAGCTCAATAGCTTAAATTTATAGGTTATTGTTACAAAACCCTATCCTTAAATAAACCGAATTTAATTCATATGTATGTTTAATTTTCAGTTTAGTATGAATATCAAGCAGAAGAAATTGTTTTCTTTCTTTCAAAAGAAAGATTCAAACAATTTGAAAAGTGGAAATCAACAGAAAATACCCAAGCTTCAAAAGATGGAGAAGAGGTTCTAGAAATAGCTGAAACTTCTAAACAAACTTCAAAGCCAAGTTCATCAATTTCTGCAAGCTTCTCATTCGTGCGTGATCCTGGTCAACGAGAACCTATATGGAAAGTACCGGTGAATGAACGTGATCAGGTAAGAAGAGCTTACTTGAAAGCTGGTCCTTATCAATTGAAACTTGATGCATATCCACTAGATGATCATGAAGAACGCAGGTTTCAATATTCTTGGTTTGGTGATAGTAATTGACTTGAGTATTCTCCAATAAAAGATGCTGCATATTGTTTACCATGCTATCTTTTTACTGAAACATCAAGAGCACAATGTGGTTGGGATGTGTTTATTGACAAAGATAAAGGTTTTCGGAAATGGAAAAGGGTGAGAAATGGTAGTCGATGTGCCTTTCTTAAACATGTAGGCTCAAATCCTTGTTCACCTCACAACAAGGCTGTCCTTCATTGTGATGCATTATTGAACCAATCTAGTCATATCGACAAGGTTATGGGGAGACAGTCAGATCAAGATGTTGCAAGGAATAGACTCAGAGTTAAAACTTCAATAGAAGTCATTCGGTTTTTGTCGTTTAAGGGGATTTCTTTTAGAGGTCATGATGAGTCTTTGAATTCTAAAAATAGAGGAAACTTTATTGAGTTGATCAAACTTTTGGCATCTTACAATGATGAAGTAGAAAGTGTTGTTCTTGGTCATGCACCTGGGAATGCAAAATATATTTCATCTGATATCCAGAAAGAAATTTTAGAAGTTATTGGGCGCAAAATTAGGAAACAAATTTGTGATGATATTGGTGATGCTAAATTTTGCATACTAGTTGATGAAACTTGTGATGAAAGTAAGAAGGAGCAAATGGCTCTTGTTCTACGCTTTGTTGATGTCAATGGCTTTATACAAGAGCGTTTTTTTTTTCATATTTCACATGTGAAAAATACATCATCAAGCACCCTATACAGTGAGATTTGTAGCATTCTTGGTCATTATGGTTTAAATATTCAGAATATTCGTGGTCAAGGCTATGATGGTGCTAGTAACATGCGTGGTGAATGGAATGGATTGCAAGCATTGTTTCTTAAAGAATGTCCGCATGCTTACTACGTTCATTGCTTAGCACATAGATTGCAATTGGCATTAGTTACAGCTGCAAGAGAGGTACATGTTGTGCATGATTTCTTTAAAGATATATATGCCATTGTGAATGCTGCTACTTCTTCTTCGAAACGTCATGATGAGTTAGAAGCTGCGCATATTCAGAATATAGCTTGCTTGATTGATACTGATGAGCTTGAAACCGGAACTGGTGCTAACCAAATGAGTACTTTGAAAAGACCATGTGAAACACGTTGGAGCTCTCACTTTGGCTCAATTCATAGTCTTCTGAATATGTATGCTGCTACTTGTAAAGTTCTGGATAATATTGCAACGGATGGTTATAACGTTGCTTCTAGAGGTGATGCAGCTTCAGCTTTGGAAAGGATCTTGTCATTTAGGTTCATCTTTATTGCTCATCTGATGTTAGAGATTTTTGGTATTACTGAGACTTTATGCATGGCATTGCAAGAAAAGAGTCAAGACATTGTTGAAGCGATGGATACAGTGAAAGGTACTTCAGCATTACTACGACAATTAAGGATGGAGGGTTGGGAGTCTTTTTCGAAAGTTGAATCATTTTCAAGTATTATGCCAAAGATTTCACATGTCAAGAACTTGCAATGCTAAAATATCAATTGCAACACTTTCATTATGAAGCTACAAACTCTACAAATTTTGAAGAATTTTCGACAATTGGTGCAATATGTCAAGTTTTAGCAGTAACAGGGAAAAGGAGTATTTATTTCCTTGTTGACAGATTGATCCGTTTGATATTGACTTTACCCGTGTCTACTGCTACTACAGAGCGTGCATTCTCAGCTATGAAAATTGTGAAGACCAGATTACGAACCAAGATGAGCAATGATTTTCTAGCTAATACTCTTATTATGTACATTGAGAGAGATGTTGCTATGAAATTTAGTTTAGAAGAGTTGGTAGATGATTTCAGAGATTTTAAGGAACGTCGTGTTAGATTGTAACAGCTTTTGCTATGTATTTTGAGTACTTTTGGTATACATATGACTACTGAGTAAAAAATAATTTTGATATGCATCTACCGCCCCCCCATGAATTTTTTCCTGGCTTCGCCCCTGACGCCATCGTCGCCCATTTTCTGTTATCCGAAGAGTAACTTCATGGAATCCCCATTCAACAAGAAGGATAAAAGATTTTTGCTCAACTGTAAGTGAAATTTCTGCATCAAATCTCATGATTTTTGCCCAAAAACTAGAGATGGGCGAGCTTCTCACTCTAGAGCACGAATTTATTTCCTTCTTATAGACATGTAAAGTTGAATGATCTATATGTTTCTCATAATTTGTAATCTAAATTTTTTAGATATATTTTTTTGATTTTTTTCACTGTTTATCTTAGTATAATTTTGAGTCAAATACTACAAATTGAAACATTAAAATCAAACACAACAATTTTTATGGGACTTATGGAGTATTATAATTGAGACAAAGGAAGTAATAGAAATAAAGAGGAGGCAAGAAACCGGGTCTTCTCCTCCGCCTTGGAGGTGAGGTGTTTGCTTTTAATTTTTTTACACTCTGTCCGTTCGTAAATAATTGTTCCATTTGATTTTATTGTTTTCAATGTTTAATGTTTAACTCAAAATTTAATAAAAATAAATACTTTAAAAAAATAAAAATAAAAATTTTAAATTATAATAAACATATGAAATATTTAATTTTCAATATTAACTATTCATGAAAAAATTATAGATTAATTACTAAGAAATTATAAAAATAAATGAACTAATTTTTAACGAAAGGAATGAGTATCTTTCATCTTACCATAAAAGAAAGAAAAAGAAACAGAGAGAGTAACATAGAGAACTGCTAGAAGCCTAGAACTGATAGTTTTGAGTTGATGGACCGGTATAGTTAAAAGAACCGGACCGGACCGGCCGGTCGGACCGGTTAAACCGTGAACCGGTTGTCTGTCCGGTCCGGTTATTGGTTTTTCACCACGTTGGTCAAAAACCGGTCAAAACCGGGAAAAACCGGAAAAACCGGTCAAAACCATTTAAACCGAAAACCAATGAACCGGCGGTTCAACCAAAATGAGGTGAAAAAATTCTAATTTAATTTGTTTTTTTTAAAAAAACAAACTCAAATAAGGAAAAAAACTCAAATTTAATTGAGGAGTGAGAGTCAATATTAAGGTTTTATCTACTTAACTCTAAATCATCCACAAAGTTTTATTTTTTGTACAAATAAACTCTTATATTCTTTAGAATTATTATTTTAACCTTTCATCTTTTAAGTAAATAATAATAGTTCTTATTGATTCTTAAAAATATGCATTATTATATGAATTATATTGTTACTGATTCTATAAGATGGGTATTTATTAATAATTTATAATAATATAAAAGTAAAGTCCAACCACCGATTCAACCGATTCGACCGATTAAACCTCGAACCACTAACTTTATTTGCTCAACGAGTTCGGTTTTTTAACCATAACCGGTACCAGAGTCCAATGTCAAACACATAGGGCTAAGTTGCATGTGAATTTCAAAGGCCAAAATACACTCCACTACCCTGAAGTTTGTAATTCAGACAGTTCAAGGCCTAGACTACAACTCGGATCAACTCAGGGCCCCAACTATCACAAGTTGAACACTTTGGGCCCTGCACTCAATAATCCTTGCACGTGACCTAGACAGACGTTTGAGATGGTTACAGAAACATAAAGGTTTTCTAGCAATGCTTGAACCCACCTTGGGTCGCAATTGACACCATGTCCCCCACCACTGCTAAGATCATCCCTGCCATGCTCCCCAGCCAATCATACTCGTCGGATAATATTTTCAACACAACAACTCCGACCATCGCCTCCTCCGGTCCTTGTCGATTTTTCACAGTTGATTCCATTTGCTCGGTTGCTAGATCCAACAACGTTAGAGCTTTGCTGGTGACTTCTCAGCCTGAGATGGGGTCGAGCATGAAGCACGCCATGCAATGGCTTATCTAGCGGCGGAGATGATGGCAGATGACAGAGAGAGCGACAGCCTGTACGAAGGGGCTATGTTTCTATTGTTTGATTAAGTTGGTTCTTTACAGGTGAGGTGAGGTTCTGGGATAGAGTACCGAGCTAGGCTTCTAATGATAAAGCAATTAAAACCACTAATTATCCAAATAAGTTTGGCTTCCGTAAATATATATGTTTTGTTGCTGATGAGTTTTGGTTTCCGCATCTATGCTTTGCTGGCTTTGATTCAACTACTTTGGTATTCTTCTCATCAAGCATGTCAAACCAATAGTTCTAAAACTCAACTAAGCCTCCAGTTAAGCAAGCCATCAAGTATCTACAAGTTTAATTTGATCGTGGTTATAAAATTAGTCTTTTAGTTTACCAACCAGTTGTGGTCTCGGCCGATGTTCAAGAAGCAACAAATATTATTCATTTTTCAAAGACAATTCATCTCATAATTCATCATCGCTGAAAAGGGCACTGTCTCCATCACCGGTCGATTGATTTCAGCTCCTATGTGAGAACAACACCAAGGGTGTTGCTTTGTTGCTACCGTTGCTCCAGCTGATGGTTGAAAGTATTTGCCGGCCCGAAGAAACTTAACTACTGGACCTACCCGCCACCACCACCATATTAGAGATTGTCTATCCCAAAAGAAGTCATGCGAGATCGATGGGGATACTCCAAAAATCACCTCATCCTTGTAATCACTCTCCTCATCATCGTCGGACACCCTCTTTCCCATTTTCCGACTGAAGCTCCGAAAGTATTCCTTCAACAAGCTTCAAATCACCAATTTCAACTTCGGTAGTGAGAAAATTCTCGAGCTCCATTTGAACGAACGACGACGACAAGCCTACTGCATCCTTTGACGAAAAACAGGAATTGCGCGTAGAAAATAGAGTTGAGAGAGATGGCAAGAAGAGACGAGGTGATAAAGCTAACCGTGGTAACTGTAGGCCCCAAAATGTTCAACTTTTAATAGTTGGGGCCCTAAACAAAGTGTATTTTGGCCAATTTCAAATGAAGTGGTGCACTCAACCGGGAGGAGTCTGCTCGCCCAATTCCTAAAGTTTAGGGGCTTCGGCCTTGGAGCGCACTTTAGCAGTTCCAAAACACCCACTTTAATTTTATTTTTTTTTTACAAGAAATACTTATTTTATTAATGAAAACTCATTACAAAATAAGTCGTAAACGACGAATTAGTACCTGGAATAAGCACAAGTAAACATGCTCATTAAAGGGGAAATATCCACATATATGGAAGTATTTTAGAAAACCAAAACCACTACGGTTGAGATCACCTTGTCTGGCCTCCAAAGGCTAAGCAAATCATGACGTCATGACCAGTATGACGGATAAACGGATCTTTAATCAGGCTCACGGTACCCCTGCACGTCCAAAGGCTAAATAGTACCGGTGCATCATATTAAGCTAAGAAGAGCACTAATCGTAGAAATAAAAGTGACGAAAATAACCACTCATCGATAACTAGAAAACCAAAACAAAACCAAAAGCAAAAAACAGTAGGTTCTGAAAAATAACTGACAGACCCAATAAAAATAACTGACATAGCAAAACTTAAATGACCGCCTACACGTTCCTAACCAATCGCAGACTGACCACGGGAACCCGGGCAGTCCAAAACCTGAAGCTTCATCACCCTGCAAACGCTCGACCCTGTCGCTCCAAAGAAACCTCCATCCTTTGATATTGTTCGAATTGTGGACCACCTTAATCACCAAACCAAATCTAAACAACCCCTATGTGGCCATCTTCGAACCGGACCAGGGACAACCAAGGCATCAGAAACAAGCGTCGGCCTTTGCCGAGAGCTTCAACAAGACGCCACGCGCACTAAGGTCGAGACGACGGGCCAAAACATCGACTGGGGGTTGGCATCACCGTGCTGGTCGACCCGAGTTTCCGAACGCTAGCCCTACTGCGACATCGTTGATTTGGGCAAAAACGGACGACCGCGAACCAAGCTTGTGGCCGCACTCCACAAAATCGGCCAAGCAAGGGAATGTTGGATAAGCTTCAAGAATGTAACTTGCAGCCTAAGATATCTCTAACAAGTTTGGTTAGGATAAGGAAGGCTTAATGTATTCCTAGTAGAATTAGGAGTTGTCTAATTCTAATAGAAGTAGGAGAGAGCAAAGCCGTGCTACTACTACTACTACTATATATATCATTGTTAAGTTGTAACAATGATAACCTAGAGCTTTGGTGTTTTAGTTTTTGAGATATTTTTCTAAACATAATAAGAGAGTTATTCTTATACACAAGGCTAAGTACTACGAGCTTAACTTCATGTGGTATCGAGCTTGAAGAAAAGCGATCAACAAGGAGAGAAGTAGAAGAGACAACCAAGCCATGGGAGATCTCACCACTTCATCTCAACCGAAGGAATTAATTCCCTCTTCAATCCAATGCCCCATGCTAAACCCTACAAACTATACGGTATGGGCCATGAGGATGAAAGTATTATTGCGCATTCATAAGGTGTGGGAAACGATTGAACCAGGAACAACCGAATCCCACAAGAATGACGTCGCAATAGGACTGCTCTTCCAATCCATCCCGGAGGCCCTTATTCTGCAGGTAGGCGAACAAGATTCTCCAAAAGGGATATGGGAAGCAATCAAAACTCGTCACCTAGGTGCTGATCGTGTCAAGGAAGCAAGACTTCAAACCCTAATATCTGAGTTTGAAAGAATCAAGATGAAGGACACAGATACAATAGATAGCTTTGCGGGAAAGCTATCTGAACTAGCGTCAAAATCAGCAGCTCTTGGCCAAGCGATTGGAGAACCTAAACTAGTGAAGAAGTTTCTCAATAGCTTGCCAAGAAACAAATTCATCCACATCATAGCCTCTCTTGAACAGGTGCTAGATTTGAACAAAACAGGATTTGAAGACATTATAGGAAGACTCAAAGCATATGAAGAAAGAATTCTCGATGAACAGAACCATGCGAAACACAAGGCAAACTTCTGTTTATGAATTCTGATCAAAACAACTTTGCGCCACCACGAGAGAGAGGACGTGGAAGAGGAGGCAGAAGAGGAGGTAGAGGTTTTAGAGGCCGAGGAAGAGGGAGATTCAACTCACAAGAACGAAACCAAACCGATCAAACTCACACAAGAGAAAAGAAGGACAGATCAAAAATAATCTGCTATCGTTGCGATAAACCCGGTCACTTTGCCTCCACCTGCCCCGAAAGAACACAAAAGCTACAAGAGGCAAACAAAGTAGAGACGGAAGAGGCTGATCCAGTACTTTATATGCATGAAATCGTGTTCCTAAATGAAGAAAATTTCATACCAAAGAACTACAGCTCCAATGAACAGGAAGGAGTTTGGTATCTTGACAATGGGGCAAGCAATCACATGACTGGCAACAAGACATACTTCTCGGAACTCAAAGAAACCATAAAGGGCAAGGTAAAGTTCGGAGATGGATCATGTGTCGAAATAGGAGGGAAAGGATCAATTCTGTTCCAAGACAAAACCGATGAGCAAAGACTTGTCACGGACATCTACTATATCCCTGAACTTAAAAGTAATATCCTCAGCCTAGGTCAAGCCACGGAAGCCGGGTGTGATGTAAGAATGCGACTAGACTACTTGACACTTCATGACTCAAGTGGAAGACTCTTGATGAAGGTCGACGCTCACCAAATAGACTCTACAAAATCAAGCTAAAAATAGGCAAACCGACATGCCTACACACAAGAATAGAAGATGATACTTAGAGGTGGCACGCAAGGTTGGGACATATAAACTTTAAAACAATCAAAGCTATGTCCCAACAAGAAATGGTTCATGGACTGCCAGAGGTCAGAGAAGAAAAGGGACTGTGTGAGTCATGCCTAGTTGGGAAGCAAACTCGGCAACCATTCCCAAGGACAGCTATGTTCCGAGCATCTAAACCTCTAGAACTCCTACATGCAGACCTATGTGGACCGATAACACCGCAAACTAGTGCTCATAACAGGTATATATTTGTCATCATAGATGATTTTTCAAGATACATGTGGACGATATTAATGAAAGAAAAGAGTGAAGCATTCGGCGATTCAAGGTGTTTAAAGGCCTGGTAGAGAAGGATCTTGGGAGAGCAATTATGACTCTTAGAACGGATAGAGGAGGAGAGTTCACCTCAAAAGAGTTCCATGAATTCTGTGAGTTAAATGGGATCAAGAGGCACTTCACGGCACCCTACACACCACAACAGAATGGTGTAGTAGAGAGAAGAAATAGAACATTGTTGGAGATGACAAGGAGTATCCTCAAAGCAATGAAGGTACCAAACCAGTTATGGGGGAAGCAGATTCGCCATTCAACTTATGTGATCAACAGAATTCCAACGAGAGCCCTTGAAAACATGACTCCATATGAATGCTTGCGACAAAAGAAACCTAACCTTGAACATCTAAAGGTTTTCGGTGCTTAGCATACTCAAAGGTTAAGGGAACAAATCTCAAGAAATTGGATGACAGATCAGAGTCACTAGTTCATCTTGGGATTGAACCAGGATCCAAGGCCTACAGATTATATAACCCAATAGCACAGAAGATAGTCGTGAGCCGTGACGTGATATTTGATGAGAAGACTAGCTGGAACTGGAATGAAACAACAACTGGACCGAGAAGAGATCCAGGTATGTTTCACATGAGATGGGGTGAAGCTATAGATACAGGAGAAGGTCCCGCATTGATCACAAACAACCAAGACCAAGGTCATGACGATACCGAATTCAGTAACCTCGAACACCATAACTCAAGTTGGAGATGACAACGACACAGATCAAGACTCTCATAACAATTATGAGAATGAAGCTCATCAGCAACAAGTAGAGCAACCTCTAAGGAGATCAACTCGCCAAGTAAGTCAACCTCGTTATCTTAATGACTATGTACTTCATGCCTCAGTGGAATGTGAGAGACTCCTACTTGTGATAAATGATGAGCCGAGCTGTTATAAAGAAGCTAAAAGTTCACTAAAATGGAGACAAGCATGCAGAGAAGAGATTGACTCAATCAACAAAAACAAGACATGGTTCCTAGTTGACAAACCTAGAGAGACAAAGATTATTGGTCTCAAGTGGGTTTTCAAGATCAAGAAAAATGCGGATGGTACTATCAACAAATACAAGGCGCGACTTGTAGCTAAGGGATATGTACAAGAATCTGGCATAGACTTTGATGAAGCATTTGCACCGGTAGCTCGTCTTGAAACCATACGATTGTTGATTGCACTAGCAGCGTCACAAGGATGGGAAATTCATCATTTAGATGTGGCAACAGCATTCCTACATGGAGAATTAAAGGAAGATGTTTATGTTGCCCAACCTGAAGGATTTGAAGTAAAAGGTGAAGAACACAAAGTGTACAAGCTCTCGAAAGCCTTGTATGGCTTGAGACAAGCTCCTCGAGCTTGGAACACAAAATTAGATCAGACTTTGAAAGAGATGAGATTCAAAAGATGCTCAAAAGAAACCTCTGTGTATCGCAAAGAAGAAGGAGGAACTCTTCTCATTGTTGCTATCTACGTGGACGACTTGTTTGTGACCGGCAACACCATCAAAGTCATAAGTGAGTTCAAGGCTGGGATGTCAACAAAGTTTGAAATGTCGGATCTCGGAAGGCTCACTTACTATCTCGGTATTGAAGTACATCAACTTGAAGATAGAATTGAAATCAAACAGGAAGGTTATGCACGAAGGATCTTGAGTGAAGCCGGCCTAGAAACTTGCAACCCAACTCAAGTACCTATGGAGTTTGGACTGAAAGTTTCAAAAGCACAAACGAGAGATAGATCCTACACATTATAGAAGGAATGTAGGGTGCTTACGGTATCTATTACATACACGACCAGACTTAGCATTCTCTGTTGGAGTCGCTAGCGGATACATGCAGAGCCCTCGCAAGTCACATGGTGAGATAATGAAGCACATCTGCGGTACCTTAAGGGAACAGCTTGCATATGGCCTGAAGTTTAAACGAGAAGGATCAAAAAAGATTATTGGCTTCAGTGATAGTAGTCATAATATTGATCAAGATGATGGGAGAAGTACCACAGGACACATTTTCTACTTTGGAAACTCTCCCATTACTTGGTGTTCACAAAAACAAGACACAGTTGCACTCTCATCGTGTGAGGCTGAGTTCATGGCAGCAACTGAGGCGGCTAGACAAGCCATCGGCTTCAAGACTTGTTAAGCGAGATCACTGGATGGAAGACCGAACAGATCATCATCAAGATTGACAACAAGTCAGCAATAGCACTCACCAAAAATCCGGTATTTCATGGTAAGAGTAAACACATACACAAACGTTACCATTTTATACGAGAATGCATTGAGAATGATCTTGTTAATGTGGAACACATACCGGGAGTTGAACAAAAGGCAGATATCTTAACTAAAGCTTTGGCACGGATCAAGTTCAGCGAGATGAGAAGCTTGATAGGAGTTCAAGACATATCCAAGAACAACTTGAAGCTTACGAGGAGAATGTTGGATAAGCTTCAAGAATGTAACTTGCAGCCTAAGATATCTCTAACAAGTTTGGTTAGGATAAGGAAGGCTTAATGTATTCCTAGTAGAATTAGGAGTTGTCTAATTCTAATAGAAGTAGGAAAGAGCAAAGTCGTGCTACTACTACTACTATATATATCATTGTTAAGATGTAACAATGATAACCTAGAGCTTTGGTGTTTTAGTTTTTGAGATATTTTTCTAAACATAATAAGAGAGTTATTCTTATACACAAGGCTAAGTACTACGAGCTTAACTTCAGGGAACGCCAGAGAACTCGTCGAAAGGGAGCTCGACTCAACGGCGGAAATGCGCCACTAGCGATAGTGGACCTAGCACCAGCAGCGAGGCTGCGGTGCAGGGAAATGAGAGGTGCAGCGGCTTGGTTCCTCGAGAACCCTAGCAGAGCACCCATATCTGATATGCAAACTATTTTTTTCAAAATAAAAAAAAATCACACTTAATTTGCTTTTTAACACAATCTCCTCGTCTTTTCTCTCACACGTAGGCTATGTTTGCAATATCACGCTCAAGGAATATCAGGGTTTGAGTGATATTGATAAATCATAAAACCAACTCTCATTTATGCAAAAGTTCATAAACTTGTCCCACAATTTTAAAATCCTATAATTCCCCCACCATCTTCTCCACCCACAATCTATGTCACCCCTGTACATCACCCACCTCACCTGCTACCACCATCTTCATCACACCGACATCACCGTCATAAGCTAAGCCCACCGCCATCCCGATTTTGCCACCGCCAGCCCGAGCAGTAGTGATCTCGCGTCCTCCGATGTTTCAAATCCGAAGCAATCGGCCACCTCCGCCATCGATTCACCAAGCATCGCTTGTCTCGCCGTCAAGCCATGCTCATGTTGTCGCCCACCAACGTTGTGGTTGTCCTTCCGAGGAAGAGCTCATCACGATTCGTGATGAGGTGTCGAAGTACATGTTCGACGGCGGTTTGGTAACAATTTTTTCCTCTCAATTTGACGACTAGGTTTGAATTTCGAAAGTTTAATGTTGATTTTAGGGGGAATTTTCAGAGATTCTTCAGTACCAAGCAAAATTTCGCCATTGATACAAGGGAGGAAAGAGTGAGGAAATCGAAATTGTCAAATCCACAGGGTGGGCAAAGATGGTGAGTGGTTCGGTGAGGGTAGGTATACGGGCCGGCGACGGCGGGGTGTAGTGGGTGCACGGGATGGGCAAGCTGTTGGGAGGCGATGCTGTAGGGAGAGGTGGCGATGGTGCAAGTGGTGAGGCGGTGGTTGGCACTATGGTAGGGTGATGTGTGACTAAAAAAGCTTTGAAGATTGAATGTTAATTCAAGTAAGTTTAGGGATGATATGGGGGATTAATAATTGATAGTTGAAATCAAGTTTTGGACATAACCTGATTTTGCAAACAGACCCATAACAATCTTAAGTGTGCCGACATAAATTATGTATGCGAGAGATGGAGAGTGTAAGAGAACACGTTTCTCTAAACATTTAAAACAAGGCGAGTCAACATTTTCCACGTTTCTATAAATTAATTGCTGATTTATGAAGTTCCTTCCACGTTTCTAAAAAAATTGCTCTATAAAATGCCTTTATCACTTCCTAGTACTTACCTCAGATTAACAAGCTAGCTAGCCAATGGCGTTGAGGTTCATGTCGAGTTATTCTTTGTGCTTGTCCAAATCGAGCCTCTCTTGTACCAAAATGTACGACGGAAAATGGAAACGTCGTCGTTTGAATCTCAACAAACGAGAGCACTTAAACATCTGCTGCCATGCAAGCTCGCCGTTGCCGGTGGAGACCCGGCGGCGGACCGCCAACTATGAACCGAGCTCGTGGGATTACGATTTGTTACAGTCCATAAGTGCTACTAATTCTGAATCGGTAATGTCATCAGATCTAATTTCACTCTAGCTACTAATTACTTCTGCTAATATCTTTATATCTTTATTGTTATTATATATAAAAAGGATTTATATCATATCCACAACACCATCATCTATTCAATTCAATTCATATTCAAATTCAAATCCAATTCAAATATATATAAACATTTTGTTACTGTTTAATGAACAATACGTTTTTTTGTCCTCTTCCACCTTTTTTTTATAAACATAACGAGTAAGAGTATGTTATCATAACATTAAAATATTTTTGTACCAAATAAAAGAACATTGTTTCACTTTAATTTTATTTTAGTCCATTTCTATCATTGTAAATGCACTCATTCAAAGAGTCTAGGAAATAGTTTGAGAGTGGTACAGAGCAATGACGGAACCAGAAATTCGAAGTTGATGGGGCTAGTGGGTAGATTAAATTAGGGGTTGGAATTTGCAACCATAAAACGTCGGCTTTAACCCATTTTATAATGACTGCAGACCAACCTCTATATATAGTAATAGTTGAAGTAATGGAGGTTAGCGACGCTATTTTCCAATGAAGCCGTCATTAATCATTAACTCCTAACTCGATTGAGAACATAAAAAGCGACCTAAGAAAATTTTTGACTCCGCTAACATTTTACGTAGAAAAATAATAATACAAATTCTTACAATCAAATTGGTATCATGGGTTCATTTTTATTTCTTTTACTTGATTTTTTATAGAAAGCAATATTTCCAAATAAAGAAATAAAAAACAGTGAGAAAATAATAAAAAAAAGAGAATTGCGTGTAATAATAAACTCAAACTCATGACAAGTATAAAAATAAAAATGGATTAGTAATAAAAATTAAATAATATATAAACAATCTTACAAAAACTACCGCGCATAAATCCGAAATTTAAATGTACTAAAAGATGATTAAAATGAAAAATTAAAGATTAATTAGACATGGCCCCAAACCACAACATATCAAATTTAAATGACTTAGATAAAACTATAAATAGAAAACATGGATCAAATTTTTTTTACCTAACCAAGTTGAGCTGGCTTCTTTTATGGATGCAATTTGGGTATGTGAGAAAAAATGGACCATTTAGATTGGGATTTAATAATAAGTGGGTAAAAAATTATTTTATGATTGAGTGGGAGGCTAGTGGGTAAATTGTTACATTAATCCTTATAATTTCTACCATATACCATATACCCCCATTAACTTTGGGGGGCAGTAGCACCCCCCTGTCCCAATACAGTTCCGTCAGTGGTACAGAAAATGAATTTAGAAGGGGTGATGATGAAAATTTATGTAAAATATATACAAACGGTGTGGCTTCAAACCTCACAAATGTGAGGTGAATTTTTGGTTATTCACCTCATCATTTTTAGTGAATCACTCAACAAATTCGGACCTCACCGTATTCACGGGAGATCCGAATATCAGAAATCTGAAGTGAATCACTCTTTGCTCCCTCGCTGGCCCCACCCCCACTGCTGCCCCCTCGCCTTCCCCCCAGCACGTGTCTCTCCCTTCTCCCTCACTAATGCCCCTTGCTGGCCCCCCACGTACCCTGCCTCTAGCCCACTCACTTGTCTACTGAATCTGATTAAGTGTGAGGTTCCCAAAATTAAAAAAGTGAATTTTTGGTGGATGGATGATGTCAAATTTGATGAAAATTTTTTCCCCCACTCCCAAGTTTGAAACCCCCTATTGTTGAGTGAACAGTACGCTTTTTGTCCTCTTCCACTTTTTTATGTTGTTTATGAACATAATGACTCACAGATTTATTACTTTCTCTCAAAGTATATTATCACAAAATTAAAATATTTTTGTACCAAATGAATTGACATTTTTTCACTTTAGTTTTATTTTATGTCATTGTTACCATTTTAAATGCACTCATTTAAAGAGTCTATGAAGTAATTTGGGAGTGGTACAGAGAATGAATTTGGAATGGGTAATGATGAAAATTTATGTAAAACATATACAAAAGCGTGTTGTTATTGTTCAGTGAACAGTGCACTTTTTTTTCCTCTTCCACCTTTTTTTTTATAATTTTTTGTGTTTATAAACATAATGAGTCACAGATTTATTACTCTCTTTTTAAGTGTGTTATCACAACATCAAAATATTTTTGTACAAAATGAAATGACATTTTTCGACTTTAGTTTTATTTTAGTCCATTTTTACTCTTTTAAATGCATTCATTCAAAGAGTCTAAGAAGTAATTTGGGAGTGGTACAGAGAAGAGAATGAGTTTGGAATGAATAATGATGAAAATTGATACATTTCCTAAAAATGAAAGCTTTTCACACAAACTTTATCTTATTACCCTTAATTTCTCTTCACTCAAAAAAGTTACATTTGTCTTATATGTCTACTTTACTTTTTTACCCACTAGTCAACAATACACCTTAAAATGTACTCCCTTCGTCCCCAAAAGATTGTTATGTTTGACTTTAATGTTTAAAGTTGCAGTGTTTGACTCATTATTTTACTAAGATAAATAGTGAAAAAAATTCAAAAAAAATATATCTTGAAAGTTTAGATTGCAAATTATGAGAAACATATGGATCATTTAACTTTACATGTCTATAAATTTATAAAAATAAATTATAGATTAATTACCATGAAAACATAATAGAGAAAAGACTGTATTTTTATGGAATAGAGAGAGTATCATCTTTGGTGGGACTGAGGAAGTATTAGCATGAAATTCTCTAGAATTTCATTGTAAAAGGGTGACAGTGATAAAATTGTTTTCTACGGCCATTGGATAAAATATTTACTCAGTATAAAATATAGTATATAGTGTATATTGAAGTTTTATAATCCATACTTGTTGATTTTGGATAACAGTATGAATTTCTGATTTTGGATAACAGTATGAATTTGGTGAAGAAAGAGCAAGATTTATGAAAGAGGATATTAGGCGATTATTACGCGATGAACAAGCCAAACCATGTGAAATTGTCCTATTGATCGACAACATCCAACGGCTAGGATTGGAACTTCATTTCGAAGAGGATACCATCTCGGCCCTCCATCGGGTGGTGATTCCGATTTTGGAATTCACTGATGTAAACGACACCGTTTCAAACCTCCACTTTGTTGCTCTCAGCTTTAGGCTCCTAAGAGAACATGGTTTTCAGGTCTCTCAAGGTATAGATATGATATATTAGAACAAATTGATTAACTTTTGGTAGGTTGGTCAAACATAAACTCTATCCATTCTCATGACCCTATTTCACTCATTTATGCTTCTAAACATGTAGTACTCTAACATTACCCTTTATTATAACTCCCTTTGTCATAAAAGATGTTACATTTTCCGTTTAGGTTACATTTTTTTTCTGATGGAAAGTTTATCTACCTATTTTTTTTACTTTGTTACCCTCATTTTACCTTATATTTATCCCTACTTTCTAATTTTTCTTTAATCTTCACGCTCAAACAAACGTATCATTAACGTTTCGTATTCTCCATCGTAATTTATGGTTTTATAATGTAGACATAAGTACAATAAAATTTGTTAGAACATGTATACATGATATCTACAAAAATAAGAAGGGAAGGAGACACCAATATCCTATTTAACAATATTACAATTTTTCATTTATCAAACCAAAATTAGTCGAACCTAATAATACCTACAATCTTTTTGATGGCGCTAATGACCTATAATACATGTAGATGTCTTTGAAAGGTTCAGGGGTGAAAATGGACGGTTCAAAACAAAACTTATTGAAGATGTGGAGGGAATGTTGAGTCTATACGAAGCTTCCCATCTAGGGTATGAAGGAGAAAATGTTCTCGATGAAACTAAAACTTTCACACGCAGAAATCTCACTCACGTCCTCAATCTTTCGACGCTTGTCAAACCCCTCGTAAGACAAATAAATCATGCATTGGAGCTCCCTTTCCATCGTCGAATGCGACGGCTAGAAGCTCGATGGAATGTGGAATCCTACAACCCTCAATTCAATGGCGCCAATCATGTTGTTCTTCAGCTTGCTAAGTACGATTTCAACTCCGTGCAATCTGTTCACCGGGAAGAACTCCAAGACCTAATTAGGTAACATGACTTAATCCCAATTCGTTGGTGCGAAATCACATTAAGCTAGTGGATTGATCTCTTAAATCTAATCATTAGTCTTTCTACAAAATTTTGGATTAGTTAATGTATTTCTCTAATTGCCGATGTACGTTTGATATCAGATGGTGGAAGGATTTAGGACTTTTAAACAAGGTTAGCTTTGCAAGGGACAGACTAGTGGAGTGCTATTTTTGGAGTGTTGGGATGGCATCAGAACCACAATACAAAGAATGTAGAAAAGCACTTACAAAGGTTGCATCTTTCATAACTGTTCTTGATGATGTCTATGATGTTTATGGAACAATGGAAGAGCTTGAGTTGTTCACATGTGCTGTGGAGAGGTCTGTAAGTCATGTTACTTCTTTCATTAATCTAATCTTGTGCCCTAATAAGAGAAATTAAAAAGCAATATTTTATTTAGAGGGACCAAAATGCTTTAACCCCAAAATTTAAGTGACTTTTTAAGGGTTTTATCGATGATAATTTTGTATTGTCCCCCGCGATTTCTTTGTTCAATTACCTGCAGGTGGGATGTGAGGATGGTAAATGACATGCCGGATTATATGAAAATATGCTTTCTTGCTTTCTACAACACTATTAACGAAATAGCCTACGATATCCTGCAAGAGCGAGGAGCAAGTGCTATTTCCTACCTAGCAAAAGCGGTATCTCATTCTTCACTTTTTCTCAATTAATTAATTATTTGATTAAACGAAATTGTCTGATAAATTACTTTTTTAAAATAATTAAATATGAAACTAAAACATTTTTTTTTTCATATAATTAAGTACTAAATGTAATGTAAGACGTTGTTTTTGTCTATTGGTACATCATTGTAATTATGTGACTACTAATTAATGTTTCCAATTTAAAGTGTGTGGGACTCAAATATATGTCGTTTTTGTCGTCACAGTGGGCTGATTTACTCCATGCATTTATGAAAGAAGCAAAATGGTCCACGGCCAGACACACACCAAGTCTCCAAGAATATCTAAACAACGGATGGTTGTCATCGTCGGGTCCTCTTCTTCTGGTTCATGCCTACTTCTTTATGTCTAATTACAACATGGACACTGAAGAACTGGAAAACTTACAAAACTACCACGCTCTTTTGCGAATGCCGTCCCTCATCTTTCGCCTTTGCAACGATTCTTCCACATTTAAGGTAACTGATCAACAAAATAGCGCATAGATAGAAACTTTCTCTAATTAGAGTGGGTCGGACAACCATCATTAGCGTGGAGCGATCCGCAGAGGGCCGATCAATGTTGGATCAGTCCATGGAGCTGGTCGACCCACTAAACTTCTAACACTAAAAGCAATATATTGATAGTTAACCTTTTCAACCTCTTAACAATGATGAATTGAACAGGCTGAAATGGAAAAAGGTGATGTTGCAAAGGCTATACAATGTTACATGAAAGATACAGGAGGAGGTGAGGAAGAGGCCAGGGAACACATAGCAAATTTGATTGAGGAGACATGGAAGAAGCTTAACAAAGAAGCTGCAAGCAATTCATCATCATCATTTTCTAAGGCATTTATCAAAACTGCGATTGATCTAGCCCGAATTTCTCATGCTCACTACCAATATGGTGATAGGCATGGAGCTCCGGATTCAAGATCCAAGAATCGTGTTAGCTCGCTCTTTATTCAACCCATTTCGATCGATTTATAAATAACCATTGACATTTATAACAAATCTTGATCGATCAACTTATAAATTAAAAGTTATGATGATGATGATCATCTCATAGGGATATTTTTGATTTTAGCACAAAGAACATATGATGATTGATGATAAGATAGTTTTGATCTCATTATTTTGTCATAAGAAGATTGTAATAGGATGAACATTCGGTATAAAATTAACTTATCATATTAAAAATTTCGAATTTATAGTGTTAGCTAACTTCACATAATTAATTGATGCTATAGCTATAAACTTCATGTCATCAACGCCCATTACATAATTGAGACTAAGATTTAGTGTTATGATGAGATGTTGAGATTAAGAGAAATCTATGTTAAATCTTTCTATTTAGACCGCATGTTTAAAGAACAGGAAAAGGTAAAACCATTAGTAAACTTCAAGGATTAATACGCAAAAGAGCCTAAATTATTATTCACCATGCCAACATTAAGTTTTAAATTGTAGTATCATTATATAATAAATGGTAAGAAGTGTCAAATAATTATGGATATGAATGTCAACATTCTAACTCATATCCTTTCATATTCCAAGGTGAGTCATCTTCATATACCTCATGTGACTCATTACATTTTCACCACACCCAATATTGATTATATAAAAGTTTTAGAGCCTTATAAATAATGACTTTAAGTGGACATAAAATATATTCTTTCTATCATCCTCCAATTATCTCTCGACTACTTGGTTATTAATTATCAACAAGAAGAGAGTTTATCCTTTAACAAACAAATGATAAAAATAAAAACAAGAAAAGATAAAATGTTGAAATGTTGTCAAATTAGAAGATTGAACCATTTGAGAGTGATATGAAAAAGAAATGAAATATTTATTCGGAAATTAAAGAATGTCGTCGACTAATTAAGCATAATAATCTAAAGGGGAATTACAAAAACCTCAACGCATAGGGTACCCTATAAGCGAGACTCGATTTTACGATGTTTGACGGATCAAGGAACCTACCCAAATCCCTAACTTTACAAAATTACCCTTTTTACTCTTACTTTGTTTAACACAAACCTACCCAAATCCCTAACTTTCGCAGCATCCGAGTCACCCTTGTTCTTCTGCAACCCCAAACACTGCAGTTTTCATGGAACCGTGAAGTGGCTTTTTTGGGTAAATTGCAGGTTTAGACCTATATTTTCTATCTTAAATTAGTTTTAGGCACTAACCTTTTTCGAGCCACTCGAGCTTTCGTGCCAAGCTCGAGGATATCTATTTGCTCGTTTACATGCCGATCATCTCCGTTTATTTCCCAGACAGAAACCTCGTTAAAACCCTGCGAAAATATCCAAGAGAGAAGAAGCTGAGAGAAATGTCTCAGGGTAGGATCGTTTCCTCCATGCTCAAGAGGAGCAGAAATTTAGTGAATACCGTCGCTTCTACTCTCAAAGGATCGCAACCGATTCGTGTTTTCGCTTCTTCTTCCTCTTCTTCTTCCGCAGTCGCCAAGAGCTCCTTGTACAGTTTCAGATCTCTGCCCAAGGTTCGTTCTCAGACCCGTGTTCATTTATTCAGATGTTGAACGAGCTTTTTCTGTTTTCTCTGCTGTTAGGAATTTATCATACGATTTCAGATTCTTTTTATCGGCTTAAAATGGTTTCCAGCTCAGTAAATTTCGATTCTTGATCTACTTTCGAAGACTCGTGTTAGGAATTGATCTTACGTTTTGATTGTTTTTCTTCGATCGCATTTCAGGGATTTTTTGTATTTGATTTTTCAAGTGTTCTTCTGCTGGATTGATAGATGCTAAGGAAAGCTTATATTGTTTTTAGGGTCATAACGTGCCACATTTCAGGAATTTTTCCACTGCGGCATCTATCACTTCAGAAACTAAGGAAGGATTGAAGCTACTTGTAAATGGAGGTCCGCGTGCTCAGAAAATGGTTGGCATATGGCTTTTTGGTTCTGCTGCCTGGGTCTTTAGTATGGTGGTTCTAGGTGGTATTACCCGGCTGACCCGCTCTGGTCTTTCGATGACTGACTGGAAGTTTACTGGTGGCCTACCCCCTCTATCTGATCAGGAGTGGTTGGAGGAGTTCGAGAAGTATAAGCAGTCACCAGAGTACGAAAGGTAGTGTTTGGAAGTAGGAATTTTCTCAACCTTGACAGTAGTTTTGGGGTTTAGCTGCTCATCAGTTTTAATTTGCTTTAGTTGTCTCATGTCCCTTTGCCTCACTATGGTTGTAAAATGCTCCTTCTTAAGCGTGTTGATTTGTAAATCATGACAGAAAGATGAAACAATGTTTTGGGTTTCTGTGTTGTTTGGTTGATTTTACCGAAACCCCTGCCATCTTATTTTAAGCCATTGTGATTCTTCTTTTGAAATGTTTGTTGTTTCTAACATATGCAGGGTTAACAAAGGGATGAGTCTTGAAGATTTTAAATTTATATACTGGATGGAATATGCACATCGTATGTGGGGAAGAGCACTCGGAGTCATGTTTGCTTTGCCATTCTCATACTTTCTCCGTAAGAGATATATAACTGTTCATCTTGGATTTAGGCTCTCCACTCTTTTTGCTCTTGGTGCTGGTCAAGGGCTAATTGGCTGGTGGATGGTCAAAAGTGGTTTAGAGGTGAGAAACTACACAACAAGTTCCCTCTTATATTTTTCTCTAATTTGGTCAATATACGCAAATGAAATATTCAACTTGTGACTAGTTTCTCTTTTAGGAGCCTGCATCTGAGTATGAACAGCCAAGGGTAAGCCCTTATCGCCTGGCAGCTCATCTCACTTCGGCATTTCTCATATACAGCGGCCTTTTCTGGACTGCTCTTTCTGTTGTTATGCCCGAACCTCCATCTGAATCTTTAACTTGGGTCCAAGGGGCAGCAAAAGTGAAGAGACTTGCAGTTCCAGTGGGCCTCATTGTTGGTGTTACCGCTATCTCTGGAGCATTTGTTGCAGGAAATGATGCTGTATGTAATAATCTCCTGCACACCTTGTCTTGCTAAAGCCAGTCAAATGTGTATGCTTTTGGATAATGCTTCTGTCTTTGAAACTTAGGGCCGTGCATACAATACTTTCCCAAAAATGGGCGACGCATGGATTCCTGATGATATCTTTGCCTTAAAGCCATTGATTCGCAACTTTTTTGAGAATACATCAACAGTGCAGGTAATTTCTATGTCCTATCTTTGGGGAATCCTATCTTTGGGGAAAATGAGGTGAAAAAATGACTATTCTCATGCAAGTCAAACTACTTCGCTAGCGGATTTTTCTGGTAATCATGTTGAAATTGATTTTCTTCATGCAGCTTGATCATCGTATCCTTGCGACAGCTAGTTTGATGTCAATAGGTGCACTATGGTGGTCAACAAGAAGATTGGATATTCACCCAGCTATTCGCTCATTGATCGGGAGCACACTTGGGATGGCAGCTCTCCAGGTTTTAACAGACAACAATGCATTATAATTTCAACTGCAATCTTTTACTGTTTTCTTGAATTAGTGGGTCAATAATTGTTCTGTGGTGAACATGTCTTCTATGTCAATCACCAAAGTGTTATACTTGCAGGTTACTCTAGGTATATCAACGCTTCTGTCCTATGTACCTGTCTCTCTTGGAACTGCTCATCAGGCTGGGGCTTTGACACTTTTGACACTCATGCTGCTGCTTAACCATACTGTTAGAAGGCCATCATTGTCCCTTCTTAAATCTCTGCCTCTGGTTGCCAAGACAACCTGATATTTGTACAGCCTTTTTTTTTGCCAGAGGATTAGTGTAGTTGATAATGTGCTCAACTCTTTTTTGTGTTCTTAATTATGAAATGTATTGGTCTGGTATTTTATTTTTTGAGACTTGAACAAAGAGGACAATTTGGTTGATAAGTTTTCCTGGCAATAATGCAATATGCAATTTTTTTTTCCCACAATGTCATTTGCATACAATATGCTGGACTACCCTGAAGTGTTGATTGGGCATAAAGATTGAGGTGAGTTATAAAAATGATATGTTTTGATTTCACGTAGATTGAAAAGAAAAGAAAATGAAAGAAAAAAGTCCGGTGAATGCAACTTTAAAATGAGAAGAAATAAAGAAAAAATCTATTGATTCTCAACTTTAAAATAAGAACAATGGTAGAATTGATAATTCAAGAAAAATCAATTGCAAAACCTACAATATTTTAAGGGAGATGGGGTAACATTCGAAAAGTGTTACTCTTTTGTACGAAATCTATTGACTGGTTTGATTATGTACGAAAATCAAAAGTTGTAGAAATATTTGTAATTTTCCCACGAAAAGTTCTGACTCTTGTCTTCTTTCTCCTAATTGACTGACTGCCAACCCGTCTGATAAGATTTCTGCTCTTTCAATTCATCAATGTCTCTCCATGCGCCTTTCTGCAGCTAATTGAATTGAGTCTCTTCAACGATCAATCTGAGCATCTCGACGTCTTCTTTTGAAGTAAGTTCCTCTTCATTTCATTTCTCAGTTTGGATTTGTGATTCCATGGTTGGACTGGTTTTCTGAATTCAATTTTGCTTTCGGTTAAGGTCGCCGGGGGTCGCCATCGGTGTCAGACTCTCCATCACCACCACCGTCACCCATCGGACCCGCCACCGCTCTCGTCCATTGGAAAGTTGAAGTATGCTTTTCCTCCCTAATTTTGTTTTTTAGTTTATCTTGTAGTTTGAATTGTAGAGAAATTAAAACAAAGTTGTTCACGATCTCTGCTCTTCGTGAATTTATTTGGTGTTGGCAGTTTCTATGTTGAATCATTAATGGTTTGCGTTCTCTGGATCTACCTGGTAGGTATAATTTAGTTTAGGCTGGTAACTGAAGCCTCTGTAGAAGAAAGCATGGAAATATACTTTCACATTTAATGAAGTTTCCACAGATCCACTTTTTTACATGTAGTGTTGACTTTTAGACCTTTGGGTGCTTTAGGTTTATGGGATTAACCATTAGGCTGCTAAGTCATTCCAATTACTTGATTCTGTTATGCATATGTGGTTTTGTTTCAGGTTCTTTTCTTATTTATATGCTGCTACTGCTGGAGATTGGAGTTTTGTTTCTCTTAAGTTCTAGTTATTGTTTCATTTTATATTCACAAGTTACCAAGCTAGGTACTTGAGGATACTTTGGCCAGCCGTACTTGCATATTGTTTAAGAAATATCATCCATGTCTTCAAATTTGATTCTAGGAGTATCTTAGTATTTATCCATTTCTCTGTGCAGGAATAATGACGAGGTCAATCCGAGGAATTGATATCACAGTGAATCCTTGCAGCGTTTTTTTTGTCTGTTTTTCCATTGTAGATGCATATGGAAAGCATTCTTTTAAATAGTTGTCCTGAAAGAATCAAGATTGGTGATGACCGGTGTCAAGGTTATCAAGTGTATGCTAGGAGGAGGGCTGTTCGGAGGAAGCTAAACCAGCAGTATTTCCTTTCAATAGGTGACTAACAATAAAAGGGGGAAAATAATTGATACTTAGTTCCCATTTCTCTTGGAATAAGCCTGTCAGCTTCAGGCATCTTAACTGCACTCATTTTGCATTGAAACATTTAAAGGACCCAAAAATTCCATCACAATCATGAAGCGCAAGAAGTGGTCAGAGCTAGAAGAGCAGACCCTCCTCTCGAAATATTCTGAGCTGCTTAGCTCAGGGGCTCTGTCAAAACTCAAGACGAGAGAGAAAAAGTTCCGGCCAGTTGCGGAGCATGTTAATTCTGTACATCATCTACAGGACCCTGTCACATTTCCCTTCAGGTGGTCATGGCGTGATGTGTCCATCAAGGTACAAAACATGAGGCATCAGTACCTGGGTGTGAAGCAGAAAATTAAGGTTTCTGAGGACGAGTTCAATTGGAAAGATGGTGAGAACCACTGGGAGAATTTTTTGAAGTACAAGGAGGTCTTTGGTGACGTGGAGCTTGAAGCGAGGGGGAAAAGGGCCAGTGACAATGCCACTGGAAATGGCCACAGTGATTTGTTTGAAGATTGTTGTGACTTGGGTTTCGGGATTGATTCAGAAGAGTTTGATTCAGAAGAGGAGGATGGTGGTGACGGCAGTGGTGATGCAGATGGTGATGATGGCTGTGAGGACAAAATCGGGAGTGAAGGTGAAGGGAGAGAATTAGGGGAAACAGGGGCTGCTCGATTTAAGAAATTTAGAAAGGGTATGAGAAGAAGTAAGTGCTTTGGACTGCTCGGGGCTCAGATTATGGATGTAAGTAATGCAGTTGTCAGGAGAGAAGAAAAAAAGAGGGAAAGAGAGTTTTCGATTGAGAAGTGTGAAATGGATAGGGAGGAAAAGAGGAGAGAGCTGGAGTTTGAAAGGGAAAAGCAACAAAAGGAGAGAGAGGATAGGCTTGAGGACAGGGTAGCTGAATTAGAAGAAATGGAGTTCTTCTGGGCTAGAAGAGAGCATGAGAGAAGGATTAGATTCGAGAAAGAATGGGAAGAGGAACGGAAGAAGCGAATGCGGATGGAGGAGAAGCGCGAAGAGGAGGAGATGGAATGGAGGGAGAGGATGTTGACATTGCAGATGGATCATGAGAAGACAATGATGCAGATGCATGCAGATGCATGCCAGAACCAAATGCAGATTCTTGGTGTTATGGCTAGGCTCTTCTGTCAGTACTTTGGGGCTGCAAGTGATGGATTGGGTGCAGGGTTAGGGTCCTTACCCCCTCAGGTTCTGCACAGTTTGCATCATCCAGAGGGATTAGGGAACGTTAAGCCGGATTCGAATTCCCCTTCTGAGTTCTTGTGAAGTGTAATTTGAATTTCATAAGGATGTTGCTGTTAGATTCAATTAGTGTTGTAACTTGAACCTTTTAGTTGATATTTAGCTGAAACCTGAGAGCAAGTGTTGAATGATAGATAAGTCCATCTACCATTTCCTTTTTTGTAGAGAATTTTGCCAGGATTGAATTTACTTCTGGACCTATTTTTCTTTTTCTTTCTCTTTTTTTTTTCTGGGCATTGTAAGACACAGCTGCCTCATAATGATCAACATAACTAGAGGCCTTGTGTAGTCTGAACTATATATTTAGAAAAATGGAACATGGGAGGAAAATATATTTAGGGAAAATGTTGCTTAGTTTCTATATTCAGCTTTATCAGAAAACACATTTTTAACCAAGGTTTTTTTTTTAAAGAAGAGATTTTGTTCTTTTCTCAATTTTCCTAGAGAAAATTGTGGTGGGCCTCAGATTTTTACAAAAATGAAGCATTTTCTACAAATTATCAAATCCAATCATATTTTTCTCTTCAATCTTCTTGCCAATTTGTCCTTGATTTACAATCGATATCATTAATAGAGATGGAATTTGAACGAACGAGCTCAGTTCGGGCTCGACTCGATTAAAAGTTCGTTCGAGCTTGTTCATATTGTTTTCAAGTCAAACATGAACAAAATTCTAAACGCGATACATTTATCAAGCCTAACATGAACAACTTAGTGCTCAACTCGGCTCGATTTCATACTATTTTTTTAGTTGATTTTCATGAACAACTCGAGCTCGACTAAATTTAAAGATAGTTCAAGCTCGTTCATATTATTTTCAAGCCAAGCTTGAACACAATTTCAAGCTCGAATAATTTTCAAGTCTAACATGAACAATCCAATACTCGGTTCGGCTCGACTCATTTTTACCCCTAACCATTAATCATTTAGGTCGATAAAGTTAGGTTGGTAAGGATTGTTTTAACTTATACTACATGTATCCCAAATGAATCCCTTTCTTTTACAAATTATAAAGAAAAAGTGAAAACCCATTTGAAAGAAAAGAAAGTACTAAATAGGTTAAAAAACCTAGGATACATCATTAGTTTTTACGGTTCAGGTTCGGTTTGAATCGTTTACACTATTAGGATCGTGTGTTCATTAGCATTTTTTTCGGGGAAAATGCACAAAGAGTCCTATAAGTTTTCTTTTTCTAACGAGTAAGTCCTGAAAGTTTTTGAATTCATAATCAAGTCCTCAACGTTACGAATCGTAACTCAAAAGAGTCATAAGTTAACGGCGATATTTTAGACACGTGGACGTTGATTCAAGTCCTATAGGTTTTCGATATAATAATCTAGTCCTATAGATTTCAAGATAACATATTAGTCCTATAGGTTATCAAGTATATAAAGGTTCTTCAGTTTTATTCATGTCTTATAGCATATCAACTTCACATTCTAGTTTTATATTTTTCTGAAAATTACATTTAATCCTCAAACTTTTAGGACTTGCTCGTTAGTAATGACAAACCTATAGAATGGACTCTTTGTGCATTTACCCCCATTTTTTTCTCTAAAAACTGTCCAATTAATATTTTCCTAGGTCAATTTCTGCTCGTCCCCAACCCAAAAAAAAAAAATCTAATTAGCACACCTTAGCCAATTGGCTGATTTCGAAAAATCATTCAATTTTCAGTGCAAACGTTTTTAAGTTGAGTGGCCAAATCAGCAATAAAGAAAGACATGAATGACCAAAAGAGAAGTTTTCCCCTGCAGTACATACATGTAAGGGTTTAAGTTTTCAATTTCAGGGTTCTCCAACAAATCCTCTCATCTAATCTAATCTAATCTGGGCGCTATGAGGCGTGCTCTGAACTCTCCGTGTCTTCCTTCTTCGCTTCCACGTTCCTTCGCCACTGCAAAATCTCTCTGTTCTCGCTCAGAATCCGAATCAGAATCCGCCATTTCTCATTCGATCTCCGTTCAAGATTCAAACTTTACGCAACCCAATTTGATTGAAACCCTCCTTACCCACCGGACCGATCCGAAATCCGCATTCTCGCACTACTGCAAGGCTCAGACACAGAGGGGCTTCATCAATCGCGTCGCCACATTCTGCGTCTTGCTTCACATTTTGGTGGGATTCTCAGAGACCTGCGGACAAGCTAAGTACTTGCTGAATCAATATGCTCTCGCTAATTCAGGTCCCGCCCCTGCCGTGGTTGTTGATCATTTGATAAAAACTGCGAAAGAGTTCGGGTTTCGGCTGGATTCGTGGGTTAATGGTTACTTGTTGAATAGCTATGTTAGAGCTGATAGGATTTCGGATGCTGTTGACTGCTTTAGAGCACTACTGCTGGATCATGATGTTGTTCCATCTCTTTCATCTTTGAATATTCTGTTGACGGCATTGGTTAGGAGGAATTTGATTTCTGAAGCACGAGATGTGCACACTAGAATGGTTGCTAAAGGAGTATATGGGGATCGGGTTACTGTTCATTTGATGATGCGTCTGTGCTTGAAAGAAGGGAACTTGAGCGAGGTCCAAGATATTTTTCGGGAAGCTAAGGCGAGAGGGATAGAACTTGATGCTGCAACCTATAGTCTTTGTATCACTGCTGCTTGCCAGAACCGTGATGTGGGCGCGGCTTGTGGTTTGTTGAAGGAAATGACTCGCCAGAATTGGGTTGCTTCGGACAATACATATACAAGTGTGATTGGGGCCTGTGTCAAAAATTGGAATATGATTGAGGCATTGAGGCTCAAGGATGAAATGTTGAGTTTAGGTAAGCCGATGAATTTGGTAGTTGTTACTAGTTTGATGAAGGGATATTGCATGCAAGGTGATACTGCTAGTGCTTTAGATTTGTTTGATATGATTAAGAAGGATGGACTTGCTCCTAGCAAAGTTACATATGCTGTTTTAATTGAGTGGTGTTCTAGGAATGGTGATGTACTAAAGGCTTATGATGTTTACATGGACATGAAACGTGCCAGTATATTACCTTCTGTATTCATCGCAAATTCGTTGATTCGGGGTTTCTTAAAAGCGAACATGTTACAACAGGCTTCAAAGATATTTGATGAGGCAGTTGAGTTTAATGTTGCAAACGTTTTTACATACAACATTCTATTGTCATCACTGTGCTCTGAAGGTAAGATGACTGATGCTCATAATTTGTGGAAGAGAATGGTGGGTAATGGCGTGAGGCCTACTGTTGTTTCCTACAATAATATGATACATGGTTATTGCATGGAAGGTGACATGAAGATGGCTGACGTTCTGTGTTCAGAAATGCAAGAGAATGCTATTAAACCTACCGTTGTCACATGTTCTCTTTTACTGAATGGCCATTTCGGATCAGGTGACATTGAACGTGCCTTGGATATGTTTGACAAAATGGTTGGTGCAAACATACTCCCCAATGATTTCACATACAACACAATGATCAAAGGGATCAGCAAAGCTGGTCGTACGTCTGAGGCCTGGGATATGCTGAAGAAATTTGGTGAAATTGGATTCGTCCCTGGATGTATGACATACAACAGCATGATCGATGGGTTTGTGAAGGAGGGTGCTATTAATTCTGCCTTAGCAGTCTACAAAGAGATGTGTGAAAGGGGGATTTTGCCAGATGTTATAACCTACACAACCTTGATCAATGGTTTCTATAAAAGCGGCAATTTTGATCTTGCAATTAAGATGCTAGCTGATATGAAAAGCAAGGGTCTTGAGCTTGATGTCCCTGCTTATGGTGCTCTTGTTGATGGGCTTTGCAAGAAGCATGACATGGAAAATGCCCAGAAGGTATTCTGTGAACTCAGAGAAGTTGGGTTGACCCCTAATGCAAACGTTTACAATAGCATGATTAGTGGATACAAGAATATTAGTAACATTGGGGCAGCTCTTGCATTGCACGAAAAGATGGTAATGGAGGGGATTCCATGCGATCTGCAAACATATACTACACTAATTGATGGATTGCTGAAACATGGTAATTTACTTGCTGCATCAGATCTTTATGCGGAGATGCTTTCAAGGGGTATTAAACCAGATAAATTTACGTACACAGTCCTGATAAAGAGTCTTTCTGTGAAAGGGCAGCTGGATAATGCTCGTAAGATTATGGGACAAATGCATGGAAAGGGTGTCACTCCTAACATGCTTATATACAATGTCTTAATTGCTGGAAACTTTAAGGAAGGGAATCTGCAAGAGGCTTTTCGGTTGCATAACGAAATGCTTGACAAGGGTCTTGTACCAGATGACACTTATGACATACTTGTGAATGGAAACTTGTGTAAAAGTCATTCTAATGAAGTACTAATTTGAGAAATCGTGTCTGTGAAGTCAGAATGTTTGCTTCTACTCTCAAAGGATTGCAACCGATTCGTGTTTTCACTTCTTCTTCCTCTTCCTCAGTCGCCAGGAGCTCCTTGTACAGTTTCAGATCTCTGCCCAAGGTTCTTTCTCAGACCCGTGTTCTTTTATTCAGATGTTGAACGAGCTTTTTTGGTTTCCACCCTCTTGTTAGGAATTTGGTCATACGATTTCAGATGCTTTTTATTGGTTTAAAATGGTTCAAGCTCAGAAAATCTTGATTCATGTTCTATCTTTTAAGACTTTGTCATTGGTCTGTCCCATAGGTTTTGAACTTGTATATGTGAGATGTGAAAATAGGTTGATCTTACATTTTTTATCTTACATTTTTCATTGTTTTTCTTCAATCCCATTTCAGGGAATTTTTATACTCCCTTCATCCTCAATTAATATATACATTTGACTTTCATGTTTCAAGGTTCAGTGTTTGACTAAAATATTTACTAAGATAAATAGTGAAAAATATTCATAAAACATATATTTAAAAAAATTATACTTAAAATTATGATATGCATTAGAATTATTGAACATAAAATGTCTAGACACTCATAAAAGAAGGATAGAATAAATGCTGTGGAACACTGAAAACAAATGTATGTATTTTTTGAGGACGGAGGGAGTATTTGATTTTTTAAGTGTTCTTCTGCTGGATTGATAGATGCTAAGGAAAGCTTATATTGTTTTTAGGGTCATAAGTTAATGTGCCACATTTCAGGAAATTTTCCACTGTGGCATCTATCACTTCAGAAAAGGTTGGCATGTGGGTTTTTGGCTCTGCTGCCTGGGTCTTTAGTATGGTGGTTCTAGGCGGCATTACTCAGCTTACCCACTCTGGTCTTTCGATGACTGACTGGTAGTTTACGGGTGGCCTGCCCCCTCTTATCTGATCAGGAGTGGTTGGAGGAGTTTGCGAAGTATAAGCAGTCACCAGAGAACAAAAGGTATTGTTTGGATGTAGGAATTTTCTCAATCTTGACAGTAGTTTCGGGGTTTATTTAGCTGCTCATCAATTTTAATTTACTTTAGTTGTCTCATGTCCCTTTGCCTCAAAATGCTCCTTTTTAAGTGCGTTGATTTGTAAATCATGACAGAATCAAGAAACTCCAGAGTTGAGTTTAATGAAGAAAACAAGTTTACGTCAAAGAGATAACTCTAATCAGGGATCTTTTGAAGTTGAATGCAGATCATTATCGGTTTCATACATATATCGATATATATATCACAATATTGTGTAGAGGTTGGAGTATTTTCTTCCTCTTTCTCTCTCTGCATTTGTGTATATGCACACAAGTTTTTCTCTTTGACTGACTTTCCTGCTCTGTTTCTTTCTATAGGATGATCTGATTTTGACAAAACTTAAGACTCCTGGATGTCAGAGAACACACCACATTAGCTTGTCTGGAAAAGGTTGTGAGTACTGCTTCCAGGTTTGCTTTCTTGCGTCCTAAGCTACGTTGTCAACATAGCATTTGACTGAGTTTACAGCCAAGAGATTCATCACACAAATTCATTGGGAGACAGGTAATCTTGGATGCTCAAACAGTAACATTAAGCAGGATGGCATTGGTTGCTGTAGCAACTCACTGATGACCTGCCATTGTTCATAGCATGGTCTTTTGGCCCCTTCTGAGTCTTGCTCCTCAGCTTCTAGTAAGCATCCTGGTAAGGGAGGAGGGTGAGATAATTTTAGCAGTAAAAGTTTTGAGATAAATTTATGTAGTTCTTAAAACATGCATCATACCTAATTCAACCAATGGTCAAGACGAAGTTTTGGGTCAGAGAGGATTTGTAGGTTTCAAGATACTTGTTGAAAAAAAATTGTATAATTTCAGAAATAAAGTGTGTGAAGGTTTCCCTTTTTAAAATTTAAATTATTCCTTCATTGTTTTCTCCATAGTTTTTCTTAAACATTTTCCTCTAATTTTTAATATGCTAACTATTTCTAGAAATAGTTCATAAAAGGAGGAAACATATTCAATTTTTTTTAAGAAATTTCCCATCCTAGCCCTCTAGTTTTTTTGGGTACTCCAGCTGAGTCCATAACAAATTTCCATCAACACTCCACCTAAAAAACCTAGGAAACAAAGGATTGTTAAGAGTAGTCTCTTCTTGCACTCTTCTTAAGTAATCCCTTCCATTTACAGCAAAAAGCGTGTGAATCCATCTTGCTTCCTATGTACTCTGCTCCTGAGTCTGGATCACCTGTCTCTTTTTTGTGTGTCCACTTCGCATTCCATGCAGTAATTAATTAATATCGTTAAATAATCTATTAATTTTTTAATGTAAAAGATATTGGTGTTAATTGATTAATGTAGGGGACAAAGAAGAGAGAAAAAGGGATAGATGATTGTACTCCCCGTAATACTGGGATTTCGCCTGTTATTTTTCTAGTCAAGAAACATGATACTACTGGATTCTCCATCCCATGTCTAAAAATTGATTCATTTGTTTCTATTATTTTACAGCATTTAATTTACAATTTATTTTCATAAGTATTTAAATATTTAAAATTGAATAATTCATGTTCGTATCATAATTTGAAATCTGAATTTTATAAAAATGTGGAGGGTCAATATTTTTTTAGGACGGATGGAGTATATGATGATGGAAACCCTTAAAATGTGGAGGGAACCTAGGAACCATGTACTCCCCGAGTCTCATAAATGATGTATTTGATTTCGGATGTTAATGATTTCAATTTATATATTACCCTAACCTACAATAGAATTGTAGATTCATAAATGATGTTTGATTTCGGATGTCAATGATTTCAATTTATATATTACCCTAACCTACAATAATATTGTAGATTATTTTTTTTAAGGTAAAATTGTAGATTAATGGTGTGTTCTTTAGGTGATTTGTTTTGGAGAAAAAAACGTTAAATATTTTAAAATGGGAAAAGTGGTAATTTTACCACTAAAATTTATGAAAACTCTAAATTTTCTACTTAAGTTTATTTTGAACTGGAAATGTCACTAATATTTTATTTGGATTTAAGCCTATTATTCTTTACCGTTTTATTTAATGCCTCCTATTTGAATTTGAATCAAATTTGGTAAAGAAATCTGGTTTTGAATGTTGTTGAGTTCGATAGAACTCTTCCTCTTGAGTGTTCCTCTTCAAGATTGCATCCGATTTTTGAAGAGAAAATCATGGATTTACCCGCATTCCACAACGAAGAAAGACGTTGCAGCAGCTCCAGACGCTCCTCCGTGAGTCTTTAAATAACGACTTCAAACTCACGAAGAAAAGAACTCTCTCCTTGTTCATCAAGCATTCAAGTGTTCGTTTCATAAGCAAAGCAAGTCAAGTCAAGCTCTCCAAAGATCAATCTTCGAGAACTAGAACCTTTCCGGGGCCACTTCGAGAGAGAGACAAATTGTTTTGGAAAACCGTTTTGTATGTTTTCGATAAAACTTCAACAGTTTAATTTTTCATAAAATTCAAAAGTTTGTTTTGGTGAGCCTCGGAAAACCAAACCTGGGATTGGTTCTAGGTTTTTAGTGAGCCTTGGGAAAACTATTTTTGGGTGTTTGTTAGGTTTTTTGGTGAGCCTTGGGAAAACCATACGTAGGTTTTTAGTTGAGCCTTGGGAAAAACTATTTGTACTTTTTCTTGGTGTAACCTTGTTAAAGTATAGTGGAAGAACTCTCAAGTTGTTGACTTGAGGAGAGGACGTAGGTCTCAGACCGAACCTCTATAAACCTTGGTGTTGTTTTCTTTCTTGTTAAGTTTCGTGTTCTTTAAACGGGTTGAATCGAGTTGGTTCCGGTTTGTTATTAGAAAAGTTTTGGCAACCAATTCACCCCCCTCTTGGGTGCCTACTTGGGACATCAATTGGTATCAGAGCACACGGTGATCTGTGATAAAACCTCGCGGTTTCAGATCAAATGGCATCGGTTCCAAGCATGATCCTTGAAGGATACAACCCATCAAGACCACCACTATTTGATTCAGCAAACTTCAACTGGTGGAAGACAAGAATGCAAAACCATATTCAAGCGCAAGATCATCATCTTTGGAGAATCATACTCGCTGATGGACTAGTAGAACCCAAACCTCTCAAGGACTACACTCCGGACGATGACAAATTGTGTACCTTGAACGCCAAAGCGGTAAATGTAATTCTTTGTGCTTTAACTCCCGATGTTTTTAATATCGTTTCTGCATGTGATAGTGCACATGAGATATGGAACAAGCTCCTAGTGACCTATGAAGGAACGGATCAAGTCAAAGACACCAAGATGTTCAGTGGAGCTTACCACCATCATGGAGAAATCTTGTAGAGGCTATAAGTGAAGGAGGTAGTATCAAAACCATTAGTGTTGATGAATTATTTGGCAAAATAGAGAAGATGAAAAGATGAACAGGAAAAATAAGTCCATTGACCGAAGGCAAAAGAATCAAGAGAGTTCAACGGATCGATGAAATAGCCATGATAGCAAGAAAGATTAAGAAGTTGCTCAAGTACAAAGGAAGGTACCAACAAATGAAGGACAAAAGGAGAAGCCCCTTCAAACCTCCAATCTGCTACAACCGCAGTGGAAAAGGCCATATGAAAATGAAAATAACTCAAAGAAACAAAAGAGCAGCTCGATAAAAAGAGGACTTTCAAGAAAGGAAAGCCTGGATTAAAGGGGATGGCTGCACTGGAGTGATAGCTGTTCGAACTCGGAAGAGTCATCCTCAAGTGAAGAGGAAGAAGCACACCCGTGCTTAACGGAAGATGAAGAAAGCATCACGCTCGAAAGTCGTCAACTCACACCTCAACCTGTTGAAATGTGCCTTGAATCTGAGGTCCTGAAGAAACACACATGGTACTTGGACAGCGGCTGCTCAAGACACATGACTGGGGATAAAAGTAAATTTTTTAGCTTTACCCCAAGGAAAGGAGGAACGGTATCCTTTGGTGACAATAGCAAAGGTCAAATACTTGGTATTGGTAAGGTTGGTAAGGTTGGCTCTTCGGTCATTAATAATGTTTTACTTGTTGAAGGACTAAAACACAATTTGTTAAGCATTAGTCAACTTTGTGATAGTGGTTACCTTGTTACATTCAAATCCGATCAATGCCATGTATTGGATAAGACGTCCAACTGCATCAAATTCACTGGAAAGAGATGTGGGAATGTATACACCTTTGACTTAGATGACCTATATTCATTTAATGTAAAATGCCTCATTGCTTCTAACAAAGATGAAAGTTGGTTGTGGCACTCATGCAAGTATGTATACGATTGCAAAGTCAAGAAGGATCTAGTAAGAGGACCGCCGAAAATCAAATTTGATGGGCTTGAAAGGCAAACAAACAAGAGCCTCATTTAAACGAGGTTGTGACGACGACAGAATACTGGAACTTCTACACATGGATCTCTTCGGCCCCATCTCAACCACAAGCCTAGGAGGTAAACGTTCTGTCTAGTTATTGTTGATGACTATTTACACCTGGAACTCTTCCTTGCTAAGAAAAGTGAGACTTGCGAGAACCTTGTAAACTTTGTCAAAAAGGTTCAAAATGAGAAAGGTAAGAAAATTGTTGCTATACGCAGTGACAATGGTGGAGAATTTGTTAATTCTGAAATGGAATCTTTTTGTATTTCCCTTGGTATATCTCACAATCTATCTTGTGCAAGGACACCGGAACAAAACGGTGTGGTGGAAAGGAAGAATCGAACCATTGGGGAAATGGTGAGAACAATGCTCAAACTACTCTCTTCCTAAATACTTTTGCAAGCACCTCATGTTACATACTCAATAGAGTCTTGATTAGGCCTATCCTAAACAAAACACCTTATGAGCTATGGAATAAGAAAGTATATCTACTTTCAATTCGGATGTAAATGCTTTGTTTAAATCTGGATAAACAGCAACTAGAGAAATTTGATTCAAAAATGATGAGGCAATATTTCTTGGTTATTCCTTGAAGAGTAGAGCTTTTAGAGTCTTCAATAAACGTACCTTGAAGGTGGAAGAATCTATAATGTTGTCTTCGATGAAACTAACCTGTTTTCAGAGAAGAAGATGATGTTTCAAGGTCGAACAATGTTGAGAAAACAATGTGGAAAGAACGCCTCAACCCGTTGAAACGGAACCAAGAGATCAAGATTCGATTGCGGCTCGGACATCTCAAGACCTACCTCACGAATGGAAATTCAAACATAAATCCAACCCTCAAGAGAACATTCTGGGTGATTAACCCAAGGGTAATGACTCGTTCAGCCTTGAGAAATTTGTGTGCGTTTAATGCTTTTGTTTCTCTTGTAGAACCCAAAACCATAGATGAGGCACTACAAGACGAAAACTGGATAAACGCCATGCAAGAAAGCTGAATCAATTCAAAAGGAATGAGGTATGGACTCTAGTACAAAGACCAAAAGACCACTCGATAGTTGGTGCCAAATGGGTCTTTAGAAATAAGCTCGATGAAAATGGTATTGTCACTAGAAATAAAGCAAGGCTAGTTGCCAGGCTACTCACGGAGGAGGGAATTGACTATGACAATGCTCCCGTGGCTAGACTTGAGGCAATAAGGATGCTTTGCGCGTTTGCATGCTTCATGAACATTCAACTTTTTCAAATGGATGTAAAAGTGCTTTCACGGGTTTTAAAAGAGGAAGTTTATAGAACAACCTCCCGCTTTGAAGACCCTCACTTTCCAAACCATGTTTACAAATTACAAAAAGCTCTTTATGGTTTAAAGCAGGCTCCTAGAGCTTGGTATGAAAGGTTGAGCACTTTCTTAGTTGATCATGGTTTTACAAGAGGAAAAGTCGACAATACTCTCTTCATCAAGTCTTGTGAAAAGGATATGTTGCTTGTACAAATCTATGTTGATGTGGCAACTAATCAATCCTTGTGCAAAGAGTTTTCCAAGTTAATGCAGTGGAGAATTCGAGATGAGCATTGGGCGAACTAAGCTACTTCCTTGGACTACAAATAAAGCAATCAAAGGAAGGGATTTTTATTAGTCAAGCCAAGTATATAAAGGATATCCTGAAGAAATTTGGCTACACTACAGCAAAGCCTAGCTCAGTACCTATGAGTGCAACGGTAAAATTGGATGAAGACTCCGGTGGTAAACCAGAAGCTTTATAGAAGCATGATTGGGTCTCTACTCTATCTTAGATATTCTCTTTAGTGTATGTCTTTGTGCAAGATTCCAATCTAATCCTAAAGAATCTCATTTGCACCGCATCAAAAGAATTTTCAGATATTTGGTTGACACTCCTACTCTCGGATTATGGTACTCTGATACATTGTTTGAGCTTCATGGTTTTACGGATGCAGACTTTGCGGGAAGCTTTGAGTACATAGTCTGCAGGAAGTTGTGTAGCTCAAACAATTGAAGGATTTTGGTTTCAACTTTGTTCCTATTAAATGTGACAATACTATGTCAAGAGCTAAGCACATTGAGATATCATTTTATTAGAGAACATGTGGCTAACGAAGATGTTCTACTTGAGTTTGTCGATCTGAGATCATCAGCTGTATGTATCTCTAAACCGGTTGAAAGTCACCAAAAGGATAGATGTTGAGCAATGTGATAATCAATGTTACAATTGCAAAACAAAAATTCCTTTATATTAAATGTGTACGTGAATGTCCTGCAATTTTTCACTTTGTTTTTGAAACGTCAAACGCTTTTAAAACGCCTTCTCGCTTTTTTAAAGGCTTTAAAAAGGGGAGTGTTTGGAGTCTCCATAATCAAAAAGGATTCTATTTTGACAAAAACCTCTTTCTCGGCTTCAGTCTCCGGACCTCTCAAAACCCCCTTATTGTCTCACTCCCTAACCCTAAACCCCCAAATCGCATCAGAATGTCTACAGCCTCCAAATCGAACTCTGCCGCTCAGCTTTCTGGATCTCCATCGACGGATCAACCGCATTACTCGAGCAGCACAAGTAGCGAAGGTGATTTCCGAGTTCAGGCAAGAGCAAAAGCAACCGATTCGTAAAACCCTTGACGATTTCAACTCGATGAAAACAAAGAAGAATGCCATCAAGATAACTCCTGGAAGATCAGGATTTTCCACCAAAGTCGCAGAAGAACTAGCGCGATCGGGACTTGGACTGGGCAAAGCTCTTCCAAAGACCGCCGCATGTCGCACCGGAGTTCGATCCCGTGGCGAGCCCGCTTAGTAGCGCCTCCTCGGTAGTTAGCATCTCCTCCAAGGAGGAGGATGAGTTTGAAGAGAAGCTTCCCGGCAGGTTAAAGAAAAAGAAAACAGGCCTACCGCCTCAGCCTCCACAGTAACCCAAACAGAGGGGTTAGTTTGCAGAGAGTTGCGCCAACAACCTCACCGAAAGGGAAGTCCACCTTGACCTCTCCTCCAACTTCCTCCTCTACGAAACGGAAGAGGCCGGCTTATCTCCACCCCCTACTTCTAAGAAACCAAAGGCTGCCGCCAAGAGAACAAAGAGATCGAGACTCATGACAAAGCACGGTTTATTTCTCAAACACTGCTTTATCACTAGGGAATCAGTTGAGGCTTTCAAGATCAGTGAAGTAAATGAGTGGTTAGATTTCTATGGTCTAATGCCATTTGTTTCGACTAAGGCAAAGGGATTTAAAGTTCTTGTCTCGGAATTCCTCTCTAAATTGAAAGTAGCTGCGGATGAACTCAAAGATAGTGTCTAGAGTTCAAAGAAGAACAATAGAAATTACTCATGATCAGTTCTCTGCTGCCCTAGGAGTCCTAGGATGTGAGGATGAGGAGTTGGACACTCCAGAACTCAAGAATGTTGCTTTCACCTATTTTTTTGGTGATCTCGGAATCCCCTTTGATGCCATGCCCTATCAGTTTACTGCTATGATGTTTCCTCAGCTGAGCCATCGGGTACTGCACTGGGTGCTTGGAGCAATAGTTTTCCCAAAAGAGGGTACACAAATAGTCACTGGGGTGACTGTGCTTAATGTACAAGGTAATTCATGGTAGGCCAATAGACTTTGGCAGAAGAGTGGTTCAATTACTTGGACTCTCTGCTGAGGGAAGCCATGGGGAACACATGCCCTATGCTACTCTAATTAGTGGATTACTTAAACAGCACAAGGTACCTGGGACAGAAGCAAAGATGGAAATCTGGAATAGCTCCACCTACCTCATTAGCACTACTGTAAAGAAGAGTGGATTCAAGCAACTTGCTGATGGCACATGGGTAAGGATCCAGAGCAAACATGATATAGCTATGGCCAGACTAAGGGAAAACAGCGCAACAAGAGTTGCTCGTCAGCAGAATCGAGAAAGAATCATCAGGGAACAAGAAGCTACACGTGTTGAAGAGGCAGCCAAGGAAGCTGAACTTGCAGCTCAACCACCGAGACACCACCGTGCCGGTTCAGATGACACCACCACCGCAGACTCCAGAGAGTCTTGGACTACCCTCCTCAATCCCCACTCCGCCTTGAAAAATCTTTTCAAAAAATTCTATCAAGCTTTTGGGTTATATTCTTGTTTCACTCAGCCCTGTGTCTTTAAATTCTCTGGACCTGTACACATATTGCCGCCATACTTCTACTATGCTTTAATCAAGTTACATCACTTATTCTGGTTATGCTTCTTTCACTCTTTTTGATTTTGACAAAAAGGGGGAGAAGTTGTTTGGAGTTTAGGTAGCCTTGATGTGTGCATTTTTAAATTGTGGGCACACTTGATTTGCTCAGGGGGAGTATTTGCAAAAAGCCTTGATGTGTGCATTTTTTTTAAATTGTGGGCACACTTGATTTGCTCAGGGGGAGTATTTGCAAAAAGCCTTGATGTGTACATTTTTTTTAAAATTGTGGTTCACTGTGGTTTACTAAGGGGAGGGTCATCATCAAAAAGGGGGAGATTGTTGACTTTAAGGATTTTGATGATAACAAAAGTTTGGGAGTTTCTTGTAAAGCTTAGAAAAGTATGTGTCGGTTTAGCGATTTAAGCCTATTATTCTTTATTTGTGTGTGGGCTTCGTTTTATTTAATGGGCCTCCTATTTGAATTTCGAATCCAGCCCATTGGTAAAGAAATCTGGTTTTGAATGTTGTTGAGTTCCAATAGAACTCTTCCTCTTGAGTGTTCCTCTTCAAGATTGCATCCGATTTTGAAGAGAAAAATCATGGATTTACTCGCATTCCACAACGAAGAAAGACGCGTTGCAGCAGCCTCCAGACGCTCCTCCCGTGAGTCTTTAAATAACGACTTCAAACTCACGAAGAAAAGAACTCTCTCCTTGTTCATCAAGCATTCAAGTGTTCGTTTCATAAGCAAAGCAAGTCAAGTCAAGCTCTCCAAAGATCAATCTTCGTAGAAGCTTCATCATCCTTAGCAAATTGTTTTGGAAAACCGTTTTGTATGTTTTCGATAAAACTTCAACAGTTTAATTTTTCATAAAATTCAAAGAGGTTTGTTTTGGTGAGCCTCGGTGGATTTGTTTTAGGTTTTTAGTGAGCCTTGGGAAAACTATTTTTGGGTGTTTGTTAGGTTTTGGTGAGCCTTGGGAAAACCATACTTAGGTTTTTAGTTGAGCCTTGGGAAAAACTATTTGTACTTTTTCTTGGTGTAACCTTGTTAAAGTATAGTGGAAGAAGTTGTTGACTTGAGGAGAGGACGAGAAAATAAATTAAGTTTTGTTCTTTAAACGGGTTGAATCGAGTTGGTTCTTTCGGTTTGTTATTAGAAAAGTTTTAGGGGCAACCAATTCAACTTGGGACATGTAGCAAATTTAGAGATTGTGGAAACTTCAGTAGCTGCCCTTTTAAAATTGATGTTAAGTTTGTGAGAAAATATTAATTTAACTAATAAAGGGGGAAAAATTGAGCAAAAGAGCACGCTCTAAATGCAGAAAAAGAACTGTTGCACCGCAAAAATGAGAGCTATAATAGTATTAGAATTTTTGGAGAACCAGTGTATTGGGATGGAAACTTTTAACACTAAGTTTTTTAAAGTTGAGAAAACATTTTTTTTAATCTTTAAAAAATAGGTACACACCCAAACAGTTATATAAAAGAAAATTGGAAAAGAAAGATTGAAAATTCTCTAAAACTAAATCCTTATCATCCTTCATGCGATCTAGAAAATGGGGGTTAAAAAGGATAAATATGAGACAAAAACTGAACTAACAATTAGAGTTGAAGAGCGGAAAAAACGTCTCATGAGGATCTGACTTGGATGATCCACAAAGATGCTTAGTTATGGAAGAGCAAAATGTCTGCTGATTAACTAACTCAGAAGAAGAATCAAGAATGGATATGATGATGCAAACAGGAGGCAGAGTAACAATTTGATATGTTCACGGGAAGTTGAGGGTAAAAAAGTAAAATAGATATTTAAGATAAAAATAATAACTTTCAGATTAACAAAGTAAAATATGTACTCATAAAAGTTTGCTCGAAAGGAATCAATTTTTATAGGACACCTAAAAATGAATTACGTATCAATTTTTGTGGTTGGATTGAGCACCAACAAGATCACATTTGAGCTCTGTCTGTGCTTTAGCCAGAGAAAAGCTCCACGTAAACAGCACTTAAATCGTATTTTATTTATTCAACCGAGAACATAGGAATATTTGTTTCTAAAACTAAAAATAAAAATCTTAAATCAACTATTGTTTCTTGGCTAACTTATTGTAAGATAACTGTCCAAAAATAGGGAAAATTGAAAAACTTCCAATGTGATTCTAGTCCAAGTAGGGAACCCTCAATTTAGATTGCACATTTGCTTGTATGGTTTGAGAAGTTGCATGTTTCTATTGCATGTCCCTCTTCACTTGAGCTAAGTAATACAGTTCACTAACATTTTTGCTGGTAGTATAGGAAATTCACTCATACTTTATGACCCTGATACAACCTTGATCTTTTCAAAGAATGCAAAAGTGACAACCAGTCTCGAGCGGAGGGAGTGAAAATAAAATGTTACTCCGTCTCTAAGTGAGTTCTAAATGTGTTCCAAATGAGAAAAAAATTCCACTTTTGCCCTTCTAAATCTACTCACTCGAAGAGCCTAGAGAGTGGGTTAGAGGGATGAGAATGAATTTAGAAGAGGTAATGATGAAAATTTATGTTAAATTAGTTAATGATTAAAGACAATGGTAATCTATACACAAAAACTAAAAGTGACAACCTATTTAGGACGAAGGTGGTATCTCTAATTCAGAGGAGCAAAAGGAAGAAGTGAAGTAGTACGTAAATGGAAGTTTTGGAACACAATACAGAAGGTGCATATTGTGTAGGAGTCAACCGAGAGAGAGAGAGAGAGAGAGAGAGAGAGAGAGAGAGAGAAGTGAGTTTGAATTTGACCAAGCAGTGTGATGAGGGTGAGCCACCGACCCAACCTCTCACACGCTCAGCAGCGTTGAATTCTTTAATCAGCTCATGCACATTTCATCTCCACCCCCACGCTTGTTGCAATAACTAAGACTCACCTATATATATACACACACACATACTATATCAAAATTAACTCCTCAACCCACAAATTAATCTATACTTCCCACCTATTCCTCTTTCTTTATCCCACCAAAAAAAAACAAACAAACAAAAACCGCAATGGGTCGGATACCATGCTGTGAGAAAGATAACGTCAAGCGAGGCCAGTGGACACCGGAGGAGGACAACAAGCTCTCCTCCTACATTGCCCAACACGGCACCCGCAACTGGCGTCTCATCCCTCAAAATGCTGGTATCTGTCTGTTGAACTTTTACTTCAGTTGTAAATGAATGAGTGAGAGAGTATGATGAGATGATCTGCCTACTAATTGATGCTGGTTTCTAGGTCTCCAAAGATGTGGGAAAAGCTGCAGACTTCGCTGGACGAACTACCTTCGCCCGGACCTTAAACATGGGGAGTTTTCAGAAGCTGAGGAGCAAACCATTCTAAAGCTTCATTCTGTAGTTGGAAACAGGTAAAGACTTGCCTAACAAGGCAATGATATGAGCAGCTATAGAGTTTATTCTTGAGAGGATATCATTCTATCTTCCTGAACTACCAACTGTAACTTCTAATTGCAATGGCATCATAGGTGGTCACTAATTGCTACTCAACTACCTGGCCGCACCGACAATGATGTAAAAAATTACTGGAACACAAAGTTAAAGAAGAAGCTTTCGGGGATGGGTATCGACCCAGTGACCCACAAGCCTTTCTCTCACCTGATGGCTGAGATTACCTCGCTGGCACCACCACAGGTAGCCCACCTGGCAGATGCAACACTCGGCTGTTTCAAAGATGAGATGCTGCACCTTCTCACTAAAAAGCGCATCGACTTTCAGCTCCAGCAATCAAATCCAGCACCTGGAAGCACATCATCGCCTTACATCACCACCAAACAGGAAGAGAAAGAAGATGCTGCTGAGAAAATCAAGCTCAGTTTGTCAAGGGCTATACAAGAACCTGAATTTATGCCCTTGAATAAGCCATGGACAAACAGTGGGGGAAACCCTGGTAATTTTGCAGGAACCTGCAATTTTTTCTCTTCGTCTACAACAGAACTTCAGTATGCTCCATCGTCGCCGTGGAGCCACAGTATGGGTAATGGAAGCCCGTGCACGGCAGGTGGACAAGGCCAATTGCATGAAAAACATAATAACAGAAATGGGGAAGACTCTGATGATGGAAAGGAAATTAGAAACTCGAACAGTATATTCAGTACAGAATGTATTTTATGGGATATACCGTCTGATGATCTCATAAATCCTATGGTCTAAAGAGGCTTCTACTACAAGGATAGATTAGGCAGCAACTACTACTTCTGCAAAACTAAATATACATGGAAAAACTCTTATGCGATGTAAAGTAGACCTGTTTCTTTCCCTTATTATCAAATCTGTAAACAATCATAATGCTTTCACCCCTTCTGCAAAGTAATATATTTTGGCTTACTTCCTATCGTACAACTTACAACAACTGCTATCTAGATCAAGCAAAATATGACGACGATGAAGACGTATCAGCCAGAACCTGCAAGAATTAATAAGAATATTGTGAAGTAAGTAATTGAAATGTTATCAGTGTATGTTAAAATCTCATAATAGCAGATAAATATCTGTTGCTAATTATCTCAAATTGATCACACACACAGCCACAGGCCCTGCAGGATTCACCTCAAGCTGCTCTTCAGAAAAAAAATCTTTCTGGACATTCCACGTATCTGCATGAGTGCGTCGAAACTCAGCTACTGCCTTTGTCACTGTAGATCTCACTGGGGATGGCTCTCCAGCAAAACGTGCCAACAATGTAACTTGATCAGGTAGCCAGCTGCAGCATAGAGAAATTTTATGTCCGTACAATTGGAATGAAGCACACAAGATTATAACACTGGTTTATAATACTGGTTTAACTCAAAGCAGATTTCGAGAAGTCCAAGAGGTTTTGACATCATGCTAGAATTAATAGTGGCACAACAGAACATAGAAAACAGGAAATGGTCACATATCTAGGAATGCATAGCCATTTATTAAGGCATGAAATGGATGCCAGAATACTAGTCAAAATAATTCAGTATCTGTTAATGTAACTCACTACTATAGACTTCAAAAGAAAATCCCCCACACCCACCAGCAGGTAAATCTATGCCTTGTCCACTGATTCAATCTACCCAAAGTAATCCAAAAATAAATAAACAAATTTTACGTATGATGGAAAAAGTTTCCTCTTAGAAAATAGACCAAACCCGATCTCCGTCCACAATACTTCAGCAACACCCCAGTTCTTAAGCGATTTAGCACTCTCTCTCTCTCCTCTCTCTCTCTCTGAGTGTTCCATCAGCACCATACAAAATTTCTTCCCCTCTAAAAACGGTAAATAAAAATTCAATATTCGCGGGACAAATTTTTCCTGGCACAGTTAACCTAAATCTAACAGAAACTGGTATAAAAGTTCTACCAAAAAACCATATTGCAAGTAATCAGATATCCAAAACTCATCATACTCAAAACTTCAGTAGCATACTCTAATAAATTTGATGGGCAGAAAATTTCCATGCTCTTCTAAACAGACTAGCCAATAAGGTCCAGAAAATTGAAGCAACAGCAGAAAACGATAGGCCAAAAGACATCACTCGTTGTCTATTAAGAGAAAGAGGCTTTGCAAAGCCAGAATAACTTAATCAAGGGAGCAGTTTGATACACCCAGGAATCATCATGTAATTGAAACAACACAGAAGAGATGCACCTTCATGTATTTTATTTCAATTTTCATATAGGTATTAGGGGTAGTTAATGTACTTAGTTGAAGATTTATGAAAGGTTCTAAAGGAGTCCTATTCCAGCCTCTGTTCTTCCTAGTAAGATTATATTCCTTCAACCCCGGGAAACTTACACATTTTCCTTTTTGGAGTCCAAAGAAAACTGATACAAATCCTTTTTAAGAAACTTTTCATAGCAACTTTGCCTTATTACCCTTAATTTACTCACACTCAAAAAGTTACTTTTTCTTATATGCCTATTTTACGTTATCACCCTCAAATCTTCAGCGTCTCTTTATCTCCGCACATAGTTCAAACATATTATGTTTGTTAGGATGGAGGGAGTAGATGATTACTAGATATCCCTTTTCCTCTAGAGAATTTTTTAATTACTAAGCTGTTGGTTGTTGGATAAGTTATTTACTCTAAGAACTAGTATTGCCAATTCCTACACAAGGCTGCTGTTAATGCAATATACTCCCTCCGTCCCAGGAAAGTTGATACAGTTACTATTCACAGCATTTAATCTGTGATTTTTTCTTCATGATTTTAAGATATAAAGTTAAAAAAATCACATGCATATGAAAACTGAATGTGTCTACGTTCGAAAAAAAGAAATAGATTTTTTTAACAATTTCTTCTCTGTGAAAATCTGAGTGAAACACAAGTCCAAAAGTCAAACTATATCATCTTTCTTGGGATGGAGGGAGTATTAGTCATAAAAAATTTTGGGCTGTTAACAAGCATCTACATAAAAGTATCTTGCGTAATTAGGGAAAATTTTCAGTAATAATATCTTAACTATTTCGCTTTAGAGGTTTCAGTCTTTGACTTCAGACCCTCACTGGTGTACAAGGTTTTTTCATACTTACATAAAAAAACACAAGTTGACTAGAACTGAAATGATCAACAGTAACCTATTTAACATCTTTGGTCGCAGCGTTACTACTTAATTGTTTTCTTGCACAGAATTTAACAGCCAAGTGCAAGTCCATACATTCCTATTTCAAATAATCTCTAGAAACTCAATTGCAGCTAATGGAGGAGTTAAGAGTACCTTGGCATGTCGTATGGGACCGATAATACAGAAGCTGCCAAAGCAAGCACACTTCCATGTACAGATGCCACAGACATGTTGGAATTCATTGACCTGAAACCAGATTAGGTCCGCATTAATGAAACAGTGAAACTGCAATCAGAAAGTCGCATCATGAATGCAGATAATAATCCTGGGAGTCCAGAAAACAAATTAATGTATTTTACTCCCTCCCAAAAGTAATACAACACTTTCTTTTTCAGAATATCCTAAAATTATGCAACGTTTCCTTTTTAGTAACTTTTTACATAATTAATGTACCAAATTATCAGTTCCTCAAAACCCAAGCAATAAATAGCGACCTAGAAATGAGGATATTGGATGCTTGGTGGGACTGGGATTAGCACCAGATGAGGGCAAAATCAGAGAAACTTGACTTGCGGTCTGGGCATATCCAATGAAGACCTTTAGATGAGCGGGTGCATTAAAACTACAGATTACATTTAAATGAGATTAAAATGAGAAAGAGAAAGACTAAACTTACGTGGACAAGTCAAGTACAAAAGGATCTTATTCTTTTGAGACTTCTAGAGGAGCTTGTTACCAACCGAGTGGAAAGGAGATGTAGCTAACGTCAACTAGATGAGATTAAGGCTCATTATTGTCATGTTGTTGTTGCATATGACTATCCTAGGATATTACTAACAAATTGATCTCTGTCACTGAATTTTCTTACTGAAACAAAAGCGATAGCGAGTTTTGCTATTCAGAAAATAATTGTTGACATAGCATCAAGCAAAGAATTTAATTTCCTTAAGGAAAGGAGAAGCATAAATTGACCTCTGCTTTCTTTTTCGAAGAATTGCATTTGCTTCCACATATGCTCTTTCACGAAAGTCTGTAACTAAATCTTCATCCCCACCTTTCATTAGGCCAGCTAGAACAGCTGCCGCATGCTCTCTCACCTGGTCAAGAAATCGAATGTCAGATACATTTATTATACATTTACTAATTCTTTGTGATCAATTATTTTTTTAGCCACGGCGAAAAATAGGAAACCATATAATACACAGACACAGTCAATCAAAATAATAACAGCATATTGATCTTAGTAATATTTTGTGTAAGTTTAGAAGCACACAGCTACAACAGTATCGGGATTCTTCTTCATCATCATCATCAACAGCACCTTAATCCCAACTACCTTGGGGACGGTGGCATGAAATTTATAGTGGCAATTAATTGTCAAAAATTAGTTGACACTATAAATTTATGCAGAAGTATAGTGGCAAAGTTTTACGCCGGATGCCCTTCCTGTCACAACCTTCTTTCGAAGGAATAATGAGATGAAATTTCAAACCGTATCATCATAGATTTTTCCACTTTCATGGAAAATATCATGAGACGGTGATGAGTTAAGATAATTGCTCTAATCATGTCCCATAACAAGGTTGATATTGCAGAATCAACATGTACATTATGAAACATATCCATAGTATCGGGATTCTTGGTCAATTCAAATCCAACAATGTCTAGATCTTGAGTAGTGCTAATACTACATACGGAGTAATGCATTTATTATGCACAAACCTGGAAACTTTAGACAAATATCAAAGAATTGAACCAGTAACTTGCCTCCACTTGACTGTCTTGAAGCAGTTTCTCAACAGTTGCCCAGATTTTTCGTTTATCTGTGCCAGAAAGTGTAAATGTATGCCTGTTGCATAGGACATAGACATGAACAAATTAGTATTACCAGCTACCACATGTCTTTTTCCATATTATGCAGGAACATTCATTATATATGCTGGTTGTGTATGCATGCATGAGGGAAACCAAGAGATAAATGAATGGTGACATAGTATTCCCTAAGCAATAAAATTCCTTGAAACCTAGCTTACCTAAACATGAAAGTACGGAGATAAGTCAGAGTCGTTGACCTAGTCCGCCAGTTAGAATCACACAAGGAAGAAAGGATAGCAGAAATAGACTTCCCGAGATGGGGTTCACGGAAGATCCTCCATTTTAACAATTCAAAAGCAGCTTTGGCTAATGTTGACAAATCTTTGTGAGATGTTTCCTTCAAAAAAAAAAACAGTATATCTCAGATTAATAGCACAAAAGAAAACTCCAGGTAAACTCAGGACTAATAGATAATCAAATAGTGAGGGCATGAGGCAACCAATCCTCTATCTGTTACTCCCTCTGACCAAACTTAACAGTTTACTAAAGAGAAGCTCATGGTTAAGAAAGTCACAGTGAGTCAGTATTTTATTCATCAAAATGAGTACTCTGCCAAGCTTACCACTTATTTAATATAGTAGTATAAATATTTGCATGTTTCTGAGATTTAACTTTACAATACATTAATTAAGCATATAACAGCCAAATCACTAAAGTGGATCTTCTAGTTAAGGAACTTGACAATAGAATTGTAATATTTCGTAAAAGAATGAGGACAAATAATATGAGATATAGGGGAGTATTGAAAAAATCAGTCATGGGTGAGTCCTTTTGAGATTTCTTTTTTGGAAAAAGTTGAAATTTTTTAAAATTGAAACTTCTTGAGAGGAAAAATTGAGGGCAAGATAGATTTGACAGATTCATATCGTTTGCATCTGCCTTCACAAGCTAATTCTATTTCAGTATTTTTTTTTATTAAAAAAAAGGCAGTCTTATTCCAAGACCAGCACTTCTTTTCCAAAGAGCATCTACAACAATACTAGCCAATTTTAAGTTAAATTGTAGCCAAAATGACAAAAAAACTATTTTGGCTAGTGAGTTTAACATTGTCACCACATCAATGCTAGCTATTATAGGTAATCATATTTATTATTATGTTGAAATCAACCACATTTATTTTATGGCTAGCAACAAATTCTCTCTCTTGGCTCCCAAATTTGGAGAGCCAAATAGCAAAAGCTATTATGGCTAGCATGATAGCTAGTATTGTTGGATCAAAGATTTGTGCACTATTTATATTTTTACTAGTTATATTTGACTTAGGAGTGTGATAGCTAACATTGTTGTAGATGCTCTCTGTCAGTACTTGAACCCAGCCTTCCTCAAGAAGGTTATAATCATCAGCACCAATGAACTCACTTGCATGAGTATGATCACGTTTAGATGATACGTGAAGCCGAATGTTTGAGCATACCACAGAAAGGGTAATCCCAATAGCTTCCCTTACCTGTCCAATGGAAGATTTAGAAAAGGATAGAATAAGCAAAATGTATTTTAAAGCTGTACCGCAATAAGAAGTACGAGGGAAAATTCCTGTTCATTTTCAGCTGTACTATCATAGAGCGCGTTTTCTTTCTTTCTGTTCTATTATGCTAAAACTAGACCAAAGGAAACTTCATGAAATAACTTAACATAAATTCACTACAGGCAGGAAATTTAGAACCTAAAATCTTACATGACATGTTTTTCAACGTTTTAGTAATCCCATCTTTGGTTCCAGAATATTGGAGTTTAAAGCCAAAGGCTATATAAAACCAAAAATCACCATTCTAGGAAGCACGTCTAGACCTATAACATAACATGGTCTAGAAAGTACAAATTGCTACTAAAAGGGTTATTCAAAATAAATATAGGACTTCTGCACCACTTTCCCACATCCTTTCGAAATATGCAAGTATGAAAAAGCATCTTGACTAGAAACTGACAGAAGAAAAGGCATACTTGGGCAGACGAGTGGCACATATTTCCCAGTAATTCATTCAAGAGCTTAATGTGTAGCTGTATCTCAGGTACTGGCATATTTTGTGGTGATAGTTCTATAAGGGTGGCAGAGATGAATGCGTAACGCTTAGCAACAACTGTAGTTGTTACTGTTGGAGGCAAAGGTTCTAACAAACAATTCAAAATTTGTTGCCTTAATAAAGGTACTTTTGTCCCATGCTTTCCCTTTCCAGTGACAGCATAGCGTATGCAAGCTGCCCACTCTGGTATGGATTCCACTGATTGAGCAAGAACAATATTCTTCAATTGGGCCATCAACCAGCTGTCCCATTCATCCTGAAGGCCACTGACATCAGAATGAAGAACTCCAGCAAATGCTTCAGCAGCCACGCATTGTTTAGCCCTCTCCTTTGCACTTGCAAATTCCTCCATTGAGCTTTTAAGAGCCAATAAAACAGACATGCCACATTCTTGTATTAGCCTCTTAAATATCCTTGCAAAATTTGCGTAAAAGGTATCATTTCCTAATATAGAGATCCAGTTAGGAGTGCGCGGCCATGAAGCTGAAAAGTCGAAGTAAAAACGAGTGACTGATTTCTCTGCTTGGCTCTGAAAGGAAGAGCTGCTGTGATTTCCCCTGGAAGATGTGCTTTCATTATCAGTTATTATATGAACATGTGACAAACTAACTAAAGTCTCTCTGAAAAATCCATCTTCCTGAAATATTTCTCTTAGTGCCCCTTCGAGTGATGAATTTTTGTTTTCGGGAGCATTCTTGTGGATTGAAGGTTGATCCACAGCAGCCTTTTTATAAGGTGAATCTTTCAGTAGTGTATTAAGCGCAGATATTGCAAGTATCCTTGTCTGGGGAAGTTGACTTTTCAAACTCCTGAGGAAGTGACCTGAAAACGGAAAGATGACAGTAAATAAAAAAAAATTAAGCAACTAAACACAATTAGTCACACAGCTTCAAGAGAAAATATTCTACAACAGAAAACTAACCAGTTGTTTCATGCAGTATTGATGAGAAGTTTGGATCATTTCTTGATGCCATAGCCAACAAGAGCAGAACTCTATTAGCCATCAAGTTATACCTGGAAAGCACAAAATTCAATACTGAGAAAAAAGATATTGAATTTAGGTCCATCAGACACATTTATTCATTTTGATAAAACAGACGCACTTATTATGAGCTGATACTTTCAGTCTGTCGTTTCTGTAAAACACAATGGTCCAACATGAAACTATCAAGTTATAACATGCTTGCATTGATAAGAGACTTACCGCCAATGAAGGCCAATGGAATCAAAACCCAGTGCACCAATCTGAGACACAAGACTCGCAAAATCTGTCCCGTTCACGTGATTATCCATTGTCCTGAACATGCTTTTAGACACTCCACCAAAATGAATGTTGAATTTGACAAAAAGCTGCCAAAAAGGGAAACTATTTTAGCCGATGAAAAGCATGTTATGCAGAAGAATGATGTTAGAATAGGCAATTGTACCTCATTAATAGCTTTCTGGGATTTCAGTGATTCATGATGAGAGCTACGGATTGAAAAAACGCAGGCATAAGAGCAATATTATATCTGCAAGTGCAGCCATATATAAAGAATTCACAAAAATGCAGATGTTTCTTCAAAAGAAAACATACCTTGAGAGGATCCCTAGTATGAATGAGGAGAATGATTTAGAATCCTGAAACGAAAGAAAACATAAGAAATCACCTTTCTCCTAAAAATGATTGAACATGTAGAATGAATGAATACCATGGTCAAATGCTTCAGAACTGTCTGTGTCGAAAGTACAGCACAAGATCCTAGGACAGCATATTCAGGAGAACTGGGATTCCTCAAGTTTTCTGAGAGAGAAAGCACACATTTTGAAATCAATGATGGCCACCTCTTGATTATTTTCAGCAGAGATTTTCCAGCCAACCTGAAGAAGGAAGCATATTACAATGCAGTTGTCAAATCAAGCCATGCTACTTTCATGTGTTTGCATGACACAAAAGAATAATCTCAATACGTATGTCGAAAATACAGACATTATACAAGTATAACCAGAAGGCAGAAACACCGATTTGAATTAGATCCTACAATAAAGATACTATTGCTTCTGTAGTACATACAAAAAAGCAAGCTTAAATTACAGCCTTTAAATATTCTAACTACATAGTATTTTTTTTCTTTTTTTAATAAGAGGCAGATTTCTCTGAGAATTTAAGTTCAAGGAGAAGAAGCGTGCTTCTTTAGAATCCCAGCAGAAAGGCAGATTTATTACAGAGCTATTGCTGAATTCTATCTACCACGAATATATTTTCTTCTCCGAAAAGGTGTTTTCCATAACAGGACACAAACCTTCTCCAAAGGTTGGTTTCGGTTAAAAGACACTTTGACTGTAGCCAATATAAAGTTCTAAGGTTCGTGTAATCAAAAGTTTTCATTTGAGGTACTACCCCAGTAGCAATTACTTTAAATCTTCAGAGGTTGGTTTTCCATTACAGGATACATTCAGATGGAAACATGACTGTAACAAATACAATTCCCAAGGATTGGGCTGTTAAAGGGTATTCTGTAAGAAACTATGCCAGCATCAAAGCGGTTTTATACACAAACATTATTGCAAATAAAAAAAATACCCACATGGCATCTAATTCAACATATCCGAATCCGAAGGACCAATGTACTATTGTGAAGTTAAACTCTAACAAAAGAGGCAAACAACTCCTCTATATTAAATTTATGTTTTACTTTTTGCGAAGTCAGTAAAACATTGTTACATTTCCTTTTCAGGGAATTTTTCGTAGTCTCATTTACCATATTATTCTTACTTCAATTCTCTTTCCATCAATTCAGCACAGCTTCTAAAAACGTTTACTTTCTTTATCCATCAATTCTACATGATCTTCAATAACCAAATTTGTTTTAACTATATTTTTGAAGGGTAAAATTGAAAATCTCCAAGAGTCTTCTACTCTTCTTATCTTCATGCTCAAACAAACATAACAATTACACAGAGACAGAGGGAATAACTCTGAAACAGAGTAACTGAAACCAGATACGTTAAAGATACTAAAATAAACACAAATGGGATCATAAGAAAAGAAAGTTGAGTTAGCAACCCATGAAACTAGATGCATTAGTACCAAATCATCTGCTCTGAACAGTTCTTTACTATGAAGGTGGGCCTAAAAGTACGAATGCTTCACTATTAGGTAAAATTTACAGACATTTGAAGATGCTCAAGACAACAACGTGCAAGGTGAGTTGCCTTCAGAATAACATTATGTGAGCCAGCTATCCTCCCAACGCACAAGTGTATGGGTGCCTAAGAGTGCATCTATAACTGATAAAAGAACAGGAGAGAACAATGTGAAGGGAAAAGGGAACACAAATACTAGAAGGGAAAACGATGTAGATCTTATGCGTTGTTTGTCCCACCTAATATCATAGACTAAAAATGTGAGAAAAGAAAGATGGTGGACAGGGGGGGAGGATAAACATGATTTATATTTTGTTAAATACTTTTATGGGGGTCGAAAAGAAATATTTTGTTAAAACATGCCAACATATTGCTTGAGGACCCAAAAAAACAAGAAAAGAAGAGGACAAAACTAACATGATAAAGAATAAGTACGAAAACCAATGCAATCCATTTAATTTTTCCAATTTTCCTTTTCAAAAGAGCAGTTGTGCATAATTGGATTGAGATACCCATGTATCACAGGATATCCACAAGAAGAGGATCAAGTTTGCAGTAGATACAGGCCCAAATAACTAACAGAGATTGAAAAGCAAATTAAGAGCTAAGTTCATACCATTAGAGACTCTAAGTTCAGCTACATGTGTGTGATGTTGTCTTAAAAGCAACAAGTAGATAAGTATGCTTGCATGCAAAACAGAGGTATCAAGTGACCAAGTACCAGAAAGATACCAAACAAAATCAGAAATGATCCAGTAACCACTTGAAAGGAATAACTAAATCATTAAACTAACTCACGATCGAACAGTTTCATAATTATGCAGACAGAGATTCAAAAGATCATCTGCAAGCTGCATAACATGTTCTGAAGGAGAGAGATTTCCACTTGCACGAAACAGATGATAAGACGATTGAGATGATCTCCATGTACTATGCATGTAAGTTTTGTCAATAAGTGCCCACCGTGGTCTGCAACAATAATGAGAACTTAGATACTTCACCCTTCTTCTGGTGTCCTAGTAGCAGCACAATAAAATTCAGACAAGATGTCTACCTTCTCTTTCCTTTCGAATGAGAAGACACAATGAAGTTTATTGGAGGCTCTATAATGGCAGCTGATTCCAATTTCCAAGCCTGCCTGTGAGTTGACCATTCATCATACTCCATACTTCCTGTATAGCAAAATACCAGCCCATATAAGGAAGTGTTCTAGAATACAGAAAAAAGTGAACCGTGGAATAACAGCACTTCTGCAAAGTTCAATCTTTTAAGCACAGCTGGTATAGTTTCATACCATAGTTTCCTAAAGCATCCATGATGCGTATCATGAGTATTAATAAGATGCTGTCATCCGATTTTTCTTCAAGCAGGTATCTGCCATCATCATAGGAAGTCAATGCATGAAGCTTCTATTAGTCAAAATGAAATGCCTTACATGTGCAGGGATAGAGAAATCTGGACATTACTTGCATGTGGCGTGCATAACTTCAGCAGCTTTTTCACGCAGTTGAGTGCTGCCAACAACTGAACCTGTTGCTCCAGCTACTAGAAAAGAGATATGACTAGGATCCCCAACCGTTCCATTTCTATTTGACGGTACAAAATCAGGCAAGCAAGATAAAACTCCTTGCAGTGAAGAATCAATACGTAAAAGAGTCACCTTCAAGTGCTCCTTTTCCACATCTGCATGAAGGATATATTAACTTTAAACAAAAATATCTTAGAGAATTAAAAAGAAAAACAGTACTTCAACATAGTCAAACTGAAAGAAGCCTTGATATGAAAGACAGTGGGAAAGATAAGTACTCATCACCACCGCAATTTTCTCTAAGACATACACCCAATCCTCTCTTACCCAACCCCTTCCCCCCTCTCAGGATTTTTTTAGAGAAAACCAAGACTTTTCGATAAAAATTCCTTTACCAGGAGGCTTGCATATTGAAAAAAAAAAAACTAAGACTTTCTGGCAACAGAGTAACTTTAACATCTGATGAAGAAGGAACATGTATCTTATTACTTGGGTCAGAATGGATCTTTTTCTCGCATATTCTCAAAAGATCATCTAGAGCTGACTTCAAATGAAGATTCAGGAGTTCATTAGCAAATTGAACTTCCTCTTTACACGGGACATGCCATTTAGGACCAGCATGTGCTTCAGCGTCAGAATAGTCCTTCGTGCTTGTCCAATTTTCCATTGCAACAGCAGCAGGATGAATCGTAGCACATCTGAAAATAAGAATTTCCAAATTCATTCATTCATAGACAATTAAATAACCAAGAATTGTCATGTTACTGTAAAACCATGAAAGAGACAACCATACTTGTACTGGTCAATCGGGTAATAAAGAACCAAGCTTCCAAGAAGAGTCCGAAGAAGATGATCACCAGCTCCATTAACCTGAATTGTAATAAGAGAAGACCGAAAAACATGTCATAAAACTATTTAGCAACAAAGACTGCACATAAATATAATCATAAATATGATTGTGCAAACAGAAAAGCATAAACCTTCCAAGATGGGGAATCGAAGGATGAAACTATCGCTTCCTTCAACTCATCCTTGTACCGAAGAAGTGTAGGACCTCCATAACTGATTGCAACGGACAGTACTTTCAACTGATAATCAATTGCAGTCTCGAGTGCCGGGGAAATGGTAGGTCTTGACTGCAAAGAGAATATAGTAGTGAAAATTTTAAATCAACAACTGAATGCAAACACCAAACAGAACAGCATTAGCGTCAACGGAACCTTGGTAAAAACAAAGTCATCCAAAATTCCTCTTCCCCCAAATCCTGATGAAGGCGAGCCTTTTAATGAGGAAATAACTGATACAAGCATTGGCTCTACAAGCTGTGCTACAGCCTCCTCCGGATTAGAATGAACACATGCACAACACAGCAGTCCAACCTCAGCAACTGCACCAGGTAGAATATTTGTCCTAACAAATTTTGCAATCTTCTTCAATGCCTGTCAAATGGCATTAACATGAAATTTTGTAAATTTGATTCCTCAGAAATGAATGGCTGAATTTCAGATTTACAACAAGCATGAGACCTGATCAAATAGAGGTTTTGATAGTCTGCCAAGCAAGATTTCAAGCATACAATAGTAATAAGGGCCATCATCGACCAAAAACGTCCCTGATGTCGCTGATGAATGCAGGCCCTCATTGCTAGAGATCAACAATAATACCATTAGTCTCAATACCAAGAATAAAATTTACTGAACATTTTCACATGAAACTGATCAGTCATACTAACAATACCAAAGTCCAATTAAAGTTCTCAATATTTGTCTACTTCGTTAAAATGTCTAGGGTTGGTACTAAGTTCACTAAAAGATGTTGAATATTCTGAAGTCAAAGTTAGGAATTGTACTCCCTCCGTACCTCATTAATTGATCCATTTGTTTTTGTTGTTTCACGGTTCAATGTTTGACTTAAAATTTCATGAAGATAAATAGTGTAAAAAAAAATCTATTTAGAAACTTTGGATTTCAAATTATGATACGTATGTAAATTATTTAACTTTACAAGTCTAGATATTCCTAAATAAAATCATAGATTAAATACTGTGAAACAGCCAAAACAAATTAATCAATTAATGGGGTACAGAGGGAGTATTATTTTATCTGATTAGTACGTAAAAATTCTGGAATATACTAGGGATAGTAAGTGCGGATATTAGGATCCCTGAAATCAGGAACTAGATTATTAGGAAGATGCTTTCCTATTCCCTGCTGATTTCCAGCTAGGATATCTCTGTATATAATTGCTGCAAACCCCAGAATTATGATGACATTCAGAAATTCTTGATAAAGAAATTCTTCAGAAGATTATCATAACTTCAATGTACAGTGAAAAAAATTGATAGTAATTTATAGTAGTTCATGAATCATCAAAAAAAATCAATAAAATATTCGGACAATTTACTCGGACATGTGCCCACATGGTAGGACCACCCATGCCTGTCCTGGTATGCACCTCATGTGCTCTAATGGAAAAAGACTCAAAATAGGGAGAGGTGGAGAACTTCATACGTACAGAACACTGCTAGGTTCCAAATGCATTAGCAACGAAAATAGGCGACAAAGAAATTCGTCAAGCCATTCCGAAAACTGGATCGTAGGCAGAAGTGAAAACCCATCTAGATTATCACCCAGTACAGCCATCTGCAGTCATCCATCAAGAAAATGTGAAATATTTATTCAAAAAGATGGGGAGATGTATTATTATGATCAGTTGAGAGATACTTACATTTGAAAATATTGAACCAATTAATTGCATAGTTGCTGAGGTTTTTGGAGGATCATTGGCATCCATACCCAGTAGTGCATTAGATAAAGAAATCATAAGGAGATCTGTATATGTATCACCATCACCAGCATCATCATCCAGATCAAGGTCATCTGGCTTCACTGAAGAGAAGAAAAGAGAACGTGCAGCAAATGCCACTGACATGACCGCTGTCTTTAGCTGATGTGTTGCAGTCATCTGATCGGGCAGAGCCAATGAACCAACAAAGACAGGGCAAAAAAAAATAAAGAAACCTGATCAGGCTCAAAAACATGTTAAAAGTTGACTTCTGGAAGGAAGATTTAAATGAAAGACACTTTCGTATATAGTTTTAAACAAACCAGCAACAGTAAACCAAGAATTGTCATGAAGCACGTCTTTGCTTACCGTCTCCAAAGCCATGCGGAATCTAGATGCCAAAAATGGAAAAACCAGTGATGGCTCCACATAAGATAAAATAGAAGTTGCTGCAGCCACTGTCTCCGCAAGATGTTCATTTTTGCTATATTGACCACGATCGATTAGTGTCAATGTTGTTAGAACAAAAGCTCTCCTTTCTAAACTTCCTAGGTGAAGTGCTATCTCCCTCTCATCATCCGTCTCCCTGTAGTCACAACATACAATCATATGAAATAGCCAAAGAATACGCGTAGAACACATGCCCCCAAATAAAAAACTACAAAAACCTTACTGCTGCTCATGCTGTAACCGCTTTTGGAATGCTGTTACTAAGTAAAGCAGAAAACGTTCCAATGAATACGTCCAACGGCCACCATTAGAAGGGTGATAATACCTACATAAACCAAAACTGAAATCTAAGAGGCAATTGATAAAACATAAGGAATATCCAGAAAGGAACAAATTTTGAGTAAACGGACTGTTCTAAGAGGTTGACCAATCTGTTGAAGTGCTCCTGTGCTGAACTACCAGGTCTTAACATATACACCTGCCAAGCATATACCATAATATTATCTTCATATAATGAAAATGCAACTGAAAAGATCATTATTGATGATCTTACAATCGATTTTGCAATAGCTTTTGCTGGTGTGCCTGTTCTATTAGAGAACAAGAACCTTGTATTTCTGGGAACATCAACAGAGAAAGGATAAGATCCGCCTCCATTAGCCACAGGAACCTGGGTTCAAAGAACGATGGCAGGAAATCCAATAAAATTACAGAAGAACAGATAGAGTTACTTCACTTATAGTTCAAGACAAATCAGAAGGAAAAAAGAACACAGTATAAGCTACACATGAGCTTCATTACAGCCCAAGATAATAGCTTGCAAATGCAAAAGAAATTGCAGGATTTAACTACAGTAGCCACGAGGCAGCTGAATCTGAAATCAGATATCAAATAAGTAGTATTAAAATGAAAGACAACCAGAAAATATTCAAGGAAGATGTACACTTACCTCAAACATATTTAAGAATCTTGTGAACAATGAGGGCAACAAGTACTCCCAGTTAATATAGCTATAGTTCTTCACAAGACGGGCGATGACAGCAGTCCACTGACTGTTCCAAAACTGGCAATTTGGAATTGAGTTCCACAATTCCATACATTCTCTGATCCATTCACTGCCATAGTAAATGATCAAAACACAATATCTCACAGTGCCCTATGCTCCCTACCATAACCAAATGCTTCAAGGAATATGTATTTCAATTTTTCTTAAAAAGACAGTTACAACAAGATTCAGCTATGCCTTACTCTGTAAAGAAATCCTGATTGTCCAAATTTGTTGGAAGGAACAACCTCACAAATCCAGCTCCTTCGAAGGATGCATTGTGCCAAGGATTTTCTAAAAGAGATCTGAAACATCATTCAACAGGAAAGGGGAAAAAAAAACAAACAAATTTCAGCTGAATGGGATAAAAGATGTTCTTGATTATTATTATTATTATTATTATTATTATTATTATTATTAGTATATAAATATATATAAACGCAATGAAGCATGTAACCAAACATTTAAATGATGCTGCATAACACTTGGAAAAGAATGGTGAAAAGATTGCAAAATTGACTCTTCCCCATGATGGTTCCTCCCTGTGACAAAGCTTGTTTTGCTGGAATTCTGAGATTATGCTTATGAAAATAAAAATGTGACAAATTGTTTTCTTCCTTTGAGTGAAATAAAAGAAGTAAACAGCCTTGTCGGCGACAAAAGGGGATAAATAGAAGAGAATTTTTCCCTTTTCTAAACCACATTGATCAATCTTTCGAAATCCATTCAGCTCAACAGCAACACAACAAGTACTAGAGCATTAGATGAGGCTGGGAAATAGACATTAATTACGCCCACAGTTTTTGCATAAAAAAGACGGCACGAAGAACAGTTGAAATAGAAATAGTACTTATAGTGACAGCAACAAGAAAGAAGAATAGGGAGGAAGCTTGCCTGAACTCTGACCAAATTTCAGCAGCAGATCCAGGAGGGAAAAAACGACGACATGATCTAACAAGAGAAGTAACGGTTTCAAAATGCCGCTGACGCAATCGCCAGCCTTCTGGACCTGTATTCCTGGATAAAGTGCATAATATGAGCATAGACAATTAGATTTCTCAATTTTGAATCAGTACATTATAATCAACTCTCGTTTTTTGTTTGCTGCCTATTTACTAAAAAACGCAATCTATGATAAAAAAAATGAGATGGCATCATATTAGATGATGTGACTAACCTTGTAAAATGTGTTTGAATAAGAGTGTCATACAAAGGCCGCCACTGTACTTTGAGTGACAACTTTCTTCTGTACTTGTTTAATAATCTAACTAACAAGCTTCCCCATCTAACCTGATAAATAATGAAAAAGACAATGGTGAGACCAAGACAAAAATATTAAAAACACGAGGACACATGGCAGTAATACCTGAGCATAAAGCTTATTCTCTGACATATGGAACAATTCTATCCCCATTTCCACGACTGTAAGTACATCCTCCAATGATATATCACTTTTTGCCTTGACAAAACTGCATACTGATTAGTAAAGCGGGAAGCCAACAACCCTCTAAAAGTCATCCAAGCAAGTTATAGAATCAATTTAATCACACTACATGGAACATAGTAAGCAACTGAACTTAACAAGTTACTGAAGATTCAATGGAGCTAAAAGATACATGACAAAAAACCAGACTAATGTACATGCATAAAATGATTTGGGTAAATTCAGTTAAAACTTCGGATAAAAACTAGCAATGTCAACCATATGCTCAACAGATGAACTGAACTATAGAATGCGGGCAAGGTTATTACAAAATTTATTAACACATGAGTTCAACAATGCCAAAAGTTAGTAATCATCATTGTCATACTGCAGCTTACTCCCAAACATTGAGGTCGGTTGAATTAATTGTATAGTGTCCATTCATAGTTTAAAGTTAGCACAATGAAGTTGTGAAAAAAGTACAATAGCAAAGTTTAAAGCCAGATACACTTCTTGATGCAACCCTCTTACTAGAGAATAATAACATGATTATTTGAAACTGCCACCGATACATGTTTTTCCCACATGCACGGAGAAATATCATGTAAATATGATGAGTTAAGATAGTTGCAATTGTCATTTTCCAATACAAAATCGATATCGTAAAATCAACAATGCAAGTTATAGAAAATGACAAAAATAAAAAATTACTGTAGAACATACCAGCAACCAAACACTAAATATGACACATCAAAGACCTATTCATTCAATGAATTATTTCCTTTTTGTAACCATTGAAAAAAGTATATCAATATAATAATCAATTGAGTGACATTCTTTTACGTGATTAATTTTTTTATGAATATTTTTATATGAAGCCATCTTTGTAAAAGATTCATCAAAATTTAATTACATTAAAAGAAACAGGTTATTGATCAGTGATAATATATACTATACTATTACCATGAAAATGAAAATAAGCCATTTATGCACTAAAGCTCTTTACTTGTAAGCAAGCGAACTCTATATTTGTGGTAGAAGCAAGTACCAAGCAAGACTTTTGGAGCAGTGAATAAGAAATAATAAGATAAATGAATTCAGCTAAGAAGCTCAAACCAAAACCTTCGTCCTCACATTGCCAGTGCTGACACTCTCATCCTCATATCTTAAAGCTAATCCAAAACTTGATTAATTTTACAGTGTTAACTTAGGAAACTTCTGGTAGTGACCAGGAAATGTCTACCAAACCACCAATCTCGTTTAACATCAGCATATCTTAATCCTAATCAAGAACGGTCAACATAACATCTTAAGGATTCCTGACGGCACAAACCACAATCAAAACCAGAGTAGAATGTATTAGCTCACTTCTTAAACAGTCTCATGGACAAGACCAGAAGTCGCTAACCAATAATTACTCCAGTACACGCTCAAATCTAACACTCTTCTGCAGAATTCGTGAACTCCTACATCCTTACTAACAAAATAAAAGCGTTACACACAACTCTAAACTGAAACGATTCAGGGCGTACGATCGGCCCAGGTGCCACAAACAAATTATACCAACCAACAACGAGATTAGAAAAGAAAACGATAAAAGGTAAAGGGCAAAAACGAGAAAGCTTACAGCTCGATGACGGAGATCCATTTGATGGTGGCGTAGACCGAATCCGGGTCATCGGGCCGGTAACAGGCCTTGACGGAGGCCACGACGCGAGAGAAAGACTCTCGCTCTTTCTTGGTCTCCTCCGCCACCGGCGGCGGCAGCCAGGCATTGTAGAGATGCATATCGAGCGGAGTGTGTCGGTTGTCTCTGACTGGTGTGGTGTGAATCAGGTGCGAGATCGAATGTGAGAGGAACACGACCAACAACTTGACAAGTAGTATTTATACTTCTTTTCTGCTCCGATTTCTTTTCTTTTTAACCAAGAAAGAGATGAAAAATGGAACTAGATTTTAATTCTACTTTTCTCACCTGGATCTTTGTGTTCTGTTTTGTTCCCCGATGCTGATATTCGACTTGACTTTCTCATTTTTAAAGTACTAATAATATTACTCAAAATAAATTACTCTCAGGCTTTTCTATTTTCAAGACCAAGTTTGAAGGAGTTGAAGACTAATTTTTTTTCAATTGAAATACCAAAACGACGTCGTTTTGGAGGCAACCGTGAAGAACGTTGCCGTTTCCACGTTCTTCTCCACGGTCGGACCAGGGGGCAGTGCGTAATTTCCACTCCTCCTCCTTCGTTGCACTGGCGATGAACGTCTTCCACCGTCGCCGCAACAAGCATCTAAGTGGCATTTGAGATAAGTCGGCACGCACTCAAGTTTTTCTGTTCGAAAGTTATACGTTTGATCCGGTTTGAGTAGCTTCCAAGTTTTAGGGTTCTTTAGTTTGTGACGCAGATTCGAATTCTTCTTCAACCATGAGTGGGTCAACCAAGCAAGAGTAAAAGGAAGGGTGGGGAAGAAAAAGACGTCTTGGCGCGAAGGTATGTTGATTTCTAGACCCCCTTCTAGCCTCCAAAGCGGACGGTGACATACCGAGGCCACATAGTTCGACGGTTTAAAAAGAGGCTCTAGTTCGTCCCAAAACAGCGATTGAGAGTAGTATTGACGTTATGGTGTACAATGAACAGCGTCTACAGTGTTATGTAGTGTAAACAATGATTTCATCATAATTTGCATTACACGACAGTAACGTTTTATTCTTTATACCATTTGGAACAGTGAGCGAGTAAGAAGAGGAGAGCTATCAAGATCGGTGGCAATGCGTGGAACAATTTTGATAAGTTTCATGCGTGAAATAGTTTAATTTTGTGATTCCCTAAAATATGTCTGAGTATATAATATGGTTCATTGTTACAGGCGAGACTTTATGGTGAAGTTAAAGGCTGGTGATGTTGGCCTTGACGAGGTACAAAGCATAAAGGATCTGTGGAATGAAATGTCACCAGAGGATAAGGTGAAGTGGGGTGATGGTGGGGATGGCGGGATGAAGATAGTGTTGAGATGCAGTCCGGACATTCTACGGCGTAGTTAGTGGGTTGAGTCGGGAGCGGCATGAAATGATAGGGGATAGTCCCTTCAAAAGCTTGTTGGGGTTGAAGGGTGATCCCACTAACAAAAGTCGATAAAGGACTGTTAAATTCATGGAGTACTGTGAGCAAAGTATAGCATTTGGTGGGCGGAACATATCCATTGACCACTTTGAAGATTTTGTGATATTATGGGTATAGAAGATGGGGAGAGGACATTAGAAACAGCAAGAATGTGAAGCCCAGAAGGAGATTTGTGATGCATTTTGTGTGAAGTTGGTGAGCGTACCATTGTTTCACATGAGTCGATTGTGGATGTGTTGCTTGGGAGCGCGACGGGACGATGGTACGTATAGCATACGATCTCTTGGCTCAAGAAGCATTCTCTGTCCTCCTCCCGGAAAAGGATTTACAACCACCCAAGCGAAGAATGTAGTGGGTGTGCGAATGGGGCGAAGAGATCATGGGGCATTATGCTTTCAATGAGTTGGTCGGGAGTGTTGAGACTTTTGTGAATGGAGTACACGGTGAGAATATATCCCGAAGGTCGGGGCTGTACAATATTCCTACGGTATGGTTCTTTGTGGTTAGCGTACTCATGTTTTCCGTAATCCGGTAATATGAAATTTACAAACCACCCTTCATTATTGTAGATGTTTTATCTGAGAAAGATTGCAACTGCGCGGGGGGCGAGGATCCCGAAGCAAATTCCAGCCGTAGTCTTCTTCTCTCCTGAGATGACCGTTCTGTACATGCATTTGTATGAGGTACGTTGAATTTGTTCAGTTCCAGCAATGCTTGATATTGTGGTACTTATAGGTTTCCCTTACCATGTAGGGCCTTGCATGTGATGAGAATATGGAGGCCGAAGAAGAGGGAGGTGAGGCTGCAGGCAATAGCGGTGAAGAAGAAGAGTACGTCCGAGGTTACTGCCGGAGAGGGTCGTGAGGATGTGGATCTAAGAATGGAGGTGTTGTAGCTGCGCCGTGAAATTGGGTTTGTTAAGGCTCTGCGGGAGGAAGTTTTTGTGTTGCGGGGAATGAGAGAAGTTTGAAGAAACAGGTGACCAAGCTGCAGGAAGAGAATTGTGGTTTGCGTAAGGAAGTTGATGGGCTGCGAGAGGAGAGTTGAAGAAATTGTTACCATTTCTTGAAAGGTGGTCCTGGTCATGTTGATGCACAACTGGGAGGACCGTCGGTGAATGTTGTTGAGGCGGCCAGATTTGATGAGTGGTGAGAATACTCCTTTGAAGGGTAAGTATGATGGTAATGTAGAAAACGAGGTGACGTCACCTGTGCGAAGGGAGTGGGGTTGAGAAGGTGAGTACAAGTGACCGAAAAGGCCCTGTTGTTGAAGAGGAGCGAGGATGGTGACGGTTGTGTAGTCCCCGGTAAGACAGAGGCACCGGTGGTGGGAAGTCGAAGCATTCATGCGTCGAGGTAAGATGCTTTTATTTCGGTGCGTTCTTTAGTTCATAGAATTCAATATGCATATTGTAGCAGTGTGTTTTTGAGAAGCGATTGCATTAATTGGCACGAATCACGAGAGGGTTCTACGAGGGGTATGTTCCCAAGGAAGACGATCGAGAAGAATGTCGGTGGCGGACCTTTCCAGAGGACGCCTTGGATTCATGTGAAGAAGGCTGGTCACCCGAACTTGATGTGGGCTGGACCATTTAATGTGAGAGCTTCAAAAGCTTTGGCGAGGTTGACCACAAAATAGTGTCTTATGCTTTTGATCATAGGGAGGATGAGAAGTAAGTGTTAGTGTCTTGAAATTAGTATTTTGTAAAGGCCTGCGAGCATGGTCATTGAGAGTGCATTTGAGTAACCGAATTTACATTTAATGGGCAGGAGCACTGGTTAGGAGTGCGGGGCTACTTCCTTGAGCGATGGGACATTTCAGCAGGCCTATCTCGAGCAGAATGCTATGTGATGGGATCGTGAATACGTGGGTGTTATTCCTTCAAGAGAGGCGACCTCTTAAGGAACTCCTTGGGAGTTGGTATTTCCTGGTGGATTTACAAGTTTGTTATGAAATGTGCGACTAACATAGGGTTGCCGATGATGTTTAGTAAGCTTGTTATTTAATTTAAATTTGGCGAGAGATCCATTGGGTAAGTGCAGTTCGCCCTCGGCAGGGCCATACGGTGAGGTGGATTCCCGATGACGTGAGGTTGAATGCAACGAACTTGAAGCGAGTTAGGCAAGCAAGTAATATTGTTTTAGTGTGGTTGTCATTGACATGTTAAAATGTTGATTTGAAATTGCGTAAATGTGTGCAGCTGTTTGTGCCGGTTAACGTAATTGATTCCGGACACTTCTATCTGGTTGTTTTCTTCCTCGGGAAATACATTGGACGTATGGGATAGCTTAGGTGGGAGTAATGAGTCACCGCACGGTGTCGGGCTGTCTTTGGACAAGTTGGTATGCCTCGAGACCTTAAAGTTCAGACAGTTGATTGTTGTTGTCATGTTTAGAGGTTTATCTAAGGCTATTTTGTTTACGCATTGCAGTGCCTGCAATGGATGCCATAGTTAAGCCAATGGTTTTAGCTTTTGTGATTTTGCAAGAAGGGTTACACCGGTTAGCCGACCTAATGCTCATGATTGCGGGGTGTTTGTTTGTTATTGGATGGGAAACCTCATAAATATGACAAACATACTACATCTGAGGTGATTATTACGTGTAATACTAGTTGTGTTTACCTTATTAATAGTTATGTCACTGATACGTTGTTCCATTCAAATTTCAGTGGCGCTCACATGAGAAACGGTGTAAATTGGCTCTCCGACTACTTGCAAGTGAGACAAATGCATTATTCACCCATGTTAAGGACCATGTCATCCTATGGCACCGTCTGAAGTTGGAAGGGCTTGATAGGCCTACACGAGGGAGGGCTAACAGACACAAGTGACGTCCATGGACTTTTCAGAACCGCCCTGCTGTAGAGTGTGGTCCGGCTGCTGATGGTGTGCAACACTTGACTCCAGAATTTAGTACGGAGGTCGAAGGTACGCCGAGGAAGAAAGGAAGAAAAAGAGTCTACAAACCAAAGGTGGTGAAAGATCGTGTGTAATATGGTATTAGCAGTAGATGGGATCGATTGAGTTGGTGGGAAAAACATTTTCGTAACAGGTTGAAAGTTCATGTGAATATTCTCGGATGTTATGTTGGCACAATAGGGTTTAATGTAAATTGAATTAGCGTTTGAGTGACATATAGCGTTACGAGAAGGTCTAAAAGGGCTACGTTAAATTTAAATACGAGTCGTTTGTTGTAATCGGTGAGGGAATCAAGGCCCCCAATATTTTACATCGTATACTTTAGAGGTCCTTAAGTGATACCACGACGTTCGTTATGGTCCTAATTGTTGGAATTCTTGCGCACCAAGATGACTGGGCTAGCTAAAGTAGCTAAGCACTCAACTCGGCTCAATCTGAGTGTTTGAGCTAGAGAGATGTGTATCTGCTCTTAGTGAGCTGATATGAGCTCAAGGAGCTCAATGGATGATTTAATATGTCTTGGACTAGCTCTATGTGAGCTTGGTACAAATGTGTCTAGGCACCTTTTGGCGAAGAGACGTGTCTCTTGGCGGAAAGGTGCGTAAATTGGTGAAAAGGTGTCGGAGAGGGCCAAGCACACCTTCGGCTTAGGCCGAAGGGTGCGTAGCACCCTGGGTGCCGAAAGGGCACCCTAAGGTGGCCTTACACCCATTCGGCCATGGGCCTAGGGGTGTGAGTGCCCCTTCGCCCTAGGTGCCTCTAGGCAGGGTGCACCCCATGCCTTACACCATTCGGCCAAAGGGACATGTCTCATGTCCCATGGCCGAATGGGCAAGGCATGGGTCACCTCCCGTACCTCTTCACCATATTTGGATAATTAATTAATTAGTTAATTAATTTCCTATTAGACACAATTATTTATTTATTCCTTTTCTAATTAATTACTTAATTGAAAAGGCAAAAGGCATGAGACATGTCTCATGGACCAAGGGCATTGGTTGCAGCCCTTGGTCCTAGGGACATGTTATTTCGCAAATGAAAGGGCATTGTGCCCTCTCATTGGCAGCCCATCCTCCTCTATAAATAGAGGGAGGATGCGCCATTTCTATCCATCCCACAACCAGCATTGGTTCTCTCTTCTCTCTTCATACTTCCTCTTGCGAAACTAGAAGGCATTCTAGGAGCATTGTGAGTGGAACTCACCTTGGAGATAAATCATCTTCAAGCCGCCCTTAAGGTGTTACCAAGGCCGAGTCTTCTACATCAACAAGGAGCAAGAATCTCTAAGATTCTTAAGCTGCGTCCAGAAGAAAGGTACATACTCTTAATCCCTTCTTCGGTATTGATGAATGCGAACATGAGAAGCATGTTAAAGACGATCCTAAAATCAACAACTGGTATAAGAGCTTTCGGTTTCTCTTTGTAAGGTTATTCGAAGGGGTTATATTCGTTTAAATGGAAAAAGGAAGCATGAATGTTATATGTGTTTTGAATCATGCTTGAATGTTGTATGATGAAAATGGTTGTATAACATGTTGACTTGCCTATTTGTTCCATGAATGATTAAATGAACCTAAAGAAAATGTGTGCCAAAGTTCTATATCACATTATACCTTGAGGTAATTGCCGGAATGTGCTCTGTCTAGGAGGTGGGTTTTAAGTGGGACCGTCTGTGACCCTCCATCTTTCCCTGGGAGCGCTCTCTCGTGGTTCCTAAGGTCCATGTGTGACATAGACTTGGCATGCATGTGACATTTATTCTTTACCTAATTTAAGAATTTCAGCCCTTGATAGTCTTAATCTGGTTTTGTACCACTATGATGGACTTGAGGGAATTGAAGCTTAAATTAAGTGAGGGAACATACGTCTATTGAAACAAGAGATTCTACCTTAAGATAGTTCAAGTACTTGTACGGTGAACTTGAAGGACTTGAAACTTGATTCAATTGATGAGACACTTCATTAAACTAAGGTCTCTAGGGACCTGTCAAGCTAATATAATGCTGTCTAAGGAAGTGGTACTTAAGTGAGACCGTTTGTGACTCCACCAACGACACAGGCATTGTATTAAGGAGACTTATGGGTGATGAGACTAAGGTTTAAGTGAAGTGCTATGGTTGTTACGATCACGCATGAGTGCGTGATTCGGAGCCTTCTTGGAAGGTCAAGTGAGGTTATAAACTGATGTATGCTTGGTTGCCCTTGATTGATTGAATGTATAGGCTTGTTAAGGGTATGTTCATAAAATGGCAAAGTTATGCTTAGGCGTTTTCGATCGGATGCTATATGCATACCTTTTGCTACGTGCAGGTATAAACTAAGTTATTTCATGAACATATTGCTTGAATAAGTCTAATTGTGTGAATTGGAATCTAAAACATGTGAATTGCATATTTGTAGATGGCTACTAAGAACATAGTAGCGAGTTGAACCGTGACCTCAAATTGGATGGTGAAAACTATCTAATTTGGCAGCAGAAGGTCAAGTTCATCTTAAGCGAGCAAGAGACACTTGAGGTGCTCGATCTTTGAGGTCAACCCCGGAGGAAGGGGAAGTAGGGTGGCTTATGAAGCCTACCTTAAAAAGAACTCTATGTGTTGAGTCACACTCTTGTCCACAATGGTGGATGAGATCATGGTGGAGTTCTCCATGCTACCCTCGGCCAAAGGCATCCGGGATCTTGTGAAGGCCAAGTATGGAGATGTTTCCGTGGAGAAACAACGCTCAATGATACTAAGGTTTGAGAACTATGGTAAACGAGCAGATCACACCATGAGTGCCCACCTTCGTGAGATGTCACGAATGATTCATCAGCTTAAACAAGCTGGGCACGACCTCACCGACGAGCAGCAGTGCAAGCAATAATAAGGTCCTTACGATGAGGAGTGGCGGTTGATGAAGGTCAACTTACGCCACAACCCTCAGATTAAGACCTTTGATGACATCGCCCGTCACCTTTTACTTGAGGCTGAAGTAATGGCTCTCAAGGACCACTCCAAGGCATATGTTGCCAATACCTCCGATAACAACGGGGGTAAAAAGAAGAAGTGGTTCAAGGGTGGGAAAAAGGGCGGCTTCAAAGGCAAGGGTAAGGGAAAAGGCAAAGGAAACGGGCCCGGGAAGAAGAAAAGGGACGTTTCGAAGCTTAAGTGCTTAAACTGTGGCAAGAAAGGACACTTTGCAAAAGATTGCAAAAGTGCACCTAAGGTACATTTTGAACCTTCTACTTCAATAGCAAAAGATTTCAAAGACACTTTCTCTCCCGTGGTTAAGTTTAATTCCATCAGATTGCTACTTGCGATAGTGGCAAACTTGGACCTTGAGTTGCATCGGATGGATGTGACCACGCCTTCCTCAACGGTGAGTTGAGTGAAGAGATCTACATGAAACAACCCGAAGGGTTTGTACAAGTAGGTCAAGAAGACAAGGTATGTAGACTAAAGAAGTCTATATATGGTCTCAAACAAGCTTCAAGACAATGGTACTTGAAGTTTCATCATGCAGTCACAAGCTATGGTTTTGTGATGATGCATGAAGACCATTGTGTGTACTTGTTCTTCAAAGAGTCCAGTTTTGCCATTATGACATTATATGTCGATGACATTTTAATTGCAAGTAGTAGCTTGGAGTTGTTGCTCGCCATCAAAGGATGGTTGTCCTCCACCTTCAAAATGATTAGGACTTTCACAAGAGCTTTATATAGATAAAGTTCTTGAGAGGTTTAACTTGACCAACTCTAAGCCAATGAACACCCCACTTGCATATGGTTGCAAAATTGGAGAGGACTTATGTCCTAAGACTCCAAAAGAGAAGGAAGAAATGACTAAGATACCTTACCTTAGTGCCATTGGTAGCCTTATGTACGCCATGATTTGTACACGGCCGGACATAAGTCAAGCAGTCGGTTTACTTGCTAGATATTCTTGAACCACGGCATGGAGCATTGGAAGAATGTCAAAGGATTCTTAGATACCTTAAAGGTACTAAGGATTATTGGCTATGTTATCAAGGAAAAACCCTTGGTTTACACGGCTATTCGATGCCGATTGGGAGGAGATAGAGATTCTAGCAAATCTACAAGTGGTTATATTTTCTTGCTAAATGGGGCGCTACTACTTGGTGTAGTAAGAAACAAACCTGTCTGACCTTATCAACCATGGAGGCAGAATTCGTTTCTTGTGCCTCGGCTGTCCAGAAGCCACTGTGACTTGGTTATTTCCTTAAAAACTTGGAGTCAATGGTCAAAATAAGTAAGCCCATTACTATCTACAGTGATAGTATGGTAGCTATGGCCTACACCAAGGACCCCAAGTATCATGGAAAAACCAAACACATTAGCATGAAATATAATTTCGTTCGAGATGCAGTTGAAGGAGGTGAAGTCAAAATTGAATACATCTCAACAGACCTTATGGTGGCAGATCCTCTCACTAAGCCATTGCCACCCATTGTGTTTGCTCGTCATGTCCGAGCAATGGGTCTTAGGAGATTGTAAATATGCTAATTGTTGTATGACTTTCACCACTTTGGTGTCACACATGTATATATGTATAATGATGATCAATAAAGTAATTATTTGATGTCATTTACTTAGTTCCATTAATAACACACAATGAACAAATGAACATGTCCACCATAGGCATTGAGAATGACTTTCTCACACCAAGTCATTCGCCCTTGATCTTAAGTAGACCAAGGATGAGACTACCAAAGACTCAAATAGTGTGTTGTTTCTTCAGAAACATGTGACATGCAATGTTACTCTATTGAGTGGGAGTCAGGTTACAACACATGACACTTTGGTATACTTTTATGTCGCCTTGATCTGAATAATCAAGATGAGGTGCTCTGCACGATTTTGTATGACACTGATAAATTCTAGCCTATGTGTGAGTGTAAGCTCGGGCTTGCACAGAAATTTCATGGCTTGTGACATGTCCTCCTTTTATATGTTAGAAGGAGCACACTTTGAGGTGTTTTAAGAGGGAGAAATGACACCCCTCATTCTAAGTGATATCACTCCAAGTGGGAGTGGTGTTTGTAAAACACCCTAAGAAGTGTTAATAGAATCTTTGTAAGTATGTTGCAAAGATCCTATGACCATGAAATTCGACCAAAAGAAGAATTTAAGCAAGTTGTCTCTAACCTTGCGTAGTGTGAGAATTCTTCGATTGGACCCTTAATCACTTTAACTCGCTGTTAATGATTCACATTGACAAAGTTACTTTGATTGGTTGTCGAAGGTCGCAGATGAATGCGGCTGGAGTATCCTCCTTTTGGGTAACTAAATCTATATGGATCATTAAGCAGGTAGAGTGTAAAGGAAAGACAAGTGAAACTTGGTACGTGAGTCCTAAATTCAACCTTTGAGCTCACATGTTGCATTGGTACAACATGATAAGGTCTGAATTGGGGATAATACGAATTAAAGAGTACTCGACACTTAACACAGTCATCATTAAAATGAAAGAGACTGATCTGTGGTTAAGAATACGTGCCATATGTCTTGGGGTTCTAAAGGCACTACTTGAAGTAGTTCAAGGAAAGCTTGAAGATGTTCAAGCATGTCTTGTTAAGTTCAAGAAAATTTGAATAACACACAAACACTTGAAGTGTTCAAGTGAGTTTGAGAGGACAATCTTCCATTTGAGAGTCTAACAACCTCGATGGAAGAGGTGCAGTGTGGATGCCTTAAGGTCGCACTCACAACTCCTTTTATATAGTTTGCCAAAGTGTTTGGTTTAGTATGAGGAAGTGTTTTATTCGAGTGGGAGCTTGTGCTCAAAGATCATCATTGGTGCGAGTGGGAGTTTGTTGGAATTCTTGCGCACCAAGATGACTGGGCTAGCTAAAGTAGCTAAGCACACTCAACTCGACTCAATCGAGTGTTTGAGCTAGAGAGATGTGTATCTGCTCTTAGTGAGCTGATATGAGCTCAAGGAGCTCAATGGATGATTTAATATGTCTTGGACTAGCTCTATGTGAGCTTGGTACAAATGTGTCTAGGCACCTTTTGGCGAAGAGACGTGTCTCTTGGCGGAAAGGTGCGTAAATTGGTGAAAAGGTGTCGGAGAGGGCCAAGCACACCTTCGGCTTAGGCCGAATGGTGCGTAGCACCCTTGGGTGCGAAAGGGCACCCTAAGGTGGCCTTACACCCATTCGGCCATGGGCCTAGGGGTGTGAGTGCCCCTTCGCCCTAGGTGCCTCTAGGCAGGGTGCACCCATGCCTTGCACCATTCGGCCAAAGGGACATGTCTCATGTCCCATGGCCGAAATGGGCAAGGCATGGGTCACCTCCTTACCTCTTCACCATATTTGGATAATTAATTAATTAGTTAATTAATTTCCTATTAGACACAATTATTTATTTATTCCTTTTCTAATTAATTACTTAATTGAAAAGGCAAAGGCATGAGACATGTCTCATGGACCAAGGGCATTGGTTGCAGCCCTTGGTCCTAGGGACATGTTATTTCGCAAATGAAAGGGCATTGTGCCCTCTCATTAGCAGCCCATCCTCCTCTATAAATAGAGGGAGGATGCGCCATTTCTATCCATCCCACAACCAGCATTGGTTCTCTCTTCTCTCTTCATACTTCCTCTTGCGAAACTAGAAGGCATTCTAGGAGCATTGTGAGTGGAACTCACCTTGGTGATAAATCATCTTCAAGCCACCCTTAAGGTGTTCCCCAGGCCGAGTCTTCTACATCAACAAGGAGCAAGAATCTCTAAGATTCTTAAGCTGCGTCCAGAAGAAAGGTACATACTCTTAATCCTTTCTTCGGTATTAATGAATGCGAACATGAGAAGCATATTAAAGACGATCCTAAAATTAACAAATGGTATCGAGCTTTCGGTTTCTCTTTGTGATACATGCTAAATGGGGTTATTCGAAGGGGTTATAGTCGTTTAAATGGAAAAAGGAAGCATGAATGTTAAATGTGTTTTGAATCATGCTTGAATGTTGTATGTTATTCACCCATGTTAAGGACCATGCCATCATATGACACCGTCTGAAGTTGGAAGAGCTTGATAGGCCTACACGAGGGAGGGCTAACAGACGGCAAGTGACGTCCATGGACTTTTCAGAACCGCCCTGCTTTGTAGAGTGTGGTCCGGCTGCGATGGTGTGCAACACTTGACTCCAGAATTTAGTACGGAGGTCGAAGGTACGCCGAGGAAGAAAGGAAGAAAAAGAGTCTACAGACCAAAGGTGGTGAAAGATCGTGTGTAATATGGTATTAGCAGTGGGACTGACAGTTGAGTTGGTGGGAAAAACATTTTCGTGTAACAGGTTGAAAGTTCATGTAATTATTCTGGATGTTATGTTGGCACAATAGGGTTTAATTTAAATTGAATTAGCGTTTGGAGTGACATATAGCGTTCTGAGAAGGTCTAAAAGGGCTACGTTAAATTTAAATACGAGTCGTTTGTTGTAGTCAGCGAGGAATCAAGGCCCCCAATATTTTACATCGTATACTTTAGAGGTCCTTAAGTGATACCACGGCGTTCGTTATGGTCCTAATGTGACACATTGAACTGTGGAGGCACCAAAAGCGTTGCCACAAACCCTTAAGTGGGGACCGAAAAGGCAACGGTGGACGATTCGAAGGAGGCTGTGGTCCTTTCGGATCCCTAAAGTGTGTCGGGTAAAATAACCGAATAGGCCATCAATGAGTCATTTGACTTTCATCAAGGCAAGCTGGGCCGGGGACCTCGAGAGGGCACCACAAATGAGCCATGTATCATTTGAGGGTCTAAGGCTCCCAATGAGACAGTTATGGACCTTAAACGTTGCGGTGTACATCTTTAGGCACCTAAGGATCGGCCACGCGACATTACGTCACGATTAACGGTTACTGTAACCGTTAAGTGCAGCGATTTATCCAAATCCTTAGCCCTGAAGAACGAGTTCCGGCACTTGCGAAGGCCATGGATGCGATCTTTGGAGAGCAAGCGCGTAGATCGGTGGCGGCGGCGGTAGACCACGACATCGGACTCCCGACTCCGGCCGTCGACTTGAGGACCCAGGTTTGTTGCCCAGTTCTTCTCAACAGTGTGGCGGGCACTGAGGTTGCGGTTTCTTGTTTCCTCTTTCTTTCTTGGGGGTTTCTATTGTTAGACATCCTTTAGATGGCTCCGAGGATGGGTAGTCGGATGATGGAAATACATGCTCAGTATGAACCCCGAATGCCCTGTGATAAGGGGGAATCGTCGATCAAGCCCGTGAAGTTGGTTGGAGTATTCAGGAATACAGAGCTATATTATGACTTGAGCATCACGTGTCAAATCCTCGGCACAAGGTACATTTCGCTTACTATAACAGTTTTTGGTGACAAGCTGGTTGTGTGTGGAGATCGACGTCTTCGTGGAACCATGAACAGGACCACCTTACAACTTTCCAAGGCCACGGGGCTTCTTCAACTATGGTGACATAGTACAGTAAACTCCTAAAATGCGTTAATGATTAGTTTAAGAGACACACTGGATTGGAAGAGTTTAGAAGTGCAATGAAGATGACCTACTGTGACAGACAACTGATGAGCGCATTGAGTTACTTCTGGTGGTACACTACACATTCTTTCCACTTCCCCTTGATAGCTGAGATAACCATGACTTTAGTTAACTTTGCCGCTATAAACGGACTGGGATGTTTTGTTAAAAGGCTTCCAGTTGACATCAACATAAGGAGAAATGCTGAAAGGTTAGAGAATGTTGTTGGCGAGCAATGGGAAATGTGGTATAAAAAAGGAAGTTAAATATACAGATATCATGAAGGATTATGAAACCTACGATGTCGGTACTCTGAGGAGAGAGGGACCACCTCTGCGGGTGTTTTGCTTCGTCCTCATCGGCACTACATTTATGGCTGACACTAGCGGTGGGTTTGTCGATACATTTTGGCTATCATGTGTGGAAGACATCCCTGCAATGAAGACGTATGATTGGGGAAGTGTAGGGTTGGGAACCCTTTATTTGTACATGGACGGATTGAGCAGAGGTCGAGCTTGTAGTGGTGGTTATTGGGAGGCATGGCAAGCTTGGGCTTGAGAGTACTTTAGGGACATAGGCCCTTCATTCGAGTCTTTAGGTGTTGGGGCGGGAGGACCTCATTCCCAAGGGGAAAACACTGGGCACAAGGATCACAAGGGAAGAACTTGAAAGACATGACATTATACAAGGAGCGATTGGAGAATGCCTCAGTCACTAGGGTGATATGGAATCCATGGGGTGATGATCTGCCCCAGTATGAGCGGGAAAGTGAGAATAAAGCCAAGAAACATGTGGTTTTGGAGTCACCTTATGGGAGGCGTGGTATCTAGGAGAGAGGGTTATGCGGTAGCGGGGTGGCGAGACGGTGAATGGCTTAAACCAAATGGTGCCCGGCCACCACCCAATACAATGTTTTCAAGGGAGTGGACTGCAATAGAGTTGTATGATGCCTTGCAAGGGACATTTTCTGGTCAATGGGTGGATGGTTTAATGCGGGATGTACCGTATGGGAACCGGTGGATGGCTGAGATGCATACTGAATAGGATAAAGAGGGAATTTCTTGCACAGACATTCCTCCTCCACCACGAAATGTGAAAAGAAAACTTAAGGCACCCAACATACAATTCAAAGCTCAATACCAAGCCACTAAGTGAATGATGCGTGGTGCCGATGAAGGCGAGTTTGAGTTTCCGTCACGGAGGATTTACATTGCAAATCTTGAGACCGGAGCAAGCGAGCCATTTCTCATACCGATGCCACCCGCCGAAGAAGTTGAAGACTTCCCATACCACCCACGATGACATCCGTATGTTAGTAAACGCATGCCATATGTTGTTCCCTACCTGTTTATGTAGTAAACTAATAACTTACTCAATACTTTGTTTGTAGGTTCCTCTCGAATTGGCCTACCGTATTCTACTAATGATTGGTGGTTTGAAGATGGCCCTATCTGATGCACGGAGTGCTGCAGCAACCAAAATTAGGCTGCTTAAAGGTTGCGGGAGTAGCAAGATGGATGACCGTGCCACGTCTTCATCCATACCGAAAACGCGGGCCAGCTCATCTGTTCCAGAAGCAAGGAACAAGGGTGCCAATGATGGAAGCCAGGAAGATGCTGACAATGACAACAACCAGGCCGTGGCGGTGCAGAGGATGAAGACGATGGCACCGAGCCAGGAAGAAGGCGGCGGAGGATAAAGACGATGACACCGACCAGGAAGAAGGCAGTGCGGAGGATAAAGACAATGACAATAACGATGCTCACAATGACAATGACACCGACCTGGAAGAAGGCATGACAAAGGACTGCAGGCAGGAGAGACGGGGACGCGTCAATATGATGGATTTCTTCATCCAAATCCGGCCATTGTCACAGCCACCCCGCCCGGTTGCGGAGGCGGAGCCGGCCGCGACGTCGGAACAGGAATTACGGCAGAAAACGCGGCAGCGGAGCATCAAGCTCAAATACAGAATAAACAAGCATCGACTAGCAACCTACAGAACCCATACATGGCAAGTATACATGATAACTCGACAAAATACCAACCAAGCAGTTCATGGTATACCAAACATTGCTCATCGCAACAACCACAGAAACACTGAATTCATATAATAACAAATCCAATATAGGCAAGTCGGGGCTCCGCCCTCGACTAAGAAGGCATCAAAGGCAGAATATATTTCCGATCATATGGCATATACAAATTCATGATCTGACCTACATGCATGCGGCTACAGCTCTGAGCCATTAAACAAAATCCTATATATATATACCTAAGTGCGGAATCAGAAGCCTCTCGCTCAAGAATTCCCGCACGTGGTACTACTGCTGCTACAGAACCCGAAATGTCAGGAAGCACCGCGGATCTCTATTCCGCTGGTTGCTTGTCGATACTGAAAGATGGTAAACAAATAAAAGGGTGAGTCCTCGAAAGGACCCAGTAAGGGCTTAAGGTAAAAGTGCAGTTTGCCCACAGGGCAACCATCTGAACCTGCAAAACAGAATATCACAGCATATGCATGTACATATGAACAATAAGCATAACGTAAATCAGAATCCAACATATGCGGTCCAACCGCCAGAACGACCCGTAACGACAGCCCTCAACAGAGGTCAGAATATGCAGATCAGACCAGAACAGATAGCACGGTACCGGCTGGGGTCGCGAGCCCCAAACTGTCGTACGGTCACAGAAGTATATCGGCACCCCAAGTGCGGATATACACAGAATGTCGGCACCCTCGGTCGGAACACGGATCGAAGTATAGTGCGGCGAAATGAATCAAAGAGCACCCGTGGCCTCTTCGACCATTCGGGTCTCGTCACAGAACAGAACATATAATAATAATAAGAATACATAAACATAAACAGAAGTAACATTACCTGATAACCATATACAGAACAGAATAGGAACCCGGGCCTCTAAGGTCATCCGGGCCTTGAAACAGAACAAACGTACATTTTACCAAATTAAGCCCTTACCTCGGATACGCTGCCCCGCAGCCCAACACTCGAGAAAATCCCGACTTTCGACCCGTAATGCACAACTTGGCTCCAATGGTCCCACGCTACTCCACCAACGCAGAATCAAGCTGGGTAACCATAGTTGAGTCAGAACACATCCTAATAACTCCAGAAAGAATTTTCTGTACAACCCGCACTTCCCCGGAAAATTCCACAGAAAGCTCGGTTTCACAAACCGAGCCTGAACATTGTTATTCCAACACCCATAAACATATTCCAACCCTTAAACCCGCATTCCAGACACTTTTCCCGGTAAACTCGTATAAAACTAACTTTCTCATTTCTAACCCGAAAATGGTATTTCAAACACCATAACGCACCTACTTCCACCCACATTACCAATTTAGCATCCAATTCAACCAACACACACCACCAACATTGAAAAAGAATCACTTCAACAATTTGATCCTTAACCAATTTTTCACCACACTTCCAATTCAAACCGTTCAAGCTTCCAATTAATCCCACTAATCACCAATTTCACTTCCTAACCAAACTTACTAACCAATTACATCAAAACAACAAAACCCCTTTCCTAAACAATTCGGCCAAAAGAAGAATTCCTCACCCAACTTCCATTTCAATCCAAACAAAGTTCCATTAGCACTCTTTAATCACCAATTGCAATTATTAAGCAAGATTACTAACCAATTGCTTCAAAATCAACAAAATCCTCCCTTGAACAATTCGGCCAATTTGGGGATTTCTCACCCAACTTGTTTTCCATCAAATTAAAACCATAGATAGTCTTAGAATCATGCTAGGACTAACATACTTGAAGCATGAAACAAGATAACAAACATACACCATTTTGGAAATTATCCCAAAATTTCGGCCAAACCTAGGTTCCCTCTTCCATGGAGTTTTTCCAACATCCAACCCTAGATTCCTACTCCCCTCAAGCCCAAGAACAACATACTAAAAGATGGGAGGGAGAGGATCACTCAATCATGTAGTGAAGAACAACCATGAATTCCAAATTTAGCTCTCTTTTCTCCACCAAAACATGTTACCAACTTGAAAAGAGAAGAAGGAAGGAAGCTTACCAATGGTTGGAGCCAACCCCTTGTTGAATTTCAGCCAAAGATGATGAACACCAAGAAGCTTGAAGAAGAAAGAAAATGGCGGATGAGAAGAAGGAAGAAGAAGAAGAAGAAAATGATTTTTCTAACTCATTTTATGTAATATTAGCCCCTTTTATATTTTCTCCCATTTAACCCATACTCTCCCACTTTAAATAACATAAAGACATGTGTCCCTCATGTCTCCCAATGCTGCCGAACAAGCTGCTGCTGCCCATGCTCCAAATTATTAATTTTGCAACCAAGTTCCAATTACTCCCAATTTTTCCGAAAGTTCCAATATTTTTTGCCCAAAAATAATTACCGAATTCCAAAATTAACGAAACTTGGTCACAACGCTCAGAATATTATAACATTCACAGAACATTTTTCAGAAATTCATTTGCCTTTCCGGAGTGTCCTACCGAGCTCGCTGAACCCGAACCAAAACCCGACGTGCGAGCGTGACAACCTGAACCGAAATTCCGTCACTCCAAAATTCTATAAAAATTCCCATAAATTCCATCTTAAATTCAAACACAACTTACCCCAAAGCCGTCAGGAAATTTCCATCCCGAGCCCCGGGATTCCCGTCCCGAGCCCCGGGAGTCGCCCGGAACCGAACGTCCCGCCCCAAATATTAAAGTCTACAACCACCTCCGGGACGTTTCCACGACTCCAAAACTACAAAAGGCTTCTCAAACTGAGATCTCGAGAGCGCTACCGAGCCCCCAGACGTCCCGAGGCGACCCCGACAACCCCGGCGCCAAAAAATATTTTCGGCGGAAACGTCCGGGGACCCACACGACCTCAAATACGGAAGGGTTCGCCAAAATGATACTCGGATAGGGCTCGGGAGCCGTCTGAACGCCGAAAACGTGACCGCAGCCAAAACCGGAGCCCGGGTCACCCGGCCGCAACCCGCTCGGGGTGACCGTAACATTCTCCCCCTTAGAACTCTTGGTCCTCCAAGAGTAGCTGAACCATCTAAACAGCGTCGCTACCAACCAGAAAATGTAAATATTCCCTTACTAAGAACAATCGGACCACCGTATCTTGGTGCGGCGGGAGTGGTAGTTTAGACTACCATACTGAGCCTCACGGCGTCCCACCCTCCGGGTGCATCTTATTGCACCCGAGACAGGTTGCCGGTATTTCTACCAGACAACCCTGCACAGATCGAACCTAAATCTAACCGATCCACAACAGGCTATCCTGGAAGATACCATATAAAACAGAAACAGCTGGGGGGGAAACCCAACCTAACAACTTACTCTGGAAACCCATAAGAACCGATATAACTCGGGGTAACTCGCCCCGCCTATCAAATCTTACTGTCTCTCTGAACGGTGCTACCTCCAGTCAAACTCTATCAAATTCTATCACCAAACGCCGATTCAAGAGCCCTACGGCGGCGGTTCGTATAAGCAGTGGTGCAGTCGTTCGCGGTTTTAATCCGCGCTTGTAACAATCTGATCTTCGCCGTAGTCTCCTCTCAAAAAAACTCGGGTCCCAGTTCAACCCCATCAGACGCATCTGTCCAACAGTATGGTGTCATACACCTCCCGTACAACACCTCATAGGGTGCCATGTCAAACGTAGTCTGAAAGCAATTTTTGTTTTAGAACTCTATCTTAGTAATTGCTAGTCCCAAACTCCTCCAAAACCCAAAGTACAGATTCGCAACATATCCTCCAATATAAGAATCACCCGCTCCGACTGTCCGTCCGTCAGGGGTGATAAGCGTATTCGGATGGAGTCGCGTGCCCAATGCTTCATGAAAAGCAATCGTAACCGTCTTTGTAAAACGCGGATCACGGTCAGATTCAATGGAGTCTGGTACTCCATGTAAACGTACAATCTCCCTGATGTAAAGCCGGGCAAGCTTCTCCAAAGGGTCTGTGACCCGAATAAGCAGAAAGTGTGCGCACTTTATCAGCTGATCCACAATAACCCAGATAACATCATGGCGAGACCGTGTCAGGGGCAGTGCAGTCAGAAAGTCCATAGTAACATTACCCCACTTCCAGACTGGTATGGGCTAAGTCTGCAGTGTCCCTGCCGGTTCCAGATGCTCAAACTGCTCGAGTGTGCCTCCTCGAAAATCTCATTCCAGAACTCCTGATCTTCAGGTACATAAAGGCGATCTCAGAAGTATAGCGATCCCTGCCTATACTGAAACGTCGGTAACACATAAACCCTTATCTTCCCCAGATAACTTCTTCAATACCAAATCTCTACCTTGCGCTTCGCGCATCCTATCAAGCCACTCAGAATGTATGGTAAGTGTAATAACCTGAGCACACTCCCAGAGCTGCCCCCCTGTGCCAAAGGCATATCAAATCACTCTCCTCAGATCGGTCACCAACATTTCCTCCCTTAATTAAGCCGGTATACTTCCTGCTCAGAGCATCGGCAACCGTGTTGCCCTTGCCAGAGATGTACCCGATACTACAATCATAGTCCTTAATGTATTCGAGATATCTGCGCTGCCTCATGCTAAGCTCCTTCTGTGTAAACAGATATTTCAGACTCTTATGGTCGGTAAGAACCTGAAATTTATTACCAAACAGATATTGATTCCAATGTTTCAGCGCATAAATCATATAGCCAACTCCAGATCATGTGTCGGTTAGTTCAGCTCATGCGGTCGCAGCTGCCTCGACCCATAAGCTACCACAAAACGCTCATGCCCCAACACACATCCCAAACTGGATGGGGAAGCATCCGTATAAATCACATACGGTAAGCCCGGATCTGGAAGAGTCAGAATCGGAGCGTTAGTCAACTGCCGCTTCAACTCCTGAAAATTCTGCTCACACCTATCAGACCAGATAAACGGTTGACCCTTCTTGGTCAACTGCGTGAACGGTGATGCCAGAATAGAAAACCCCAGTACAAACCTCCGATAATATCCTACTAACCCCGTGAAGCTCCTAATCTCCCGTCCGTGGTAGGTTGTTTCCAATCCCGATTTGCCATCACCTACTCTGAATCCACAGACAGACCAGACTCAGAAATGATGTGTCCCAGTAAAGTGACTTGCCGAATCCAGAACTCACACTTTGAGAATTTAGCATAAAGCTGATATTCCCAAAGTGTCTGCAGAATCTACCCTCAGATGCTCCCGATGCGAGTCCGCATCCCGAGAATATATCAGAATATCATCAATAAAGACCACTACAAATGAATCCAAGTATGGTCGGAACACCCGATGCATCAGATCCATGAATGCCACCGGAACATTGGTCAGCCCGAACGGCATGACCGTAAACTCAAAGTATCCAAACCGGGTGCGAAAAGCAGTCTTAGGTATGTCCTCTACCTTCACCCTAAGCTGAAAATACCCAGATCAGAGATCAATCTTTGAGAAAACTCTTGAACCCTGAAGTTGATCAAAAAGATCGTCAATCCTTGGTAACGAATACTTATTCTTCCCAATAAGAGCATTCAACCGTCTGTAATCAATACAAAGTCAGAGTGTCCCATCATTCTTCTTAACAAACAATACCCGAGCACCCCACGCTGAAGTGCTCGGTCGGACGAAACTCTTTTCTTGTAATTCCTCCATTTACTTCTTCTACTCCTGCATCTCTGAAATCGTCATCCGATAAGTAGGAATAGATATCGGAGCGATGCCATTGCAAGTGGATCTCAAACACAATTCCCGCTCTTATGGTAATCCGGGCAACTCCTCCGGAAATACCCATGGAAAATCTCGAACCAACGATAAACCATCCAACTTCAACCTAATACCAGCTTCATTCAGATCATAGCATTCCCCTACACCAACTATCGACAGATGATCCAGAATCTGCAACACTGTACCGTGCTGCGCGATAGTCAAACCAGTCAGAGTCGTGAGAGGTAGTACCTCTCCAGAACCCATAATGGTACGGGTTGCACAATTAATGTGCACAGAATTCTTGGATAGCCAGACCATCCCAAGAATAATATCATAGTTCGGCGTGTCTAAAACCAACAGATCCGATACTATCATGTCCGCCTACAGATATCGTACAACCCCGAACCATCTCATTAGAAAAGAAACTGACTTCCTGCAGTTTTTACTAAATGCGTTTGAGGCAAGGTACTAACAGACAGATGCGAGAGATGTAACACCTTTACGTATTTACAATGGAAACAGATGCTCCGTATTAAATAATGCATGAATCGACACCTCATTCGAAATAAAGTACCTGCCTTACACTCGAGAGGGCAATCCCATTACCCGGTGAGTGTCGGACACTGCAACGTAAACATCGGCCCTCCTGCCGATAACAAATTCAACCGGAATGATACCTACTACAAATCGGATAAGATCGTGCCGGTGGTGCTCCCTCTCTACCACTACTAAACTGCCCAAAACCGTAATTTCCGACCCAGAACATTTTTCTTCACAGAAAAATGTAAATTATATCCCTGACTCCAGATCTTTCTCAAAACTGCAAATCTGAGTCCCGGGTCACTCCCGGGAGCCGTTTCTCCGCCCAGAATCCCCGAAAATCGTCCGACGGCAACCCCCCGGCCCCGTAAAATATTTTCCGCGGAAATGTCCGGTACTCTGCCAGGACACTAGAAATCAGATATCGGGTCAATCCGAACTCCGGTTCAGAATCTGGAAGCAATCTGACCGGAGTAGCCGTTGGCCCCGGCGGCCAACCGACTCAGAATAGCCTCCCTCCAGGAGTTTGTCAACTCTTGCAAACCAAATCTCTACTACCCCAGACTCTTCTCGGTCATTGAACCTCGGGGGGGTTCAAACTCTAAAACCTCTCCAAAAGTCTGACCTCGCCAGAGTGGTGCCCCAGATCTCCTCGTCGTTAGTGGGACCGACGAGAAGTCTAGGTGTCGTAGTGACTACCCTTGTCAGAGTCACTCACTTACTGATCCCAAAACTATGGCGAGCAGTGGCTTAAGTCTTGCTATCACCACCGATCAAAATGCCCTTACCGTGGCATAAACAGATTTTCCCCGCCTCTGCCGCCTGAACCGGCTAGGTGGCGGTAATACCAAATCGAGAGGGGTCCCTACGACAGCTAAGCCTCGGGGGCGGTAAGTGTGGTTGTTCAGACCCTGGGTTACGCTGAACCCGTATCCTATTCCACGGAGGTGTGGGATCCCAGTCCCGCCCCTCCGGTACCAAATCACGCTATTCGCGTGTAGTACACAATTCCTCAAACCAAGTCCAACCCAGAAAAACAACTTATCCCAAACCAAATTTCCAAACCATATGCCAACTCAACCCATAACCAACAGTTCAAACCCTATCTCTCGGAGGCGTGGGATTACAATCCCCCTCCCTCCGGTCGCAAAACACACTGCCTACGCGTGTGAATCCAACCTGAGACAGTTCAGACCAAACAGAGTCCAGACAAAAATCGGTCACTCCTAATCTCTACAGAAGCTAGCAGCAGTTTTCTAAGGCTCTGTAGTGTAATGCAATGCATGATGCAGAGATTCTTTTCAGAATCTCACAACCAAATATTCAACTTTAAACCACAAAACCAAACCATGCTCATAACACGTAAACACCACACAAATCACCCAAGATTCATCGAGTACCTCAAATTTTTCAAAGTGCTCCAAAGAACCGCCCACCGCTCCACATCCATTCGAAACGGTTCAAATAAGGAGGTGGCCAGTCTCGTCTGCGAACCGCCCCTGAATGAAATGTAGAACGGTGGCTTGTACCTCGAAGTCACTTCCACGATTACTTACCCATGAGCAGACTTAACTTACTCCAAAAGTCCACCCTCGGACTTGTATACTTGCCTTCCACATTCCATACCCAAAACCAACATACTTTACCTTTTGGGTCATTCCGACCCGACCTGCTCTGATACCAACTTGTCACAGCCACCCCGCCCGGTTGCGGAGGCGGAGCCGGCGCGGCGTCGGAAAGCAGGAATTACGGCGGAAAAGCGCGGCGGAGCATCGAGCTCAAACACGTAACAAAGCGAGTATCGACTAGCAACTGCGGAACCCATACATGGCAAGTATACATGATAACTCGACAAAATACCAACCAAGCGATTCATGGTATACCAAACATTGCTCATCGCGACCACCACGAAACACCGAATTCATATCATAACAAATCCAATATAGGCAAGTCGGGCTCCGCCTCGACTCGAAGGCATCAAAGGCGAATATATTTCCATACATATGACATACACAAATTCATGATCTGATCTACATGCATGCAACTACAGCTCTGAGCCATTAAACGAAATCCTATATATATATACCTAAGTGCGGAATCAGAAGCCTCTCGCTCAAGAATTCCCGCACGTGGTACTGCTGCTGCTACAGAACCCAAACGGTCAGGAAGCACCGCGGATCTCTATTCCGCTGGTTTCTTGTCGACTGAAAGATGGTAAACAAATAAAAGGGTGAGTCCTCGAAAGGACCCGATAAGGGCTTAAGGTAAAGTGCGGTTTGCCCGTAGGGCGACAATCGAACACCGCAAAACAGAATATCACAACATATGCATGTACATATAAACATAAAGCATAACGTAAATCAGAATCTCACATATGCGGTCCAACCGCCAGAACGACCCGTAACGACAGCCCTCAACAGAGGTCAGAATATACAGATCAGAACAGAACAGAAGCACGGTACCGGCTGGGGTCGCGAGCCCCAAACTGTCGTAGGGTCACAGAACAGAAGTATCGGCACTCCTGGTGCGGATACGCAGAATGTCGGCACCCCTTCAGTGCGGACACAGAACAGAACATATAATAATAATAAGAATACATAAACATAAACAGAAGTAACATTACCTGATAACCATATACAGAACAGAATAGGAACCCGGGCCTCTAAGGTCATCCGGGCCTTGAAACAGAACAAAGCGTACATTTTACCAAATTAAGCCCTTACCTCGAAGCGCTGCCTGCAGCCCAACACTCGGAAGATCCCGACTCCCGACCGGAATGCACAACTTGGCTTCTACGGGTCCGCGCTACTCCACCAACGCAGAATCAAGTCACAACCATAGTTGGATCAGAACACATCCAAACAAACCCCAGAAAACAATTTCCGCACAAACCCGCACTTTCCCGGAAAATTCCACAGAAAGCTCGGTTTCACAAACCGAGCCTGAACATTGTTATTCCAACACCCACAAACATATTCCAACCCTTAAACCCGCATTCCAGACACTTTTCCCGGTAAACTCGTATAAAACTAACTTTCTTGTTTCTAACCCGAAAATGGTATTTCAAACGTCATAACACACCTACTTTCACCCACATTACCAATTTAGCATCCAATACAATCAACACACACCACCAAGATTGAAAAAGAATCACTTCAACAATTTGGTCCTTAACCAATTTTCCATCACATTTCCAAATCAAACCATACAAGCTTCTAATTAATCACACTAATCACCAATTCCACTTCCTAACCAATAATACTAACCAATTACACCAAAATCACAAACCTCTTCCTTAATAATTTTCGGCCAAGTTAGGGATTTCTCACCCAACTTCCATTTCAATCCAAACAAAGTTCCATTAGCTCTCTTTAATTACCAATTACACTTCTTAACCAAGATTACTAACCAATTGCATCAAAATCAACAAACCCCTCTCTTGAACATTTCTGCCCAATTGGGGGTTTTCTACCCAACATGTTTTCCTTCAAATTGAAACCATAGATTGTCTTAGAATCATGCTAGGAACAACATATCTCAAGCATGAATCAAGAACACAAACATACACAATTTTGGAAATTCTCTCTTAAATTCGGCCAACCCTAGGTTCCACCCTCCATGTAGTTCTTCCAACATTTAACCATAGATTCTTACTCCCCTCAAGCCCAAGAACAACATACTAAAATTTGGGAGGAGAGGATCACTCAAACACATAGCCAAGAACAAACCAATCCTTCCAAAAATCCTCTCTTTTCCAACCTTTTCTTGTTTCCAAACTTGAAAGAGAAGAAGAAAGGAGCTTACCAATCTTTTGGAGCCTAAACCCATGAAGTTTCAGCCAAGAATTGAAGAAGGAGAAGCTTGATGAACAGCTCCCATGGCTGCTCATTTCGGCAGAGAGAGAAAAGAGAAGGAAGAAAGAAGAAGAAGAAATGAAATGAATTATTAGGCTATATATATATATATATATATTCTTTCCTTTTCCATCATAAACATAAATAGGACATGTGTCCCTTATCACACACACACACACACATGCTGCCGAAATAGGCTGCTGCTGCCCATACCCCTTTTTATTTATTTTGCAACCATAATTCAATTAACTTCCCATTTTTCCGAAAGTTCCAATTCTTTTTGCCCAAAAATAATTACCGAATTCCAAAATTAACGAAACTTGGACACAACCCTCAGAATATTATAACATGCACAGAACATTTTTCAAAAGTTCATTTGCCTTTCCGGAGTGTCCTACCGAGCTCGCTGAACCCGAACCAAAACTCCGAGCGTGCGGCGTGACAACTGAACCGAAATTCCGTCACCCCAAAATTCTATAAAAATACCCATAAATTCCATCTTAAAGTCAAACACAACTTACCCCAAAGCCGACAGAAAATTTCCATCCCGAGCCCCGGGATTCCCGTCCCGAGTCCCGGGAGTCGCCCGGAACCGAACGTCCCGTCCCAACTATTAAACTCCACAAACACCTCCGGACGTCACCACGACTCCAAAACTACAAACGGCTTCCCAAACTGAGATCTCGAGAGTGCTACCGAGCCCGCTGTACGTCCCGAGGCGACCTCGACAACCCCGGCGCGAGAAAAATATTTTCGGCGGAAACGTCCGGGGACCCACACGACCTCAAATACGGAAGGGTTCGCCAAAATGATACTCGGATAGGGCTCGGGAGCCGTCGAACGCCGAAAACGTGACCGCAGCCAAAACCGGAGCCGGGTCACCCGGCCGCAACCCGCTCGGGGTGACCGTAACAAGGTAAACATGCTTTTCTTTTCATGTGTGGAGCTCTGGGTAAACTGGCGTTTGCATGTTGAGGAATGCGCGTTGAGACTCACAAACCGCGTCATGAGAATGTCCAAATAAGCGTCGCCCTTGCATCGTGCGATCTGCGTGGCCCCAAAGATGACACAGCCGCCTCATGGCCCCTAAAATGACACGATGCCCGATGAAACAGCGTTCCGTAATATAACGTATCGCGTTTGACCTAACTTAAAACGTCAGACGTACGACGAACAACGTTTCACGCAAGCCGGGGCTTCGACGTTTGAAATAACTTTTAAACTTGTATTTGACACACCTGCGCACTAAATTTTAAGTTGATATATGCAGTTTATGGACAAATGAGTATACATTTATGGAAACTAAAAACATTAAAATACTAAATTTATATGTTAAAATTTTGAGAGAAAAAAGTCATAAGGTAAATACGTATAGAATAATTCTTTATTTACTTTTTTTTTGGGGGTAGCGCCGATGCAGAAATAGCGTTTCTTGGACTAACGGATCGCGTTTGAAATAACTTACAACGTCGGTCCTCACAACGAACAACGTTTCACGCAAGCTGGGGCTTTGACCATATCAGAACCTCGAAAATGTGCTTTTGCTTACTCATTTGCAGTTACGGTGAAATTGAAATTAGTGAAGGTTGTCGCCAACTACTTCCAAATCATGCCCTAAAAGATGTGCCCCGTAAAATGACACAGTGGCCGTTTCATGGCCCCCTAAAATGACACAGTGGCCCAGTACAGAAATAGCGTTCCGTTGTTTAACGAACAACGTTTGAACTAACTTACAACGTCGGTCTGTACGACAACCAACGTTTCACTCGTTTGCACACTTCTTCTGGTGAAATTGAAATTGATGAAGGTTGTAGGCCAACTACTAACAACATGTACAATATTTTAGCTCTGTTTTGTAATGGACTGGAAAACAAGCATTCATATCAGACATCTTTGGAGTCAGAGTTCAGAAAATGCGTCCGAAGACTGTGCCCCCTAAAATGACACAGTGGCCGTTTCATGGCCCCCTAAAATGACACAGTGGCCCAGTACAGAAATAACGTTCCGTGGTTTAACGAACAACGTTTGAACTAACTTACAACGTCGGTCTGTACGACAGACAACGTTTCACTCATTTGGACACTTCTTCTGGTGAAATTGAAATTGATGAAGGTTGTAGGCTCTGTTTTGTAATGGACTGGAAAACAAGCATTCATATCAGACATCTTAAGAGTCAGAATCCATCCATAAATCTTAAGAGCAGCAATTGAAGTCCATACATATCTAAATAAGTACGACAGGTGAAACAGATACGCCATAAAATCCATACTGAACTAACGTCTGAACTAACTTACAACGTTTGAACTAACGTTTGACCCTTACACATGTTGCAGCCATAGCAAACAACAACAACACTATTGATAAACTAAACAACATCGTACTCATCTTAAGGCGCCATTGGAGTAGAGCCTTCTCCTCAGCATAGGCAGCTCTCGGCTCACTTGATACTGTTTGGATGAGCAACCTCCTCCTCTCTACCAGCAACTGAACGTGACAACTGGATTTTGCAGTGAAGAAGTATATCTCTGGAGTCCTTCAACTCATTAATCACAGAGATCGCACGAGTTGGGAATGGTGGGTCAACCCACTCCTCAAATCCGCAACCTGGATCATCCCTCTGGATGCGAGCACCAAAGAGGAGTCATGGATTATGAAGATCTGGGTAAGAATGTAGCGATCTAAACTCACTGCGCAACCCAACCCACATGAGCATGTCTCGGCCGTACGCTTGGTGATACGGTCGATGTCGTCGCTCTCGCCATAGCTTGACCCCGATGACCGGCTCACCATGGCTAACCCTAAATCCCCTCACTCACGACCCACATGACCCAGCGACGTCTACAGATGGCTAATATACTAATACACCGGCGAGCTTGAGGGGTCAAAAATGCGTCAATGACGCAGCTAATTAACACGCGAATTGAGCCTATGCGCGGGACAATTAATTTCAAATATCCGTTTCATTTAGATGTCAGTGAAGCTTTTAAGGGGTCCAAAAATACACGTACGTACGGTCAACCAACACTCTGTTTTACATACCACGCCCCCGATTCAATCACAAATTGCCCTGTGGATTAAAATTGGTGCGGCGGTGGACAAAGACCAATGGTAAGTGGCGACAATGCTGGCCCAACCTGCACCGCATTCCTCCATCGTATTCGTCCGGCCAAATGTTCCCACCAAAAACAGGGGTCACGTCACTTCCGGCTTCCTGGGAAAACAACCACTGCGTACAAGGGTGGACAGGTTCTGGAATGTCGGATTCAGGGGCTGCCTCAGCTTCCACGGCGTACTGCAGAGTACAGTTCCTTCGGTTGTGGCCGACCTCTCCACACTTGCTACATTTCCTTCTTGCTGTGTCAGTTGATTTCTTCTTCACGGTAGTGATAGCAACAGGATTGAGAACCAAGCATGACTTACTCCCATTTCGGTGTTGGTCCAAATTATCACTTTTCCCCCTAACTTCATCAACACGCGTCTCCAAGTTTCTCAGACCATCTTTTAACCACTCATACTCTTCCCTTGGACATCTAGCACCATTGTATACAATCTTGTTGCACAGGTTACCTATCTCCATTTGCATTGCCCTTGTCAACAACTCATCAGAGCTCATGTCTACTGATTGTTGGAAACATGGTTCACTGGCTGACTTAGTCCACCTTTTTAGTATCTCAGATTCAGGATTCCTTGACACATGCTCGATCTTCAAGACAGAGAACATGTGTTTACAAGGGATACTGCCAAGTCATTCAACAAAATTGTAAAGATTATGCAACACTAAATACACCATTGAAAGCGTTATTCAACGGGACTACGAGCGTTATTCAACGGGACTATAAACGTTATTTATAACCCAAAACGCGTTTGGTTACACCTATGACGTTAATGTACCTTTGTAATGCAAAAGTGGACAAGTACATGTCACGCTACTATCTGGATGGACGCAAACTTCTCTTTTCCTCACATTCTCTTTCCGATATCGCCCCTAAATACACCCGCACTTCATCGCTGCATTTCGTGACTTGCCTCTCGAGCCAAATAGGGGCTTCACCCCTAATCTCTTCAGCCACCAATCTGAAGATTGCATCGATATACACTTCAGACATGTTTTTCCAGTTCGGAAGATGGGTTGTCAATTGTGCCCCCTTATGCTTGCTATTATAATTGTTCTGAACTACCTTCTCCTCATTCTTGCTAATGCAATATCCACATGCCTCACAAACCGGAACAATTTTAACTGCTTCTAACAAACCTTTTACGGTAAGAGTGCATCCCTTCGCACCTTTGGTTGCTTGACATACCGGCAAAGAAGTGACCCTTTAGATAAGCTAAAGCCCACATACTTTTCCGCTCATACATCTGCTTCACCCGGGGTTATATTGCAACCCATACTCGGACACATTCGCATGCCACACTCTCTCGAAATCATCGGCATCATCAATCCAGAGCATTAACTTCGCAAAAATGTCCCGGACCTCATGTCTAAATTTTCCATCTTTCACCTTCTCAGAGCAGTTACCCATTAGGTGCCACGAACACAAACGATGTATCGCATTAGGGAGGACTTTCCGTATGGCTACACGCATGGCTGCATCTTGATCTGTAATCACTGAAACGAGGGTCTTCCCATTCATACACTCCACAAAGTTCTCCAACAACCAAACAAAAGCTTCCTCACTTTGCTCATTTATAAGAGCGCATGCAAATACAATTGTGGAGAAATGGTTATTCACACCAACGAAAGTTATAAAAGGCAGTCCGTACTCATTTGTTCTGAAAGTTGAGTCGAACCCGACAACATCACCTCGTCCACACGATAGGTGCAATACATGCCCGGATCTCCCTCCACAACTCTAGTCAAGTCCTATAGCAGCCTCTGCGTCACTATCCATTATTTGAACCCTTCGATCACTATCGAAAAAATTGTAAAGATCTTTAATGCCGAACCCAACTCGTTGAAACCACTGCGACCAAGACCATGTAGTCCATTATAACACCGGTCTTGATGCCTACACTCTTCATCTGCTTTGTTTGCTCCTTCGACATACAGCTTACATTTTTGTGCGATGCAACAAGGTGCATTTCAGTTCTCTCGACCATATGGTGATTATGACCTGTCTTGAACTCCCTCACTTCATACTTACCGGTTTCCTTAACACAATTGACCCGGAATGAAGCAGGACATCCACACCTTCCAACTCTCATGGGTTTCCTTTGCCTCTCATGGGGAGCGAACTTGGGCTCATTTAGCCCATATCTGTTACACACCCACCTCCTCCTCATGACAATGTCTGTACCCATGTACATTTTTTCTCAACCCTCCTCGTCCCAAAACCCATAACTTTAGCATAGCATTTATAGAACCTCTCTGCACACTCGGTGTCATCAAAAAGATATCCTTCAAATCCACAAGTTCCCACTCGCACCGGCTTACTCAATCAGTAAAACTATTGCACTCCATTGATCGTCAAAAACATTGTCATTACACAACTCCTCGTCACTCTTTTCCGATTCCGTGTTGTCCTCTGCCGCATCCATATTTTCAAAGAATTCAGCATCGTTACTTTTCCAACTTGAATGTGCGGAGGATAGCAGCTTGCATTACTAGAGCTGACCCGATTCTTTGCACCACAATCAAATTTGTTATCACCCCACGATGACGCCATGAAATCGCGAAGAGAGCCTCTGTTTTCATCCATCTCACAACCAAATACGTCAACTGTATTACGTGCGTCGACAACCACGTTGTAGTCCAAGTTTCTCTTCACGTATGCATAAATAAATCAATGAACCATAAATACGCACCTCCTACACAACATCAACAACCACCACCAAAGGGGACGACCGGCGGAATCAAACAAAGGAGAGGAATGTTGCAGTTCTTCCATCTGCGTCATACTTACATTTCATTACAGATGACAACCACAACCTGGGGTAAATCCATCTCAAACCATGCGTCGCTAGTAAATAGTGAGGTTAGGCGATCAACGGTGGAGTCTCGAACCCTTTGCGTGCCTTGCTAGCGTTTTCTCAGAAACTAATGTTGCACGAAAGGCACCTAACAAAGGCTAACCGACGCCGCTCCATGCACTGGACTTACACCGTGACTCACTAAAGCCCATTAACCAGCGTTTCATTGCTCATAAACGACGTTAGGGCAATCATCAATAGCGTTACTATCTACCCTAAAATGATGCAAGCTTTTTAATGAGATTAATTACTGTTTTTAATCAATAAAAACAACACCTAGGCTTATAGAATAGACAAAACTACTATTTCAGAAGAGCTAAACATTTTAAATATGACAACCACGGAATCTAGAGTACGGGTGATGACTTTAGGTATTGTCTCAAACACATACTTCAACAAGAGTTAACCTAAGAGGAATCATAAAAATAATTTCCCATACAAAACACTTAAATACATTATATTCATTCATTACTAACATCTAAAACGTAAATTATACTTAAATATCAAATAAAAAATACAAAAAGTTCTAAAATTATACAATCGCGTTAATTAAACGTTATTTTACTAAACTCTAACGCTAATTTTAACGACTCCAACGCCATTAGGTAACTCTTATACTACACTTTCATCTAGAATGTTCTAGAATGACTAACTTTAGGTGCCTCGTAAAGGACGCTGACGAATATTTGGCTCCTTCTAGAATGACTAATGTTAGGCCCCTCGTTAGGGCACGACCAATATTTCTCTCGATTAAATGAACAGGGTTACAACACTAGGCAAACGGCTTTGGCCATTTCACGAACGGGGTTCCGTCAAGCCCGCAACAACATTAAAATTACGTCTTACGCTTCCATGACGAAAATAAAAAACACCATCAACCATGATTTCTTTCTACAGATTCTTTAATAGGCTATAACAATGGGAAACATTGCTCCTTTGCATGAATACACCATTACTCACTCCATCCCAACAAAAATCTGTACGTTTCTTTTTTTAAGTTAAACTATTATTATAAAAAATTATTTAAAAAATTTAAAAAAAATATATTTCGAAGATAGACACATAAATCTACAATTTTCATTTAAAATATTTGATTTTACATATTAAAGTTTTAAATAAATAAAATCATAGATGAAATGTTAAAAACGAAACGCACCATTTTTTGGACGGAGGTAAATATCCATTTACCACGTGATGTTTGCTATACTCTTCAATATGCCCCACGCAATTCAAGGATCCTTAGAAAACTGTGGGGATAAAATGAAGATTATATATCAAACCTCGGGGATAATTGATAATTTCTCTATTAATAAATTATACTTTTGTCTTAAGACAATGGCCAACTTACATTACAAGTACCCTTAAACTTTACCTAAACGGCTAAACTACCAATCTACCCACTTTATTTTAGAGTGTACATATACATCTCTCAAGTTTGGACAAATTTATAGTTATAAGTTATCCCCTTAACCTTTGACACTGTTCATTGATTGTTTAGATCTGTTGGCTCAAATGGCTTCACTAGCGTCCACATTGTGTGTACTTTGTTGAGAAAAAATTAAAATGGAAAATGCGTGAGAGAAAAATTGGATGAAATTTAAGAAGTTTGGGAAATTTTGATAAGGTTGTAATATTGAGAAACAATGGTCACAGATAGTAGTATAACTTCTTTACAAAAACGAGAAAGTAAACAATAATTACATGTGAAAATGCAATTTTAGGGCTAAAACTTCTTAACTCTACAAAAAAATTGATATTTTTTTTTCATAATATAGATAAATTGAAATCAAAAGTCAACTGTTTCATTTTTTTAGACAGAAGAAGTAACATTTTAGCCAAAGAATGAAACTTGAGGGTTAAAATGTTAAAATAGTGCTAAAAGGTGGAAACAATCAAATCTTTTTTGGATAACTAACAAAAATGAATATTTTTTTGGACGTTTTGAGTATTTAATTTAACTTGTGAAGTGCACAATGAATCAACGAGCATAGACAAAAGGTTGTTAAGGAATCCAAAAGTTATGCTTCCGATTCGATTTGAGGTGGAAAGGCTTTGAAAGATGCGATTCAAACTAGTAGTTCCATGCACCCTAATCATCCACTTCACCTCAATCATGACCGCATAAATTACCCGAAACTTTATAGGATTGAATAGAATTCATTTTACGATATATATATATATATATATATATATATATATATATATATATATATATATATATATATATATATATTTCAATAAAAAAAGGTAAATGCATCCGTGATGTTATAACTTTAATTCATGTCATATCTAAGTCCCTAAATGATTGAAATATTTAGCTTTTAACATTTAATTTATCATTTAATTTTTCTATTATTGTGAAACATAAATATAATTTTTTTGTATACAAATGTTACTTTGATATGTCTATTTTATAAATTTATTTTTTTTAAAAAAAATTACTAAGGTATAACATAAATAAATTGAAATCAAATAGATATCAAAATTGAAACGTTTCAATTATTTTATTTAAGAACGGAGAAGTAATTTGTGGGATGTTTACATAAATATGTTAATAGTGTTGGGGTTAAAATTTAGGGTGGATTTAAAAAACAATCTAAAAACTTAATAACAAACAAACAAACATGAGACAGATGAAGTATTTAGAAACTAATTACATCTTTCATGTACATAAAAATAATACTCATTAATTTTTCTATTTAGATATTAAAGGAAAAAATTACTCATTTTACATAAAATTTCACATTATTTCTTCCAAATTCATCATCAGATCTTTCAATCCACTTCCTAAACTCTTTAATGAGTGTCATTTACAAAGTTAAAAGTGGAAGAAAATAAAATAAAAGTGAAAAAAGATCATAGTATATATATATATATTGATATAATGACAATATGTTTAGGACAGAGAGTATGCATTATGATGACAAACCGTGACAACTTTTTTTGAACCAAGGGAGGAGTTTAATCCTCACTCTGAGTCTGTGACTCGCCATATTGAGCCCAAAACTAAACCAAGAAAAAAACTAATAATGAATTAATTGCAAGTGTTTTTACATTGGGCCCAAAACTAAACTAATGGTCCACTGTTTTGGGCCTTCAATTCAGTAGCCCAAAAACAGCAACGCTGTTACGTTAAGAGGAATAATGATGAAGAGAAGAGGAGCGAAGATCCGCCCGTTGGCGAAAGAAAAAATGTTACCGTTATCCTCTCAGGCGTTTCCCAACAATTTAAATAGTACTTTATCTCGCAAAATCCCATCTTTCATCCATCCCACAAAACACAACTTCTGATCATTTCTCCAAGATCGAATTTTTCTGCTCAATCCGTGGCAAAGATCTTCATTTCCCTCAAACATGGCAGATCCCAACGTTGCCCATATCGTGGAAATCCCAGTCGACGAAGAACACAAACAGAGGCTCTCCTGCACTGATCTGAGCCCGTTCACAGCGATCCAGCACCATCCATTGATGGAAATCTCCGAGTCCCCAGGTCACCTTCTACTTCTGAAGCTATGGCAGAGAGAGGAAGATCTGTTCGGCCGAAGAATCGCCCACAAGGAGACCAGAATCGGTTCCATCAAAACAGAGACCTTCCAGCTCTGCTGCTTCTCCCTCCTCTTCCACGGGTTCTTCTTCACCCTGCTGTTCGCGGCTTCCGTGGGTCCGAGAGCGGATGAGAGCTGCCGGAAGTGGTGGGTGTCAGCGCTCATGTCGGGGCTCACTTCCGCGGTGTTTGCATCTCTGGTTCAGGTTAAGATTTACAGGTACTGGAAGTTACGGAAGCAGCTGCAGAGGCAGAGGAGCGAGAACAGAGCACTTACGCGGTGCGTGCAGGAGCTGCGGATGAAAGGTTCGAGCTTCGATCTGTCGAAGGAGCCGCAGACCGGGAAGAGGATGAAGAGCTCAAGTGTTGAGATCAAATGGAAGCCTCTCAATTGGTGCTCTCACTATATGGTCACCATTTGTCTTGTTGGCTTCTCTGCTCTGGCCTTTCCCTCCTGCAAGCTTGTTCTTTGTGGCCTGTGAATCTCCACATGGTTTCTTGAGGTGCAAGGTAAATTGATGCATAAGCTTTGATGCACTGATTTTATGAAATTCTAGAATATTATGTGTATTAGATGTTGCAGAAATGCTATTGCTCTCAGAAACTCGGTCATGGCGGATTCACAGACCGGTTGGAGGTAAATCAGAAACCATGTTGTTAGTCTCTCGCTGTTTTTGATGTTTTTTTTTGGTGTTGGGATTTGAAGGTCTGAAGAGATGAGAGGCCATCATCAGAACTTGTTGCTTGGGGATGAAGCATCGTGGTCCGAATTTCATTTATTCAAAGGCAAATACACGAATTCCATTGATTGCCATGGGTGCTGCCAAAAGAATTTCTGCAGTACACAACAGCCAAAAGTTTAAACTTTTGCAAGAATGAAGCGCTGAGAAGGATACAACAAGCACCACGACTTGTGTGCTCAATTCCATACAGGGTCAGCTTAGTACAAAAAAGAAAAGAAAATCACTATGAATTTCATGTTTTTGTGTCCCTGAAGAGGGCATGCTTCAGCTTTAAAGAAAGCAACTTTTCCTTCTCAACATTCCTCTTTTGTAACTTGGATTGCGCTGACCAACATTAGCAGTATACATAAAACTTTTGATTTCACAAGTACTTTCTGAATGCTCATTTGATGATGGCTGCGACCTCAATAGTCAAGATTGCCAAGTTCGGAAGAGCAGAGGCACCTTTAACCCCACGAGAAAGGCGATCAACGAGTTTACCATGAATGCAGGGGTTAGTTGCTCTCTAAGCCAAATACCCGGAAAACACCTATTGACAAGGGGGTCAAATGAGAGATTAAGGCATGAGTTATTCTGAAAAAGAGACTTCTCTTGGCATAACATGATACATACCTTCATCAGAATTATACTTGCTCTTGTCATCTCCTGCATAGGCAAGTAAATTATACTTTGGATTCCATTCAACACTGTTCATTGCAGCCCTACATAAAATTTGGTGGACTGTTCTCCCAGTGTGAACATTTGACTGTCACAGAAATACAAACTGGTTTAGGTAATACACAAGCTGCAGGTTTTAACTAATCAATGAACCTCTATTTAGCATAGACACTAGCCACAGATCACAAATGGAGATGCTTTCTAAAATAGGCTACGTAAAAGAAATAGTGCCACCATCCACAAGCGATGTATATTACAAGAGGGAAAGTACTACATACAATGTCAATAAGTAAGTCTTCACTTGCTGAAGCAACGTACTCCCCTGTATAATTGAAGCTTATTGTTCTTACAGGCCATCTGTATCAATATAAATATAAATTTGTAAGTATCCCGATAATCAAATTGAACCTAGCACGTACTTATGGCAGATAGAATGGCAGCATAATTATGCCAACATCTCCCAACAATGAGAAATTTCTGCCATATCTTCTCAATTTTTTCAAACAGATCCACACTTTCTGCACACCACCCAAGTGAATCCTGCAGCTCACGTGTGAGAGTTCCCAACAAAACATTATCAAGTACTCATGCTAAGATCTGCTCTTAAAAATCTTCTTTGGACCCTTTGTGCTGAACAGACATCATTGTATGGAACATAAGGCTGGTTTCCAGATAGATTCTGACACAGCACCTCACAAAACCAATTGGGTAAAGGCTCTTGCCATTCTGGTTATTGTTGATTACCACTCTTCTTCCTCCCTATTCATCATTACGTGTACTTAGTTTATTGGACTTTCAAATCACATTGTCAACAGCTGCCCCCTGCCCTTCTTGTAATTATGAAATAATCCTTCTCCATAAGTCGACTGGCCATACCATTTTTAAGATTTTGCTAACCGGGGGGGGGGGGGCAGAATTTGGGGGCTCTGTCCAAATCATCACCTCATTTCACACCTTAACTGCCTAACTCCTAGCAATTTTCTTCCCACAGTGGAAGGACCCCATTCATCACCAACTATTCGACAGGTTTATTTCATTTTTGTTAACTTTAAACAGAAATGAAATATAACTGGATACAGATTCAACCAATTAAGCATGTTGGAGTATACAAATTAGTGTTGACAAGAAACATGGATATAAGTTGAGCTGAGACCTACTCAAGCTTTGTAAAAGTCCGCACACAAAGCCTTTCTGAAATGTCCCACAGGCTGACAAGTGAATCAGCACTCCCAACAGCAAAATATCTGTATAACAGGAGATACCACTTATGATTAATATTTGTAATTGGCAAGATAACAAGTTCCTTTGTGCATACAGAGAATCATAGTATATCAGGTATGGTTGGGAGTTCGTCTGTAACGAGCATGTGAAAACATGCGAAAAATGCAACTTCGAGCATACCTTCCAGTGGGATCAATAGCAATGCAGTAGCAACCAGCTGAGTGAGCATTGAGGGTTTCAACAGGTTTAAGCGAAGGATAAGCCAATACTTCAACAGTCCCTAAACAAAATACAACCAAGTCCAAGTCCCAACCTTAATGGATTTATGACTAATTACAGTGAACAAGAAATTCAATCTTAACAGAATGCCATCCAGAAAGAGATCTAACCAAGTCCAGTTGTCAAAAAGAAAAGATCTCCTGTCATGTTCCATGCAATTTCATTGACCTGGTGAAACAATATGAATGAACATGCAGCAATCACACCTAAACAGTAAAGCTTCTCAAAACTTAAACCACAGGGGAGCTTAGGCATAGATAAGACTCCAATAAAAGATATGAACTAGCTTGTTTTGCCCTAACAGAAAGGTGGTTCCTTTGAAAATGTAGAAACATTCTAGCTGGATGTTAAGGAGCCAAGTGTGTGTCTAGAAAAGAAAATTTGTTTCTTTTAAAGAGAATCAGCAAAGGGTGCATCAAATGACAGTAACTCAAAATATGTTGGACATGTGCACCCTATAACTTGACGAAAAATTGCTGCTCTTTTTTAGTCTCATTTTCTAAATAAAAATTATATGGTTATTGAGATGCAAGAGGTAATAAAATGCAAAACTCACAGTAGTTATACAAACGTGGAAAAAGTGACAGTGATAGTAGTTACGTGCAGGTCTCTTATGCTCATAGTAACTTTCCTATTCAGAATATCTATACTCAAGGATATTGTCAAAATTCTATGCAGTTTCAAGTTGAGACTTTAGTAGGCAGGTATAAAGCAATGCTCTCTTAAAATCCCGTTTTGACCATACACTTAACATGCAACTTCACATATTGCCCTACAGAGAGAAAAGCCTGCAGTTAACATTACTTCATAGTTGAACTTGCGCCTATGAATAGGCTTAAACTTCCGTACATCCAGGATCGTTAATTCATCATCCTGAAACAGGTTAAACAATATAGTCAACAAAATGATGAAGTGGCAAAGAACGGAATAGGATGAGGCAACAGAAAACAGCAGACAGTCAGAAGAGCTACAATTGCAAAATTAGGGAGAAAAAACATTAAAATAAACAAGCAATAACCCTTAAATTGGATGAACTTATGACATACCCTATTTCCAACGGCTATATGGGTACCATCAGGTTTATAAGTAATGTTAATATTTTCTCCACTAAGGTCAGCTTGCTGTGAACATTTCCCACCTGTAGAACGAAAACTCAATGTAAGCACCCATGATGATGAGACTATCCATGAACGAATCATCACAAAATATAGAACCCATTTTAAGATGGCAGGATGCGAATAAGTTTGAGTAATTTCCTTGTAGATAAGTGTGAAGATTGAGTTTCAGCATAAGAGTTTACATGTATGGAAAAGTCCGGGTCTATGACAGCACTGTATGCTAAATTGTGGAAAACATGGTCATATTACACCAACGAGTGAGTAGACTAATTTAGATGGTGCGAGGAAGCATGACTTACTACGAGCATCCCATAAACGAACTGTCTTGTCACCAGAGGCAGTTGTAACCAGATCAGCATGTTTGGGGTCCCAACACAGTTGATCCACACTATCTGTGTGGCCTTTTAACTCCAAAGATTTCCCCTGAGGGAAAAAAACAGAAAATAAAGTAAAGCACTAGAAAAACACTCTCAATACAACATAACAATACCCCATACAGATTAATACACTTTAAGCCAAAGCAAACTTCCTTTATGATTACAAAATACAAGATCCAAACCAAATTCAATCTTACACACCTGAACCTCTAATTCCATCATAAGAGGGTCACGCAGACTCAAGAACTGCATTTGCCATAAAACCTTTCCATGAAGTTTTTTAGCATGAACTTGTAGTGTTAGTAATTTTTAACAGTTAATGACTATAAGCATCATGCTACAGACCACTAAGTAGTTAGGACTAAGATGCACTAACTCTTGTAATTTCTACAGCCTACTTTATGACAATAACCAACACTTGCAAATGTGCTCCCAACCTAGAACCCACCACCGAAATCCCGAAACAGCATCCTATGTAGTGATTTGACCCATTTACTTAGTAATTTAAAGCGCAGAAACCACCACAAACACATTATCTGATAACGAAATCATAACTCAAAGCACAAATCGAGAAGAAAGGGGTTACATGACTGTGAGGCTCAATGTGCCAGACCCGAGCCGTTTGATCGACGGAACCAGAAGCAAGCTTCGTGCCCGTGCAATTCCAAGCTACCGAGTGAACCTTAAACCACCAACAAAATCCAGCGACAATCGAATTCACGAAACTGGAAAAAATTGAACCAGAAGGAGAAAGGAGGGGGAAATTTGAGGAAAAAAAACACACAATCTCCCATCAAAATAACGAACCTTCTTCTTGTGACCTGGATATTCCTTGCTCGATAGATTCTTGAAGGGCATCTTCTCCTCCATGTCCCTTAATCCTCTCGCTTCTTCTGGGAATTTTACGCTTAGCAGCAGAGCAACTGAGCAAGCTTTATTGTTTTTGTTATATCCTCATTTACCTCCTAAACTGTTCTAAAAACAACAGTTTGCCCCTCTAACTCGAAGACAGTACACCTTTGACCTTACCGCATAGTCATACCGCTCAATTAACAAAATACGCGCTCCGGTCCTTGAAGTTCATTGATGTTGCCACAAGGTTTGAAATTGAAGTTTATAGTTTCAAATTGCCACCACAAAATATACTCTCCCTCTCAAAATGTTTTAAACATTTGACGACAGAGATTAAGACATAGAAAACTTTAAAGTAATGAAATAAAATAGTCATATAAGATAAAAATACTTTTTGGGTGGAAAAAGAAATTTGATGGTTAAAGTTATTAGTGGTGTTAAAAAGAATTTTTTTAAGGAAATAATCAAATCTTTTTGTAACAACTTACAATTAAATCTTTTTTAGTTGGAGAGAGTACTACACCTCATATCGTGAACATGAAAATTAAAAAAATATGGTTAACTTTGAGGGTAATAAAATAAATTAGTATATAAGACAAAATAACATTTAACTTAGAAGGTAAATTGATGATAATAGTAAAATAAAGTTTCTAATAAAAAATGTATTATCAAAACAATAGAAAATATGTAAATTAGTTTTACTCCAACAGAGTATTTATTGAAATGGTGACAGCTAGTCGTAATTTCCACCGACGAGCCGAGACGAGGAGGCCTAGTCTCGGTCCATTGGTTTGATAAAATCCACACTAACCAACAGAGGAAGCGGTCGTCCACGACAGTAGTAGTGATGAGTTCATTGGGTGGCGGAGACGGCGGAGGCAGATTCATGGCCTTCTCCCCCTCCCCCTCCGCCCCTCACTCTCCTCACATCTCTGGCCTCCGCTCCGCCTCCGCCTTCCTCGACAAGGAGAAGTATCTCTCTCTCTCTCTCTCCGCATTTCATCAACTAACGTGTCGATGTTCCTTTCGCTCTCTGAATTTGGATCTCGTTTTTGTTTCTTCCTTGGGACTGATCTGGAGCTTAGTTTTCAGATTCGCGTTAGAGTGGGTTTCGAGCTTTTCTGAACTTAAATTTAGCTGAATTTCCGACTGTTCTTACTGTTGATCGATTAGTTTCTGTCAGCCGATTGTGTCCTTGGTTTATGTGGTGTAGTTTGAGCTCTGATCTTGATGAAATTTTAACAGAAATGAAGGAACATACCTATTAATCGGGTTTAAGGACGGATTTAGTAGAGTTTTAAACATTTCATGTCCGTAAGCAACTTAGTTTGGTAGGATCTGATTAATGTTCTTTTTTCTTCATGCTCAGGTATCTCTCCGAGCTGCTGGAAGAGCGTCACAAGCTGAGTCCGTTTGTGCCGGTGCTGCCGCATTTGCATAGATTGTTGAATCAGGGTCAGTATTGAGACAATATGTTGTGTCTCCTAAGAAGCGTGTTTGGGAATTTTATCTCCCTTTACTTTTTGATATTTGTCATTCTACTGTGAGTTTACTAACAGAAACGTGTTAGTGAATTTCTAACATATAGTTGATGTCAAGATGTCATTTATGGCATAAACAAGCTGACATGGAGCTACGATATTAACAACCATGGATATTTGGTGAAACAGGTCACAACTAAACTAACCTTTTTTTCATTGCGAGGAGCACTTTGTTCTGTCCTTAGCTTAAGTTTTAACTTAGATTTGTAAATGGTTGCTGTCCGCCTCTAGTTTTCCATCAGTGATTTTTCACTAACACCTTCTAATAAGGGTAAACTTTATGCATCAACTAGATTCCTGTTAGCAACAAGTGGCACTATTCCTGTTGTTCATTGAATTACGACTTCGTCCAACGTATAGGGACTTAAATTGATTTATGTAGTAACTCTGTATTCCAATAGTTTTAACTGGATCTTTTCATAACTTGATGAAAGTTTTATAGTTATCTAACTGTTGTTCAATAAACAAATCCAAATGTACAGCTTTAGTTCTTCTCTCACTCCATTAAGACTAACATCTTTGGTTTCTTATATTTAAGCATGTTACATAGCTAACTTGATTAACATCCAACGTAGTCTCCAGTTTTTTCATGAATGCTGACTGAATTATTAGAAAATGCTAACGGGTACATCTTATTCTTGAAAATTGACATTTTTGGAGCAGAAATTTTGCGTGTAACTACACTTTTGGGGAATGCATCAGTTATAGGTCAAAGTGGGCTTGAACAAGCCAGACCTCTGCCTTCTGGACGAATAGTTTCAAATGGAAGAGCTGATGTGAACGTTTGGTCATCTCAATTCCAATCAGATGTACGGATGCTAACCATTAACATAACTCTTGAGCGTAAATTTCAGTTGTCTAGAGGTATCACTGACTTGGTGCTTTAAGTTTTTGCTGACATAACTTGTGCCTGACTTTTCTTCCCCATCAGTTATCTTAGTCTGAAACTGACAAAAAATGCATGGCACTGCTTTTCATTAGCCTGCCAGCTTATTTCTTTGTTTCAACTCAAAATATTTTGCATCATATGGCGCATCCGCTGGGACCCGCTTTTAATGTAGAACTGGATTTTCCTGTTTGGAAGGGAGCAACCAATGTAATAGTAACTGCCAGAAGGAGCTTCTGTCTGACAAATTAGGATTGCAGAAGATTAGTTGAACTCAATCCAGTTTCTCGTTGTAACTATCTTTGAGCGGATTTGGAAAGATTTGTAGCCATTCAATCGGTTTTTATTAGCAACCCAGTTCAACCAGCACACACATGACTTTAACAAAATTTTCTCCTTTGTTTTTCTCATTAATAATAACCAACTGGCCTTCATGTTTTTCTTTTAAGTCAAAACAGCTTACTATTCTTTAGAGTGGCTTATTTTGTAATTTATATAAAACCAGGGGCAAGTTCATTATCAGTTCACATGACCATTTGTTTTGAGCAACCCAGTTAAGCTTTAATTTTTACCAAATCTGCTTAAACTGTGTAGAAGTCAAATCAATTTACAAGTATTGAAGTAGTTTTCCTCTTTTTTCTGTTCTTGTGACATTTCATTTCAATGACTGCATGGTTTAGTTTTGTTTATGTATTTGAAGTATTTTTTGACTCCTTTTGTTACTATTGTTATGCAGCATGCACATGTTGTTGATGCCATATTTCCTCGTGCTCCATGTAACTTATTATCAGTGTGGTGTATAACTTTTTGACATGCTTTTAAAATATCTTATGTGGAGATCTGGGAATTATTATTCCCTATTTCCTAACAATGGCCGATGAGAAGGCATCTGAGTCAACCTGTTACTGTTCTGCTTAATAGAGCATTCAGTTTATCTCTGCAGATTCCAGGTTTGATGCAGCCTTCGTCACAGAACTGGATGAGCTCTCATGTCAACTCGTCTGGTCTTATCGTCAAGAGAACCATCAGAATTGACATTCCTGTTGATCAATTTCCCAATGTGAGAGCAATTATTTCACACATTTCATTTCTTTCTTTCTATATCTTCTTTGTCATTTGATGAATAAGTTATAATGCAGTTTAACTTTGTTGGGCGCCTCCTTGGTCCGAGAGGCAATTCTCTGAAGCGTGTGGAGGCTACTACAGACTGTCGTGTTTTAATAAGAGGGCGTGGCAGTATTAAGGACCCCGTAAGGGTATTATTCTCGTTATGCTCTCTCTCTCTCTCTCATGAGCAATGGCTCCACAATCCAAGCTACTAACTAATCTTTTGATTGTTTATTTGTTCATACTAGTTGAAATTTGAGATCATGAAGTATTACTAAGCATCATAAACTTGATACCGTTAGTCTGAGACAACTTTATTGCCTAAGGTGAATAGTTTAATATTATGGTCGCTGGTAGGAGTAGCCCTGACTAAGGATAAAATTGTAGAGAGACTTAAATGGTGTGGGCACTATTTAAAAGAAACTAGTACGTTCATCCATGCATAAAAGGGATAAGATGGATCTAGGTGGTGGTAAACCATAAATGAAGAAAAGGGAGCCCAAACTTAATTAGAGGGATCTAGTACGGAGGGGTCTTACCTTTTTGGGACTTCTCGAGGAGGTTGCTACTGATCAAGTAGAATCGAGATACAAGATTTATATAGCCGGTACCAACTAGTTAAGGTTAAAGCTTGGTTTGTTATCTTTGATTTAGTGTAATTTATGGTTGCTCAAAGTCAAAGATTTGGAGTCGTTTAGTTGTGATTTAATTTCTCATTAGTTTTTGCATCATTATAGTTCTTACTTCTTTTTTAGTTTAAATCATATGGAAATCAATACTATGCACACAGAATAATACTGAAAGTTTTATTTAGAAAGTAATCGATTTTTTAGTTTTTCCCTTTCAATGGTTGGAAAAGTTATAAAAACTTATGTAGTCTCTAATTAAGAATCTTTACTTATTACTCCATCCATCACGTTTTGATTGCAACACTTCCTTTTTCAGGATGTCTATAAATGTTTGCAACACTTTCTTATTTACTAAGCTTTTCCAAATAAATATACCAATCTGTAATTTCAATTATCTTTCTTCTATTTTTTTATTATGTTATTTGACCCCACTAACTCCACTAATTCCACCCACTCATCTCTTCTCCTACTAGTACTTTTTTTAATTATCTGATTTTGTCCCACTATCTCACCCACTCAAATCTTCTTTTTCTCGGGGGTAGTTTTTTCAAATTTCTACATCTTTCTACTCATCTTAATCTTTGTACCAAAACAATATGTTGTAATCAATGAGGGATGGAGGGAGTATTGTATTTATATAGTATTCCCTCCGCCTTAGCAAGCATGTTACATTTTGAGTGGGAAGGGAAATTAAGGTCAGTTTTGATTCCAGGCATCCGCAGCATTGTCCACTATCAATCTGTCATTCTATTCTATATACCATCTAAAACTAGTATGGCCTTTGTTTTTCTGACCTTTAAAGGAAGATATGATGAGAGGCAAACCAGGGTATGAACATCTGAATGAACCGTTGCACGTACTGGTGGAAGCAGAATTACCTGTAGAAATAATCGATGCTCGCCTGATGCATGCACGTGAGATACTGGAAGATCTGCTCAAGCCCATGGTAAATAGCTTTTCTTTCTCTTGTTTTCCAATCAATGACAGCTTGGGTCTCAAGTTTTCCTTTTTCTGTTCTCATTTATCAAATTCGTACATTCTTTCACTAAACCTGGTGCTCCTGAATACAGGATGAGTCTCAAGATTTCTATAAAAAGCATCAGCTTCGGGAATTGGCGATTCTAAATGGTACACTCCGTGACGAAGGCTCCCCAATGTCTGGTTCTTTATCCCCTTTCAACAGCCTTAGCATGAAGAGAGCCAAGACTAGAGGGTAATTAACTCTCTCTCAAGTGATCTTTTGGAGCCTATCTATTCACTGCTGGCAGATGCTGCAACCATAGAATTCTGGGCGGTGCTATGAAGTGATGCCTCCTCCGACTGCCTTCGAATCACCGCTCCAGAGGTCTGCTTGCTTGCCACAACTGTTTCTATGTAAGAGCTTGTTTGTTAAACCTAGCTAGCACACTAAGTAACGGTTTCAGAATGCGCGTTTGCTTGTATCTAGCTTCAAAGGTTACATTACACCCGTTCCGCCCGGTCTCGATTTCTCTGTGTATGTATAGATCTGGAAGAAATGAGGGTTGTGTAATGCCAGTTTTGATGCGAGAGAGTTTAAGTTATTATGGATTGTGTACTAGGAAACTGGGATGTATGGAGGAGTGACTTGTAACATTGATTGTAGATCGAAGTTGAACCTGTTGCTGCAAATGGTATTATTTGTTGTTTATATGGAGAAATTGTTGTATTGTAGTACTTCCATGATCTTCTACGATGTTATCCACTTTTGTTCTTTTAGCACAGTAAAACCGCTCTTTTGCAAAACCTTGTTTTTTTGCCCCAAATCAGAATCATGAGTTCTTCAAAAAAACTCATGATTGGATAGATTCAATAAGATAAGAACCCAATTTGAGTTCTAATGTGGGCAAACTGTAGTCCCATGGCAGACATATTCCCCAATTCTCACTACCTTTTGGTTCATATAATGCTTAAGCAATTTATAAAGCACAGGCTGAAACAGGTGAAATCAAAGGGCATTACTTGAATGCTACTGCGGGTACATGTGAAGAAATGATGAAAATCTATTACTCCCTCAATCCCAAGTGGGTTATCACTTTTAGATTTTTTGTGTAGATTAAGAGTGTCTTTGGTTACTAACACATTTTACATAAATCATTACCCCATTCCAAACTTATTCTAACCCCTCTCAATTCACTCCCTGAACCCTTTGAATGAGTACATTACAAGGTAAAAGTGGATTGAAATAAAACAAAAGTGGAAGAATGTCCTTTCATTTGAGACAAAAATATTTTAATATTGTGAGAACCTACTTGTGAGAGGGAGGGAGTAAGAGGGAGTATATTTAGTATCGTGTGCATGATGTTTTGCCAAAAGTCTGTCATCTTTCTTCTAGTGGCAATGGACTCATACTTGAGCAATGTTTCGAATTCGAGTTTTGTGTATGGAGAAAAACCACTGGGAGAGCTACCCCTTGAAAAGATCCAATAATGCTCAATATAGGTAAAATTGAAAATATTGTTGTTCAAACAAAACAAAAAAATTCTTCTAGTAAACCTGCCAATAATATCTATATAGTCACCTTGCAAGTCAAGCAAACAAGGTTCAGTTTCCCTGTGTTTGGCACATACTCTTCTCCTCACGCTTTTCTCAACTCCAATAGAGAAAAAGGACTAGGTTCATTTACCAAAAGACAAAAGTGATAATTGGGACTCTTACTGTTAGTTGCCACAGGTTTCTCTAATTAATCTGCAACTGTTTTTGCCATGAGGACTTGACTATGGCAGGGGCTCAAAATGTAGCTATGCTCAGAATGCTCCAGTTCCAGAAACAGCTGCAATTATGGATGGTTTATTGAATCATAATCAAAGAAAATTCAGAAACTTTACACCGAAATGCGACTCTTCAAGGCTTCTTCTCATGACAGTTTCATCGGTTAATGTTCGGGCTGTCAAGAGTAATTCAGAAGGTAGCTTTTAAGCTCTAACACTGGAAGAGGTAGACTTCTCAAATGAGTTGTTATAGAGGATCTGTAAGATGAGCAATCTAGCAGCATTTTGTGTAAACTCAACTATAGCTGTTATAGCTACTGATTGCCATTCTCCTTACACAGCTACTAGTTATAGTTTGCCATTCTCCTTACACAGCTACTAGTTATAGTCTTTATAAAAAAACCTCTAAATATAAAATATTGCTGGCCAAAAGGGAAATAAGAATTATTTGTCTAACCAATTCATTTCACCCAAATTACATTACCAGACATCTGATCTCAAATTGCTTCTCACCATCACAACTGTCTTTAAGAAGCTCCAACCATGATGATCCTGTTTTCTCCACACTGGTCTTGGGCAATCGTAAAAGTAATTGATTTAGACCTTAATCCTCATCTTCATCATCGTCTTCAATTCCAACCCAACTTGTGAAGGCAAACAGAAATTCCTTGAAGTTCACCGTCCCATTATTATCCCAATCCATCTCCTCTGCAACGGTAAAATAGATTTAACATCAATCACGGAACAGGATATGCTGCTAGAGATACAAGTAAAAGTGACCTCCCAATAAGAACGGTTTAGAGCTTACCAAATCTTTTGAGGGCAATCAGTCCAGCAGATCGTTCCCCAGAATCCTGTATCGCTTGAACCATTTCATTCTTGCTCACATAACCGTCATTGTTCTTGTCCAGGAAAGCAAATGCATCCACCAGTGTCTCAAATGTGCCCTCCAAGTTAGGCATCCCAATCCGGGATTTCTGTTCATGTCAGGGCAGAACATAATAAGCACAAAATTAGAACTGCAAAACAGTTCCTAAAGAGTCAAGCTGAATGAACATAAAGCAGGATACATTAGGAAACGCAGAGGGGTCATCCTTTAGTAAGTACACTAGGCAAAGAAGGACAATGAACTCATTGAAGCTAATCCCCATATTCTGGTCAATGTCACATGTCTTAAAGAGATCACTGATTTCCTCCTCTGTGAAAGAGATATCAAGCTTATGAAAGCATTTCTTGAGCTCTTCATGGTCAATAGCCCCATTGGAATCATCATCTGCAGGGACGGGGAAAAAATGCAAACGAATTACTTCTGGTGGAATGACATAACATCATTGCCCAAAGAGATATAGAGACTTGCAGAGAACAAGTGTTAAGTGAAGCCCTGGATCAAATGTCAAGCTTGGAGCTAGGAGATTACTGAGAACTTAGATTCTTCTATTCAGCACCTTATCAAGGGACCATGACATGAGTTAATTGCTGACTGAATAGACCTTTGTATAATCAACATGAGTGACAGAAAACAACTAACCAAACTCACAGAACGTAGCTTTACACTTCCTTAAACTCTCATCGATCTTCGGAAACTTCAAGATTAGGCCATTAAAAGACTTGAGAACAGCTCCCCTAGCTGACCTTTGGCGCATGGCTTCATATACTTTGACTTCAAGCTTTGTCTCTGATCCCGAAACCGACTTTCCCCTCTCCTTTTCACTTCCCATTTTCAGAACCAAAATGGGACACAAGATCTATGTTCCTATATAAACCTGCTTTAATTAAAGAGGTCAATAGATGCCAAACTCAAAAAACAATCCATAACCCTTTTTCCTTACTGGCACAAATTCAATCATTAATGTAATCACTTGACTGATTGAAATTGTTATTACTTTGAAAATCCAATGTTGGCAAATTCATCAATCCCCTAGTCTTAAACTTGCATCATAAGGCAAGTGATTATGCTTCTGCCATAGCGCAAGGCCAAATTCAAGGATCAAACAAAAGAAAGAACCAAAACCTAAGAATCACTCCAGCATTTGCATTTCAGATCACAGAAGAATCATGGTTTAGGGTAAAAACTAAAACTAATCAATCATGAATGAATATTCAATCAAAGGAGTGGATCCATAACATGAAAAATGAGAAAAACGAAGAAGACCCAGAAACGAGAAGACAGACCTGGAAACGTTCACAATCCTGAACCGGCGAAAGGAGGAAAAGATCAAGGCAAGAGAAGCAACAACAACAACAACAACAACAACAACAAAGGGACATAACAGGAGTGTGTGTGTGTGTGTGCGCCTTAGGAAAGAACAAAAAGAAAACAGCAAGATGAAAAGAGGATGATGGATGGAGAAAGCTAAGTGGATTGATGTGAGAAGATAGCGCGCAGTTGCACCATGAATTATGGATCTGCCCGCTTCTTGCATCATTTTTTTACAATTGGAAAATAATTTGTACTGTGATAGCGTCATGTGGTCATAGGTGAAGGCAAAACTCCATCGGCACAGGCATGGTATAGTGCCACCAAATATAATGGGTTGTGCAAAGTCATTTAATTACAACAACGCCATTCATTCTCTTCTCCCCGCTCTTTAACGTCGACTTCCACGGAACCACCACCCACCACCTCTCACTTCTAGCCTTTCATCACGGTAGCTCCTCCCTTAAACACCGGCCGCAAGATTAGCAACTCAGTGATAGTGTTCCCCTCCATCAACAACCACCGGAGACCAACAATTGTAGTAGATCCGTTCGGACGACCCGTTATCCGATCCGACGAAATCCGCCAACCAAGGCGGTAATCGACTCCGCCGAAGCCGTCAATCTCTTCCCCGGTCGCCGACGCTTCATTCCCACCATTTCTCGAGTGAACGCACGAAAAATTGCCTCAAGTCCTCAAATCGCAACCCAGCAGACAACAAAATTATGATGCTCCTACATATAATTATGATGTGCTCTCAATTAACTATGATGCTCTTTTGTGTAAAAATGATATAACCACGAATTGCATACAAATAATGCTTAAATCTATTATAATGAATTTAATAACGCCAATTAGTGATGAATTGCGAGAAGATAAATTTTTCAACGAAACAAGCATCACATACATTACACCATAAAGGCATACTTACCAGATGAAACATCATTTTAAGTGCTAAGCTCATCATACTTATAAAAGGAGCATCATTTTAACCACATAGAGCATCAGTTTGAGAACTTCATCATTTTGTAAGGTTAAAGAAAACGAGTGCATAATTAAGTTATCGAACATGTGAACGATGTAAGTAATTGAGAGCATCATAGTGCAACTAAGTGCATCGTTATGGTCATCAAATGCATCATTTTAAGAGATTGAAGAAAATATGTGCACGATTAAGTCATCAAAACAAGTACATCATTTTTGATAGATAGAGCATCATACTTTAAACAAAGAGCATCATCCATGACACCAAGAGCATCATATTTAATGAATGCATCATACTTTATTGCAGAGCATTATAATTTCTGAAGCGCATCATTCGTGACACCAAGCACATCATTTTGAACCAAGATATCATACTTTGTTAATGACGTAACAATATGTTAAAAGAGCGAGCCTCAACATGGAATCTTTGAGCATCATATATTTCATTAATAGCATTAATAACATGAAAAACTTGAAAAACATAATTTTATCATCTGGTTCATTTTGGTAACAAGAGCATCAATTTGTAAACACGAGCATTGTACATTGATTAAAGAGCATCACGCTTTCACGAAGCTCATCATTGTAAACGGAGAGCACCATATTGACAAACAGAGACAAGGTGGAGCATGATGATTTATTGAGAAAGACATCATGATGTTAAATTAGAGCTTCACATTGGTGCAAGAAACACATCATTTGTGGTAAAAAAACTCTAATTAATGTTGGTAATATGCCGAAATGTTGAGCGAGTCTTTAGTAGGGAGCATCATAACTTTGATGTAGAGCATCACTATTAATGGGAAGAACAACTTTACGCGCTGTAGACTCGAGTTTTGGTGTTGAACACTACGGCGTGGCTGGTGGTTTTGTCACGGAGAACGGTGGTTGCTTGTTTTTGTCGCCCTTTTGCCGCGTTAGTGCGAGAAAGGAGGTCGATTGGTTGATTTGTTGTTGGATTTCGTTTCGCAAGAGAAAGGAAGGTGATCGACTCACCTTATAGCGATCCCGAATTTGTCGCCAGAACGCGACAGAGAAAGATTCGCGTGTATCATCTTTCTTTTTTATATCTAGGGCACACATAGTGTGCAACCTATCCACACTCAACTCCATCAGAGGGGTACGCCATGGTCATAGTGCGAAACGCATGGTTTTAAATCTGGTCTCGTGTCTCGCGTCTACGCCAATATATCCGTCTAGTCTTGGTATGGGCCGTGAGACGGTATTATTTAAATCAATCTCATCTCAACAGTTACACAAGTCTGTCTCGGTTGTTTTGGCCATCTCGTTTACCGATAAAATTGAAAAAAATAGCGGTACACGTGGTTTCTTTCTTTTTTGATATATTTGGAGTATGGGTTGAAATTGTGGAAATTTGAACCGACGACTGCACTCATGTCCTCTCACGAGCGAGTATGACCACTAGACCAAATGTTCAGAACGATGTTACCTTTTCAAGTCAAAAGAACTCTTTTTTTAATTTGTATTGCATTTTTAAATAATTATTTGATTTTTTAAGCAAAACGAGTTGTATTTTTGTCAAACTTATCTAATTTGAACTCTATTAGTATTATAAAATTTCATGCCTATTAAAATTCCGAGTCGAGTTCAAACTGCTATTTATTGAGCTTAGCGAGCTTGGTCAAACCAAACGGGACCGAGCTCGAACTCTAGCCCGATGAATTTAAGCTCGGCTCAATTCATTTACACCGTTAGCTTTTTTTTGGACCGAGCATAATACTTCCGCTATTCCTAAATTTTTGAAACGTTTGATTTTTTATGTCTATTTGATTTCAATTTATTTATATTATTTTTTGATAGGAAAAAAATTCTAAAAAATTTGTTCATAAAATAGATATATCAAATTACCATATGAATGCAAAAAAAAAAAAATTGAAATTATGTTTTAGATTGTTAGAGAAATAAAATCATAAATTAAATACCAAAAACAAAACATTTCAAAATTTAGGATTAAGGGGGAAGTATAAATAATTCCACTAAGTTTTCATCTGGTACTGTATATGCTTCCTATCTGAAAAGATATTCCTTTAACTACCGGAGTGAGAAAAACGTGACCGACGTTTCAGGGTACACTTTGTAAACTTCAAAAATAAAAGGTTAAATAATGCAATGGTAGCAAAAGTTAAGGGGTTCCATGTACAATTTATTCCGTGACGGCGAATGAGAAGGCGCCACCGCCTCAAAGTCCCTCTTTATAAAGGAGACACGCTTGGCTTCGTATCGGTGTTACTCTCTGCAGTCCAAATACCCCAAACCCTCGCCACTCTCCCGTAAGCTCTTCTTTACCCTCTCGTCTTTGGTCTTGTATCGTCAATTTCTAATTTCCAAGACTGTTGCAAAGTTTATCTCTTTTGATGTTTCTTCCTTTTGTTACGAGTTGTCTGTCTCGAAAGATTCTGGCTTGATGATTGCGGTTCTTGGGATTCGTCGTTATGTTGCGTAATTCTGTTATAAAGTGTTGATTTTGATGTTTTTGGTGGGATAAGGGGTTTGATTTGGTTCGAGAATTTATGGATTATGTTATCCTGTTTATTGATTCCTTTGATGCGGTCTTGGATTTTAGAGTTTTGGCGGGGTACGCTATGGCGGTTTTTGGGTTTTTTCTTCTCTCATGATAGATTTTTTCCGCAGAAAGAATTGATTTTGTATAAATATCTGGGGATTTGTATGGGAAAAAAACTGTGAGGATTTTGTTGTTTATTGTTTCTTGATGCTGTTTGGATTTCTCTGCAGGTGAGCACTGAGCTGTTGTCTGGAAGCTTTTGATGGCTTCAAAAAGAATCAACAAGGAGTTGAAGGATCTGCAGAAGGACCCTCCTGCCTCATGCAGTGCTGGTTTGTTTTCGTTTTGTTTTTTCTTTCTTCTCTGTGTGTTTTCTTCATTTCTTGTTACTTGATAGTCTGTTTCGTATATGAATACAAACTCATGGGGTAATAAGTAATTTAAAAACCGGTAACTCTTATCTCTGACCATTGCCATTCCGTTAGTCTTATGGAAATTAAGAAATAGATAAGGAACTTATGTCTGGCATTCTGTTCTGTGCTTGCTGTGTGGTTAGTGAGGAGTGCTTTCAACTGCAAGTTAGCCATGAGAATAGTTTCGGCGCAGTGCGCACATGAAACACTACATATGTTGATTGTTCATGGCAGTTATACAATGCTTTTAACAACCCCCTTCACCACTGAGAGTTGACTAATTTCAGTGAGAGAGAGAGAGAGAAGGACAAAAAAATTCAAACTAGAAATAATGGAAACATGCACACTTGTATGTGTCTGACCTTGACGTTATTTGGGAATTGTGTCATGAATACATTTAGTCATGGCCGTCACGTGTAGAGATTATATGGATTTATGTTCTAAATCTTCATAGATTTTTTAGCTATTTGTGTGTGATTAAAATATATAACACTTCATGGTCATAGGCCCCGTTGCTGATGACATGTTCCACTGGCAAGCAACCATAATGGGCCCATCAGACAGCCCATTTTCTGGAGGTGTGTTCCTTGTGTCCATCCACTTCCCTCCGGATTACCCATTCAAACCTCCCAAGGTAACAACAAGAATGTTTTTCATCTGATTCATCTGGTTGATGTGGCTGATTACTTTTTTTGATCTGTTAGCATGTGCAAACTTGATATGCTTATGTTTATGATATGGTTCAAAGTAAGTAGACATAAACATGCAGACATATATATACACATACATACAAACACAGACATGTATATGTGTGCGCGCGCGCGTGTGCATGTGCGCAGATGCAGACATGCATATGTGTATACAGATGTAGAAGGCATTCAATAGTGTGATTTGTGTTGGAGATTCTAGATGTGTTAAACAAGTTTTTTAGATAGTTTGCTACTTGCACAAAGTAGTCAAGATTTGAAGGACATGGAATGGGATTCAGGTGGACCTCTGAAGCAATGTAGGACCGAGTTTGGTTTTTGTTCGTTAGTTCATACATTTGTTGTTTAGGATTTTCAATTATTCATCTCATTCTACTTTATGTTTTTCTGTTTAAGATTCTCTGCGTACTATGACTTGCGGTGGAGCTTGTGCTTTTAGCGTGTTTGCTTTCTGTTTTTCGTGCTGTTGTGCATTGAAGTCGATTGCATTCTCTTTCTTGATTAGATTAGTTATGTTCAGCTTTTGAGTTTACAATGTTAATGTTCATTTCCATTTTCTATTCTATCTGGCAACGATGATGTTTTTTTTATTTATTTATCAATCTGCGTCTTGTTTCTTAAAGGGCTTGCAATTGTCATCATCCTTTAAAAACATCGTTACTGAGCTATCAGCTGTTGATGATGTCAGGTTTCCTTCCGGACAAAGGTGTTCCACCCTAACATCAACAGCAACGGAAGCATATGTCTCGACATTCTGAAGGAGCAATGGAGTCCTGCACTTACCGTCTCCAAGGTCGGATCAGCAGTTTGCAATGTCACCGGCGCATCATTATTGTCACTTGTTAATCAATCTTGACCTCCTTTGTTGCAGGTGCTTCTGTCAATATGCTCCCTGCTCACGGACCCGAACCCAGATGACCCCCTGGTGCCGGAAATCGCCCACATGTACAAGACAGACCGTGTGAAGTATGAGAGTACGGCGCGATCCTGGACCCAGAAGTATGCAATGGGTTGAATAAATGAGGAAGGGAGCAAATGGCTTGAATGAACATTATCTAGTAGCCTTAACTAGTAAATAATAGAAACAATATGGATAAACATTGAAGCTGTCCTGTTTGGTGAAATTTGTTTCAGCAGGTTTGGAAACTGGCAATTGATCTCATATTTTAAATACCTTCTAAATTGGAGCTTTCTGTTATCTAGCGTGAAAAAGATCTTCCTTGTAATAATTTGAGTAACTTCCCAGTAATAATTTGAGTAACTTTACATAGAAAGTCAAATGTACCAGTAATAATTTGATTAACTTTCTTTGCATAGGGTCTTTTTCCAAAACCCATCTACTACTTAAAACTACCAAACTTGGTTTATATACCAAGGCTTTGGTGAAACAGAGTTGAAACTTATAAGTACTTGCTGCATCCATCCAAATATATATCTCATAGACAATGCACTTAAAAATCCTCTTAACAGATGAAAGAAACAATTAGGTGAATTGATAAGAAGGTACTTAACAAGTAAAGCCATACAGGAGGAACTTTAGGAAAAGAACAAAACACATATGAGACCTAAACCTAGCTCCACAACCAGTGAAATCAAATGAAGACAAGGATCCAAGTGTGAGTATGAGCTCCAAGCACAACAAAAAAAGTAAAGACCAGAACTTGGAGAGAACACTTCATGTGCCCTAACTAATTGATATTTCAAACAGTAACAAGATTGACAAAGCTGGCTTTCATGTCAAGTTATATCATGCATGCAACCTAAACAAGTAAACAGACCACTAACAAAGCTAACTTTCCTTTCAACTAACTCCTTTAGTTCTGCTATGTCTTCTGGTTAATTACTGTAATGGCATTTTAACATTTCTAACCAAAAATAATTTCACCCCTGGCTGAATTTCCCCATTACAGGCCCACCCCATCCCTTTACTCAAGCATGTGCGCAAGCTAAACAAGCACAAAAAATAAAATATTGGGGTTATTTTGTATAGGTTTTAAACTTTGTGTATCAAACCTAATTTAGTTTAGGCAACGAAATTTTGGGTATGGTGAAATGTACAATTACTACCTTTGACTTCTTACTGTCCGCTGACCAATGCCTAAATTAGTTTCACACCTTACAAGATTGAGGGTTTATGTGAAATTTCAAAGATATGGGGGGCAATTGCAAGTAATTTCATAAACTTTATAAATGTATAGACATGTAGAACATGGAACCTGTTGCTCTACAACAGAGAGTGGACCAGTGACTGGGCCTTGTTTCTGGATGCTCTGAAATTAGTTACCTATGGTAAATATATAAAACTACAAACAATAATAAATAATACTCCTAAAAAAATACTGTAATAGTACGAATCGACAAAAACAGGACAAAAAGGAGAAATGAAAAAAAGTCCCCGTACTTGTTGGCAAGCATTTAATGAACGAGTCCAAAAAACCGGTGTCCGTTGTCTGAGACAGAACAGAGGGAAGAAGGTGTTGTTGGTCGACATGTCATCTTCTTCTTCTTCTTTCTCGGTAAAATTCCAACCATACCCACCAACTTTCCCTGTTCCTCCTTTCTTGTCCTCTTCCTGAATTTTCATTGCATTTATGTGAGTGTGAGGTCACCATCATCTTACCATTTGTCCCCCTCATCAATTCGTCGGTGCTTTTGTTTTCTTGTTACCGTGCACACACGTTTCTTTCTTTGGATTTTTAAATTTGGTGAAGACATGTTTTGGTGTTGATTGAAGACAAATTTAGTTACTAGGAGTAATTCAAAGCAATTACGTACGTTCCCCATTCATCTCTTAATTGTAATCCTTGAATCCAAAATCATTTAACTAAAAAAAATTTTAAAAAAATAAAACAAAAATACCGGTTAGTAATATATAAGCATGGGATAGTGGAAGAAACACACTCCCTCCATTGGGCATAGAGATTAAGACTTAAGTAGAAATGAAATGCTCTTTCCAAAATGACCCATAATACTAATAGTAAATAAAGGGTAAAATGCACATATGATCTCATAACCTTAATTTGTGTATTATCGTAGTCTCGTTTTAAGATACTAATGACACCAATAGACCTTAAGAAGAATGAGACATCAAGATTATCATCCCAATCAAGGGGTGTTTTAGAATTGAGATCCAAGTCAAGAACATGCCCAAGTCACCCATCTTCATCACCTAGAATGAGCCCCGACATTATCACTACGTACTTGGAGTTGATTTCGTAATGCATGGAGAACGCCCAAACGTTCGCTGACGTGCGCGTAGTAGCCAGCGCACAGGCTGGCGCGCACGGCCGAGCTGCTGCGAGCTAGTAGCGCCAGTAATGCCTTTGTGCATCGTGCCTAGCGCCGAAAGTAGTAGGCGCCAAAGGCATTCGCAGATACTTTCTTGCGCACAGAAATACGCAGCGGCATCGCTTGAGCTTGTCAGAGCGAGTAGTAGTAGCGTAGTAATGTATGCTGCCAGCACGGATGTTCAATTTCGTAATACTAAAATATTTTTTCAAATATTTAAAAATTTCGATAATTTACAAATATTAACAAATTAAGATAATTTACAAATATTAACAAAAATGATATTAAAAATATTAACAAATTAATTACGATATTAAAAAAATATTAATCAATAAATTAATTGGGTGCACATAAAATTAATGATCATTTTTTTGATTAAGTATGTTCATATTTCTTTTAGAAATTCCCATTAAAATTAATGATCATTTTTTTCCTTTTTCCTTTGACATATTTATTTTGTCATATACATGTTTTTACATGTTTTCTTTTTCGGATTTGATAGAAAAATTCATTAGTTTCTAACCATGGAAAGATAAAGATAATATAATTTTAAATAAAACTTACTCTCATTATTATTTACTAGTTTATCTAAAATAATGATAATAATAATAATATAGAATCTCATTATAGTAATAAAAATAATTCTGAAATTATAATAACAACGATCATCTAAAATAATAGGAGCATTAGCTGATAATAGGAATGAGTTTTATTTTATTTTATTTTTAAAAACGGAATGAGAACAATCCATAATGACTATGGCATCTTTTATAAGTACAATACTTGGGAATCGTGCATTATAGACAATTGGTGCATTGGGGAGATACGAGTTGCCCATATCAGGCCTGGTAGCACTTGGTAACGCATCGGGCTGAAGTAACGCCTCTATTTGTAGCGCCTCAGTAGCGCCTAATGCGTTACAATAACTGTAACGCCCAGTAGCGAATTTGACGTTACCAGGCAGCCTTCAAGTACGTAGTGTATGGATGGACAAGTCTAATGATTAATTTGAAAGGCAAATCCATGAAAAGCGGCACAAAGATTGATGACTCGAGATCTCCATTCCCTTTCAACAAACCATATGATGTTGAAGATGAGGGTGATGTAGCTGTCATGAGGGGAAGCTTCATTGATGCTTCAAAACAAGTGGTCACATTACAAAAAAAAAAGAAGAAGAAGACCGAGATGACAAATTTGCTCAATAACAAGGACCTTGAGGATTTAAATCAGCAAAATCTGTCTGAATATATAAGAACGACAGCCGACAACCGATAGGTGGCTTATTTGGCCTATAGGGGTCTTTTAGTTATTGTTGTTCTTGTTAAAAGCTATCATTTCCTAAGACCATTTACGTGTGTATATATATATATATTAATAGTCATTCTTTTGACATAAAACACATAAAAAAAACACATCACTAAATTAAATCCATCAAATGATCATTTTTAAATCACATTTTCTATTACCATTTTTTTCTCTCGAAAACTTCACATCTACATAACTACAATTCAAAAGTAATCCACAAATTTTCTTCACACTTTTTTGAAATTCACAACCGAATGCTTAAATAAAAAATAAGGCTTTCTCTATAAGGTAGAGGGAAAAACCAAAGAATATAGAGTAACTACAGAGAGACAGAAGCTAAAAGAGTTACAAGCTATTGTTAATATCAGCAAGAGGCTAAATAATCCATTCAGACCAACACATCTCGTTGTGATTCCACCTGTTCGAAATCCAAATGAATGAAAGGTACTTAAAAATCTCTCTTCTCGTTTAGGGTTGAAAATGAGATGAGTCGAACCGAGAACTAGATTGTTCATGTTAGGCTTGAAAACTATATTGAATCTGAAATTATATTCAAGTTTGGCTTTAAAATAATATGAAAGAGTTTAAATGAGTTTGAACTGTTCACGAATACCAATGAAAAAAGTTATGATAAAATCTAACCGAGTCGAGCACTAAATTGTTCACGTTAGACTTAATAAATGTATCGAGTTTAGAATTTTGTTCAAACTTGATTTGAAAATATTATAAACAAGCTCAAATGAACTTTAATTGGACATAATCCAAATAAAACTCGAGTTGTTCTTTTAACTTTCACCCCTGTTTCCACTAAAACATATCTATAGCATTTTCAAAATGGAGGTAGCTAGTGGATTGGTTTTCAGTTAGTGGAATTAATGGGAATTAAGTCGGTAAAGGTGCATGCGTATGTAGACTGTGGAGGTAGGGGGTAGAGTTGCGAAAACTAAAAAGTCACGTAGTCTGTCTGTGCTTCTTCGTTTGTCATACTCGGTTCCTCCCTCAAACAATTGAATACGTTCTTTTTATCCTAGAAAAATTAATAATCTTCTTTAATAGTAAATTTGTTATTCTCAAATTTATGAAATTATTCTCATTTTATTTTTACTCTTTTATCTTATTTTTGTGTACTTTCAAACAATAAATACTTAAAATAAACACGTACAAAAATTTTACTTTACTTTAATGTACGCTCTCAATCAAATGCTTCAATTTCTTTTGGTACCACCGGAGAGTATTGTCTTCTCTTCCCGAAATACCCGTGCACCCATCACGAGCCACAACGCCCTTCCATTTCAATTCTCCACCAACCAACCCATATTAGATTTTTGTAACATGTAGGGAAACTTTCGAACTAGCGGGAGGTGTACCGTAAGAGTTAAAATATGCTATCTCCGTCTTAAAAAATGTTATGTTTCTTTTTCGACATTTAATTTATAATTTTATTTTAATATTTTTTATATATAAAATCAAATAATTTAGATGTAAATTATATATTAATGTGTGTATTCTAAATATATTTTTTTGAATCTTTTAATAAGTTTTTTCAAGTAATAATTTGAATATATCATGATATTAAAAAAACGTATCAATTTTTCAGGGACATGGTAAGTAGTTTATTCCACCGATTTTAGAGTGTAAATTGCAATTACCTCCCTCAAGTTAGGTGAAACCTTTAATTTTACCCCTTCTATTTTGGAAAACCTGCAACCTTTACTCCTCCCTGCAGTACGGTGAAACCTTCAATAACCCCCACCCTCCTTCCCCTTTAGCCTAAAAGGGTTGTGCAAGGCTGTCACCAACAATGCCAAAGCAAGAGAGGCTTCGTTCGGACTAGGGGTGAGTTCGAGCCGAGTCGAGCCCGAGCCTAGCAGGTTCAAGCTCAAGCTCGTGAAATTCGGGCTCGGCTCGAGCTCAACTCAAGTTCGAATGAGCCCAAAAATTCGAGCTCGAGCTCGGCTCGAAAGGTTCGTGAAGCTCGATTCGAATCGGCCCCAAACGAGCTCGCGAGCTCGTTAGGCTCGATAAGGCTCGATATATAAACAAGGGTATATATGTAATTTCACACTAGGCTCGATAAGGCTCGTCGAGCCTATCGAGCCGAACCATTCATGTTCGAGCTCGGCTCGTTTGGGCTCGTTAGAGCTCGAGTTTGAGCCGAGCTCGGCTCGGCCCGATTCGTTCAACACGCCTAGTTCAGACGAGATTTAAAAGTACTTTGAGCAATTCGGGGACCAAATTGTAAAAGTTTAAGAACTAAGGTACCCACTTGTGAATTTGACCAGTGTTTTGTCAATATCAGGTATCTCAATTCTTATACTTTAAGCTAATTCCCAATAGGCTCTACTATTTTTGTTTTTAGGTTTGGAGTGAGGAGAAGGTTGAAAAGAAAGAAGAGAGGGGTGCCATGCAATGCAATGCAGTGGAGCAGCTTTATTGGGCAATGGGAATGTGAAGAGAGGAAGAAAATGAAAGGTGAAGAAAGAGCAACAACAGACAGATGTGTTACAGAACAGAAGAGATGGAAATGGTGTTGTTGTTTTGTGTAAGAGAAGATTATGAAATGGGTTAACTTGTTTCTTCTTCATTTTGTTTTTTTTTTTTTTTGTCTTTTCCAATTTTGACTGACTCAATTGAAATTATTGACCTTTTTTTGAGGCTTCAATTTGTAAATCCACACCACGAACAGGGAACTGTGAAGAGGACATGGGCGCATGGGGCGATGAAAACGACCACTAACTGCTTCCCTTTCTTCTTTTTTCCTGAACTGCCATCATCTCCGGTCCTTGTCCCCCGGATTCTTCATTCATCCTCTCGTACCACAAAAAAATTAACACTTTTTTTTTATTATATAGGTTGTGTTCGTTGGCAAAAAAATGATGTGAATTTGAAAATGGGAGGAAATTTTGAGAGGGTAAAAGTTTTAGAGGTCGGTGAAAATTTAAATAGTTATTGGTTTTTCGGGATAAAGAACACAATCATATATATAAAAGGAATAGAAGGTAGTAATAAATATTATTGGAGGCTCGAACCCGATATCTTTACAAGTATTATCATTAGGTTGAGGGATAACTTTTGTTTTAATTAAAGAAACATTTTAACTCTACTGTTTTTATTGCCATCGATTCCCTTTCTTTACCTTAAAAAATATTTTTATCATATGTATTATATATATATCAATTTTAGTTTATTAGTCTCAAATTTTCATCATTTTTTGATGTTTGTGACCAATTACGTATGCCTAGTTTTGGAGTAAGTTTCATTTCATAGAAACTTTTACTATATATTTTACTTCTTATGGAAGATTGTTTTATATACATAGAGATTGTTTCATTTTATATACATTGTTTACTTTTATATGTGTTGACTTTTGAAGGTGAAAAAGTAAACAATGTATATAAAATAAGAGTATTTTTTTGAGTGAGATGAAAAAGTAATGGTAATAAAGTAAAATTGGTGTAAAAAATTGTATACAAAAATATATATAATTTTTTTGAGTATTCTAAATTTTTTTTGTAATTTCTTTTAAGGGATTGATGAAGTATTTATTTCTAGTTCTATAAAAGGCAGTGTACATAATTATTTGTACTTAATTGATGTGGGTGGTTGACCTGTAAATATGGATGGGTGGATGAGTTGTCCCTTAAGCCTATATCATTACATATTTGTCCTTTTCATGATTTATCCCAACATTCAACCGTTTTTTCTCTTAAAATATTGATATGAAAGAGAGAGAAAAAAAATCTAAGTCTTAACCAAGAAGAACATGAGCTGGCACATAGGTCAAATCTCTTTCTATCACAAGGAGAAAAGTTGCGTGTCACAATTTAAGCAAAAACAAATTGGAAAAAGAAGTTGTACATGATCTTTGCACCTTTTTTGAATAGAGAATTATTAGCAACTTTAATTAAGCCCCAATCTAGTCTTAATTAATGAATTAATATTATTATTAAAAGGGTGCAAAGAGTAAAGCACAACTTCACGATTAAGGTATGGCACCTAGCTGATGATTCATTGTCATGTTCTATTTGTACTTTCTACCTGTAACCTGCATGCGGTTGCAATATTTATTGACACTGGATAATTTCAATTTAGGATTAACTCATGCTGAGAGAAACTAATTCTTCAGGTAGGTGTGAGATTAGATTAACTGCATATTTTAATGACGAATGAGTCAAATTACTTTTTTCCGCATTCAAGTTACGGGTAGTCATAAAATGATTTTAATAATTGCAATCAAAACCTCACATCACTACGTGGTTGAAACATTAGATAATGCGGTGAAACCGCATTTTCACCGCGTTAAATAACGCGATAAAGTACGCACTAAAAGTCGCGTTATATAATATCGCATTAGCTAGGCTATCACAGACTCCGTTGCATTACGTAATATGGCTTAATACGCTTAAGACTGCATTACATATTTTTTAATAAAAAAATAAATTAATCCGGATGAAGATGAAATTCATCCGGATGAATTTAGATTCATCATGTCCAACCCATATTGTGCCCAAAAACACAGATTCTGGCCTCAATGTCCCTTTACTTTACATTTTTGTTGAAGAACAAACCTAGAAACTCAACAAACTCGGATTACAAAGAAGAACAAACACAAACTTTTTTTCTTCCATTAAACAATACACTTACAAAAGAATGTAAAGATACAAAACCCAGTAAACACTTATACATTACACTTACAAAACTCAACAATCTCCTAACAACCGAGTCGAGATCCTGCGAGATTCTGGGACGGCAGAGCTGGAGGACATGAGGCCGGATCTGGGGATGAAAGAATAACTTAGATTCGGCGAGATCCTTCGACCTTCTCGCAATCTCCTTCAACCTCCTCCACGTCTAGCGAATCTGGGGAAGAAAGAAGATAACTCATATCTAAATAAAAAAAGAACTCATATTTGGGGGGGAGAGAGAGGAGATGAAAATGAATGGAGAGAGAGTTTTCGATTCAGATGAAAAATGAGATAGAGGGGAATATGAAGAGATAAAAGGTCTTAATGAGGCCTAATCTACATTACAGCTGTAATTCACCACTTACCTCGTCATTTACTGCGACACAGCTTTAATGCGGCTTAAGCGGCATTATATTCCGCATTAAAATTGGTATCATCTACGTAGTGTATTGGCACTCGCAAAATTTTTCAGAGTATATTAATCTCTCTTTTCTTTTATACAAACCTCAAATATTACGCATCTTATAACGTCATAGTTTTAGAAGTTTTAATCATTTTAATTTTTCTTTTCCCCATGTTATTATATCATACATTTTTTATTGAATTAGGGAGAGTAAATGAATCATATTGTTTTGTCATCTCTTTTCTTTTCTTTTCTTTCTCTTTTTTTTGAAGTTTTTGTCGTATTCCTTTATTTCTTTTGACATGTTGGTTATTTTCCTTCATTCCTTTTTGCATTTGGTCATATTCCTTTAATTATTTTACGTTTTGACCTATAATCTGGACAAGTTATTTACTTATACTCATTTCATCCTTGAATAATTGATTCATTTGACTTTAATGTTTCAAGATTCAGTGTTTGACTCAAATTTCTATGTACAAACATAAATGGTGAAAAAATAGAAAAAATATATCTAGGAAGTTTATAATTTGAAGGCCTAAACATTCATGAGAAATCATAAATTAAATACTCACTACGTAGAAGAAAATCATAAATTAAAAGCAGCTTGCGGAAACGGCCGATGTTGCCGGCGCTGCCATTTTACCGCGGTCGTTTGCGCGGTAGAGGCCGCGGTAAGATCACGTTTCCCACGAGGCCTCAGCTACCCCTCTTACCGCGGCCGTTTACTGCGAATTTGGTCGCGCGTGATAAATATCTCCTATATATACCTCCCGAGCAACCCATCCATTTTCACGCATTTAACAATTTTTTTTCTCTACAAATTTCTCTTCTTCTTACTAATCTCACGAGAGATTTCGGGTAACTTAGACATCATCTTTTGCTAGATTTATATGAGGTAATAAATGTTTTATTTTTAATTAATTTATGTTTATTTTTATTGAGCAATATGAGTTGTTGAATTTTTTAAATTTATGTATTTGATTCACTTATGTGTTAAATTAAATTAGTTGAACTATAGTACCTGTTTATGATATATATATATATATATATATATATATATATATATTTTTCAATTTGCGAATTTTCTATTGTTTGTTTTTATTTTAAAATTATTTCCCTTCGGGAAGCACGGGTTGGGGAAAAAATCTAGCTTATTACATAACCCAAAACATAAAATAAACTACTAAAACTTCGTGAGACCAATTACTTCCTCATGCTCTTTTTTTGACCAAAATACTACGTGATAATTTGTCTAATATTTGACCTTTTCCCCCTTTATATATATTCCTTCGCTTTTATTTATGCTATGTTTCTTTTGCTCTAAATAGTGATGGATTTATGGTCTAAAAGTTAGCTGAACACAAAAGCAATCAATGAATGATATATAGGAACAAATTTTTATAAGCTAAAAAACAATTCTTATATAGTAATCATGATAAAAAATTCGATCAAAAGATATAAGAAATATTGTCGGGTTATATATGGGTGGATATTGTTGGGCTGTGGGTGGGTGTACTGTGCTTTGAGCTACAATATTTGGAGCTTGATATAATATACATACGTGTAGGTATACATAGTAGACAGACGCCTAATTTACAAAACAGCTTTCAAATTTCAATCTACTAAAAAAATACTAAATGTCTAAATTATCCCTACATACTTTCTTTATATATTACATATGTGTCTACACATACGCGCACCATATAATTAGACAATATTTGCCCTAGCTCCACAAGCCCCTATGTTCATCCACCCTCACTCTAAACATACATGTGAATCAACTTTTTCTTCTCATAAACAATATCAATTTCGAAAACTTTAACTATTTTGCCCCAGAAGTTTACAAAGGAACAATATAGTATAATTTTCTGCCAACTTTTTTAATCTTATATTTTAAATTTAGGCTCACCAATTAAGTGGGTAAAATTGTCAAAATACATTCATCTACTCAACTTAATCTTCAAGTTTATTAAACAAAAAAAAATTCTCTTTCCGAAGAGGAAGAGTATATTAGTGTAGGCATAAAAAAAAAACCATCACTGCGGCTTGCAATAATGCCCTTATCATGCATTGGTGAAACACAGCAGCTTCGTCTTAGTTTTACCACTTTTTACTTCAACTGCAATAAATTACAAGTACTGAAGCAGTAATAATTAGCCAATGAAACAAGAAGTTACCGCTTCAACAAAATGCTGGATTCCTCTGCACATATTGCCAGTAATCATAGGACCACAATTGGGGCTTTAATAAATAATGCAACCAACTAGATTTCATCAAAAATAAAAATAAAATTGCATCCAACAAAAACCCCAAAAATTCCTACCTGGCTACTTGGTTCATGCTTCATACAATTTATTGGAATCGAAATTAAATTGAATCAATTGCTTAATAAAATTGGATAGAGTTTGGTATGTATATTAAAGTTTTAGAATACTAGTAAATCAAAACGACACTTTTTTCTGATTAAGAAAACGAGTAACAGTTTTTAAAAATACAGTTCGTCACATTTTTCTAGTAAAAGAAGAATACAATAAAATTTAATCAAATACTCATAATCCAATCATTCCAACAATATTAATGAAGTAAAATTTACCTGAACCTTTATTTTTTTTCTCCATCATGTTAATTGAGAAATTGATCTGATAATTCACATTTTTCAAGAAGAATTGAGATTGTCTTATTACCCAACAATATAGCAACTACCGTGCATTAGGGTTTCTAGAATGTTATTGATCATGTTTCCACATCTCAGGATTAACAATGACAGGCCCTAGATTATCAAAACAAGTCCATTTGGGTCTCTGACACGTGGAAGCGTTTGGGGAGGCCACGCCAGCACCAAAGCCAGAAATCGGACGTGACGCAACTTGCAAAGACAGTAACCTGTTTGGCAAAACTTGTGGCATTAATCTCTCCTGCTTGGTTTTCAAGTCTCGTTAACCATCCCATGTCTGGCCAAATAATGCTTACGTTCTTTACAATAGTAATTTGGAAAAAATTTAGAATTTCATTATTCTCTATATTTTTTTATTATTATTATTATTATTTTTCAAATTGAGACACGAGTTCAAAATAGCTGTCAAAATTCAGTTGCACAAGAATGGATTTTTCCAGGTTGATCATTTTCACCTGCTTCGTGGACAACACGTAAAACAGTTTTGGTTTACCGATAATCTGTCATTTCTCTTTGCAACAAATTAACGCGTAAAAACAGGTTGGATTTTAGGTTTGTTTGGACAAGCGTTTGAGATTAGGGTTTTTTTTTGAACAATTATGATAACTTATATAATCCAAAACTTTAACGTTTAAAGCTGGATCTCATGTGTTGTAAATCTGTGAAACTTCTTTCTATTGATTAATTTCTTCACGTTTTCTTACAAAAAATGGTGGATTTTGATTCTTTCTGTAGATCTGGGTCTCATGTGTTTCTTCATGTTTCCTTACAAAAAATCGACGAATATGGTGTTTCTTCATGTATATATCATTTATTGTTCATATTGTTCATTTGTAAGTCGACGAATATGGTGTTTCTTCATGTATATATCATTTATTGTTCATATTGTTCATTTCTGGATTCTCATGTTCTACCTTTGATTTTTGTGTTCGTTTGTGTGTTTGTTTATGATTTGGATGAAGTGTTTGAAAAGAATATCTAGAAATCAATAACAACTTTAAATGTAACAGCGAAGATTACGGCGTCCACCGCTTTAATTTTAGCACGTAGGGTGTCTTGCTTAAGCGGTATTTTTTAGGGGTTCGTTTGATTGCATGGATGAAAATTAATGAAATATGATGAAAATGAGATAATATTAGATGATATGTCGGTAGTGTTCTTCTCAACAAAATTTCAACAACATAACATCTATTTAAATTTTTACAATTTCCAATTTTTTTTTTCTCCTCACAACTTTCCCTTCCATTTTTAAATAGTTGTCACTTTTTTTGTCCTTTCCAAAAGTGACATGTACAACACAACCTATATCACATTTTATTCCTTGTGGCCAAAAATCCACCCCATCATATGCCTTCTAGCTCCTTTTGATAAAAACTCCTAACTCCCACTATGAAACCCACCGCACTCCGCAACATGCAATATTCCAGATGAATAATTTCAAAAAACGAATCACGAAAGCATATGTAGTGCATGAAACCTATTTTGCATATCGCTAGCTTAATGAAAGTGAACATTTTATTTTCCAAAAAAAACATATATTCGTAAACATTATATATATATATATATTTATTTATTTATTTATTTATTTATTTATTTATTCTTATGATCAATTGAAAAGTAAAATATCAAGCTTTTTTTTGGTCCATGTAAACTATCAAGATTATGTATTAGTTGAGCTCGTTGAATTAATATTATGCAGAAGATTAGCTAGGTCAATTAATTAATTAATTAAAGCATGGCATTATGCGTCATCCTTTTTCTTTGTCACTTGACGATGAGGAAAACAAGTTGGTAGGGTACAGTTTTCATTTATTTGCAACACAAAATATCCTTAAATCCATCTATTCATAATATATATCATAGACAATATCAATGTCAAGTTTACTCTCTTAATAAATCTCTACGAACAAACAATATTTTACTCTTTTAGTTTATTATGTTAGTTAGTTGAGTTAGTTAATTAGTACTATATTTAGGTAGGTATTTTTCTACATATATGATAAATAAACGGACTCATTATTACACTTATATATATATATATATTAAAATGTTGAAAATGGAAAATCATAAAATCTCCGTATCTTGTTAATGGACAAACATACACACACATATATATATATATATATATATATATATATATCATTTTTTGAAGAAAATGTTAGATTGAAGAGGGAAAAGAGCAGTATAAAAATTAAGCAGATAAGTAAATTTTAAAAGAAGAAAAAAGAAACCAACATTTTTTATTTTTTTCCTAGAAACGTTTAAATTGTTGAAATATGTAAAAAAATGTTGAAGGCAGAACAAATTGAAAGAGCAGGATGGTTTGCTACTTTCTCCCTCAAAAGTCACAGTCACTCCCACACACACTCTACCCTCCACGCTCCACCAAAATTATTATTATTATTATTATTATTATTATTATATTATCTTTTCAACTGTGGATATATTTGATTTTTTTAGTTAAGTTTTTTTTTAAAAAATGTATTCTTCCATATTCACGGGTATAAAAATGTACTCCATTCGTTCCAATTTAATTATTACGTTTATTTTTAACATCTAATTTATGAACTTTTATTTTATATTTTGTTATATTATATTAAATAATCTATATATAAAAGTTAAATTAAAGAGTCTAGTTTCTAAAAATATTTTTTTTCAATTTTCTTTTAATAAACTCTTCTTAGTTAAAAATTAAAAAGGGACGAATGTAGTAATTCTCAGAAGGTTAATATGTGAAAATGTGAAAGTTGTAAGAAAACATGCATATAACACAAATTTTTTAAGTGAAATGAGGGATGAATGTACGAAAGTAAAAATAATGTTAAAAAGCTAGGAAACCTTTCAACTTAAAAAGAAAAACATTCCAATTTTATGAGATGAAGACTGTAAATTTATAAATTAAAACATTTCATTTTAAATTATACTATAAATCATGAGTTAAATGTTGGACTCTCAAAGTACATGGAGTATTATTATTGTCTATCAGGCTAACACACCCTCCTGATTTGAAGGTGTTTTCTATAAATCCATTCTTCATATAGAGCTCCAAGTAAAGACCTTTGAATTCTTTATTAAAAAATACTTTTACATATTATTTTATAATAGGAAAAAAATTTAAATAAGTTTCAAAATAATTGGAAAAGTAAAATTACAAATTAAATAATAATAATTTTTTCTTATCAACATTTTTTTTTCGACAAAATTGATTTTTCATCCCATATGAACACAAATGGACACGTAGGCAAAACGGAGCTAACAAATGAGGCCATAACAAACAGAGATGAAGAGAGCCCTATCAAAAAAAAACAGAAGAGAGAGAGAGAGAGAGAGAATAAACACTCGCAGGCGAGCGGAAGAGCTGGAAGCTTCAAGCTGCATGCTTTTAGAGCGAGAAAAAGTATTGCTTCGGAGCGAGAAAGGCGAGAAACCGAATCCTTTAAGCGCCTTCTTCCTGATTCTCTCTGTCTTTCAACATCAGCTCCTGAAATCCCTCCCTGCATTTTCACTTCCCCGGAAAAGATTAAAGTTCGTTTCTTTTCCATCTCTTCGTCATCTCGAGAGATTCTCTCCTCTGCTCCAGAGTCTACTGTATTTTCCGTGGTCTTTGAGCAGGTGTGCTTTTCGCTCCGATCGAGAATGAAATGAAAGTTGCCGTCTTTCTGGTTGGTGTTTTGCCCGTACGGCTGATGTCGGTGTGGTAGATTCTCGGGCTTAGAGGCTGTGATTGATTCTGAATTTTGATGATGTTTTGGGAATCAAGTTCTGGATTTATGCGTTTTAGTCCAAGAGGGTTCTAGACGATTGCAGTGGTACTTGCTTCATTGGGAAGCATAGATCATGTTTACTCTTGATCTGGATCTATATTCTGCATCATATTAGTATTTTAATATCTATATGATGAGATTTAGATTCTGATATGATTGCATTGCAAATTTGAATCACTTTTCTTTTGTCTTCTGGTCTCACAGCTTGTAGAGCTACCCTCATGAGCTTTCTCTGCCATTGAGGAGCCGTTTGGATATAACCCCTGTTGAGTTGCTCTGCGCCATGTCAGGTTCGTCAAGTGTAGTTCTGCTCTCGCCTTTCAGCTCTGAATCCATGTTCTTAGTCTTGAAACCTTGTATTTGTTTTTTCTCCTGAAAGTGGTGGAAGAATTCGGGGTTACTGATGAAGTTCGAGAAAGGAAGTCAGATTTTGAGAACTCCGAGGATGAGAGAAGGAGATCCAAGATTGGGAACCTGAGGAAGAAAGCTGTAAGTGCTTCCAACAAGTTCACACATTCTCTCAAGAAAAGGGGGAAGAAGAAGATCGACTATCGGGTCCCACCGATTCCTGTTGAGGATGTGAGGGATGCCAAGGAAGAGAGAGCTGTTCTTGAACTGCGTCAGAAGCTTATTGAGAGGGACTTGTTGACTCTTAGGCATGATGATTACCACACTTTGTTGAGGTTGGTTTTGTACCTGGCAGGCTCTTTTCATGCATTTTCTTTTGATTTGCTAGTGCATTTGTGGTACCGGGATGCGTTGACTAGCTAAAGTGGTGACCTTTTTAACTTTTGCAGGTTTTTGAAGGCTAGGGAGTTTAACATTGAGAAGACGATCCAGATGTGGGAAGAAATGCTTAGATGGAGGAAAGAGTATGGGACAGACACTATACTGGAGGTGGAGGACCCGCTACCTTATGAAAGTGAAATGATCCACTATTATCCAGTCTTGTGAAATATACTTGAATCTTCTATTTACTTATCATTTAAAAGAATGAACTTTTAAGTATCTCTTCTAGGACCCAGGAATGAAAACTCTTATGATGCTAATTCTTCTTCATAATGTTGAATCAATTTTGTTGGGTATAAGGGTGTTGAATCAGAATTCTGTAACCATTTCGCATGCAATTCATTGCTTTGGGTCTAATGTGTTGTTTTAACTTATACCAGGATTTTGAATTTGAAGAGTTGGACGAAGTGTTGCAGCATTATCCGCAGGGGTATCATGGAGTTGATAGGGAAGGAAGACCGGTTTACATCGAGTTGCTCGGAAAGGCGCATCCCAATAAGTTGATGCGTATTACAACAATAGAGAGATATTTGAAGTACCATGTTCAAGAGTTTGAGAAGGCGCTGCAGGAAAAGTTTCCAGCTTGCTCGATTGCTGCGAAGCGAAAAATATGTTCAACAACCACAATATTGGATGTACAAGGACTGGTGAGTGTGTTCTTCTTTAAGTCTTGAATTTATTTTTAACAATGATGTTCTTGATTTCTTTGGCCTGTTTTTTTTTTTCTGGCTTTAATCTTTTGGAAATGCTGTCTATGAAATCTATGTTCGCACCGAAATGAACTACAAATTCATGTTTTAAACATTTTAAACTTTTCCATTGAATGATACTCCTTTTTGCCATCTTTTAGCATGAGATCATCAGGAATCGGTTATTCCTTTTTTCCCCGCTTGGTTGTTTCTAACCATTGAACAACAGGGATCAAATTTGTATGCGATGACTAGTGTCTGTTGCTTGTAGGGCATGAAGAATTTCAGTCCAACGGCAGGAAATATTTTGGCAGCAATGACAAAAATTGATAATAACTACTTCCCTGAGGTAAAATCTCTTTTGTGCGAAGCATCTATTATTCTTGTTAATATTTTTCACATTATTTCTTACCGTTTTGACAACTCTTTTCTTGTTGACCTGCAGACATTACACAGGATGTACATTGTTAATGCCGGTCCAGGTTTCAAAAAATTTCTGTGGCCTGCCGCTCAGAAATTCCTTGATGCAAAGACAGTGGCAAAAATACAGGTGAAGGAAATAATATTAGCATGATTTCTGGCTTTTCCTTCCCACCAACTTGGGAACTTTAACCATTGAATCTTTTCTGCAGGTCCTGGACCCTAAGTCTTTGCATAAGCTATTGGATGCAGTTGATCCAAGGTGAGCACATATTGAAAAACTTTGTCTCCGTAGTTTTTTAAACCTGACATGCCAGCTAAGTTTAGCCTTCCCACATCTTCCTTTCTTCCAGTCAGTTGCCGGATTTCTTAGGGGGTTCATGCAGCTGCCCTGTTGAAGGAGGATGTCTCAGGTCCAACAAGGGTCCATGGAATGATCCAGAGATAATGAAGGTGCCTATCCAGATTGTGTACTGGTGGTGTCCATCTGGGCTTGTATGTCAGTCAGTGAACTGTTTTAGCTGACCTAGATGTTTTTGTGTAGCTTGTGTATAATGCAGAAGCTACATTCGTAAGGCAAATCACAAGGGTATCCAATGGCGAGAAAGATTATGGTTCCCATGCTAAGATGCGTCCTTTGAGGGTGAGAGTCCGATTTTTCGATCATCAAGTTTCGTACCACGTAATTACGTTGCACTTAGTTGATCGGAGTTTCTGTTACCAGGAAAGGACGGGTGATACTTCGGCAGCAGAGTCAGGATCAGATATCGATGATCCCTGTTCTTCTATACTTCGGAAAGGCTCCACCATTTCTAGTTTGGCGCCATTGAGTGAAGAGGTGAGAGTAATATTAGCATACCAGAATATTGAGACTCTATGCTTATACGGACACCATGTTTTGCTTGAGTATTTCAGATTACGAAAGTAGTTTGTTATGCAGGTTGGGACGTGTGATTCAAATGTTCTCTATTGGTGTGATGATCGCTCCCCCAAAGTTCAGAAATCTAGAGGAAATGACGATGAACTGAAGGATGGTTATGACGAGTTTCGAGATTTTAGTAACGCTTATCATGATTCTCATAAACAAGCATCTTGTTCTATTTCAGAAGGTATAATTCATTGGTCACATCTAACCAACTTATTACTAGTGCAGCTAGAATCGTCTACTTGCATCTTCTGAATGTTTTATAAGCTAGATTGATGATACTCAGGTATAATCAACTTATTAAGCATGTTTGTGCTAAAACATGCTGAGAACTTCTCACATCCTGACATCAAATTTCAGGTGTTCCGATGATCCGATGGTTGAAAGCTGTAAAGGAAAAGGTTGATAGTAAAAACATTAATGCTTTGGTGACAGCAACCATAGCCTTAATTCTTAGGCTTTTAACATTTATGTATAGCCTGCGGCGTCTATTCTGGAGAAGCCAAATTAACATTCATCCATCTCATTTACTTGAGTCCAACCCAAATGGTCACTCACCAGCAACCGAGGTGGTGGACGAAGAGACTTCCGTGTCTCCAATGCAAGAAGCTCAGGTGCTTCCCTGCATAGAGCGACTTCAGAAACTTGAGAACATATGTGAAGAGCTTTGCAACAAACCTGCTGTAATGCCTGCTGATAAAGAGAGGGTCCTAATGGAATCTCTTGACAGAATCAAGTCTGTTGAGTTTGACCTTGAGAAGACTAAGAGGGTATGCTATGCTAATCTTGATGTTAATAGTTGTATGGTTAGATTCAAATGGAGCTGGTTTTTGACACAGGAAAGTACTTTTACAGGTACTACATGTCGCTGTGATGAAACAGTTTGAGATTACAGAGTTGCTGGAAGATTTGCGCATGTCTAGATGCCATGTAAGTTGTCCATTTCCACTTGTAGAACAGTGAGCGAGAATCTTATTATCCTTATAGGCTATTTGGTTGGCTTAAGCAAATGACTTAATTCCAACTTAATCAAATAAAAGATAAGGTATTTTCTTTTTAAATTTCAGAAACAGCAAATCTCTAATTCTTAATTTTTAATCACAAAAATGACTTAATCAAATAGATTATTCTGCCCAAGTCACTCTTAGCTTAAGTCCAAGCATTAAACTTTCTAGTCTCTGATTACTTGCTGCAGAAAAGAAGACTTTTATGTTAATCATTTGAAGAGCAGTGCGGGAACATGTCATGTCGTTCGAGTTGTATAAATCTCAATAGAGAGCAAAGGGCCAAGAGGTACACATTCGATCTCGGTTTATTTTATGGCAATGATCATCGTTACGTGGATTTGGATGGAGCATTGGGATCTTCCAGATTGGTTTCGCAGCCGAACACTTACACCCTAACTGAAGCACATACAGGAAGCTGCATGTATTTTGCGGAATGCAGCTTGGAGACTTTGTAGAGCTGAGTCTGCGGCGTCATTCGTCGCATTTGTCTTTGATCTGGGATTTGGTTTTGGTGACGGTTATAAGCTTTGTAAATGAAATTTTGATGTGCAGCAGCTATTGACTTCTATATGGCGCTAAAGTCAGTAAAGAGAGAAGCTCCCTCCTTTCATGGCTAGTTAGTTCATACTTGCTTTGCAAGGTAAGCTGTGGCATGCTTTTGTGATAGGTTCCAAGTCCATCAATGGCCTTTTCAATGCGATATAGAATGCGTAGAAATGAGTCGCATTGCCACGGTTATGGTATAGTTATGGTCATCATACTACATCTTAATACCAAATACATTTGGATTGGTGGTATAAATATGGGTGAAAATGAGTTAGAGGGGAGCTTATCTAGCTTCAAATATATGTATATTATTCACAAACCAAATATGTATATTATTATTCAAATATTTATTCAAGTTTGGGTTGAAAAGAATAGGAAGTTGAGCTATGATTGTGGCACTCTAAATTATGATTCGTTGTGATTTGATCTCTAAAGTATGAAAAGTGGGACACTTCATCCTCTATTTCAAATGAGGAAAAATTGTGGAACTAATCACAAAATTTCTTAATTCGTCTCTTTTGCAATCTAATTTGTTTTATTTGATAGTTTAAGGCTCGTTTAGTTATGGAGAAGTTTCCAAGTTTTTATTTCTAAAATTCATTTGTAAATATTTGATCAAATACCTAATTTTTAAGAGATGGAAAACCTTGTTTTCCAATAATTAGAAAATTTTAGTATTAAAATGAAAACCTTCCAAATAAGGTTCCCTAATTTAATACTAGAGTTTTTTAAAGTTTGGAAAACCTTGTTTTCCGTACCTTCAAACCTATGTATATGATCAAACATTTACAAAGAAGTTTTGGAAATGAAAATTTGGAAACATCTCTACAACAACGGACCCTTAACTTTTTGTCCTATTTCTTTCCATAATTATTTCATAATTATTAGTTTGTACTATTAAATAATTAAAAAACATAAACATCTCTACAATTCTTGAACTAAACACCATTTAAATGAACAAAACAAATGATTCTTATTATTAAGTTGCTAAAAATCTACTCCCTCGTCCTTGAAAATCTCTGGCTGTATTTTTTTTGGGCTGTTACAGAAAACTTGGCACGCGTCCTATTTAACTTTTAACACTTCTTTCACTTTATTACTATCAAACTAGCTGGTACCCTCCTATGGACGGAGTAAAAGGAATTAACGTCTATGTCTTAATACTATCGATGTATTCATATAAATTCTTGAAAAGATAACTCATGCTATTTTATTTTACGGCCGACAACCAAAAGAGTAAAACATTCAAATTTATTGTTTCATGTGTATGTTACTATTTCAAATTAATAAAACCCACACATTGGTCTTATTTGTCCAATTTATTGTACTTCTTTTATCTGTGATATTTTTTTATTTTTGTTTTTATCGGGGCCAAAGTAAAAATGTTTTAGTTTTCCTTTTTTACTTTTTAAAGTACTTCTAATTTGTTTTATTAAAACATTGAATATTTAATCGATCATCAGCTACGAAGCGCAGGGACCCAATACCTCTTATATATACATATATAGTAAATTAACTATTTTCTATGAAACAAAATTACATTATAAATATATCACTCATATTACAAAATAAGAAAACAATCCACAAACAAAACGTACACCATCGGAATTGTTTTTGAAGAATTTGATGTTAGAAATATTACGATATTATAATGCTTACATATTTTCGAAAATTTACTTAAATAATTTTTAAAAACATATGAATAAAATATTTTATATCATACTTACGTAAAATCATATATAAAATAATTCAATTATTTATAATAATTATTAAAAGACTTTATTATAAATTTAAGGTAATTTATCATATTTAAAAAATATATAATTATTACAATTAATAATACTAAAAAATATAGTTATAAAATAAAGTTACTTTTACATATTAAAAAAGATTTGAATATAAATTGTAACCCGAAAATCTCACAAATTGCGGGTTGGGCTTACACAGCACAATTTTGTTTCAACATCTAGCATTGTCCAAACTCTCAACCCTTAAACAGCTAAGCCCAAATTTTTAGCCCAACCTATAATCCAACCCAAACCCAAACCCATCTACCCTCATATAAATAACCTGGTGTCCAACACTCTCACATTTCTAACCCTACGAGCCGCATCTCTCTCACTCACTCTCTTCTCTCTCGTAGAAGTTCAATAGGGGCTTCAAACATAAGAAAAAACGCGTGAACAACGGCTTGTTCACTCTCTTCTTATCCACGTGAAGAGCTGAGGTGAATTCTCCTCAGTCCGCGCGTACCTCTGCCTATTTGGGCGAAAGTGAACGCCCTTGTTCACCACTCTTCACCCCTTGTTCACCTCTCTTCACTTTGCCGCTCTCGTCGTCGTCATCGTCCTGCCGCCGCTGTACTTTCGTCTTGCTTGAGGTATGTACTTTCGTAGTTGAAATTGTCGATGGGTTAGGTCAGTTCGTCTTGCTTGAGTTTGTGTCGGGTCGGTAGAGCTCTGTCGTGCACTCCCTGGTGTGAATTTGAATCAGTATCTGGTGTGAATATGAGCTGCATCTCATGCTGCAAAGACGACAATGTGCGCGCAGCGCACATCTGCGCATGCAGGTGCGCACATTAGTGTGCGCAGCACATCTGTGCGCATATAGGTGCGCACATTAGTGTGCGCTGCGCATGACATGCCGCACATTGTGGCGCACGCAATGTGCGCGAAACACGCTTGGTGCGCACATGGTTGCGCACATGGTTGCGCATAAGTGCGTGCAAGAACCTCTGGGAGTCGCATCATTGTACTATCATGCGTAGAATGCCATAGAGAAGTTGGGTATTTGTTCTAGGTTTATATTCCTCTGTAATAGTTGAACCGTGGTAACTTGTCTTTGTTGTGTTGATGTGTTGCATGTTCGAGCAGGCCATGTCCAGCCAGCCCAACCCGCACCGCACTGTAACGCCGATTCAATTCGAGCAAGATGCCACGATCCTAGCCTTTCTAGAGGATCCGGCTAATAAGATGAAAGTATTTGGTGTCAGCGGGAAGACAGAGGTTGGAGTGCCACCTCTGCGTAAGAACATGGCTTGGAAGGAGTTAGCGGCCATCATCAACAACAAATACAAGGGCAAGTTCAAGCTTGATGCGAAATCTCCGCCAGGTGACCGTTGGCGGAACTACAAAACCAACAAGCCCGGGAAACCCTCCACCTCCATGACCTGTCCAATCTCCACTCTTCTTTCTTTGGTAGGCCACAAAACATACTTGGTGCCAATTTGCAACAGTGCCGTCACCACCCTGCCCGTAAACAGAACCATGGTTCCAACACCGAAGCCAAATAGCATTGATCGCATTGCGGTGGCTGCACTGTTCCCATTGTGTCCGAGACGCCATGAGCAACACACACTTGCCATGTGATGCATCTGTGCACACTTGCTCGGTTGTGGAAAATCGGACACGGTTCCAAAAGCTCAACTAATCGGAGGAACGACTCCAAATCGCACCGGAAGTTCTGTTTGAATTCGGCTGCATTTAGGTTGAGCGCACAATTCAGCAAGAACTCCGTGGACCGTGGCAACCTAACGCGAGTGTTAAGGTAGCGTGAGTTGCTGATTAGAACATAGGCATCGTATAGCTCCTCAAACTTATCGTCATCCTCATCAATTCCAATAGCGATTGCCATTTGTTGCTCAAGAACGGATAGAACGAGTCGACGATCGGATATTTTCGGCATCGCCGCTTTCACTTCACGAAGAGGAAGCCAACATGTTCATCACTTCCTGCATTTCATAGAAAAACACAGCATGAGTTGGTCTTAAATACTGGAACGACGTACTGTGCGCGGCGCACAGTACGCCGCACAACCCAGCGCACAACGTCAGGACACGTGACAACCATCTGTGCGCGTAGCACAGCACCGCGCACAGTCTATACGCACACGAAAAACGACTTGTGCGCGGCGCATGATGCGCGCACATAATAGCGCACACATGACCCTACCTCTGCGCATGACATCTTAACAACCAAGACAACGGAGGGCCGAGACGCGGAAACAGATGGGAAGGCAGCGTTACATCATAACAAATGGGTTGTTGAACATACCCATTCACATGTGCGCATTTCTCTCCCAAACGCAAGGCGCATTTCTTCACGAGTCTCTGCTTTCTCTCGTACTTCCTCACATGCGCGACCTCCAAGCTCGATTCTGTCCAGAGAAGATGACCTCCAAGACTCGATTTCGGTTTCAAGATGAAGGAAGTAAGTTTGGATGAAGGGGACTGATTTCGGTTGCAAACGCAACACAAAGTTGAGGCGCAAAAGGAAGGAAGTTGAGGCGGGAAACGCCACATGCGGTGAATTCACGTGTTTTTAACTTGTAGTTCACGGGTGCCTCAAACTTAACCCTCCTATTTTCACTTTTCTCACTCACCTCCAATTCACTCGCTTTTCACCTAATAACTTTTTGTTCACTTCCTATGTTTGAAGCCCCTAATCATGTTCATACCGAATTCTTATTGTTCATCATGATAAACCACCAAAACCACCTCGTACAAGCATATCCGTAGAGTGTCCGCCAAGAAAATATGTTTTCCAACAGCCTCCGATGGCGGTGAACATTCTTAACATTTTTTTCATCATGATTTCCGCTTACTCTTTGTAAACAATTGTTCAAACATTTATATTTTCACTTAGATAAAACATTATTTACTATCATGGTGTTAGCGTGTAATAAAAAATGAATATGATTTATTTGATAAAATATATAGTACGAAATCAACAAATAGCACCATACATTTGCCTGAATTTTTTCGATCTGTAGGTGGAGATAATTTAAATCCCTTTGAAAGCTATCGAATGTGGTCTGTAGCTCGTGTTGCGTGCGAGATATCATGCTTGGCAAAAATGATTAGCGGGTTGTTTTGAATTTGGTTGACTAATATGTATGATTAAATTGTTTGTAAATAAGTTCTGTATTTATAATGTGGAATGTCTAGGATGTAGGCTTGAGATAGAGTTTGACATCTGATTTTGTGGGTTGTTTCGGATTTTTAGGAATTTTAGATATACCCTGTTGCAGATTCAATCTATTTGGATGTTATCTCTTCATTAAATTTATCATGTGATTTTAATAAATATTAAAAGATATTTTACACGTGTCATGTTCTCCTTCAATATGTTCATGTTTATATATTAATAGTAGATGCTGAATTCATTTTCTCCACAAAAAAAAACTTTTATCTTATATACTATTTCACTTTATTACCTCATGTCTATTAAAAATAATTGAACTATTAAATTCCAATCTCCAAATGTTAATAAAACTTACTCTCTGTTCCAATAAAATGAATGCGTTTATTTTTCATATTAAATATATAATTTATTTATTTTCAAAATTCCAACAAATGTACTATGATAATTTGATATATCTAATTCTATGAGTTTTGTAGGGAATAGTAAAAAAGAAAAAACAGCTAAATGGACGAAAATCGATAGTACTATAATAGGTGGGGCTTTGGCCTAACAAATGAAGAATAAAATAAAACAAATCACGACGGCCGTGAATGGACTGAGCGACGATGTCCGTTATAGTTTTCGCGTTTCTTTGCTGTAATCCACACTTCAATTTTCAACAACCGAACACGCCTTCTTCTTCTTCTCTACCATTTTCGACCGTAGCGCAAACAGCTAAGAAAGCTTCGCGCTTTCGTTAGTTGTCATTTTTCAGCTGCAGGCAACAATACTCTGATCAGACTTCTGATGCCCAGCTCAACTTCTCCAGACTGAACACGAGGACATAACAGATCTATTGGAATCTCTTGGTTCTTGCTAGAAGACATGATGGAGAGAAGTAGCTGCTTCCTTTTCTCGGCAATTGTCGGACTTTCCATGGTGGTCTTGGTTTCTTCCACTTCAATTTCAGGTCAGTTACCGGATTTCATGCTCCTCTGTCTGAAGATGTGAACTTTTTGTGTTGGGTCTCTTGTTAATGGGATTTTTCATTACCCTCTGCAGATGGGATTTTCGATTCGCAAATTTCCACTGGCAGGAACCTCCTTCAGGCCAAGAAAGGTAAAGTTTGTATTTTTAATCATTTCAAATGCTCTCTCCGAGCTAAATTGGCTTTTCATTTTCTTTTGGGATTGGGATCTTATTGGTAGCTGTTTTTGTGGGATCTGTTAGTTGATAATTGCGCTGCTAACCGCTCTTGTAGATGAACATTCAATTTCCCAGATCAAGTGTTTGTACTATTTCTTTGAACGCTTTGATCCATTGATTTGTCTTCAGAAGGATGTCTTCTATAGATCCCTTCTGGACAAGCAGATTGAGGGTTCTCATTTCTCTTTATCCAAAGATAGCTGAGATTGGGTGTCTTGCATATGCTTTAGTGCTATACTCCTTCCAGAACTTTTTCTGGTTTGAAGCCGCCCTCTAGTTTCATGAACAACTACATCACGTTTCTGTGTAGTTGGTTAGCTTTCAGATTGTCAAACCTCAATAGCAGGAGCCAGGAGTCATCTCTTACTACCTTCTAGAACATATTTCTCTTCTGTTCAAATGTTAATAGCTTTGTAAACAGACCTGATTTAAGTCATGTGACAATTTTCAAATTTGAGGAGCAGTGAGATCGAGACAGTATTGTTCTTTCTTTATTTGCAGCTTGTCCAGTTAACTTTGAGTTCCTGAATTACACAATCATCACAAGCCGCTGCAAAGGACCCAGGTTTCCAGCTGATAGCTGTTGTTCGGCATTCAAGGATTTTGCTTGTCCTTACGCCGATGAGATCAACGATTTGACAACCGACTGTGCTTCAACCATGTTCAGCTACATCAATCTCTATGGGAAGTACCCTCCTGGGCTTTTCGCTAGCGAATGCCGCGAAGGGAAGGAAGGGCTTGCTTGCCCAGATTCGCCATCCCAGTCAGAAAACTCAACCAGCAGTAACTCCATGCGCAGTCCATCTCCACTGCTACTGGCTATGATTTGCTTTCTGGTATTCATACTCAAGTCACTGTGAAGACCTGCAAGAAGGTATTTTCAGTGTTTACTGCATTCTGATTAATACAGTCCTGTCATTTTAAGGTGTTTGTTGGAATTGAGTGATTTGTCAGTTAGGCATAGGGAGAAAAAAAAATCAATTGAATGTACTATATTTACTTTTGGAGTTTTGGCTACACCCAGTTGGGATATAGAGAGAGATATGCACTGAAACAATACTCCATCATGTTGTTTATTGTATGTTCTTGTTTCTGGTTTAAGTGAAATTCTGCAAACTGCAAACTTGAATATTGTGAGCTCTGTTTCAGTTGGGTTAACTTGTTGATTTGTCAAAACTCAGCACTTGAATATTAGTGAAGTTGAAGTGAGGTTATGGAGGACCTCTGAAATTTGTTCTGTTCTCAGTTCCTTATATTTGCCAGTATATTCTTATAAAAAAATTGTTATGTTTATGTTTCTTATACTCAAAACTCTTTCTCGGGTCGTGCCCAACTCATCCTCGCCGCTCCCAACCCCATCGATTGACAGGAGGTAGAACACACATCAATCTTTTTGTAGATGAAGGGAATAAAAAACAAAAGAGGAAAATGTAAATGTATAAATACTATAGTACTAAGGATACGATAAAAGTTGTGTTCTTTTTGAAAAAAATGTAGCAAAAAACTAGCAACTGTTTAAAATTTGAAAAATTATATTCAATAATTATACTATAACAATCAAATTTCAGAAATTAAATTTAAACGAGACGAGGCGAGGCGATCCACAGATATCCACTGAAAATGTGGATGGGTCATGGGTCAACCCATTAGATGGCTGGGAGTGGCGGGTTGCGGGACAGGGTGGGTTGAAAAATTATACAGTATTCAATAATTATCTGTTGGTCTCCGAGAGTTTTGCGGCGGTGGCAACCTGTTTGAAACTTGTAGGTAATTTTTTAAAGTTTGTAATTGTTTGGGTTGTGTGAATGATTATGTTTAGAACTTGGGTAAATAGATTTTTTTAAAACAAGTTCGGTTGCTGAAATTAGAAATTTTTCCCTAAATCCGTTAAATCTAACAGATAATGGATGAAAAATGATTACGAATTGAAAAAGTTAAAAAACATGATGATCCTGTTGAGATAATAATTAAAGTTATAATACTACAGATGCACTTTACCCGATATATATCTGCTGTTTTAAATGTTTATAAACACACAAATGTCCGTAGTATTGCTTTACTCAAATGTCCATAGTATTGCTATGTTTATGTTTTCATTTTACTCCATGTATTCTTAGGGATTTTTAAATGCTATCAATGGATGAATAATACTACTTCCGTCCCAGTAAAACTGAAATATTTTTCTTTTTTGATTATCCAACAAAACTAATACATTTCCTAAAAAGAAAATTTTTTTACATCAATTTTACCTCATTATCATCCTTTTCCCTTCCCACTAAAAAACTATTACCAACGGTTGTTGGGATTGAGTGCCAAGGGGCTCACTTCCTTAAGCAAATTCTCGATTTCGAGTCTTGTGTATGGAGAAAACACTGCTGGGAGAGCTGCCCCTCGAAGATGTCCAACAATGCTACATCCAAGTAAAACTGGAAAAAATTACAGTTCAAAAATAAAAAACTATTTTTGTCTTATATGCTCACTTTACCTTAATCTTTGTGCACAGTCAAACATTTTAGTTTTGTTGTGACGAAAAGAGTAGTTGACTAAATCATTTAGATAATTATGGTTAATGATCAACTAGTCAAAGTTTATGGCTTTTTTGTATCAGTTAGTTTATGTATGGGTGGAGTGCACCCATGGTCCTGTAACTTTAATTATTGTACCACTAGGGTCCTGTTTTAACTTTTTGTACTAATAAAGTCATGTTTCAAGTTTTTTCTTTATCCATGATCCTTTTTACGATTATTATACTATTTTACCTTTTCACAGAAATGGTACAATAATGAACATAAACTGAATTTTTCTTATTATACCATTTACACCCTCAAATTTTATATTTTACAATTATTTAAAAGGGCAATATTTTAAAAGTTAAAACATGACCCTCGTGATACAATAATTAATGTTACAGGACCATATGTGCACTTTACCCGTTTATGTATTCTAACTAGCCTGACCCTCGCTTAATCTATCGCTTATTCAAACGTATTAGGCAAATTCTCTCTACCTAGCCTGGCCCTCGCTTATCCAAACGTATTTCAGCGGATCATGTCCCTCCCTTCCCTAGCCCTCCGATCCAAACAGAGCGTTATGTGAAAAATGGATAGTTTGTTCAGGTCATTAAGTAGTCGAGTGACAGAGGATGATAGTTCAGGGGTTTTCTAGTGCTTTTTGCGTTTTTCAAATGGGATTATATTGATTGATGTTTTTAGAATTAGTGGTAATATTGAAACACATGGACACATTATTTTCTCACAAAAAGAATTACATGGACATTTATATACTTCCTCCGGTCTTATATTGAAACTAGTTTATACCCCTCTTACGGAACGGGTTTAAAAATATATATATATATATATATATATATATAACTTTATTTATATCTAATAGGTTTCACTTCTAGAACTTATGTTTAAGTTTTTTTACTTAAATAATTACTTATATAAATATAAATAAAGTTATATATAGAGAGAAAATTAAAAGTTCATACATATCCATATAACTTTTATATAATGAAAGATTTGATCATGAAAATATTATTATTTAAATACTGTAAAACAAGAAGATAAATTTTTAGGGACGGATGAAACTATATATAAATACTAAAACATGAGGTGTATATTACTGTTCATCACAGTAACTAACTAGGGTAGCCCTTCAAGCCCAGATGAAGTTTAGGCCTAGAATAGATGCTTCACAAAGAGAGAGCAGAATAATAAACCCTTTGACAAACAATTGATAAGCAAATTGTTTAGGCATGTACAATATGTATCATGTATCAACATGCATGTCTAATTTTCTTATTCAAACAATTGATAAGAAAAATTAAGAAGAAAAAAATTAAAAAATACTTGCACCACCCCAAATGGGTTGTCACTTTTTTTTTATTTTCATTTTGTATAGGCTAAGATTGTCTTTGATTATTAACACATTTTACATAAGTTTCTATCATTACCTCAATCTAAACTCATTTTCACCACTCTCAACTTACTTCCTACATTTTTTGAGTGAGTATATTTATAATAGTAAAAATGGGCTAAAATAAACCAAACGTGGAAAAGAACCATTTTATTTGAGAATGTTTTTTTTTTAATATTGTGACAATAACAAATAATGCATATATGGATTAACCTGTCCGCGAAAAAGGCGCAAATTTGAGATAGAAAAGTGGTGTGGAAGAATGCATGTTTAATTAAGTTAATACTACTATTAACATCATTTTTGAAAGTGAAGTTAGATTCTTGTTTTGTTTTAGGCCAGGAAGAAAAAGCCGAAGAGTAATGCAGCAATATAAATCTAATTAAAAGAAAAAAAAACAATCATCATCAACACATTCAGCTTACATTCTGTGGATGGTCTAGCTAATTAACTTGGTTTAATTAGTCCCCGGATGAATTTAATGTTTGTTTAATTGGTTTTCGTGATCGGTCATTATGTGAACGCAGCCGACGAAATAGTTGTCTCAATGGTAACATGTTTTTTTTTTATATACACCTCAGTCGTAATATGGTAGGTTAGTAATCTTATATCTTTTGGATTATTATACTTTCATTTTCAATATTAATTTATAATTTTTTCTACTTCAACAATTTATAAGGAGTAAGTACTTCATCTATCTATCGCAAAAAGAATATTACGTATTCCTTTTTTGGAATGTCCAAAAAAAATATTACATTTCCCTTTTGTAAAAGTTGTTAATAGTTGTTTCACTTTTCTTTTGAAAGGGAAAAAAAGGTTACATGGTACTATTAATTTTGTAAGATAATTAGTACTCCTAGAAAGCCAAATTAGTTGTAAAAAAGCTAAATGCCTGATCCAAGTGACTAGTGACGGAACTACTTTTTGACAGGGGAGGCTGCTGCCACCCCCATTAGTTGGAGGGTATAGTGTATATAGTATATAATATTAGAATTAATGTAATAATTTAACCCTCTACTCAACCCAATAAAATTAAAGCCCAATCAAAATTAAAATTCAACCCAACCCAATCCAATTTCATACATTATTAACTCATCCATAACTAAATCCAAATACAACCATGTATTTAAATGTTCTATTTTTTTCACACTCCCCGCCATTACTTCTTCACTTTGTCAAATCAATTGAAAGTGTCATCCCATAAAATTATTCAATTATGTCTAAACTTCAATCCAAGTGTTTTGGACTTTTTCTAAAGTGCACAAAAGCATACTCCCCGTTTTCAAATAATTCTGCATTTTGACTTTTCAATTTCAAAGTTCAATATTTGACTAAAATTTTAATAAAGATAAAAAATTAAAAATTTATAAAAAATACATTTAGAAATTTTATACTTCAAATTATGATATGTATATAAATTATTAACTTTAAATATCTAAACATACATTTAGAAATTGATTGTTGTTTTATGGGGGGAACAATCAATTTAAAATTAATAATTTAATTATTCTTTACTCTCCCAATAGAATTTAAAATACTCTATCAGTCCCTAAATAATTCTACACTTTATTTTTGTTGTTTTACAGTATTTAATCTATGATTTTTTTTTCATGATTGTTTAGATATTTAAAGATAATTATTTAAATTGATTTTTAAATACTCCATTCGCGTAAACTTTTAGAAATATCAAAGAATGTCATGTTGAATTTTGAGTATTTTATACGTGTATTACTTTGTGATATTTGTGTAAAATTTAGAGTATTTTTTTGGTAATACTTGTTTTGGTTCCGTCACTCGTGATTGACTTATTATATACTCCCCCGTCCCTTTATTAGTGCAACATTTTGACATTCGATATCCATTTAAATTTAATTAATCTACATTAAATTATTTAGAAACTAGACAAATTAAATTATTATTATTTGATAAATTTTTTAAATTTATATCTAAAAATATTAGAGAAATAAAATATATTATATTGAAAGATGGAAAACCAAAAGTTACAATGAAAAGAGCGAAGCTAATATTAAGCTACACACCTACCTAACCTCCCCAATCTCAAATTTCTGGTTCCGTCACTGCTGGTCTAACAAGTAACAACTGAACTTTTTGCCATCAAATTCTATTACTAGAATTAATCGTCGTCAAAAACGAGATTTGGTTGTGCGTAGGGGTGTAAACGAGTCGAGCCCTTATCGAACTTACTCGAACTCGAACTCGGCTCGTGTGTTATTGAGCATTGTCTTATCGAGCTTCGAGTTCGAACTCGAGCAAAGTTCAGAGCTCGATAATTTTATCGAGCCGAGTTCGAGCGATATTGAGTTCGGTTCGATAGTTTATCGAGTTTATCAAGCAAAACTTGTAAAGTATGAGAGTGCAGTCCTAGATGTAACAAATGTAATTCGAAGGACTTTATTGAGTAAACTTAGAAAGTTCAATGATTGAGGAGTAAATTCTGAAATCGCAAATTGAAATTGAACTCCCAATTTCAGACTCCCAATTTCCCAAATCGCAATTCGCAAATTGAAATTGAACTCCTCCTTCGCTTCCCAAAATTTCGAAATCAATCCGGACTCTCACTCATTCTCGAACCCTAGGTCCAGTTCTTCTCGTCTCGTCTTCTCACGACTATGGAGACCTTGGAGCATACCCTTCTATGGATTGGTGCCCCTTTGCCGACGAAGTCAGGCTGATAGCTCGATAGCTCAATCTCGAACCCTAGGTCCAGTTCTCACTCAATCTCGAAATCACCTATTCTCAGCCTTCTCTCTCGCAAGTAGGATCCTTCTCAGCCTCACACTTCGTCGATGGCTCGAATCGTTGGATCCTTCTCAGCCTTCTCTCTCGCAAGTTGCCCTCCTCTCCAAGCTGGAGTCTCCTAGTCGCCGTCACAGACCGCACTGTCAAGCTCGCAGCACGGAGGCAACAGTCTTCTTCATATCAACGCCTCACATCATCAAGTTCAAGCCTCTATTGGTATCTGTCAACTAATTATCTGTGAACTGAATCTTCTGTCAACTAATTATTGGCAATGACTTGAAATTTTCATTCAACTTGAGAGCACTCTGATCCTTTTATTCAGTCATTCCTAATGAACACAAGTTCGTTGTTTGTGCTGCGGCCATAACCTAGGCTAGCTCTTATTTCACTCATACTATATGAACACATGTTTTTAGTTTACTGTTGACTTAATGCGTTGGTGAGAGTTGGTTTCTTCTGGCCAATAGCATGCAGGAAGCGTACAAATAAATGGATTATTATGCAATAGAATTCGGGGTTTATAATCATGGTTTAAGTAACAGTACCTGTTATTGCTGCGAGTTTAAATGAGTGTAGGCCACAAATTTATATCTACAAGTGGGAAAGAACAAGGAATGATTTCTGCAGAACATTCTAAATTCACATGTTCTGCACGCAGGTACAATTCCAAGCATGGCTGATCTTGTAACTTCCATCTATAGACTTCACAATGTTCCAATCTAAAGCAAGTTGCAGTTCAAACTCCAGCAGGTTTCCCATCCTTGCGAGGGTCGCTAACTCCAGTAAGTTTTCCATGGAATACCCCCTTTAGTAAAGTAATTAACTCTCATCTAGAGACCAAGAGCAGTAGCATTTTTCAGAATTCTTGTAGAGTCTTTTGGCTGTCCTCACTGTTATTTGGAAGCATGTTCTTTAATTACCAACACCTTGCATGAATTACTCGATGCTGTCTTTAGCTCTAGGTTCTATGGTTCATGATGCTGCCCTGATGATTATTGCCTACTGATTTGATGCATTTTTCATAGTCATTATGCTGGAACTTTCCAAATTGGAATAAAAGTTACTCATGTTAGGTGAAGTTAATGATTATTTCCTTATATCTCTAGTAATGAGCCATCTGTGAAACTGCTGGCTGTACATATACTATATATGCAATGTGCTTTCTTTGTCTCATGAGAATGCCTGGTTTTGTTGTTTGTTTGTTTTGTTCGAATTTTTTTTAGTTCCGAGCTTCAGGGTTTGGGTTCGGTCAAGCGTGTTCTTGTGTCTAAATGGGTCGATGGGCAGCAACTCGTTTATTTGGAATCTACGGGTCAAAGAAGAATCTGCATAGGAAAAAAGCCTTGTGCAATCAAAATTTTCTGTCTTTCGCACAATCTGGTTGTTCAGTTTTAGGTGAATGTCAGCTTTATCCGACTCATCATGGGGGCAACCGACAATATCTGACGAGGTTGAGCGACTTGCTGTTTAACAACCAAGCTCCCTCCTGTTCAAGCTCCGTTGCAGTGAGGTTGTTGTCGTCATCCTCGGGCAAAGATGAAGATGTGGACGAGAAGGGTGTATATGTTGCGAGTTTGGAGAAGTTGGAAGAAGAGCACGCGGATTCACTTGTTAAAAAGGATATTGGACACTCTCAGCGAGAATGATGTAGATGGTACGAATGATTGCAGCATATCTGATATTGATTGTGCTGCATCTGAAGATGATAGTGATAAGGCCTCAAGTCAACATGTCGCATATTGTAGTCCTGTTGAGTTGTATAAGGAAATGCGTGAAGCTGAGAAGGGTGCAAACCTGGAACGTGCTGAATGGCAGGCGCTTCAAGATCTTTTCACTTCTTTGCCACATCAGGATGGGCATCCAATCAGTCCCTTGCAATCTATATTGGCATGTCATTTTTCCCTACTGCGGTTCACAAATTTCGGAGCTTTTTCACTAAGAAGTGTCCTGCTGAGACTGCAAGGTACGTGTTGTTGCTTGGTCCATCAGATGAAGCTGTCAAATTTCTTTTTCCCATATTTGTAGAGTTTTGTATTGAACAATTTCCTGAAGAGATCAAGCGTTTCCGTGGAATGGTTGAATCTGCGGATATGACAAAGCCACATACATGGTTTCCCTTTGCAAGGGCGATGAAGCGTAAGATTGTTTATCATTGTGGTCCAACAAATAGTGGTAAAACTTACAATGCCTTGCAACGATTCTTGGAAGCAAAGAAGGGCGTTTACTGCAGCCCACTTAGGCTATTGGCAATGGAAGTTTTTGACAAAGTGAATGCGCTCGGAGTTTACTGCAGCCTTCTTACAGGTCAAGAGAAGAAAATGGTTCCCTTTTCAAATCATGTTGCCTGCACAGTAGAAATGGTTTCAACAGATGAATTATATGATGTTGCTGTAATCGACGAAATCCAGATGATGGCTGACCCTTATAGAGGGTATGCATGGACAAGGGCATTGCTTGGGCTCAAAGCTGATGAAATACATTTATGTGGAGATCCAAGTGTGCTGGGCATTATTAGGAACATCTGTTCGGAAACTGGGGATGAGCTGGTCGAGCAGCACTATGAGAGGTTTAAACCATTGGTTGTTGAAGCCAAGTCTCTGCTGGGAGACCTTCAAAATGTCCGTTCTGGGGATTGTGTTGTTGCATTTTCAAGGAGGGAGATATTTGAAGTGAAAATGGCAATTGAGAAGAACACAAAACACAAATGTTCTGTCATATATGGTGCACTGCCACCTGAGACTCGAAGACAGCAAGCTAACTTATTTAATGATCAAGACAATGAATATGATGTTCTAGTTGCTAGCGATGCCGTGGGAATGGGATTGAATCTTAATATTAGACGAGTAGTTTTCTATAGCCTTTCAAAGTACAATGGTGACAAGATTGTTCCTGTCCCGGCTTCACAAGTCAAACAGATTGCTGGCAGAGCAGGTCGCAGAGGAAGCATATACCCAGATGGGCTTGCAACAACTTTGAATTTAGATGACCTCAGTTATCTAATTGATTGTCTGAAGCAACCCTTCTTGGATGTTAAGAAAGTGGGCCTTTTCCCTTTCTTTGAGCAGGTTGAGTTGTTTGGTTCACAATTACCCGAATCATCTTTCTGTGAGCTGCTTGAAAAGTTCGGTGAAAATTGTCGTTTGGATGGGTCTTACTTCCTATGTAAACATGATCACATAAAGAAGGTGGCAAGAATGTTGGAAAAGGTTAAGGGATTATCTTTGGAAGATAGGTTCAACTTTTGTTTTGCTCCTGTAAATATTAGAGACCCAAAAGCAATGTACCATCTCTTCAGATTTGCTTCATCTTTTAGTCAAAATATTCCTGTTAATGTTGCAATGGGGATGCCGAAGGGTTCTGCTAAAAATGATCAAGAGCTCCTTGATCTTGAAACTAAGCATCAAATATTGTCTATGTACCTGTGGTTGTCTAACCATTTCAAGGAGGAAAGATTTCCCTACTGGAAGAAAGTGGAAGCAATGGCAGTCGATGTTGCTGACTTATTGGGTAAGTCGCTATTCAAAGCATCCTGGAAGCCAGAATCTAGGCAGACTAAGAATCCAAGCTCGCCAAAGAAGGAAGATGGATATGAGAGGCCGAGTTCACTTATCCAGTTGTTTAAGAAGTAAGTTTCGACCTAGTTGAAATAAATCAATGTTTTATTCCTGAACACAGTTATCATCATTTCAAATTATTTCATCCAACTTTCCCTTAGAAAAGTTCTGATTATGTTTTTTATTGAGAATTTTGTCATGTAGTTCTGAATCTTTGGGTCCTTGTGAATTTTGTTGCATGTTAAGTATTATGCTGTATATAATTTCTTTTTTATTAAAAATTATCCTGCTGTAAACTCAAAAAAAGAAGAAAAAGAAGAGAGAAGAAATAGAAGCATTCTACGTATATTTTAGTCCTCTTGCTATCTCCATTGTTTTCTCCCTGTTTTTGCACACACAGTTTGGACACCTTTGGTATATTTTGATAAGTGACGAATCAGGCAAAGAAGATGGGGAAAAAGAAGAGGGAAAAACTATAAGAATAGTTGTTAGAATGGTGGAAATGGAGCAGATACACTGTGGAGAGAAAAGGCGAAAGAATAAGTAGGGATGAGGAATAAGCTACAGTTGAGAGAGAGAGAGAGAGAGTGCTTGTTAGAATTCAATGTGAACTAATTCTAAGTGAAACCGGAAAGGTCAGCTGTTCAAAAAAAAGAAGTGCAAACCGGGAAAGACAAGAGAGGAATCGTAAAAACAAGTATTCTTGTCACATGTTTATTGTACTCTTCTTGTTTGTTGTCCATGGAGATTAGAAAGGTGTTAGAATTTAATGCTAAGTTAATGAATTGATTTATTGCCAAGGTAATGGGTTATTTATGCTAGTTAATTGTTGATTTCAAGAGTCACTTTCATGTATTAATTGGGGTGCAAGTTTATGAATAATAGAATAAGCTCCATAACAAGTTCACATGATGTAGAACAAGTTCCTAAAATGCTCTTTCTCATGTTTCTTTGCCTCTCCTTTTCCCATGTTTCTATGTCTTCTCAAAAACACCAACACTTCTTACATGCTTTCAGCTCATCTTCGTCATTCTAAAACCAGAAACTTGAAGTCATTAACAACATGTATTGTTTCCATCATGCAGGGGAAAGAAAGGGGACCCCTCCCATCCAGATCATGCTGGAAATGTTGTAGCATAGATATATTGTCAGGGCCTTCTATTTGCTGGTGGGAATGTGGAGGGACTTCTGGTGGCAGTAGTACTTCAAAATGAAACTCATTATTTTCGGCTCTGAAGTTCTGTAAGTCAAGTCCGGCCTTGTAGTGTTTAATTCAATTAGGATGAAAGGTTAGCAACTAGGAATCACAGCTTGATACTGACACCCTGCTTGTGGTAGTCCAATTTAGATAGCATTCTCTTATAACTATTGCAGAAAGTTCATGCTGGTAAACAGATTGTTGAAATTGAAAAATGAATAGCTCATATTTCCTATTGGAATTGGCCATGCTGGTTAAGGTATCTTAGACTGACTAGTTCTGATATGTTTGTGGACCAGGTTGTAAGAGAAAATGATAGTGTGTCGATTTAAGAGGATGAGCGAGTCTGCTAGAGTGAGGAGGTCGAGTGATGTCAACTTCCAAACGCCTGTGGTTTGATCAATAACCCAACACATCAGCAAGCAAAGCTGGGAACAACTAGGTGATCAAGAATTACAAAATACGGAGGGAGTTTTTTCAGTCCTGTTTCAAATGTATCAGAGATCAGGAGAAAACATGTTTTTAGTTGCCTCCTTTAGGAAACTGGGGAGCCACTTTCTGAAAGCTCTGAGCCAAGGAGGACTTTTCTGGGTCACTGAGCAGAGCCCTTGATGTGATTCAGCTTCACCAGAAGGTGACTTTGGGATGCTGTTGAGTAAAGTATCCATCCAAGGTGTTTGCTTCTTCCTTAGTATCTTCTGCAGCCTCACTCCTAGGCATCTCTTCTCCTGGATGTAGAGCTTCCATCATGGAAATCGAATTTGCAGGCACATAGATTTTGGGGCTTGTCCAGTAAAACCGATTGACTCAGTTGATTCCCGAACTCCATAGATTCTCGGGCACTTTTAATCTCAGCTTGCTTGCCCATGATAGTTACATACTGTAGTACTTTAACAGCCTCATTTGCAGACATTTCATTTTTAAAGGTAACAAAACCAAATCCTCGCGAATGCATCTCATTTCCTACCTGAACTACTTTTATAATATTAGCATATTCAACTGAACCAAACTGTTCCTCGAAAAACTGTCCGAGTGCATCTGCGCCAAGCAAGGGTACCAGAAACATAGTATCACTTCTCAATCATCATTACAGTAACCTAATCAGAAGATAGGTTCTTTACCAGAATCAAGTGAGGGAGGGAGGCCTCCCACAAATATCTTCCTCCTGAACTCCATAGTTGCAGGGGAATGAATAATGTGCATTCCTTGGTTCATTTTCTTAAGTTCTTCTTGACCATGAGCGTAAACGCACTTGGACCCTCTGACACATCCACCTGGGCCTTCAAAGTACTTGCAGACCTCAGCCTTGGTGCCCAAATAATCCATAATGTCCTCTGACACGCCACCATACTATATTGGGATATTACAATAGTGTCACTCTTTGACCATGGACTATAAAAACACTTATTACTTACACCTTAAAGGGTAACGATTAACTGAACATTCTCGCTGGTGTCAACCAAATTTCCCAATATTCACTAAATACAAAAGAGGATCCCCCTCTATTCCTTTTTCTCGAATTCCGAATCCGTCATACGTCACACGGATCTCTATGGCGTCTAGTAACGTCAGAACATGTCAGCATAGAAAAATTGTGGCGGTAGCCCACACAGATCCGCCACCAAATGGCGTCATCTGTGGGAAACGTGGTGGCCCCCAAGACCAGGTTCCTTCAACGGAGCGTGGGGGACATTCTCGATCTCACTTATCTAGGCCAGAAGGAGGAGGCTCAACTGACGGCCGCACAGCCGATCCCAGCTACCAGAGTTCCTCTGAAGACACAACTCACAGAGCAACCTCCTTACGGCCAACCTCTAGCCTCCGTCGGAGCAATATTCGACAACTAGACTCGGATCTAGTCCAAGAAGTGCGGGACGTGCTCCGGGAAGAACATAGCAACCTACACAAGCGGCCTGAACGGTCCCACAGGCCACGAGACGAGTAACGTTCGCAGCATAGATCACCCGGTCATAGGATCGGACGACCAGTGTCATAGCATGCTCCCTCCCTAGACCGACAGAGGTCCAGGTCCCTTAGGGAACATCGAAGAGAGCGGTTCCCAAGACTAGAGAAATTAACAACTGGAGACCCTCGGGACGAGGTTATCCGACAGATGTTACATCACCTAGAGCAGGTTGAGAGAAACTCGAGCAGGCTAGAGGCCAAGTATGAAGCGGCTTCTAAGGATGGACCGTTTGCTCGTCGAGTTCGGGATAGCCAGATGCCCCAGATGTTCAATTTACCTCACCCTCTCGAGGTCTATAATGGTACGGGAGACCCGGACGCCTTCATACGGAAGTACAAGAGGACGATGGAACTGAAGGGTGCAAATGAAGCAGCCCTTTGCAAATGCTTCGAAGTTGCATTGGGAGGTCCGACATCGGCGTGATACAATTTTCTTCTCCCGGACTCTATTGCTTCGTTCGGGGACCTGACAGCCAAATTCACGAGCCACTTCATCGGATGCAAGAGATCGGCCAAGAGGGCCATCCAGATGGAAGATGCAGAACCAGGAAGAATATGTATGGCGAAAGGAGAGAAAAAAACAAAGGATGAAAATGCAGCTAAACGAGCAAAATTCAAATAAAATCTCGTTTGTCACATGACTTGGGAGGAAATCAAAGCTTACCTCTTGGAGATACTTACTCTTCGGCAACCAACCGAGGATAGGCCCCTAATTGTATACCTAGTTGTAGGAGAAAAGACTGTAAGTTCGGTCCTCGTTCATGAAGACGACCAAGGAAAGCAGTGACCGGTCTACTACGTGAGCAAGTCACTGCATGGCGCCGAGCTTAATTACCCGATGATTCAGAAAGCAGTGTATGTCTTGGTCCTCTCATCCCTAAGGTTGAAACCATATTTCCTCGGGTTCTCCATTGTAGTCCGGAGTAACGTCTCTATCAAAGACATCCTGAAGCGGGTGGATCACTCCGGAAGATTATCAAAATAGTGTATTGAACTGAGTGAATATGAAATCAAGTATGAGCTAAGAAGAGCGATCAAGGCACAAGTTTTGGCTGATTTTATTGCCGAGTTGCCCCAAGGATTCGAAGACGACGATCGAGAGCTCCTTATTGAAAATACCTCACCAAAGGAGAAGACGATGAGTTAGAGAGAGGATGAAGAGACTCAAATTAATTAATTAAAAATGCAACATTTAGCTCAAAAGCCCATTATATTTTCAAGCCCATTATATTCGAACCGTTACCACGAACGTTTAAGCTCGATTTGTTTCTTACCTAAGCTCGAGAGAGTAGAGGGAAAAGGTTTGTATTGATTCGCTGTCTTCCGTTAAAACGGTGTGCAAAATGTAAGTTTTTTAATTTTAATTCTGGAAGGCAACAAACATAGGCAGGCAGGATTTCATGTTACTTTACCAGCGCTGCCTGTTTTGGACCCATTCAAGCAATCATGAGAAAGCGCAGAGAAACCTTTCACGGGGAAAATGTTTGAGGACTTGTAGTGCGAATATATAAGTCAGTCTTTTCAACCATTTGGGAAAAAAACGATAATTGTATCAAATTAAGATGAAATGGTACAATCCTATTGACGGATATTAAAGAAAATTGTGATTAGGTAATGCATATTATAACTTAACATTTAGGTCGTCCGCACTAATTGATGAAGAGATGACAAAATATTATCCGTGAGTGTAACACTTTAGGTTTTCCCACTGAAAACAAATAAGGTAATTTATACCATTGAATAAAGAGAGAAAAAAAATGATAATAACATACAAGTAAAAAACTTTAGAGGTCTCTTTAAACAATGTAAAAAACCGAATGCAAAAGATGTAGTTTAACCGGTAAATAAACTAAAAAAAAAACACAAAATGAAAATTACTGTTTATGCACAATAATTTTCCATAAATATATAAATCTTGTTCTTGTTGAACTTGAAACTAAGACGGCGAACACACTCTATGGTGAACATAAAATTGTTCAAATTTTGTTTGTCCTCTCTTTCTTGGCTGTTTCTTGTGCTTAAATGTTCTCCCCACTCCGCAGTATATTACTACTTCCCTTTAACTAATTCTACAAAATGCGAATTTTTGTCTTGCTTCTTATTAAATAATATCGACTTTAAAACCCTAGCCGCGGCTCTCCTTCTCCCTCTTCGATTTCTTCTCCAACTACATTAATTTTTTTCTTCTTCCTTCTTTCCCTTGTTTTTCTCTTTAATCCCCTTACTCCTACCATCTTCTTCCTCTTTTTCTGGAGCTTTATGAATGCCTAAGATTTTATGGATATTGGAGAGTCGTCGCCGCCGCATCCCAAAGTGGGCCAGAAGATACAACCGGCTTGTTTCTCGACGTATATTGGATGAGGATGTTTTCCCGCTGGTCGGGCGTTTGACGGTTTCTCGTCACGAGTTGGAGCTTACTTCAATCCGACGAATTCTTCGTGTCAGAGGGCTGCCTTCCACTCTAGGCCGCCACCGTGCCATACGAAGGGCCCCTCCTTGACCTGGTCGCGACGACGGTGGAGAGGACTGGGGTGGACCACTTGGTGATGATGACGCAGAGGTTCAGAAAATTGTTGCGGCGAGGGATGGACAATGGTAGCCGCTCCGCCTAGAGTAATGCGTGATATTTTGTCGGGTGGAGGAGCTTAGAATCTTCCTCTTCTACCCGTGAACTCAAATTGACTGGGTTTCTCTCGACATAGGTATTTGATAGCATGCTCTGAATCTGTTTCTATGGTTATGTATATTTTTCCAGGTATTTATGCAAGGACCAGGCCTTGTGTAGCTTGCTTTTTACAGCTAGTTTGGTGGAGGAGGTCGGTGGCCGGGTATTACGAGAGAGACACTGCACACGGATACCTGTTTACAACAAATCATCGCTATGAAGAATATATTATCCCCAAGAATGGAGTCAATCGATTATCTTTCATTCATATTGTTTTAAATGCAAACCTGCTATTTGTTTTTCAATTTTATTTCACTAAACTTTATTTAGTTTCAATTTTTCATGCAACCATAAGTTGCAGGAAATGTAGATCTGATTATGCTCATCTCTGCTTACAGCTGTTTGGTGTACAAAAATTTGTCCCTGGATTGGATTTTCCCTTTTGAATGAATGAATTACATTCACCTTCAAAAAAAATTTCCATAAATATATAGAATGATAATGTTTTTTTTCATTTATTTTCTCCACCACTCTCAGTATCATCTTTCTTGATTAGGCCGACAAAAGAAACGCTTAACTTGAACAATATTGTGCACAAAATTACTTTCGAAGATCAGAGTAACCAGGCTACAATAGCAAAGCCATACACATTGTGACTGGTCTTGAATCCCAACAGTACCGCATCTATATCAAGTTATTAACCCAGAAACAGTGGCAGAGTTCCAATCCAACAAGCAGATCTAAATTCTAATTCAACAATTCAACAAGAAAAATATGCAATCCATGCATGTCTCATTTTGATTTCTTTCCCTGTTTCTTCTTAATAACTTCATCGATATACATTATACCTTTTCCTTTGTAGACTTCGGGCGGCTTGCAATTGCGAACAGTGGCAGCAAACTGGTGAACCCTGTGTTTGTCAAGTCCTGTGCAGCAAACCACATTGTTTTTGAAGCAGAAAACACGAACAGCAGGAGGAACAGCTAGTTCAACCTCATGACTGTATCCCAACTTGAGAAACAAGAGGCGTCCCTCTGACTCAGCTCTGGCTTTGTATCCAACACCAACAATCTTAAGAAACCGAAAGAATTTAGCTTCCATGATGGTCTATCCAACCTGACATCGAACAAGTGTTAGCAATCAGAACTTGGCACACTTATAACCCAACTGCGAACTGCAACTAATAACAGCAGGCATGTAAGTCTTATCTACAACAGGAGCCGAAAACTTAGAGCAATTTGAGGCAGACAGAAGAAGAAAGAAGAAAACATAAGGGTTGGTGGGTGGGTGTTTCAGACACTGCTGGATTTCAGATGCATGTAAAATTGGAAGAGATTTCTGTTTGAGTGACACAGAAAACAACATACTCCTATGGTTTAGGTTCATCTTAAGAGTACAATTACAATATCATGGCTCCTGAAATTTCTAAAGCAACACCTTCAACCAGCCAAGACCCCAAACAGACACATGCTGATGCACACACATGCACGCACATCTATAGCCCCAACTTACCTGACACTTGCTGAAGCAAGCAAATATGAGTAAATGCACCATTTAACAAAAAAGCAATAGTTTGGCATATCAAAACCAACAGTCTTTCTATTCCACAACACAGAAAGATGAATCCCCAACATTTTAAAACTCAACATCAGTATATCACTAAACCTCAAATCTGTACTCACACAAACACCAGTGTCTTTTCCTCTGTTCAACAGTACCATTACACTAGCATCTTAAACAAATCTGGCTGCAACAAAAATACAGCTCTTGTTGTCCATCCTGCAATATTGATTCACTCCACTCGTTGATATTAGGCGAATCACTTTAAAAATGTAGTAGCCAAAGTATTCCTCTAAGTCTCCACTGTATTTAGAAAATGAAAATGGCCTCATCGTTCTCTTAGCAACTATGCACATCCCAAAACCACCATGCCCCTCTAAATGAAGCAATCACCATTCTAAACCTCAGAATCAGAACCTCAATTCAGTAACATTCTAGTCAAATATTCAAAATGCACAGAAGTTGACACAATCGAAAAGCGAAATCCAGGAATTAGTCGATGGTGGGTTACCTGCAATAACTCTCACAATTTCATCTTCCGATCGCCCCGGCGTTGACTGTTAATTCCGTAATCAGTTGTTTGGATCGAAGATGAAACGAAATCTGATACCGGATTTCGCTGATTGTGAAGCAAACGTGGAATTGAGGTTCGATTCGAGGTTTAGAATGGTGATTGCTTCATTTAGAGGGGCATGGTGGTTTTGGGATGTGCATAGTTGCCGACTAACGAGGCTGACTTTGGCTACTACATTTTTAAAGTGATTCGCCTAATATCAACGAGTGGATGAACCGGCGCCGCCGCAAAGGAGAGTACGGGAACAGCGATGGAGATTTGACACGAATAGGAAGTAAAAAGACGATAAAGCCAATCACCGACTGTAACTCCTTCACCTATTATGTTTTCAGATTTCAACTTTAAGATTTAGGCATTTTTTTTGTTTAACTTCTACATCATGCAGCAACCAAATACTAAGTAAGTCTTAAACAATACATGTATACAAATACTAAGTCATAAACCTCATAAATCAAACATTCCAATTCAAACATCCAAATCTTCATTAATCACAAGTCAGAACTTTAATCTTCCATCTTCAATAAGTTCTGCTAACATCTTCCATTTGCTTTTCCTTATCCATTTCCCTATAGATAGTATGCAATTACCATTAATAACATTAAAGAAACCAAAATGGAAGCCACCAAAAAGATGCAGTTACAAGTAAAAGCAGCTCTGAATAGCAAATGAATGGAAGTAAATAACATGATGAGTTCTGCTCACAGCAATGAATGAACATGCCCACTTAGTAATGCAAAATGAACAATGATGAGTCCTGCATTATCAGGATTAACCAATGAATTAGAGCTGAGACACTTTACTATACTGTCTTTAATTGTAGAAGAGATAAGATAATTATCAGTATTCGACAACGAGATTAATATTGATGCAAAACAATTGCAATGACTTAATTGTCTGAAAAAACATGCGAATGTATAGACTAATAGGATGCAGAACTTGGTGTTGCTTATTTTTCTAATTTTCCGGCCAGAAAAAGACATCAATTATTGATAGCTAGAGCATGAGTGTAGCTGTGTAGATCACTCAAACATTAATTCAAAGTTTCAAACAATCCGACACATGAGTGACTAGTGAGTACTAGTTTTTCTATTCTTCTTTTACTTTCACGAAAACTGATCTCTACACCTAGTACCTACTGACCTTTGAAACCAAGGCTATATATATTTATAATTTCTTATAATAACCCGATGGATCGAAGTCAACAACAAAACCTGATCTCAAAATATAATGGTTTTCATTCCTTTGATTAATTTTGTCAAAAGAAATGCTTTTATGAAATAAAGGGGTAAAGGGTCCATATAAATTTTTACCTGCCTTGCCAACGATCGACCTGCAACTGATCACTATATGAAGCGGCAGATCAGAGAGAGAGAGAGAGGTCTGCTAGCTGCATAAACAACAGTGACAAAAGGCAAGAAGCTAGATGAGCTCGAGACAGCGGACCTGCGGCTGGGGCTAAGGCTGGGGATGAGCTCCTCCGGCGAATCTGATATGAATCAGGCTGGGGATGAGCTCTTGCACCGACATTCGTTTGAACTCAAGGCTCCTGTGGTGAATCTGATCTGAATCAAATAGGGTGGGATGGGATTTGGGCTGATTAATGATTAGATTTTATACTTTCGGGCTGGGTGTGGGTGGGCTGGGGTGGGGTAGTTTTAGTTTGGGTTCTTTATCTTTAGTTTCAAGCAGGGTTGGGATAGGTTTAGGTTTGGGCTGGGCCTGGGAGTGGGGGTAGTCTGGGTTTAAATATCGGGCTCGGGTTTGTTGTCGGGTTATCGGGTTGACCCAGCCCGAACCCGAAAATCGCATACAATCTCGGGTTCGGGTCGGGTTCGGGCCACCCAAGGCAGGTTTTGCCACTGAACCGACCCTAACCCGACATTTTCGGGTTGGGCTTCGGGTCGGGCTTCGGGTCCGGGCTTTTCTTACACCCCCAAGAGTAGACCTTACCAGGTAAATGGGCTATAAGGGTTTCTGTGCTAATGGGCCTTTAAGTTTAAGAAGGCCCAATCAATATGAAGTTCATACTCCAATGCTCCTTCCTTCAAACCCCTCTTATCTTCTGAATTTTGGGATCCAAATTTTTAGGTCCCGTTTAGTTGCGGAAAATAATTTTCAATTTCTTTTTCTGTTTCATTTTTCATTTTCTATGTGTAATTTTCTAATTCTGTTTTTAGAAAACGCGTTTAGTTGTTTCATATGGAAAACAATTTTCTGAAAATTTATTTTGAAAAACACGTTTAGTTGAGAAAATTCTCAAATTAGAAAAATACATGTAAATATATTCATGCAACAATACATAAAAGGATAACACTTTTTCGAAATGAATTGGCTTCCTTCTTGTCCAACTGCAACATAGAAAAACAATAATCTATTTAAATAATCTACTTAAATAATCTGTCCAACTATATTAATCTGCTCCTAAACATATACCCCAGCTATTTAAACTTGACTAAAATTAAATGCTCAGCATACTTCATCTTAGTTTTAGCAGTAGTAAGTACCAGATGTCCAACAAAGTTTAAATTGGTTTCATACAATATCCACAACACTCTTGGTTTCAGTACTCTTGTTGGCCAGATGGATATTCACTAGTGAAGCTTACAGCATTCCACATAGCAATCAGATTCCAGTAAACATAAAAAATACAGCAGGATCTTAAAGGATTAAACTATTGGGATAACAAAACCACCCCATTTCACAAAATTGTAGAAATCATTAAACAGTAAAACCAGAATGACACTATAAGTCCTTGACATTATAAAATCAAAGTATCAAACACAAGTAGAGGGTGAACTAGAATCTATGCCTCAAAATGAAACGCCAGACACATCAAAGCTAGCTGCTTCTCCCATGAACTAGAATCATGAAATGAAATTTGTACCATATGAACTATGTATATCTACTAGTTACTAAACCCCCTTCACATCGTTATAATAATCCACACATATATATACACTCCACTAATTGCTTGCCTACACAGTAGGTACACGGCATGGTTGAGGAAACCGGACCGGCCGGTCGGACCGCGAACCGGTGGCCTGTCCGGTCCGGTTTGCCTACACATATATATACTGATTAGATAAAGTAAGTATATTCACACTTGCCAAACTGACTTGCATATTCAGTCATGTACTAATGTACTTGTCGCAACGTTAATCGTGCACAAATAGCTAGTGTTAATATCTAAACAAAGGAGAACACAAGATTGTCCAACACAGAATCACTTTCATACAAAACTACCACATTTTTTAGTAAGAGAGGTACCAAACTACCACATTTTTTAGTAAGAGAGGTACCAAGAATTCTCAGCCAAAACCGTTGATAAGAACTCTCATTTGATGGGATTAGTTAAAGCATATTAAGAACTAAGATGCAGGATTCCAGCGGAGAATCTACCTCCATCACCTAATGAGTACTTACTTGCTAGCAACAGAGGAGTACAAGGCACTCCCATGAAAAAGATAATCATTCAACAACATCTCATATGACAAACACTACTTCTACTATGGAAAGAAGAGAATGCAGTGGCATCAAAATGCATAGCATTCAACCGTTAAGCTTAATGAACTAAAAATGAAGGGCATACCAAGCAGAAAGCAATGCAGTAGAAGAGATTGCATCTACTAGAACTTCATTCGAACAATACAGAACACATTGAACAATCTCAGAAAGGCTCTCCCAGGTAACTGAGAGAACAAGCGTCAACATAAAAGGGAAGGTATATTTCACAACAACAAAGTTATTTAAAAAACTAACATGCTAAAGGCCCAACAGCGTAATTCAATACCAAACGATATAAAATTCAAGTCATGGAAATTCTTAACAAAGTTGTTCAAATCACACCCAAAGTAAAACAAACCATACCCAAAGTATAGCTGATATTCAGGAGATTGACATAACAGAGCATTACAAAACAGAGTCAGTCCATTACTGGCGACGATGAGAGGAGACCGGCGGCGAGATCGAGTCGCAACAGCAAGAAATTGGTAACAACAGTACACTGAATCGAGAACTTGGAAGGAAGGAGAGGGCTAACGTTGTCAGAATCAGATCGGAGAGAGAGAGAGAGAGACGACTTACCGGCGGCGACGAGCAGCGACAGGCGGCGAGGCGAGATCGACGAGCTCGAGGTCCGGCAAGCGATCGCAAGAGTGTCTCGAGGACTCGAGAAGGCGAGCGAGTTTCTGTTTAGAAACTCGGATTAATAGTTTCTAGCTTTTTGATATTTTGCACTTATAAGAAAACTATTTTCCTAGAAAATAAAAAATGAAAAAAATACAACTAAACATGTTTTCCTTTCCATTTTTCCGAAAATACAAAAGAAAATGGAAAATTTTTCCTCATCTAAACGCAGCCTTAGGTGTTTCCCCTAATTTATGATTTTGGGTTTCGAATGTATGCAATGTGGGTTTTTGCAGGTGCAATTGGGTTCTGTATGTCTTTTGTATGTACAAATTATTCAAACACTGAAAAGATGGAGTCATAAATGCATATGTATGTTGTTCTTGAGTAAATGTACAAAAATATAAGTATATTATAATGTATGTAGTTGAAAAGAATTATAAGAATTTTTGTGTCTTAATGTATTTATTTTCTATGACTATATTTAATTGTAGGGAAAATAAAGCTTAATAGTTTTCATCCAACTGCAGAAAGATATTATAATCACATACAAAGATACCTAGCTAATTAGTAATTACATATATTTTACTCCCAGTTACGTACATAAATTGAAAATAGAATTTAAATACTGAAATAAAGCTGGAAAACACAAAATTTAGGAAATAGAGTAAAGAAAATAAAAAAGGAAATGAAATGAAAGAAAAATGGAAGAGAGTAAACAGAAGGATATGGAACTGAAGAGAAAGGAAAGATGAATAAAAATGAAACGAGATGAAAGAATAATAAAAAAGACGAAAGGAAATGGAGACAAAATAAAAAGATTGCTTTTGATGACATATTGTAAACAATAAACACAAAAACAATACTTTACTTATAGAAAATCAAATTATCTTTCAATTTTTAAAATAATTTCTTATTATGAATTTGAAATACATTAAATAACTTACTTCATAAATATTTTAGATGGCAATCGCTTAAAGCTATAAAATAAAAAAGAAAAAAGCAATGGAAAGGACACCCACACACCCACGAAATCAATGAACGTGTGAAGAAAGAGAGAAAGAATCCTAATTAAAACAAAAGATTAAGAGGGCGTTTGGGTCAGGAATTGCAAGAATATGGATTATAGGGATTTTAGAATCCACAAAATACCTTGTTTGGTTGGAAAAAATAAATCATTCTCTAGATCCTCACAATCCCACAACAATTTAGTATACTCTCTCCGTCCCAAAAGTAATGTAATACTGTTTTTTCAACATTTAATCTATGATTTTATTTATCTATCAATTCAAATTATAAATTTGAAACTTTTATATACAACTAAAAATTTGATGTCTTAACTTTATAATTGTATTTCTTTTTTGATATTTTTTCTATTGAAAAATAATATAGATAAATTGAAATCAAATTAATATCAAAAGTCAACTATTGCGTTACTTATTGCGTTACTTTTAGGACGAATAGAGTACAATTTAGAATCCCCGACTATCCAAGGAATGGGGAAGGTATTTTCAAAATCTGTAGAATATAAATCCCGTGTAATGTTCGCATCAGGCTCTGCTGGTGGTGTCTTCTTCACCGATGTTGGCGGTGATACTGAAACATTATTAATCATTTTATCTCACTCAACCAAACAGATCAGAAAAATAATTATTTCTAATGAAGTTTGAATCAAACATGGTAGATTCTTACTTCAAAGATTCCTACATTTCATATTTATATAGAAGTATCATGAATTCTTATAAATTATGGATCCCTACAATCCACAAATCAAACACCCCCTAAAGAGTTATATTATGGATACTCAGAAATTATCCATAAAAAACTATTTTGATTGCCACATCAGCCTTATTTTTCTCATTTATCTATTTATCACTTGATAAAAATATGTTCATTTTTAGTGATTAAGACATTTTTCAAAAAAATAAATAAATAAATTGACACACGCATCAACTAAACGGAATACATGAACATGATGATAAAGGGATAGGGGCAATGCACCGGGTAATGTAGAATCCTCCAATAAATATTAATACGTAAATTGTGAGCTCATGGCCAAAATTGATTAAAATTAAATGCAATAAGTTGTCGAGTTTTCCATTCTCCAGATCCGAGAAGAAGCACCTCGTAATTTCCCTGAGAGATGTTATTTACCAACTAGTTCAAAAAACCACTAGCTGTGTTATGTGTGTAAATACCTAATTAGAAGAGTATTTTAGTCTTTAAAATTGTTAGTTAGTTAGTTAAACTAGTTAGGTAGTGTTAAAATTAGTTAGTGATTTTTCCAACTAGTTGGTAAATAACATCCCCTAATTCCCCTATCCAGTCACAGTGATTCATTCAGCTTTTTTTTTTCCTTCATATTTCGTTAATCGAATTGTTGTTTATATTGTAATTCCATTCATATGAAATCCTAGGGTTTGGATTTTGTCCGTGATCTTCTTTTGGTAATTGACGATTTTTTATCGATGGTTTGTCGTGGGTAATTGGTTTATGGAATGAAATCTGATTATGAGTAATTGTTCTTCCAAGCAGAACTTCATTGCTGTTGGTTGGTTGGTGTATGAATCTTTGAGAATGATCTTTTTGTACTTGAGTTGAGACAGGGGCGGATCACCATGGCGGCATGCGGGACACGTACCCCTAATGAAATTTTATAGTTTATGCAGTATTGGTAGTATTTTATAATATAAATAAATTATAGAGACCATTTTGGAAATTAATACATAACTTAAGGACTACTGACACTTAAAACCAAAAAAAAGAACGCCGGAAAGGCTTCATTCGCGCATCAACAGCCTAGGAGAGAGGGGAAACGATGGTTAAATTACCTTAGTATCCTACTACTATGCATGAGTTTCTTTTCAAATCATAACATTTGTTATTTTATCATACAAGAGTGTCAATATTCCATAAAATCACTTAGTCTTTTGAACAAATAAAAATAGTTAAAATATTCCTTTAGTTTGTTCAATTTTTTTTAAATAATCATTACACTTTCAACACTTAAATAAATTAGGACTTTATCCTTGAGATTAAATTATCCACATATTCTTAAATATTATCTCATACACCCCCCCTACCACACACACTTCTTTTTATATAGTCTCTACTTGTTTAAAATTATGAGAACTATATATGATGCAAAAGTTTTAAAATACTCATACTAGTTTTTGTTTCTTAAAAAAAAATAAAAAATAAGAAGGAAATGTGCCCCCCACATACTGGAATTTATGGGTCCGCCACTGCCTGCTCTGTTGAGGGCTCCGGAAAGGTCAGCAACTCATTACCCTCCTTATTTTCCTGCTGTTGTCAGTTTTGATTAGTGAGTAGTAATACTTCTTTTCTTTTTTCTCTGTTGGACAGGATGTCAAAGTCACTAAGAAGGGTGTTGTATACTACGAGTTCAGGCAGAGTTCAAGATCTATCAAGTCCACCATACTTCATTTTCAGGTTTCCAAAACGATTATCATTTTTTCTGATTATTGTAATGTGTTTCCATACAGAAACATCTTGGAAGCTTGTTAGAAGGCTTTACACAAGACACAAGTTAGTACTCTTGCTGTGAAGGATAATTTTCTAGTTGCTGGAGGATTTCAGGGAGAACTAATCTGCAAGGTACATTGGGAACCTCAGTTTTGACCTTGATGTAGAATAATGGATGATGCTGCATTCAGTAGCTCACCAGTTCTCATGATCACTTTATCTTTCTTGAGCTTGAGGTAGTCATATGCGATGTCCCAGTTCTTAGTGGTCATTATGGGGCTCTGATTGTCATGTGCAAGTGCTTAATCAGCAGTATTTATTTTTATTGTGTTTTTTGGTGGGGGTGCTGTTACATCTGTTCAGCATACTTCTTTAAACCCTGAAGGGAAACTTATGCTGGTAGTTGGTGACAACCCTGAGGGTATGTTGGTGGACTCTGAAACAGGAAAGGTGTCATTGCTACCTCCATCATCTCTTTCTGTAAACTGAAAAGACCATCTTATCTAAGCTTTGAGTTGATGCAGACATTGATGACCTTGCACGGGCACCTGGACTTCTCATTCACATCGACATGGCACCCTGATGGCACCACATTTTGCCATAGGGAACCAAGACAAAACATGCCGGATATGGGACATTAGGGACATGTCCAAGTCGCTTGCTGTCTTGAAGGGCAACCTCGGAGCAGTGCGGTCCAATCGGTACACATCAGATGTCCAATACATGGCGATGGCTGAGCCGGCCGACTTTGTGCACAAATATGATGTCAATGGCGGGTACGAGAAGGAACAAGAGATAGACAAGGAACAAGAGATAGACTTCTTTGGTGAGATATCGAGGATATCATGAAGCCCGGACACAAGAGTCCCTCTTCATCAGAAAAATAAAGAACGATATATATATATATATAATAGTTCAAAACCAAAATATTCAAAGAAGTCTACAAATGAAAGAATTACAAGAGGCAGAAGTTCCGCCAAGAGACGAAGGTGAATGTTCTAATAATAATAATAATAAAAAAATAGACTCCTACTTAAATGTTGTTTCAAAAATCTACTACCATAAATGGTTTGTTCATATAAGTTTGATCATTAATGATGAATATCACCTAAATACTATAGCCTTAGTTGGTACAGGTGCTGATCAAAATTGTGTGTATATATATATATAGTTGCCTATCCTTTTTACTATTTTCGGATTTACCGCAAAGCAATAAAGAACGTCGTGATTATATCTAGGGGTGTGCAATGGTTCGGTTCGAACCGAATAAACCGACGAACCGAACCGATTCGGTTTGTCGGTTCGGTTTATTCGGTTATGTGGGTCGTTTCGGTTAAAAACCGAATGGTATTTGGGCGGTTTGGTTCGGTTTCGGTTGTGGCATTCGGTTTATTCGGTGACCGAATAAACCGAATCCCAACCCAGCCCAAATAAGTAGCCAGCCCAGACCAAGCCCATAACCCATTACCTATATTTTCTGTAACCATCCCAATTCCCAAGCCCCATTATCCATCCCCCCCAAGCCCAAATATAACCCAAGCCCATAAGTCCATAACTAAGTCTAACCCAACCCAATTACCCAATCAATTGATTCAATTACCCAACCCAATTCTCAGATCAGACCTCACCTCAGTTAGTAACCCTTCCCTTCCCCTAAGTCCTAACACCCGACGCTGATGCTCCTCGCCCTCGCCGCGCCTCGCCTCGCCCTTGCCTCCTCCTCGCCTCGCCAGCTCGCCCTTGCAACCCGACGCTGCTGCTGCTGGCCGCTCCTCGCCCTTGCCTCCTCCTCGCCTCGCCTCGCCGGCTCGCCCCCCTTGGAACCCGACGCTGTTGCTGCTGGCCGCTCCTCGCCTCGCCTCGCCTTGCCGGCTCGCCCTTGCAACCCGACGCATTCTAAGGTAATTTCATAATAAGGTAATTTCAGTTTCAGATATATATATGATTGCATAATAAGGTAATTTATATATATATATGATATGATTGCAACAAATTATATATATATGATTGCATAATAAGGTAATTTCAGATATATATATATATATATATGATTGCAACAAATTCATTCGAAATGTATTCTGCATTCTGCTGCCTTTACAATTTTAGATATACAAATTCATTAGAAATATAATTTAATATAGGTAATTTCAGATATATGTATGATTGCAACAATTTCTTTAGAAATGATTGCAACAAATTCATTAGAAATTCATTAGAAATGTAATTTCAGATAGGTAATTTCAGATATGTAATGTTGGCATCCCACATTCTGGTTGATGATTAGAAATGATTCATTCGGTGATGGTGGATGTTTGGAACAAATTCATTCGGTGATTAGAAATGATTTTGCTGCCTTTCCAATTTGTTGCAATTTGTTATAATAAGCTAAGCTTGTGGCATGCATTCCATAGCATGTTTTTAATGTTCTCAATTTTTGTAGATGCCAACCGAGGTTCAGAATCTGGATCCTGAAGAAGGAAGTAAGAGTGACTCATCACCACACTCTAGCCCTTCTCATGGTCCGCCCACTGATGATGGTCCTATTGGTATGAGCGGTTCTTCTATTCCCTCCCTAACTAATCCGGAATCAGGACCAAGAAAAAAGAGAGAGACGAACGAAAGATCGGGTGTGTGGAAGCATTTCACCAAGTTTGTGGCACCGGATGGCCGTAGGAAATGCAAGTGCAACTATTGTAATAGAGAATATATGGCTCACTCCAAAAGCAATGGGACGAGTTCATTGTGGGCTCACTACGCAAAATGTCCAAACAATCCCGAGGTAAAATCAACGCAAACTCATCTTTATGGTGCAAATAAGGATGGGGAAGGGGGTACTTGGTTGTTGGAAATATGATGAAGATGCTGTTAGAAAGGCTTTGGTTGTTATGATTATTATCGATGAATTGCCTTTCAAGTTTGTGGAGAGTGTAGGCTTCAAGCTTTTCATGGCTATTGCTTGTCCTAGATTCCGTATTCCGTCTCGTTATACAATTGCCAGGGATTGCTTGTCTCTTTATTCTAATGAAATGGAAAAGTTGAAGCACTATTTCAAGTCTACCGGTCAGCAGGTTTCTCTCACAACAGACACTTGGACGTCTGTACAGAGAATCAATTATATGTGTCTTACTGCTCACTATATTGATGAAAAATGGACCTTGCAGAAAAAAATATTGAACTTTAAACCAATCACTAGTCATAAGGGTTATGACATTGGGATGGCAGTAGAGAGTTGTTTGCGTGAATGGGGAATAAATCGGGTCTTTGCTATCACTGTGGATAATGCAGGTTCTAATGATCTTGCTATCGAGTATTTGAAAAAGCAATTTCTTAATTGGAAAACTGGAGTTGCTGGATGTCGATTTCTTCACATGAGATGCATTGCACACATTATGAATTTAATTGTGCAAGATGGTTTGAAAGAATATAAGCAATGTGTAGCTCGTGTGAGAGATGCAATTAGGTTTATTAGGCAATCACCTGCTCGGTTGTCTGCTTTTAGAACTTGTGTTCAGATTGAAGGTATTGAGAGAGGCTTTATTATCTCTTGATGTGCCTACAAGATGGAATTCAACATATCTGATGTTAGATACAGCCGTAAAATTCCAAACTGCCTTTGAAAGATATGGCAGGCAAGATCCGATTTATATGGCTGACCTTAAGAGCAATAATGGGGTTCCTGATGATAAAGATTGGGAGAACGTGAAGGCACTTGTGGCTTTTCTTGAGAATTTTTATGATCTTACTTGTAGGATATCCGGTTCCTTATATGTGACGTCCAACAAGTTTTTTACTGAAATTTGTGAAGTTGAAGGCTCGTTGCAGGAATGGCAAAAGCATGAGGTTTTTGAATTCTCTACCATGGCTATGAAAATGAAAGCAAAATATAACAAATACTGGGGAGATGTAGAGAAAATGAACATGCTAATCTATGTAGCTGTTATTCTTGATCCAACATTCAAACAATCTTACGTAGAGTTTTGTTTGGAAGAAATGTATGGTGAACGTGAAGACGTTGTAACAAGAATGAAAAGAAGGGTGAATGATGCTCTACAAGAACTGTTTGATGATTACAAGCGAAGGATTCAGCCTGAGTCTGGTTCTACTTCTGCTGAATTGAGTTCATTAGAGAGGCAGCAGAATGCCAACGTTAATTCTGTTGGAACCCAGAAGAGAAAGAGGTACGGAATAACTGAGGATCGGTTCAGGAAGTTCGAGAATGTCACAGGAAATGTTGAGAATAAAACTGAACTAGAGAGGTATATATATTTGAACCGAGAGAAACCCGTTCTCCGAGCTTTGATGTGCTTTACTGGTGGAAGATGAACTCTCATCGGTATCCAGTTCTTGCTGCTATGGCTCGTGATGTACTCGCTACTCCTATCTCTACTGTTGCATCAGAATCCGCTTTTAGTACTAGTGGTCGAGTCCTTGATTCATATAGGAGTTCCTTAACTCCTAAATCTATTCAAGCGCTTATTTGTTCTCAAGATTGGCTTCGGAGACAAGAGCTTGGCACTAGTGGTAGTACTACTGCTATGAATGATGAAGATTTGGAGGAGATTGAGAAGATTGAAACTGGTATTCATTAAGTTCATAATATTTTCTTATTGTATTATATTTATCAATTAATTCTGATGTTTCAATTTTTCAGATATGTCACATATTACAATGTGAGTTTCGGACGGTACATTGATCTGATGGTCTTGCCCCCGGAGGCGGCGTGGTGGACCGTGGTTGGTTGGTGGCCCGGGAAATGTTAGTAGTTGCTTGAGACTTTGGATATTTCATATTTGCATTGTGAAAGAATGTTTTTTTTGGATTGAATTGTATGTATGTATTATTTATTTTCGGATGCACTTATTTGTTGGATAAGATTATAGGTAAAAAAACCATGGAAAAAAACATTCGGTTTATTCGGCCGAAAACCAAACCAAACTGAAACCGATCGGTTTCGGTTTATTCGGTTTTATGGTCGAATTCGGTTTGTTCTGTTATTTACCATCCGCGACCGAAAACCGACCAAACCGACCAATTCGGTTCGGTTAAAACCGAACCGACCGAATACCCACTCCTTTAAATGCTCAATATTTAACTCAAATTTTAATAAAAAAGTTTAAAAAATTCATAAAAAATGTATTTTTAATAAAAAATAAAAGAGTTTGAAACAGTAAAGTCAAATTGTATAATTATTTGGGATCGGAGGGAGTATAAAACAACAAAAAAAGTGTAATTTTATTTAAGGATGAAGGGAGTATAATTAATAGATATTGGTTTTAAAAAGTTGTAGAACATCTCTTAAATTATAAATATAATTTAATAATTTATATGTAAATTGTACTGAACACTTGATCTAGTGGTCATACTCTTGAAAACACCAGTAGAAATCTCAAATTTGAGCCTCTGATATTCTAACCCCTACCCTTTTTGTATAAATTTTTTTGTATAAAAAATTATAAGTAAATGATCAATGAACCTTTTTAGTTTTAAATATATATTTTTTCATTTTTTTAACGAAATCTTTCTAATGAATAAAGTTTTTTTTTTTGTTTAAGCTGAGATGATGAAAGGACGAATCTCAATCTGCATGTCGATTTGAAGGTAAAGACAAATCTTGGTACAGTAAAAAAAATGTTTGTTACAATACGATTGGAGAGCACTGCACAGTGCACAGCAGCAGCAGCCAAGGCGCACAGCAGACTAACTAGTGGGCAATGGTTGACCTGTTGACTCCAATGGGTCCGATAACCAGCTCGGTGACTGAACCGGTTCACGTCTCCTCCCTTCCATAAACTTCTGGTAGGATTTCTCTACACTGATTCATTAACGACTACTGATTTGACCAGAAAACATGCATCTTATAAACGCCGTCGTTGCGGCGAGATTGGTGGTCAATACGGCCACCGCCCCGGGTCAACAAGTCGGCGCCGGCGAATCTATCCCGTTCGGATCTTTCTCCTGGTTCCTCTACGCCGGCATCTCGTGCTTTCTCGTTATCTTCGCCGGAATCATGTCCGGGCTCACCCTCGGCCTCATGTCTCTCGGTCTCGTCGAGCTTGAAATCCTCCAGCGGAGTGGTACTCCCGACGAGAAGAAACAAGCAGGTGGAATTTCCAAATAGATGTTTGTTGATTGAAGTAGCTAATTGTAGAATCAATCGCGTAATCTTGCTCGATTTGTTTATTTACTTTGTTTTTTAGCTTCGATTTTTCCGGTCGTTCAGAAGCAGCATCAGCTTCTCGTGACATTACTTCTCTGCAATGCTGCGGCCATGGAGGTGAGTGATCAGACGTTAATTCATTCTATTGGATTGGTTGTAACTTGTAAGTGAAAAGTTCACATGTGTTTCTTTTCATAACATTCAGTCAGAAGTTATTAATGTTCTTCTTCTTGCTTGGTTCTCGAGTCTGCAGGCGCTTCCGATTTATCTGGATAAGCTTTTCAATCAATACGTAGCTATTATTCTCTCTGTGACTTTTGTCTTGTTTTTCGGGGAGGTAATGAATTTCCTCATTTATTTTGTTTGATCATTGATCGGCTGCGTCAGTTGTTTTGAGTATTTGCAGCTTCTTTGCATTTTGTAATCATCATGCTGATACTGTTCCTTCAGGTTATTCCACAAGCTATTTGCACCAGATATGGACTTGCAGTGGGTGCAAATTTTGTATGGCTTGTCCGGATCCTAATGGTACTTTGCTATCCTATAGCTTATCCCATTGGGAAGGTAATTCCTGACACTGTCAAAAAAAAATTCCAAGCATCATTATCTGCCTCAAAATTGTGTTACAATTGTCCTTGCTCTCCTATGCCTTTTCTATATCCAATGAATTGTGGAATCTCTCTAGCTGTAATATAAATTTTTCACCACCTGTTTTGCGATTTATCATGACATTTCTACATGTGAGATTCTGACATTATTTTCTCACACTGATTGGAAATTGGCATGTGTTTCCAGATTTTAGATTGCGTGTTAGGGCATAACGATGCATTATTTAGACGCGCTCAGTTGAAAGCCCTCGTCTCCATACACAGCCAGGAGGTAAGCTGGAAATTGATAACTTTAAGATTATGCATGGGGAAAGCTAAGAAATTTGAAACAATGGGAAAGCTACTGAAAACTCTTTAGCTCTCGGTTACAATTTTCTCTTTTTGTGTTTAGGCTGGGAAGGGAGGTGAGTTAACTCATGATGAGACAACAATCATAAGTGGAGCTTTGGATTTGACTGAGAAGGTGCATTAAGGGACAGAACCAGATTAGTATTGATTCTTTTTATATTGGTGTACTTTAGCTGTTTCTTATAGTTAAAACTTATATATAGTACAGTAAACACGTCTTACTGTTATTATTTTCCTTCTTTTACTTGAAATGTCTTCTACTGCATATCTTCCGATATTGGGACAGACTGCTGAGGAAGCTATGACTCCCATCGAATCAACTTTTTCTTTGGATGTCAATTCAAAGTTAGATTGGTAAGTTTAGTTTTCGGAGATGATGTTTGAGCATGCATATAAAAATAATCTTATTTTTACTGGCTGAGTTTCACAAGAAAACAATGAGAGATGGTATTATGACTTCTAGATCTTCAGAATCCTCTCCAGTATGCTTTTGTTTCATTTCATACTTAGACGATTCAATTTTTTTACAGTCTGTCTAGTGGTTTTCTTCTTATCCTAGAAGTTCCCTTCTTAAAACATACTCTGTAATTCAAGTATGACAAAGTTATATACTCGTATCTTTCTTCCTTCTGTAGCATATCTACATACTTGGTGCTAGACTTTGTCGAGCAAATATTGGATAAACGGCTCATTGGAATTAGTTTACATTTTCTAATACTTCTTTCTTAAAAGATAAATGAGAGGAATATGTCTCACTTATATCACTACAGAATCATATTCAACAGACATCATGATCTATATCGTTAACTTCTTAACTTGGAACATTTACTCAGGGAAGCAATGGGGAAGGTTCTTGCTCGTGGTCATAGCCGGGTCCCTGTGTATTCTGGGAATCCAAAAAACGTTATTGGACTTCTTCTGGTATGATTTGATCATATGATTCTAGCTTAAATTTGGTTTTTGACAATTATGCAGGCCACATTTTTTCCACATATATAATTTGGTCTCATCGTGTTAATTAGGTGAAAAGTCTTCTTACTGTGCGACCTGAAACAGAGACACCAGTCAGTGCTGTTTCCATTAGAAGAATTCCCAGGTATATTATGTCAGTTATCAGCATTGATTCTGTTTATAGCATTAACTACAAAACTAACTTTGCATAATGTGATAATTTTTTCAGAGTACCAGCTGATATGCCATTGTATGATATACTGAACGAGTTTCAAAAGGGCAGCAGTCATATGGCTGCTGTTGTTAAGGTCAAAGGCAAATACAAGAATCCTGGACCTATTGTTGATGGAGAAAAGCCAGAAGAGAGAAATGGCTATACTGTAGAGTCCCAACTTAACACTCCATTGCTATTCAAGCATGAAGGAAGGGAAGAAACTGTAGTTGTTGACATTGACAAGTTTCAAAGGCCTGCAAATTCATATGGACCACCTCATTCATATGAGGATATTGAGGATGGTGAAGTCATTGGTATCATCACCCTAGAAGATGTATTTGAAGAACTTTTGCAGGTATGTTGCCCAACATCTAGCATTCTCTTCATGTATTAGGCACACAACTAAAGATATTCTCATGCAGAAATATCGGATTCCCTGCTTTCTTACCATATTTCAGTTATTCTGTATTAAAGTTCTCATGTTTTCATGCTCCAACCCAGGAGGAGATTGTTGATGAAACAGATGAATATGTGGATGTCCATAAAAGGTAGTGTCAATTAATACACCCTGAATCATGTCCACTGTTTACCAGGATAAAGATAAATGCTTGACCCAATTCGATTCTTGATTTCATTTTTCCATTCAGAATCCGTGTTGCTGCTGCAGCAGCAGCTTCTTCGGTAGCACGGGCACCGTCAAGTCGGAGATTAACTGGCCAGAAGGGAGGGGTAAGTAAATGTTACCACTTTTGATACATTTAAGTGCTTGCTCCCCTTTTGTAAAAACGAGCATAGAGGTGATTGTAGTAAAACAGCAGTTCCATACCATCGATACTTTGTTTTGAAGTATGCTTATGATACATGGGAGCATAACTTTTTTATTGGAGCCCACATTCACACCTAGGAGGCAGATTCTAGTTGAATAGCAATCAATATAGACTAGTCAGCAAGGAAAATAGTTGAGACTATATGAATTTTTTTTTGTCATTCTTAAACAAAATTGACATGATTGGATAATAACATTGTACAATTACCTCACTTGTTATACCAATGGTTAAGCAACTAACCTATGATCCCATATTTGTTTGCTTTGTGGCATTGTCAGGGTCCCCAGCAAAAATCTGGTCTCAACCTAAAAAAGGTTGGCGAGGTTGATTCGAACCCTACAAGACCAAAGGAGTCCTAATAAGACTCTTCATCAAAAGCTGGTTAAGCTAGCCTAGCATTGTCACCATGTATTTCATACTGAGATGAGCTTGTCATTGTCCATGAATGATCATGAGGCCAAAGACAAATAACACGACAGGTACGTTGAGATGATTTGTATCATTATGAAGTTCTTGTCAATTGTTATCGCATGTAAATCAGATCAGCAGTTTAATTCTCTCAGTATCCAGCTTCAGTTTTGTCCGGAAAAGCTATTGAACAAGCAGGAAAAGCAGATATGTGACTTGCATGTTATCTCTTGTAATGTACTCCTCCTGTCCGTCCTCAAAAAAATGGTCCATTTGATTTTGATGTTTCAAATTGCAATGTTTGACTTATTTTTTTTACAAAGATAAATAGTGAAATAAAATTCCAAAAACAATACTTATATTTAGAAAAAGTTTGTTGCAAATTATGATGTATATGAATTATTTAACTTTAAATGTCTAAACATTTATGAAAGATTAAATACTGTAAAACAGTTTAAAAAATGGGTCAATTTGTAATACTAACAAACTAATACTCCATCCGTTCCACAAAGATTGTAGACTTTGACTTTGATGTTTTGTTTTTGAGTGTGTGACTCAAATTAAATATAAGATATATAGCAAAAAATAATTCTAAAAAAATATATATATTTGGAAAATTCATATTACAAATTATGATACTTATATAATTTATTCAACTTTCTATATAAAAACATTCGTTAAAAAAAACATAGATTAAATACATGAGAAACAACAAAATAAAGTTGATAATTTTTGTGGGACGGAGGGAGTAAATTTTTAGATTTCCCCTCTGCTCTTTATCTCTCTCCTCTCAATTTCAAACATGTGTTTGTTGTGATAGCTAAACTCCTCTGCGGTAGAGGTTATAAAGAATTGAGCTAGTTTGAGCTGACTCGAGTTTAAGCTCTAATCTATCTTAACGAGTCTAGTTTCACCAACTTCAAGGTGAAATTACAATTCATGTAACAAATGGGTCGATCTGGAGCTTGGGTAGTGTATGGGCACCTTCGAATGTTTGTTCTGAGGGCATCTTCGAATGCCAAGAAGTCCACCTTGTCTGGTTCGTGGCCTTGTTAAGCCGTTGGGTTTCATATCGAGCTCTTGGTTTATTTGGGCTTTTGGCCATTATCTACTATAGAGAAAAAAGAAAAGAAAAAAAAAAGAAACTACTGTCACTTTGATATGAGGAAGTAGTAGGCTATTGTTGTGTTCGCATAAAGCATATTGAATTATAGTATAGATACTCCCTCTTGGTCCAAGTTGTCAATTTTATCATTTTAGATTGTCTCACAAAGTTGTCAAGTTTCCTATTATCTTACATCATGCATCTACAAAATTTCTTTTTCATCTCACCCATCTTAAAATTGGTGTCACCAGATTTTTTCTTTCTTTCTTTCTTTTTTTCATGAAGGCAAAATTGTCAAAAGATAAATTTTCAACTACTCACCCTAATCTCAACACAATCAAACCTACAACCTTTTGGGACGGAAGGGTACCAATGGCCAAAAGGCCCAAAGCCTTATATGCCCAAAAGCTCAAATAAGCTCAAATAAACCCAAAGTCTGATACGAGGCCTAACGACCCAACATGACCCTAAACCAGACAAGGCATCTTGACACTTATCCGAAGACTCAACGTCCGGAGATACACTCTTCAAAGGTGCACAAAAACCAAACATCCGGAATTGCCCATATCCGAAGGTGCCCCGACAACACTCAAGTCACCATTAATGAAGCTTGTACTTCCTGTCATCTTGACACATGATCTCTGTCATAATGCTGACAGAAGACACACATGTTTTTTCCCTTACAAGCGTACAGATTGGAGGCATTTGGAATGTCAAAACTCTTGCCCTTCGGAAATTATACAATTGCCATTGGAATAATTCCACTATAAATATCCAAGCCATTTATATCTCCAAGACTTCATGTTCATCCTTCTGCATTCTCTCTACTTTCTCACTTTAATATTGCCTAGTGACTTGAGCGTTGGAACCACTATCAATCAGAAATAATACGGTTGACCCAAGCTAACCCTTTGGTTGCTGACAAAGCGTAAAACAACTATGGTTTCCATCATATCCAAGACCAGGAACCAGCTTAAATAGAAGAGTGTGACCATCCCACCAGTTGGCGGACCACCATGTACTAATTATTACTATAAAAATATGAAATAAAAACTAAAAAGTAAAAGAAAATATTTAATACTTTTTTATTCTTGAATTGAAATATATATATATATATATATATATATCGTCCTAAATATAATGCAACACTTTCACTTGACACAGAGATTAAGAAGAGAAAATTTTGATAATGACTTTCCTATTTTCTCTATATTAAAAGATGTAATCAAACACAGAAATCGAGGAAGAACAATAAAACTAAATTAACTGTAACGATATATATTCCAAGAAAAAAAATAAAAGAATTTTATTATTAAATAGAAAATTTTACCTGAAGAAGAAATAGATCCATTATTTTGTAGTATTTTATTTATTAAATTTTAGAGATACGAATGATTTGATAAATTGGTACTATATAAAAAGTTATCAAAAAGTAAAGTGTTGTATTACTTTTGGGATGTCCTCAAGAGGGAAGTGTTGCAATACTGTGGGAATGATGAAGTATATACACATTTATTTTTATGAAAACTTTTGAAAATTTTGTCAAATTCTCTCTTAGAAATACCAAACCAATTTTCAAATACTTCGCATTTTTCTCCAAAAATATTCACTACTCCAACTCTAGATCTCAGGAGATGGCGACTTATATAATCATATTAGTGGATAAACTTTTCGTAATCCTTCCCTCCTAATTCTCGATTCATCACGATAAGACACTTCACCGACGATTTTAATCGTTTCATTTATAGTAACCTTTTTTTATTTCCTCCCACTTTCTTTTTTATTCTAAAAAGAAAAATTGGATTTATTATACGTAAATTATGAGCTCTGGGCCGGGCATCGATTAAAATTAAATGCAATAGTTTTCCGAGTTTTTCATTCTCCAGATCGGAGAAGAAGCATCTCGTAATTCCCCTATCCAGAAACGGTGATTGATTCATCATTTTTTTTAATCTTTTTGTTAATCGAGTTGTTGTTTATCTTGTAATTCCATACAGATGAAATCCTAGGGTTTGGATTTTCTCCGTGATCTTCTTTTGGTAATTGACGATGATGTCGGTGCTTGAGTTTGATCGATGGTTTGTGGGTAATTGGTTTATGGAATGGATTTTAATTATGAGGGAACCTGGGATCCGTGAAACCCTTATTTCTTGTTGTGTTTGTATGAATAGGGTTTTTGTCGATTATGCGTAATTGTTCTCCCCAAGCAGAACTTCATTGTCGTTGGTTGGTCGGTGAATGAATTTGGATCTGTCCTGGTGTAGAGAGGAACAACTGACGCTGATTGGAGAATGATCCTTTTGTACTTGAGGCTTTCTTGGGAGAGTCTGTTCTTTTTATTTGGATGAATTTTGAGATTGATTCTCATCATAGAACACCCCTAACATTGTGGGTCATAAAATGGTTATAATGACTTTTATTTTTGTTAGCAGTCTCTAGCATGGTTGATCAGCTAACCTTTTAATGGTGAAACAGATTTACTATTCGTGTGTGCTGCCAGTAATTTTGGTCCTGCTGTTGCTTTTGTTTGCTGGTGGCCTGATGTGAACTACTTCTATGTAGGTCTGATTGTGCTGGCCGAAACATGTCTCAGTACAGGGGTGATGATGCTGAATACATGGCAGATGAGTATGAAATGGAAGATGTAAATGATGACATGGATGAAGAGTTTCGTGGCAGAGATATGGCTGGTTCCGACTCAGATGTTGATGAATATGATTATTTGGTGTGTGATAGGCAGTATAGTTTTTTTTCTTTGTGGTTTAAGCTATCTTTTTATATTGCTTGAAAACTTTGTTTTCTTTGGATGTTTATCTTAGTTTTTATGGAAGAAATTATATGTGTTGTTTTTCTGTAGCCTGGTAAAATATCCGATACATCTGCTGCTGAGGCTAGAGAAGGGAAGGATATCCAGGGCATTCCCTGGGACAGGCTTAGTATCACTCGAGAAAAGTACAGGCAAACTAGGCTGGAACAATACAAGAACTATGAGAATATCCCTCACTCTGGAGAGGGCTCTGGAAAGGTCGGCGACTCATTACCTTCCTTTTTTTTTTCCCTGCCATTGTCAGTTTTGATTAGTGAGTCATAATACCTCTTTCCTTTTTTCTTTCTTTGGATAGGATGTCAAAGTCACTAAAAAGGGTGCTGTATACTACGAGTTCAGGCAGAATTCGAGATCTGTGAAGTCCACCATACTTCATTTTCAGGTTTCTGAAACGATTAGTCCCAGGCCCCGTAAATCTGCTTGCCCCTTTTTGTTGTACTGTTTCATTTGTTAGATGATTCTCTTTTGTTTATATGCTTAGATATTAGCCAATGAGTTGATTAGTTTTTTTTTTCCTTCCTGGCTGCTAGCTCATTAGTTATGTGAGATTACAAGAGTTTATCTCCCAGATGGTCAAAGAACGGTCTTTTGTTCAACTTAAGTGAACATGGCTTATCTCTGCAGCCTATCTTTTTTAAACTTTAGTGAACGTAGGATATCTTGTGGTGGCAATGTGTTCTAGAAGTCTTTTGATTCTCTGATGTAACTGACTGTGAGTGGCTGATTAATTTTTTAAATTATGATATTGTTGCAGTTGAGGAACTTGGTTTGGGCTACATCAAAGCATGATGTCTACCTTATGTCTCATTTTTCTGTTGTACATTGGTCTTCATTGACCTACAGAAGAAAAGAAGTACTTAATGTTGCAGGGCATGTTGCTCCATCTGAGGTTGGTCTTCTGGCCTCGGTATGAGTTTGTTGTACTTGTATTCTAAAATTCTTTCCTGATTAATTTAATGTGTTTCCATACAGAAACATCCTGGAAGCTTGTTAGAAGGCTTTACACAGACACAAGTTAGTACTCTTGCCGTGAAGGATAATTTTCTAGTTGCTGGAGGATTTCAGGGAGAACTAATCTGCAAGGTACGTTGAGAACCTCAGATTTGACCTTGAGCTTGAGGTAGTCATATGCGATGTCCCAGTTCTTAGTGGTCATTATGGGGCTCTTATTGTAATCTGCAAGTGCCTAATCAGCTATTCGAAAAAGTAATTAGTTACTTCTATGATCCGATGTGCAGCATCTCGATCGACCAGGTGTCATCTTTTGTTCCCGGACAACTTATGATGATAATGCAATTACAAACGCAGTGGAGATCTACCACAGTCCTAGGTAATTGCTTTTCCTCTATGTAATCAAGCCTTTTTCAGATGTTGCAGTTGAGCTGATTCTCCATTGTCTCTGGCTAGTGGTGCACTTCACTTTACTGCCTCAAATAATGACTGTGGAGTTCGGGACTTTGATATGGAGAAATACCAACTATCTAGGCATTTTCGCTTCCCATGGCCTGTGAACGTGAGTCGTTTTTTGTTCCCTCCGCTGTTAATCTGAACTACTCGTTGCTGCTGCCTTATTCTTACTGTGATAAACTTCAGCGATGTGTTTATATCTAATGCTGGATAAAGCTGTTTGTTTTATTTGTGTTTTCTGACCATTTGTTTTCATGAAATGCTTGGTTTATTAGAATAGATTTATCAATGCTGTCTGTGTTTAGCTGACCTTTTCTTTTATTTACTACTTGGGTCTTGATAAAGGATTTCATTTTATTGTGTTTTTGCTTTGGGTGGGGTGCTGTTACATCTGCAGCATACTTCTTTGAACCCTGAAGGGAAACTTTTGCTGATAGTGGGTGACAACCCTGAGGGTATGTTGGTGGACTCTAAAACAGGAAAGGTACGGTATCCACATTTGTAGCGGTCATTGCTACCTCCATCTCTGAAAAGACTTATCTTAAGGATCTTCTTATTGAAGCTTTGAGTTGATGCAGACATTGATGACCTTGCATGGGCACTTGGACTTCTCATTCGCATCAGCATGGCACCCTGATGGCATCACATTTGCCACAGGGAATCAAGACAAAACATGCCGGATATGGGACATCAGGAATTTGTCCAAGTCGCTTGCTGTCCTGAAGGGTAACCTCGGAGCAGTACGGTCTATCCGCTACACATCAGATGGCCAATACATGGCAATGGCTGAACCGGCCGACTTTGTCCACATATATGATGTCAAAGGCGGGTACGAGAAGGAACAAGAGATCGACTTCTTTGGTGAGATATCAGGTATATCATGCAGCCCAGACACAGAGTCTCTCTTCATCGGCGTCTGGGATCGAACATACGGAAGCCTCCTTGAATATAACCGTCGAAGAAATTATTCATACCTCGATTCCCTCATGTAACTTGAGTCATGCGGTTTGCAAATAAGCGCGCGCCTTCATGACCGTGGTGGAAGGAAGGCGTTCATCTGCGTAACAAGGGTGAGAGAAGCTTAGATGTAAATGTAAAATGTATTGTGTAAACTGTGTAGGACGTTGTGGTTCAATTAGATCTTCTGCCACTTGGGAGGGGGATGATGATGGATGTCATAATTGATGATATGGTGGTGGGTTTAGCTGAGTGAGGGACTGTAAAGAAGGTTGAGGGAAGAAAAAAAAAGGCTGCATTGCTTTATATTATGGGCTTATAGGTTTGTTGAAAACTACAGGAGTCAGAAGTTTACCATCTCCTTCATTTTTCTTGCTTTAGAAGCTTAGCTCACAAGTTACCAAAGTTTACCATCTTTCCTCTGCTCTGTTGTGTTAGGTAACAGGATTTGAATTTCTGATGTAGACATGGTAACAATCTATTGACATGGTATCTAAAAGTATTTACAGTACTGAATAGGAATTCCTACATATAATTGGGCTAGATTTTTAGCTCTCAGCCTTTTCAGTTCCATCCTTGTTTTCCAATCAAATTTTCCAGTAATTTTTCTTCGTTTTGTTTTTCATTTGATTATTGGACACGAGAAATAAAGGGTAAAAAATTCTCCATTTTAATTTTTTTTTGTAAATATTTAGATATATAATTAGTTAATTATGATGGAAACCCAAATTTTAAAGAATTTTAGTATTAATTTGGTGAATTTTATTTTGAAGTTTTCCAAAATTTGAAAAACAATATTTTTCATCACCAAATGAGTAGTTATATATCCAAACTTTTCCATATAAAATTTTCTGAAGTAAATGGATCCAAAGCAATCAATCACCTTTGTCTAAATGGTGTTGCGAGATCACAAAAGCAACGGAGCATAAAAATGCATGTGCATAAAGACAATCAGTGCCGTTTAAAATTGATAATTTTGTGAAGAAAGTAGAGGTATTTTAAATTTAATGTTGGTGTATTTGAGGAAAAAAATGAACAATGAAAAAATTGGAAAAACCAAAAAATACAAAAACAAAAAGAAATGTCAAAAGAGGTGAACCCGTTATGGATAGGGGTATTGAACCCGACGTGAATCGAACACGCAACCTTCTGATCTGGAGTCAGACGCGCTACCATTGCGCCACGGATCCCTTGGTATTTAACTTCTCTCACAATCTATATTTAGAAGGAATTTACAAAGTGGGCCAGGCCCAACACAGAAAACAATAAAACAATGCCAAATCAGACATGAAAATCTAAAAGCAAGTGATCCAGAAACAACCAATAAAACAATGCCAAATCAGACATGAAAATCTTTTAATCCCCAAATCACATCCTCACAACACAATCTCTCCATATCCCCTCACCTATCTCCATTCTGCCACTCTCCCTTCATATCCTAATTTTCTAACCACACAACCCAACCCAACCTCCAATTTCAATAAACCAAATTCCAATTCAACCCCCACTTCTCATCTCCACCACCACCAGCCATCATGGCAGCCTCCTCCACTTCAGCCCTATTCACCCCAAAAAACCCCACCACCGCCATCGCCACCTACCGTGGCCTACGCCCCCTCTTCACCACGGCCTCTTTCCCAAGAACCGCCTCATCCTCCCGCAGGCCCACGACCTTGTCCATCAAAGCCGAGCTGAACCCATCGGTGGTTATAAGCCTGAGCACGGGCCTGTCTCTCTTCTTGGGCCGGTTCGTGTTCTTCAACTTCCAGCGCGAGAACGTGGCGAAGCAGGTCCCGGAGCAGAATGGGCTCACCCATTTTGAGGCCGGCGATAAACGGGCCAAGGAGTACGTGAGCCTGCTCAAGTCCAATGACCCAGTTGGGTTTAACATTGTTGATGTACTCGCTTGGGGCTCCATTGGACATATTGTTGCTTATTATATTCTTGCCACTTCTAGCAATGGATATGACCCAAGCTTCTTTTGATGATGATCATGTAAAATCATTACCATGATCTTGCTCTACATCTCCATTTTTCTTTGTTTTTGTTGTGACCTTCATCATGCCCATGTTATGTATAGGTTTCCATTTGATCCATCTTTTGTATAATGTGGCCTTTTTTCTCAGATGATTTCATATTTTTATGGAGGAAATGGAGGAAAAAAACTATTGAGTGGACTTGTAGCTTAACAAGTTATGATTTCCCTATAAGATTTCGATATCTATTTTATTTAGATTTATGTATAATTTTGAGTAATAAATAATAATTATAGAAAATGTTAAATAAAATTTTAAATATAATAAGAATATGACTAAAAAAGTGTATTTGAAAAAATAGTAACATATGGAGTTGTTTATTTCTTATCTAGAATGTCATTGTGTCATTCAAATTAATTGAAAAATATTCATTGACCAGTTTAAATTGCAATAAAGAAAGTGGAAAAAACCAATAGGCTAACTATGACCTGCATATTTCTTTTCATAGGAATATCGTAGTACAACATCCAGAAACCTTTCAAGACAATTTATTTAAAAAACAATTACAGAGTTTTAGGCCTCCTAATTCTTTTAAACTTTTAGGATTTTACCCGAAACTAGGATAACTGAAAGTTTATACTAAATAAATTGATTGTTAATTAGTTTTCTTTTCCAGTAGAATATTTAATGTGACAAACAAAGTGCCACCCACCTATACTCACCACAACCAATTTATGGGATTTACTGTTCACGGTTCTTAAATTTTGTTTTCACTTTTTTTTGGCGGGGGGTGTTGGTGGTGGGGCGACGGAGGGGATTGCAGCGACGAGGTTTTCAATGAGAGTCGTCACCAATCATTTTATGTAGGTCGAACAGAAACCTAAAATGGTTTGCGAAAGATCCGAGAATATCTTTAGTACTAATAAAGTTTTGTTTTTAAGTTTTTTCTTCATCCATGGTCATTTTTATGATTATTTGACCATTTTACCCTTTCAAATGAATGATACAATAATGAGTATAAACTGATTTTTTTTCTAATTATACCATTTACACTCTCGAATTTTAAAATTCTACAAATAAACCCTCCTATCTACCTTAAACTTTTCAACTCCACCTATCTCAACCACCATCCAACCCACCACTGTCGGACGCCACAGACTGCTGCCTGAAAGCCACAGGCCGCCGCTGGAGCACCACGAGCTTGCGATTCGCGGCCTAGGGCTCGCGCAATTTGTGCCTTTAGGCCGGCGATTCGCAGCCTAGAGCTCGTGATTCGTGCCCTTCGACTGGCGATTGCCGCCTTGCGTCAGCCATTCGTGGCCCTGGGCTGACAGTTCGCAGCCCTAAGTACGCGGTTCGCTGCCTTGGTTTGGCAATTCGTAGCCCTTGGCCAGCGATTTGCGGCTCTAGGCTGCGGATCTGCCGCCTAGGCTTGAGTTTCGTGGTTTAAAGGGTGTTTCTAGGCATTCCGGCGAAGGTTGTCGGCGGTCCAGTGAAGTTCCGGTGGTGGTGGATAGGAGGGTAGCATTTTAAGGTTTATAAAAATTGATGAAAAAATTGAAAGTTTGGTTAAACGTTCGGATGATTTTCATATTTTTAAAATTGTTTAAAAGTGCAATATTTTAAAAATTGAGGGCAAAAATGTCAAATAAGACCATGAATAAAAACAAAATTTGAAAACAGGACATTAATGGTATGAAAAGTTAAAACATGACCCTAGTGATATGATAATTAAAGTTATAGGACTATGAGTGCACTTTACCCGAAAAATAAATACTAAATTTTTCTCACATTAATTTCTGCATCACTGCATCAAGTTAAACAGTTGCATTATTTTGGAATGAATAGAGTATTTTTGGAAAAAGAAAACATGCGATGTGAATCAAATACTCCTCCGTCCCACAAAGGCCAGAGGATTTGTTTGGGCACATATATTAAGGAAAGTGGAAGAATAATAGTGTGTTGACAAAATTAACCTCATGAAAAAGAAAGAAGGAGAAGATTTTGTGGACCCCAATTTTAAGTTTAATGGGAGGAAAGAGAAAAACTTGTGGGTCCATGGTGTGAGATAAGAGGATAAAATGGTAAAAATTGTGATAGAAAGTTTACATTTTAGGAAAGTTGTGACAACCTTTGTGGGACCCAATATAGAATGCTGACAACCTTTGTGGGATGGAGGAGTAGTATTTAATTTAAGGGTAAAGTGTACTCATGGTCCTGTAACTTTAATTATTGTACCACTAGGGTCCTGTTTTATCTTTTTGTACTAATAAAGTCCTGTTTTTTTAACTTTTTGTTACTTTAAGGTCATTTTTCGTCCATTAACCGTTAACTTTAACGGATTTGGGGGGAAAATGATCAAATGAGCAACTCAATTGTTTAAAAAAAGTTTATTTACATCCCAAAATTTAAATTTAACCATTTAAGCACTCCCCAACAGTTTTAAACTTAACACTTTAACCCAAATGTTTTAATTAAGTCCAACAACACCCGGCCACCGTCGGGCCGCCGCTGCCGCCACCGGCCAGCCGCCGCCGAAAAATGCCGGAAACGCAAAACAATAGCCAATAACGTAGATCGGGGCCTAGGACAGTCGGATCCCGGCCCAGGGCCGCCAAATCGCGATCTAGGGCTGCCGGATCGTGGCCCAAGGCCGGCAAATCGTGGCCCCAGGCCTGCGATTCGCGGCCTGGCTCGCGATTCGCCAGCCCGGGGAAGCGATTTTCCGCCCTTGGGCCGTGATCTAGCGGCCCTAGGACACGATCCGGCGGCCCTAGGCCGGGATCCGACGGTTTTAGGCCCCGATCAATGATCTCGGCAATTGTTTTTGAGTTTCTGGCATTTTTCAACAATTTTTGGTGGTGGGCGACGGCAGTCGGCGGCTGCCCGACGGTGGCCAGGTGTTGTTGGACTTAATTAAAACATTTGGGTTAAAGTGTTAAGTTTAAAAATGTTGGGGAGTGCTTAAATGGTTAAGTTTAAAATTTGGGGTGTAAATAAACTTTTTTTAAACAATTGAGTTGCTCATTTGATCATTTTCCCCCAAATCCGTTAAAGTTAACGATTAATGGACGGAAAAGGATCTTAAAGTAACAAAAAGTTAAAAAACAGGACTTCATTAGTACAAAAAGTTAAAACAGGACCCTAGTGGTACAATAATTAAAGTTACAAGACCATGAGTGCACTTTGCCCTTTAATTTAACCCGAATTTGATCCGTTTAAACTCAAAATAACCTGAAAATAAATATACATTAAATTGATTCCAACTTGGACCCCACAACCCAACAAGAGCATAATTTGAAGCAATTGAATCGGATGCTTAAAACTAGTGACCATTTGTTTTTGATATATAAAGGTAGAGGATTAAGGAGGTGGAGAGTTGAATATAAGATCTTCGATTCATGTCCTTAATAACTTAATCATTAGGTTAGATCTTCATAACAAAAAAAGATCATCTGATTTCGCTGAATACGAATTAGGAGTTTTGTTTATGTGTTTTGGGTGTAAGTGAACTCCAGAAATCAAAACATTATTGTTTAGTGAAAGTGGGATTCTCTTAAATTTGTTTAGGGCGCCGAGTTGTTTGAGGATTTGGTTGCTAATCTCTTGTGGGCAATTTTTTTTTATGGATCTTGTGGGCAAATTTTACGTATATTTTTTCATCTTTTTATTAATAAATTATCATTACCATTTTTAAAAACTATAAGACCCCAAAATTTATCGTGGCTAAAGAGCAAGATACGTAAAGTAGCACCAATTAAGCAGGTTATGAGCGGAAAGTCTAGGGTTTTTGGTTCGAGGTGGTGCCGTCGGCTCGTTTTAGATGATTGTTTGTGATTCCCCAACGTCTCTGGCCTTTTTCCCCATGCCGACGTCTTGGTTCGCCGAGACTCGTGGTGGTTGGGCTTTTTTCGTCGACATTGGAGTGATGTCTCGGAAGGAGTTGCATTCGTTTCGAATCTCCAGCTCCAATTCCGGGGAGCCCTTCCCGCCGTCTGGGGTGTCGGCCGGTTCCATGTTGGGATCCTGGTCGCCTGTCAGGGTGCTGCCTCCTGGATCGGTTAATTATTGAAGGCCATTGCTTTTTTATAGGAGGTGAGCGAGCTTCGCCGGTCTCCTCTATTAAGGTCACCTAAGTATTTAAGGTATTTATACATTTATAAGTTTAATAATTTATTTAGAAATGCTTATTTATATGTCAAATAATGATAAGTTAAGCTTGTGTACAACTTTGAAGTTAATTGGATTGATTTGAGCAAAGATTAGTGCAAAGGGTATTTTTGTCATTTCACCGAAATGACAGATTTATCAAACATAGGTTTAAGAGGTATAAACTCATGTTATGAAGAATTATGAAAAATTTTAGAACCAAACTAGTTGTAGTTTGGAAGAAAGAGCCATTTTACATTTTAGTGTTTAGTGATCTAATTGTCACTTTGCAAAGTTTAAGACTTAATTGTTCTTGGCACAACTGGTCAAAGCTGACCATTGGGTTGTGAAGAAAGGTACAAACCATATATTGGGCTTATTGGATGAGAACATATGGGTTTTAGGCTTGTTAAGCCCATTGTTGTTGGGTTGGTCTCTAGTAAGGGCAATTAAGTCATTTAATTGTCAAGTAAAATTATCTTCTTCATCTCCTCTCCATTTTCCATCAGCAAACAGATAGTCTCTACTCTCTTTCATGTACAAACAAGCTTCCATTCATCCCTAGCTGAAACTTCATCAAATTTAAAGGGGAAAGGTTGCTTCATGGGTAATTTCGCAACCTAAGGTTTAATCATGATGCCTTGTATTAAGGTAAGAAGCTCTATTACTACAAGTTTTAATTTAAGGTTTGACAGCCACGTTTTCCTTTATTTATAGGTGATTTGGAGCACATTCTTTGGCAATTTTGATGCTCAATGAGCTTAAATAAGCTGCTAGACCCTAAAGGAGGCTAATTGAGCTTTATGGAGCTTATAGTTCCATTTTTTATTTTGGGGATGAAAAAGTTACTGTTCATCCAATTTTATATGCTCAAATCATGATTCTAAGTGTTAATTGAATGCCTTTATGATTGGTTTAGGCATTTAAGTTCAACTAAACACACAAGCTAAGACAATGTGGTACATAGATATAAGGTGGTGGAAGTTGTTATTTGCAGCTTAAGATAAGGGGTTTAAGTTAATGTGTTATGTATTATCTCTGATTTATAAGTGTGCTTAAGATGTTATGAATGCATTAGAGTTGAGATATTAAGCTTTGGTTGAAGATATTGCAAGTTTGGTACGAGATTACACCAAGCTAGTTAAATTTGGCTATGTTGAATTCAAGTTAAACCCTGTACCAAATGGCTTGCTTTAAATTCCTAACTTTTAGTCCGAGACATTCTATATGGAATGAGGAAGAAATAGAGCTTTACGGTTCTGGATTTGGAGCTGTAATGAATAAGTTATGATCATTTGAAATTGGGGTACCAAAACATAATGTATTTACGGGTTGCACTTTCATAACCTTCAAATTGCACCTAAGTTCTTATGTTTTGGTTCACACCCTTCTAGTACTTCAAAGTTAAATATTCAAGAGCTTAAATGCTAAGTTTGGACTAGGAAAAAATATTCCTAGTTAAGGATCATGACTCAAGTGACAAGTGAGCCAAGTCAGACTAAAAGTTTATGAAAATTAGCCATGCATGTCATGGATGATTTAACGGCTCCAATGAGTTGAAGATCAACCAAATATTTTGTCATCTCCTGTACAAAGTATATCTTACCAAGATAAGGGTAAGCATCTTACTAAAGTAAGATGAAGTATAAGAAAGCAAGTAAGTGACAACTACAAAGTTGTCTAGGCAATGACAATTATACTTGAAGGAAAATAGGACGAGACATGGTTTTGAGAACTAGACCCGAACAACAGCCACTGTTCAAGGTCTCAGTGTATAAGTGAGCTCAGTACACAAGTGCACTTGATGCATATCATTGCTTGAAGAATGTCCTACAAGATTACATGTTTCATATGCATTCAACATTGGTGCATTTTCATTCATTATCATTATTATGCATTTATCATTACAATCTTGCAGGTTGGAAACTCCTTACTGAGTATCTTTAAATACTCACACCCTTAAGTTAACTTTTTGCAGATAAGGAGGGCAAGAGGCCTATCAACCACTGAGGGTTGATAAGCTAAGTTCATTAAGAGCGGTACAAGGACCAGTCCGGCTCCAATGGTGAGGTTTGGAGCTAAGGCAAATTTTGATGTACATATTGGTCTAGTACTGTTATGTTCCTAGATGCCTATAGTACAAACTCTACCGGTTGTAAATATGCTAAGCCTCGTGAAATAGCTAGAAGCTAAGAAGGGTTGCTTTTGGGACATGTCTTGGAGTATTATAGGCATGTAAGTAATACTTGAAGCGGATATTTAAACGTTGTTTTTTTGCTAAGGTTGTATCTAGTAGGTTTTAAATGGCTATCCAAAGCCAAGTTGAAGATTTTATAGAATATACAATGCTAATGCCAAGAACTCATGCATGTTACCATTAGGTTAATTACTAGATTGCATGAATGTTTTAATTTATTGCAAGTATTAGGAGCCCATTGCAACAACTGTTTGAGCTAAAATTCAAGCAATAAATTTTGAAGTACATTTCTCATGAAATGTAAGAGGGAAAAGTAATAAGTGAAGCGTTCCCTGACATCCTCCCTGTTGGGCCGCAAAAATCGGCCGGCTTCTTCCTGGGTGATGAAGCCGGAGACAGAGGGCCTTCCCCCCACTCCGCTACTGCTCAGTTGCGGAAATTGGATGGGTGGTGCGCTTTGTTGGGGGACCGCGAACCCACCGGCTCCATCGCTTGGGGCTTTGGTCCGTCACTGGTTGTTGCGATACATGCTTGGGTAAGATTGCTTGATGATGGCCAATAGTGCTGCCATGGGTTAGTTGGGGTTGGATGGATGGATTTCTGGGTTTGTGGATTGAGTTTAATTGTGTGGGTGAGATTTATTTGGTTCATGGAGTGGCTCGGTGGTGTTGGTGTGAGATGGAATATTGCTTTTGGAAAAAGGAGGAAATGCATGATGTTCCGAAAATTGAAGGATGTTACGGTAGGGCGTAACATTGTCTCGTCCTGCCTGTGGAGATGATGTAGTTGGTTCCGGGAGGACGGGGTTTGGAGTCTTCCCCTCCCACCTATGTTTTCAAATTGACTGGTATTTCTCCAATATGGGTGTTTGATATCTTACTCTGAGGTCATTTCTATGGTTAGATATATTCTTCCAGGTGTTTATGTAGGGACCAGGTCTTGTGTAGCTTGCTTCTGACAACTAGTTTGGTGGAGGAGGTCGGTGGCCGGGTATTACGCGAGAGACGTTGCGCACAGATGCCTGTCTAAAGCTAATGAGAGCTATGAAGAGCTTATCCTAACCCGAACTTCTAGCCCAGCCACTTCTAGCGTTGAAGGTGAATGAGTGAAACCACTAGACTAGAGAGAAGTCAATCAATCGTCCATCAGAAAAACTTCCCCCCCTAAAAATGCCTCAACCACAACAACTCGCTGAGAACACAAACGGCCAGTTGAACACAAGGAAGCCCCTCTCTTCTTCTTACCCACCAGCAACCGCCAGGTTCGAAGATGTTTCTCAAAGCTCCGACCTTTTCTGGGAAAAGCTCCAAGCTTTTCATAAATCACTTGGTAACAAATTCAAGTAAGTCCCTTGTGGCATTCATTCTGTCTCCTTCTCTGATGGGTCTTTTATTTTTGTTCCCTGTAGTTGGGTGTGTCATGCATGAGTTTTTACTTGGATGATTCTGTGCTTTTGAAGTTTGATGGAATTCTGTTTGTTTTTTTTTTCTGCCTGATTCTGTATTGATTTTGAATCTATTCAAAAAGATTTCCCTCTTCCTTCAAAATGTTTGATGAATCACCCTATCCGCATGCCTCAATTTTTTTACTGGCTTTTTGAATTTTAACCCTTTTTGTGCTGAAACAATCATCCGGCAAACTGTGAATGAAATGAAGCATTTACCCTTCTTAAATTTTTTTTGAGCATTTACCATATTTTTTATTTGATGGGTGTTGTCATGAATTGAACTGCCTTCATAAGTGTCAGGAAGTATCAAAGTCGCTGCTTCACTGTAGGTTTGCCAGCAATTACTGAGTGATGAAATTTTAGAGTATTTTGAATAGAAAGCATCACGGTGATTTTGTATAACTGGTTCCGGCATGTCATAGCTATAGCTATATAAGTGTTGTAATGCGGAGTAGTTATGATGTTTCCTAACCTGATAACGCATGATCCTTGATGTATTTTGTCTTGAATGCCTTGGTTTTGTAGGATTCCTGTTGTTGGAGGGAAGTCTCTAGATCTTCATCGCCTCTTCGTGGAGGTAACATCTCGTGGCGGTATTGAAAAGGTATAATTTGTATTCATCATATGGCATGATTTAGTAGCATGTCAGATGCTTCTGTTTGCAGTTGTCGAGTCTTCAAGTAAATGTTGTTTCTTAACTTAGGTTTCTTGCAAAATTTGTAAGAGGTTAAAAAATGGACACTTTTTCTCCAAGACCATGTGTGCTATGTGATTCTAAGAATTAGGTAGAAGGGGAAGAATACTTCTGCTGATTGTCAAATTTGTCACCTTGAAACATTTTCAATGCAGTTGATCTGGCTTGAACTCTTTTGGTATTTGCATGGATATATTTTGATCCATGAATATGATACCTCTCTCCTACTCTTTGATGGTTATAGGTGATGAAAGATCGTATATGGAAGGATGTGATTATTGCCTTCCGCTTCCCAACAACCATTACCAGTGCATCGTTTGTCTTGAGGAAGTATTATTTATCACTGCTTTATCCGTTCGAGCAAGCCTACTACTTCCGCAAACAAGTTCCATCCGCATTAAGTTTGTACTTGGAACCTAATTGTCATTTCTCTTCTGCAAACACCCCATTGTTCTTATACGACTTTTACTTGTCCGTTTTTCTTTCTTTCTTTTCTAATTTTCTTCCTGTTACAGATGCTATGAATCTAGAACTTGTTGCTGAGGCAGAAAGCGATGAGGGAGTTGCATCAGAAACCCGATTATTCGGTATGTGGAGGCAAAATACTAGACTAACAGTCACCATTTATTAGATGCGGGACCCCTGGATTTCCATGGGACCACCTTTATGATTGGTGAAGATATCACTGTGACTATGAACTAATCAGGCTCCTATATTTGCCAAGAACCTACCTCGAATGATTCCTCAAATGTGGCATATGACTGCAATCTAATCAGGGCCTTGTGTTGACTGGTTGATTTAGATTGTATAGTGCAGTTTATTGACATTGATGTGCATTTCTGTTAACTCTTCTCTTATGTCCAAAATTATTCTATATGTGCATGCTCTTGCTACTTTTAGGCCTAAAGAACTTGTGTGCAGAAAGTTTAAATCATTCGACTAAAAAGTTCCTTTTCTGCTATTAAGAAAAACTATAAAATCATGGTGATGTTTAATGTAGATTCTAGTTTAGCATTTCTTTTTGTCGCAAAAGGACCCACCAGTAAAAGAATGCTTGCAGGAACTACTGAGTTGCAGAATGGCGCTCCAGTAACTGGATTAATTGACGGAAAATTCGATAATGGGTACCTGGTTACTGTGAAGGTGGGCTCTGATGAACTTTCAGGTGTTCTATATCATGTACCCCAAGCAGTACAACTGCCGATGAGCTCCTGTGCTTTAGATGCTCCACTTGCTCCACGCCGGCGGCGAAAGAGATCTCGCTCAGCTTTGCGGGATCCCTCTCAGCCTAAGTCTAATAGAAGTGGTTATAATTTCTTCTTTCAAGAGAATTATGCACGACTGAAGCCCATGTATTACGGGCAAGAGAAAACCATTACGAAGATGATTGGGCATCAATGGAACAACCTTTCTGATGCTGAGAAAAAGGTGAATGCATGCATTTCAAATATAATCTTTCTACAGCTCTGCTGGTTCTAAATATTTTGCTTGTTTCTTTGAGCAGTTGTTTGGTTAATGATTCTTGGTTCATTGATGTTTTCGAATTTGGGTTTTCCTTTTTTTTGGAAGGAGAGAAAATGATTTTATTGATCTAACTGGAATGAACATCCCTCAGCCTGGCTCATGAAAACCTACTTCTCAAATGATCAGAATTTTGTAGTCCATTTAATATCTAGGAGAACCATCAAGCATCATTAAAAAATCGACATAGATAATGCATGACGAACTTGCTTCACATTCAGCTCCTTTTGTAGGCACCGGCAATCATAAAATATTCACAGAATCTGAGTTCTTTGCTGGATATAAGCACCATAACTTGATCATTGAATCTGTTGGCTGTCTATACTGCAGATATTACCGTCCTTAAGTATCTTAAACATATTTTAGGGAACTACAAGGTTTATTCAAATTTACCTTTTGTCCGATTTTCTGTGTTCATTGGTTTTTTTAACGTTCATTTAATTTTCTAATGTTCTTTGGTTTATTTTGTTTCCTTCTAGAAATTGTATTTCCTCTTCATCTGGTGTTTCTGCTGCGTTCATTTTCTGTAGTTTCTACATGAGCCTAATGAATATGCTAGTGGAGAGAATGAACATAGGAGGAAGAATCTTTAAATAATTCTTTGTTCAAAACAATTTGAATGCAACGGTAACATATGGAGACCATATAGCCAACCTTATGCTGTCAACTGAAATGCCGAATTATGTAAGCTAATTGTTATCTCTATACTTAATATTGGCAAGAAGAAAGAGTAACCTAATTGCTACAAAATTCTGAAAATATCTAGATTGCAGGATCTCCAATAATTGCAGGACTGAGCTGTATGCCTTACGAAAGCAACATTTCCTTTTACAACTTTTCCTTGATTTTAGTGGTGAACAATAAGAAAGATCCCTTAAGTGACAGACTTCCCTTCATCATAATACAATACCTTAATCCTATCTATAATGGGGTTGGTGGCATGAAATTTATAATGAATAATAATTATCTAAAGAAAAAAAGCATAGTGGCCAAGTTTCATGGGAAACTTATCTTGCTTCAAAAAATTGAAACCCACAAAAGAAATATTCTCTAATTCACTATCTTTCTTAGAATTAAAACAGAAAATGACAAACACTAAGAAAATAAATGGCAAACACGAGCTTGATACATTTTTTTTTCTGGAACATTTTAAAATGTTTCTCATTAACTTCAACATCCAATGTCAAGTGAATTTCACCTTGAAAATGTCTTGGAACATTTTATGAGTGTTCTTAGGCAGAAGTTTTGCCAGTTCATGTTCATTAAAATTTTCCATTATGGCTTCTTTATCTTGAAGTTGCTCATAATCTCAAAGCTCTGAATTAATTGGTCCTATTATTTTTTTTTTGTTCCAACATCAACTTGCCTTTGTTCCTTGATAAAGTTTCCTGTTACATAAGGTGTCAGTTTCATCATTCATGCTCTTGGTTCAACTTCCTTTTATTCAGCACTTCATATCCTTTATGCTCCATCTTTAAGAAGTTTTTTAAACTTGTGTAGTTGCTCCAAGGTCAGACAAAGCTCTTTTAACCAACAGTGAGCTGATATCTATTTTTAGACCTGATAATCAATGCTAGAATTTATTCTCAATAATGACAGACCATCCATATCCTATAGTACTATAATAATCCAAAATACTACTAATAATAATAACAGTAATTATCTATCTATTGTGTATGCATCACTTGTGTTCTGCGAATAATTTTTATTTAATTTCTCCCTCTAGCTTTTGAGATAAGAGTTGCATTTCCTATGTCTTTTCAAATTATGGAAATTACCCTTTTCACACCAAAAGCAAAGCTGGATTAGTCAGCCATGACTCTTCTGGTTTTGATTGATATGGAAAGGAATCTTATATGTTTGAGAAAAATTGCACTCTGAAAACATAGAACGTTGTTTCTGTTGGACTTTTGTGTTCAGGCTGGTTCTGATCTGAGGTTACTACCAAATATTTTTTCTAAAAAAGAAAGAAACAAAGAACTGTTTGATACCCTCACTGGAACCTTTTCGAAATCAGTTGCTTCATTCTAGTAGTTGTGGATGTTTGGGAATGATTTTTGTCAATTATATTGACTTTCTTCTTGTGCAGGTTTATCAGGAGAAAGGGGTGAAGGACAAGGAGAGATACAAGGCAGAAATGCTGCAGTACAAATCCACCTATGACGCAACGCCGCAGTAGCTTTGGTCAGTAGTATAGTTCACATCAAGGTCTCACTAATTGTGATTCTCGCGACTTGTGTTGCTGCTGCTGTTGTTGTTGTCGACATTGTTGTTGGTTGGTTGGTATGTTTTCGCCTTCGTTCGATCTCATGGCTTGAGCCAACCACAGAGGTTGGTGCACAGCAAGTTTTGTAGCAGTTGACTGGAATATTTTAGAGCCGATTTGGCAGCACTAAGTCGGATTAAGCCATTAGATTAATCCCCCGGCTTATTCTCATACATGAAGAATTATCAAGAATTCATCTTGAAATTAGGTAAGTTTATGGTCAATGATCATAAATCTACTGGGAATCAGCAAAGCTAGCACAGTTGCGTCAGGCATGTTTTTACTGTACATGTGTTTTTTAGTAACAGACAGACAGGGATTAGATTACATCACTGCCGGTACAGTCATCAAGTTGTTAGTTGGTTCAAGGGCAATTCTGGCATTTTCACAAAACATGGAGACAAAATAGATGTTTTCCGCTTTAGATTCATAATAATTTACTAAAGGGATTGAATTACGTACCGTGATATATGAACTTTTAAAATTTTCAGAAATATTAATTTAAGGAATCGTTTATGAAATCGTTTGATATATATATATATATATATATATATATATATATATATATATATATATATATATATATATATATATATATTTGAGAATGAATGACATTTCGTTCAATGTCGAACAATATGAGACTGATAAACAAACTAAATTAGTAAACTTTGTCCGTGGTCTTTTAAGTTTCAATTTTGTCCTATTTAAATCTCATTTTCGTCCTTTAAGTTACATTTTTGTCCCAATTAAGTCTCATCATTCTTTTTTCCCGTTAAATTGAAGGTGTTTATGTAAATGACCAACTCTAATATTCATTCTAACCCTTTATCTTTTAAATATACACATATTAACCATTAATAGTTTAAAATTGACAACCCCGCCCCTACCTTTCTCTTCCCAGCAACCAATCGTTCTTTCCAAAGACGCCCAACTCTGTCGATGTCGCCCTCACCACCGCACCCTTCCACATCATGGCTTGCCCGCGCCACTACACCCTTCCCCACCCAGCCCGACCTTGCCTAACCCAACCTCATATCAACACCATCGTCCCAGCCGCAACGGGGCCTTTAGCCACTGAACTGCACCTTGCCGCTGTCATCGCCAAGGCTCACCAGAAACCACGAGCCACAAGAACCGGAGAAATCGTTTCATCGGGTAAAACGACGCCGCCACCGTAGCTTCTCGGATGGGTTCGAAAGATCCGTGACAGCCTCCTATCAGCAGTAGCAAATCGGCCTCGACAAGTTGCAAGCGATCGATGGTGGCTTCGAGCATCCGCTCTCACCACCTTCGGTGGGTATTGAGGAGGAAGATTCTGACACTGGGTGGGCTGGGGAGAGGCTGGTTGGGTGGGCTAGGGAGAGGCTGGTTGGGTCGGTAGCGGGGTGGGGGTTGGTGTGAATGGGTATGTTGGGTTGGTCGGCAACAGGAGGCATGACACAGTTGGTAAGGGAAAGAGGGAGAACGAGGCCAGTGGTTGGTGTGGGTTAAATGGAATATTTAGGTTAATTTGTGTATTTTTAAAAAGAGTTAGGGTTAGATTGTAAATTAGAGTTGGTCATTCACATAAACACCCTCAATTTAACGGCAATTCAACGGAAAAATTAACGCTGAGACTTAATTGAGACAAAATTGTAACTTAAAGGACAAAAATGAGCCAAATTCTTAAAATGGAACCCAAATATGAAAAAATTGAAACTTAAGGGACTACGGGAGGAGTTTACTCCAAACTAATTAGGGATTGAACCCAAGGACTAAGTGAGCTCTAATCATGAAGTGAGCATTATTCAGATCACTAAACCAAACACTTGGAACTAGAGAGTTCAAAAAATCAGAAAACATCCAATAAATAGAAAGCTTAAAAGACCAAAAGAAAAGTGATACAAGACAGTAAAAGTCTCGTGCCACCAAAGGAGGTTAATCAGCAGATGCACGCGATGATCATAAGTTCTTTCAAAATGTCTCATGGATTGAAACATGTTTTCTTCCGCAGAGGCTACCGACCTCCTCCACCAAAACTCCACAAAGTGGGATAATGAGAGTTTATTCCTTGCAAGAAATCCTGGGAAGAACATAAGACCAATAAAGCCACCAGCAGAAGAGCCATTCCATACCAGTATAGATACCCTGTAGTCTGGCACACCAAAGTCCATTTTGATTTCGGAATGGTTGAGGCGGACTTTAAACCCCAACTACCCAGGAAGAAACCACTCACTGGTCTAGGTAGGGCGAGCCCTTGCTCTACCCTGTCGTACCATCGACCAATTCCTCCCGCTCGTCCTTCGCCAGACCAAGGCGAGCCTTCTTCCTTCCATGAGCCACATCTACATCCCGCCCCATGTGGACTCCCTCTCTTCCCTCCGTTTTTAGCCCATATACGCAGCCTCGAGCAGCAGGAAAAACCAGCAGCAAACATGGAGCAGGAGTAAAATCCGTCAGCGGTCCTACGTTTTATGTTTTTGACCTATTTTGGTCTCATTTTAAGTTTTTGACTTATTTGGATCCTAAATTTATAATTCGTGCCCTATTTGAGTCATTTCCGTTTATTTTCTCCGTTTAAATGGACGGTAATATGTGAAATGTCGATTTTACCCTTCATAAGTTAGAAATTTTACCATCAACTAATTACTATTATGGACTCTATATTTTACATCAACCATTCCACCCCCAATATTTTTGAAACTTACACAATCACCCCCAAACTTCACAAAGCCTCCACCTTTGTCATCTTCTCCACCTTTGTCTCTCCGATTGGAAGATGTGCTAGAAACGTAAAAAATCTAGAGGGAAACGATGATGTTTTTTCGACTTCATCTCCGACGCTCGAAATCGACGTTGACGTCCGCTTCTCCCGAATCTCTTACTCGCCTTCAAACTCCGGCGACCACGGCAGCCCAAGCATCAGGTCAGTCGAACCATCAACCTATCTCATGCTTATGCAACTTTGCCGATCTGAAATCCGATCCGGAAGCTGCGACATAGTCTAATTTCTGCTTGAGCGTCAAGTTGGCAGATCTAGCCTCGACCGTTCGAACGATCGTAGCTTTATCTGGATCGTGGTGTTGGCGACAGAGCTCCGGCGATGTAAAGGCAGGAGGCTAGAGTTGACTGGGAATGGGGAACCAAATCGGGAGGCGAGGCCCATCGCGACAAGCCTCGATTTTGCGCCGGAGTTTGAAATCGCTGCACACACTAGCGATTTTGCGTTAGTTTTTGATTGGGCTTGATTTGTTGAAGCTTGAGCTCAATTCCTTAATCGACGGAGTTGGAGGTGAACCGGGAGGCAAGTAGAGCGGCGAGAGGCAAAGGAGAGATAGATGATGAAGGACATCGGCGGGAGGGCGCGATGAGCGGCGATGGAGAGGTGTTGGTGGACTGGTTTGGTTAATTCACATAAAAAACAAAATAATCCTAATTAATTAGCTAATTACTCCGTTAATCCTTTAATTCAGGATTAATGAAGAAATTAGCTAATTAGTTAGGATTATTTTTTATATTTTTTATGAGAATTAGGATTATTTTGGTTTTTTATTTTTCGTTAATATCAAGGATTAATGAAGAAGATTTGGTTAATGTGAAAATTTTTAAACTATTGGGTAGAATTGTTTAAATGTAAAATATTGAGGTGTTTAATAGAAATTAGTTGAGGGTTAAACTGACATTTGGTCATCACCATCCATTTAAACGGAGAAAAAACGGAAAAGACTCAAATATGGCACGGATAATAAATTTAGGACCTAAATAAGTCTAAAACTTAAAATTAGACCGAAATAGGTCAAAAACATAAAACTTAGATCGCCGACGGATTTTACTCCATGGAACAGCGCCACCACCGATCCCCAACGAAGCAAACCACCAGGGTGGGGCCCCGGGATAGCAGCGGTTCCAACCTACCAAAGGACGATCGCCACAAAAGTAGTGATTCGACGAGCGCTTAGAACACTTCTCCACGGGCCGTCCGTGCCTCGCGAACTATAGTGGTGGCGGCCCAATCGAAGATGAGAGAATCTCGACGAGGCGCCCCATCGCCAGGGTTGAAAACGGGCCTCGCCATTCTCCAAAACCAAAGTAGTCCGAAACACGCAGAGCAAACAGGAGAGATCAAATTGGTGTGGTGGACAAACGCAAACTCCACAAAATCGAGAGGAATGAGAACCCTAGTTTCGCCAAACATTCCTCCATCCAATTTGAAATCGTTTGATATTAGGACAAGAGTTTAGGAAAATCTCCAATCATCATCATATATAATGATTTCTCAAAACTTCTCATGTTAAAAGGGTTCTGTCGCAATATCAGGTTTCAAAGAAACCCTCGATATTGAGTGCAATCGATAAAGTCATAAAAACCACCATAATTTAACTAGAAGTTCAAAACTCCCACGCTTTAAAATCCTACAATTCCACACTGTTCGATTCTTCCGCATCCCACAACCGCCGCCTTGTACATCATCGAGCTGCAGTTCCTACCACCGTCACCAATTTGTTGCGCCCCACCGAGATGTTGTTGTCCTGCCATCAATTTGTGCTCATCGCCGCCAATTCGACGTTGTGGTCATTTTTCCGAGCCGGCCGGATCGATGGCATCGATGGTGGCAAATTTGTAGGTTTGTGAAGTAAATTGGCCTCAAATGAAAGCAATGGTGGGTTACCTCGCTTCGACAACAGGTGCAAAGAGTTGGTTGGGCTTGTGGGTAGCGGAGATGGAGTCATTTGGGAAGGGTGGGGATTTGTATAGTTTTAAAAATGTGAGGGATTTTCTAAACTTTTACATAAATGAGGGTAATTTTTGAGTTTATCATTGTAACTTGAAATCAGGTTTTGTTAACACCTTTTGATCCTGCAAACAGACCCAGGCTGATACTATTTGATAACGTTTTTAAATATTTGACTCTAATTAACACTAAAATACTATTCTCAGACGATCCTAATTATATGATGTCTATCTTTGAATACTTTGTCCACAGTTAATTTTCATTAGCAGCATACAACTAATGACATTGGCAAACAACGTTTGGGTGGTGTAGTTAACTACAAGAAATTAGATAGTTTTTTTCACAATGTTAATTTGTCATCACATAATTAACCTATACCAGTACTTAAGGGGGTCGATCGATCGAGGATATATACCTAAGCTTCACTAATGGCATGCACTCCTTATATAATTAATGGCTCTCAGGATAATATTATAGGGTATGTGTGTATTTTCGGCCACACAAATTTTGAAGAATATATTGCACAGTAAAATAGAAGATGAGTTTCTTGTTGATAATTTAATTCTTTAGATTGAAAAAAAGAACTTGCTAATACTTTTAATTCCATTTTGAATGATCTCTTTGATGTAAATGAGTGGAAGCTTCCTAAATAAATAAATAAATGTATAAATGGCTTTTGTTCATCCTAGTACTTTCATCAGATATGTTTTGCAACATTTAATTTTTCCAAGTCAATTTAACATTTATGCATCTTGTAGTTAAAAAAATTATGCAACTATTCTTTGGTAGAGAAAATTTTAAAAGTTACGCTTATGTGTGTAAAAATTAAATTTTCGTGGAAAAGAGCGGCGCGACGAAGCATCATGGAGGTCGCACATCCTAGGAGCCCTCGACGAAGGACGAAGCCACTGGGAGAGCCCCACCCTCCTTAACACGTTCTGATTCTTTCCTCGGAGCCTGCCTTCCTGGACACGCTTGCGATTTCACCCTTCCGATCTTTATCTTACTTAATGTTAATCCTTTGGTATTAACAAATGGTATGAAATTATAATGTACTAATATCATGCATATCGGTGTTGTTGTTAATACATATATTTCAACTTTAATAAACTCAGTTAATTGGTACCAATGGTGTAGGTTTTTTATGCTAATATATAACTTGATAAGGTCGGCCTTCCCTTTTTGTTTTCAAGCCAATTTCGGAAAACCATGCATAAGTGGACGAAATCAAAGAATTATAAATTGCTACAAACATGTGATGTGATTACGTGTGAGAGAAAATATGCTTGTATTTTGCGGAAAATTCTCCTAATTCTTTGTAACACAAGTCTTAATCAAATTAAACAAGATCGATACATTAACTTATAATATAATATAATTGTTTATTAATTTTTTTAGTTTAAGGAATATTATATAAAAATATATAGAAATTGGCATGCTAATTAACGTAGCGTGCGTGTATATTAATTATTAATTAAGGATAAGCATGAGAGTATTGGATTAATGAAGCGAAAACACAGAATCACGATTTCAGATTTTCTTGATATTTTCGGGAAGGCCAGAGTAAATGACATCCTGAAATTAGTTTGATTGATTGGGAAACATAAATATTTCCTTACAGAAAATAAACTCTTTTATGTTCCTAAGTGGGAAAATATAAATATTACTTTTTTTTAAAATTGAAAACAGTCCTTTTAAAAAAAAATTCCCCTTGATCCTAATTGATCAAATTACAGATAATTGTTAAAATACAAACAGTCCTTTTTTTTCGGGCAGGAAGTTTTTTTTTTTGATAATTTTTTTACAGATAATTTTGTTTACTGAACTGGTACATTTTTTTACTTTTACTTCTAGTCATCGTACAGAAGTCATTAAAAATCTACATGAATGAAAAAGAAAAACAAAAGAAAAGAAAATTAGGGATAACAAGTGCGGTAATTTCTGTAAATTAAGAAGCAGTAATTACTATTAGTGGCCGGTATTAATGGGAAAGAAACAGGCGAGTTAGAAACGTGACCGCTAATTTACTGTAGTACTTTGCACGCGCAAGCAAGGCAAAACTTGTATTCGTTTTTTTCTTAACTATATAATTATTTTTAAAATATTCTTTTCTTTTCTTTTCTTTTTTTCCCTTTTCCTATCTTAAATAGAAACAAAGCAAAGCTAGTTAAGTACTCTAACACTAGCTAAGACTCTTCACTCTTCAGCCCTTTCAACACTCCTACGTTACTTACACTTCCCTTCTTCTTCTTCTTCTTCTTCTTCTCTTGCTAGCTCTTCAAAAGATTTTCCCTTTTTAAAAATCAGTTCTTGGCTCTGTTTCTGTTCAAAAGCTGACAGCTTTGATCTCTTCCGCTCGTGATTCCGCATACCCTTTTCTTGTCGATTTATCTGAAATTCAGGTGCACAAAAAAAAAAAGAGGAAAAAAAAGAAAAGTGGGAAGAAAAATAGGGCAAAAAACAAGAGAGCAGCCGCTTGCTTGGGGACCAAGCTACTTATAACCCTAATAGGACAGTGGCAGCTTCCAGAATCTCAGTTCCAGTTGGGCTTCTGTTTCGTTCTCATCTAGTCATTCTGTGTGACAATCTGTGTCAGTTACGGATTAAAAAGGTTCGATTTTTCTGCTTCAAGTGATTGATTTTTTCCATGGAGGAGGAGCAAGATCGAGTGGAAAAGTGGTCGAATACTGAGCTGATCGTCATGATCCCAAAGGTCGGAGCTTTTTCTGAAGATCGCCGGAACCCTAGGCCGGAAATCACTAGGGTTTGCGAAGAGTGCGGCAAAGTGTTCAGCTCCGGCAAGGCGTACGGCGGTCACAAGCGGATCCACAACCAACTGATCAAGGGAGATTTAATTCCGGAGAGTAAACTAGCTCAAGCTCTGATAAAAAAAGAGGGGTTTTACAATTCCGATGGAGAAAATCATATCACATGCTCCGAGTGCGGCAGAGGATTTCCGACATGGAAGAGCCTTTTCGGCCATATGAGAAGTCACCCGGAACGGACATGGAGAGGTATCCGTCAGCCGGCGCCGGTGAGAGCTTCGTATTGTTCTTCTTCATCGACACTTTCTTGGGAGAACGAGCATGGAGAATCGTATGATCCGACAGCCAGTGGGAATAACTTGTCGGCCACGGCAGGGTCCGCCGTGAATCTGATGGAATCGCTCAAGGGGAGCTGGGCAGCCACCGCGAAGCGAGGTCGTTCCGCCATAACCGGCGTCCATCCCGGAACAGAGAACAGAAACAGAGGAGCGGAAGAGGATGACAAGATGAACCAAGGGGTCAATGATCTCCTGATGTTCGCTAAAATTCCCCAACCAAAACGCGAAGATCCAGAATTGACTAAAAAGAGCAGAAAGAAGAGAAGATTGGAGGAATTGGATGATGAATCGAAAGGCCGTAAATTCCACTGTGATATCTGCAACAAGCAATTCTCTTCTCATCAGGCATTGGGCGGCCATAAGGCCAGTCACAACAACAAGCTCAGAAAACCAGAACCAGATTGGTTTAATGGTGGTGAAGCTGAGCAGCACAAATGCAACATCTGTGGCTTGATCTTCCCCACAGGACAGGCACTCGGAGGGCACAAGCGCCGCCACTGGATAGGGTCCCCGGCCGGCAGCTCTAGCCAGGGAACAGGGCAAGCCATCAGCAGACGGCCGGTGCTCCAGTTCGACCTCAACGAGCCTCCTCCAGCTCCTCCGGTGGAAGATTTCCAAGTGAATGCTCAATCTGCTTCTCTGTGTAACTCCATTTCTGGTTAGCTAGTGTTAAAGTTGTCTGCTTTTTTATTCTGCTAGTATCAGTTAGTATAGTACATAGCTTAGTGGATATGCAAAGACTCTGTTCTTGTTTTCTTGTGGAAAAAGGAGGTAGCTTGATGATCTCTTGTGAAGTTTAGGACCAGAATGTTGGGAAATTCATTGGCCAATTGGGTTTTGGTAATCTGTGATGTGATTGCTGGAATTTTTGTCTATGTTTTAGCCAATGCTCACTAGCATTGGCAGTAGTTGACTTGGGAGCTATAACATACAAGGATGGAGAAACGGGTGAGTCTTGATATGATACACATGTGTAGATACACATAGTAGATTAGACGCCTAATTTACAAAACAGCTTTCAAATTTCAAATCCACTAAAAATACTAAATGCCTAAATTATCCCTACATACTTTCTCTATATATTGCATGTGTACTATACATATGCGCACCATATAATTGGTAGAAACGGGTTGTGCTTTAACTTCTCTAAATTGTCTTGGGTTTGTCTGAACTACATTCATTGTTACAAATTTACACCTCAATAAAAATATTTGTTACAAAAATTAATTACTTTAAAGTATGATTTTGTTGCAATTTAAAAATAACGGAATGTTGGGAAAATACTCAAAGTCACCTTTTAATTCTAAAATGTGGAGTACTAAACATCTGCCTAAATTTATGTTTAACTTTGCAGTTCAATAGAAAATGTATATTTTCAATAAATATATTATATTATAATTAATAATTTCATAATGGGTTTAAATGTTTGCCAAAAAATTCCAAAGTATAAAAGATAATTGAAACATCTCATGAATAATAATATTTATACCTAAGTTTATTTTTTTAATGATTAAAAATAATAATTTTAGAAAAATAAATAAATTGAAATTTGGTATAAAATCTATTGAAACATGTAGACATTAAAAAAATTTCAAAATAGAATAAAACTAAATAGAAAAGGTTTTAGAAAATTAATAAAAAGATAAATAGTGAAAAAAAATTTAATAAAAAATAATTTTACAAATTTTATACTTCAATTTATGATATGGGTAAGAATTATACTCCCGTTATCCCAAGTGTGTTGTCATTTTTAGTTTTTTTTTTGTGTAGATTAAAATTAGCTTTGGTCATTAACTCATTTCACATGAACTTCCATCATTACCCCCTCTCAAACCTATTATCACCCCTCCCAACCCGCTCCTTATACTCCTTAAATGCGTGCATTTGCAAGGGTAGAAGTGGACTAAAATAAAACCCAAGTGGGAAAATGCCATTTCATTTGGGATAAAAATATTTTGATGTTATGACAACACACTTGGGACGGAGGGAGTATAGCTTAAAATGCTTATTAAACCAATCATATATTAAATACCGTGAACAGTAGCGGTACCAGAAAAAAGTCGTTGTGGGGGCAAACTTGAAGACTCAAATTATACAAAATTCTTGTATTCCGCAACTTTAGGAAAGTTTTCGAATTTATATATATTTGACTCAAATTTAACAATTTTATTTTTTTAAAAAAAACAACTTTGAAAACTAGACATGTTCATGTGTCGTATGCATATAAATTATTTTTTGATTTTATATGTAATATGTTGAAGGAAAACAATTATAGATTAGCCGTTGAAAGTAATTGTATTAAGTTTTTGAAATGGAGGGGGTATGAGATACACACACAAAAGTCTTATTTTAAAACAATTTCGCAAGTCACCAATTACATAATTTTTCATATTTTCATAGAAATTATGAAACCTCTATTTAATTATCTCAGCTAAAAAAGTGCATATAAAATTTGTTTGCATTGTCAATCTATGTGTATACATTAGTCATAGGAAGCATATCATGCACCATCGACAAAAAAATCATAAGCAAACAAACTCCAAAAATAGAGAAAACAAATAGTGGTACATGTGGGTTGAAATTTTTAATTTCTAAGATATAGATTTAGGAGCAATTTTAGCTATAATTTAGGATATGTGGGTAATTTATTTTCAGTAGTAATTATATGATGAAAAATTACATATATAGAGTACAAAAAAAATTATAAGTATACATAGATACTCTATACTTTGAGGAAGGTTAAATGGGGGCAACCCCCACCGCCCCAAAGTGGTACCGCCAATGACTGTGAAACAAAAAAAAATAAATGTATATGTTTTTTTTAGGAAGAATGAAGTATTATTCTTAATCCCTATATGCTTTTCAAAAAAAGAAAAAAAATTATTCCCCATAAATTCAAGGGTAACAATCAAATAAATGGGGTTGAAGGAAAAATTAAGGTAGAGGTTAGGATGTGCATTCTGTAAAATGCGCAATGTAAGCGCAATACTTTTTAGTTTAATTACAAGTGTGCCATTTTACAAGTATCATTTTTTTCATAACGTATCATTGATTTCTTACACTACATCACTGACTTTTCACTAGTGCATCAGTGCATCATTAATTTCCTACAGTGCATCACTAACTTTTGTACGAGTATCATTTTTTTTCAATACCGTATCATTAATTTCCTACAATGCATCACACCACTCATATTGTTGTATCATGAATTTGCTAGGATGCGCTAATACTCTCCAATTGGGACCTGCTAGAGAAGGCTGCCCTGCGATGGGAGAATTTGGTCGCACCATCTCGTCCTTGCAACTCACCTTCACCTCCATAACCTCCTTGTCTTGCCGTCGCGAAACCGCCAGAGATTGTTTTCTCTCCATTGCACACCCTGCCGCCGGAGAACTTGCCAAAGACGCTTGTCTTGTAGCCGAAGAACCAGCCCCATCCTTTTTTCCGCCGCGAAACCGCCGAATCTCCTTTTCTGATGATCAACTTCTCGTCTCTAGTTAGTATCTATGTGAATGACGAATGTATTGACGGAAGATTTGGGCACCGAGAAGACTAAGCGTGGAGGTGCCGACAAGAGAGAAGATGAAAGCAATGGCATGGATTGTAAATAATAACATATCTTAAGCATTTAGGATGCGCTAAAGCTCACCCTAAAGCTACTCAAAAATTAAACAAAGGTTGGCAACATTTGAATTAAAAAAGAGTTTAGGGGTCATTAAAACATTTCGTATCTAGTGAGGGGATTGTTAATGTGGTTTCTACTGGATCTTTTGTACGAGTAATCTGCGAAGACGACAGTTACTGTTAGTTAAGAAGAACTGGTGCGTAAAACAGAGAAAGCTGCAGAAGAAAACAGAGTCCGATCAAATACTCGTACAGGCTCGAAGCGGAGGCGACACTGGAATATGGCGGCGATTTTGGACACCCATTTCAGGTCTGAGTTATACTGAATCTGTACGCTCTTCATAGCTCTTCAAAGATTTTCCATTTTTCAAAGCTCAGTTCTTGGCTCTGTTTCTGTGCTCATGATTCCTCATACTCTGTTCTTGTCTGTTTATCTTGAATTCAGGTGACCGGAAAAACAAGAAAAAGAAAAGCGGGAAGGAAAAAAAGGTTCAGAAACAAGAGAGCAGCCGCTTGCTTGGGGAAGAAGCTACTTGGGCTTCTGCTTCGCCGTGTTCTTTGTGGCAATCTGTCTCAGTTACGATTAGAAAGTCTTGATTTTGCTTCTTAAAGGGATTGAATCTTCCATGGAAGACGACCAAGATCATCGGCCAGGAAGGAATTGGGTTTGCTAGTGCGGCAGTGTCTTCACCTTCGGCCAGGCGTCTGGCGGTCACTCGGGGCATTGCAAACAACAGGTCGATCGGGCGCCGGTGCCGGAGATGTGCAGCTGGAAGGAATTGCGATTGGGAAGGTGGAGGGAAGAGCTGAAGGGAAGCTGGAGTGGCAGTAGCACCGTGGTACTAGGTAGTTCCGCCATAACTGAAAATTCCGAAGAAGAGGACAGGAACAGCGGAGATCAGGAAGACGATGAGATGAACCAAGCGGTGAGTGATGTCCTGCCGTTCGACAAAATGCCCCAACCAAATCGAGAAGATCCAGAATCGACTGTAAAGGCGTACGGCGGTCACTTGAGGCATTGCAAACAACAGGTCAATCCGGCGCCGGTGTTGGTGAGACCTTCTTCTTCATCGCCACTTTCTTCCGGAGACCAGCACGGAGATCAAAATCCGAGGGGCAGCCGGAGCGAATTGCTATTGGGAAGGTGGAGGGAAGAGCTTAAGGGAAGCTGGAGTGGCAGTAGCACAGTGGTACTAGGTAGTTCCGAAGCAGAGGACAGGAACAGAGAAGATCAAGAAGACGATAAGATGAACCAAGGGGTGAATGATCTCCTGCCGTTCGATAAAATGCCCCAACCAGCAATTCTCTTGCCGTTCTTGTGTGAGCTTTGCTACAAGCGATTCTCTTCCCGCCAGGACCTGGGAGAACACGAGGCCACTCACAATTTCGATTACAGGGCAAGCACTCGGAGAGCGCAAGCGCCACCATTGGATAGGGGAATGGTGGAAGGCGGTAGACAGTTCGACCTCAACGAGCCTCCTCTGGAGCCAGATGAAGATTCTCAAGTGAAAGCTCAATCCGACTCCGTTTCTGATTAGTTCTCTGTTATGTTTTCTGCTACTATCTGTGGAGTAGTATAGTACAGTATAGCCTACTGGATATTCAAAGACTTCGTTTTTTGTTTTCTTGTGGAAAAAGGAGGTAGCTTGATGATCTCTTGTGAAGTTAGGACAGAAAAATAGGTTAATTCATTGGCCAATTGTGTTCAGGAATGGTGTTCTGTGATTGATGAAGTTTTTGGCTGACATACAAGGATGGATGAATGAAAATAAGTAGCACATGTCTAGAAGACTTTGTTATAGTTCTGATTAGCTAGTGTTGTAGTTCTCTGTTTTTTTCCTGCTAGCATAGCTTAGTGGACATGCAAAGACTTTGGTCTTGGTTACTTGGGGGAAAAGGAAGTTCTATATAAAGTTAGAATGAGCTAATTACCTTAGATCCAAAAAGATTGAATGAGCTAATTAACTTAGATCCAAAAAGATTGAATGAGCTAATTATAAATAAAGTTCTAAATAAGATGACAAAAATTCCTAATTCATCAAACACTAGTGCCAGTAATTTCTTGCAGTTTGCTTTTGTTATTCAATCTCATCCACATGTAATAACTTCTAGTAATTCACCATATCTCAAATAAGGTTGTGTTCTTTTACACACAAAACAGCAACAACAAACCAATAATAATTCAAATTTCCATCAATTTCAAAAAAATTTACTCACATTTTTCTCTCCTACATTTGATTTGTTGTTAGTTTTTTCCTTTTTTTTTGCAAACATTTGTGCGAAGAACACAACCTAACAGAGAGCATAATGGACAGGAAAGCTCTTAGGATGTGCTCCATGTATATCTCAAAGCCTATGCTATCCTCCATGCAATGCTATTCTAATCTGGAGCGTCTTGCATGTATTACAGCTAAAGTGAAATGAAGTAAAACATAATCACTCAATTTGTTGTGAAGTTAACTAAAAAAAAACTCTTTTATGTAGCAAAGACTTACTTAAAGTTGGTCCCTTAACTTTTCTTAATTGCCTTTAAGCACCCAAAACTTTTAATTTGTACATAGATACTATCTTCTCTCCTCTCCGCTGCCACTCTTACCACCACCCACTAGGGGTGCAACGAGCCGAGCCGAGCCCGAGCTGGCAGTTCGAGCTCGAGCTCGTGAAATTGGCTCGGCTCGAGCTCGGCTCGAGTTCGAACGAGCCCGAAAATTGAGCTCGAGCTCGGCTCGAGACAGCTCGAGCTCGGCTCGTAGGTTCGTGAAGCTCGAGCTCGTTAGGCTCGAGAGCTCGTTAGGCTCGATTCGGCCACAAATGAGCTCGCGGGCTCGAGCTCGTTAGGCTCGATACGGCCCCAAACGAGAACGAGAGCGCGTTAGGCTCGTGAGCTAGTTAGGCTCGCGAGCTCGTTAAGGCTCATGAACCTTACGAGCCGAACTCGAGCCGAGCTCGGCTCAGATATTATTCGAGCCTCGAAACGGCTCGAGCTCGAGCTCGAGGCTCGAAAAGCTCGGCTGACAGGCTGTTTGAGTTTCGAGCTCGAGCTCGAACGGGCTCGATTCTTACCACCACCCACCTCCCCACCTACTCTGCTAACATTTCGTATATCACTAAAGGCAAACATCTAATGAAAATCTTGTTCACGAAAATGAAGCATAATTTAAAACAAAAATTGTTTCATCAAAGAAAATTTTCCACTCATTTTCCTTCTATATATTTATGGTAATTTGACTGTAGATGAAACCAATAGGATTGGGCCACCTCATTTTTTTTGTTTTGATTTATTAAATGATATAATTATGTTCTAACTTCAACTTTTCTTCTTTTTACACATTGACCCCTATAGTTTTATTATTTATATGGTCTTACCTTATTTTATTTTTTTGAATGTAGGGTGGTATAATACATACATTTATGAAAGTTGTTACTATATATAAATATTGATATATTAATGGAGTTGTGCCACCTCATTATAATTGATGTCACTTTGTTGTTTATTTTTTTTACCAGATTGTTCAAAGGTCAAACTCTCCGATTTTGTTTCAATTTTTTACTTTTTCCATATATACCCCTAAAGTTTCAGCTTATAGAGCTTTATCATTTTTTCCTTTTTTTAGCATGGATGGTCTGAATAAAGAGAAATATATGTCAACGAATAATTAAATATTTAAATTAGTTTCTCTTGCATTTCTCTGTCTCCAAAAATTAATTAATCTCATATTTTTAGTTTCACATTTTTATCGCATTCAGACCATTTTTTACTCTTTTATATTTCATTTCTTATTTCCATTTAATTTTAAGGGAATTAAATTTTTTTAAACATGCGCATAGTAATGAGAACTAGTAATAGTGCAATTAGCAATTAACACCAATTTTAATGGAAAAGTTTATAATTATTTTCTAATGTTAGTGATTTAAATGAAAATGAATGGTATACGGAGATTGATAATTTGACAAGCAATAGTTCTAAAAATCAATATATCCATTTTATCCTTTTATACCCTTCTTCACTTGCACTCATTCTATCCTCTCTTCTTTTTCCTCCTTCATTTATTCAATAATCTAATTTGTTTATTTAGTTTCACATTTTACCTTTTTGTCAGGCTCATGAAATTTCTTACTCATATAATTTTATCTTTTATTCCTCTATTGTTATGAATGGTGCGAATGGAAATAATTTATATGCATTGATTAATGATTAAAAATCACATTCGAGGTAATGTTTTTACCTAATTAATTTTAAAATTTTCATATATTTCATGAAAATTGTATCATCATTTATGACCAATTATAACTTTACACAATTATTGAAAATCTCTTGGTTAAAAGGTATATCTATAAAGCGAATTCATCCTAATTAATTTGTTACAAATGTTTTCCTTATTTGTTGTTGAAAAAACTAACTATCACATTTAGCTTTTAATGATTAAAAATCACATTAGAGCTAATACGATAAAATGTGAAATACACTTAGGCCTATTTTTTTACCTAAATAATTTTTAATTTCACATATATTTCATGAAATTGCACAATCATTTATGACCAATTATAACTTTACATAATTATTGAAAATCATGTTGGGTAAAAAGTATTCATCAATTAGACAAACTCATCCTAATATGTTACAAATTTTTTCCTTATTTGAATTGTTGAAATAACTAACTCTCGCATTTAACTTTTATTTCTCACCCTTGAGCACATTGAACTCTGAAATGTTAAAACAAATAATCAAATGCTAAATTTTTAGGTCTAATATTGTTTTTACGTGTTATGATTATTTACATTCTCATTTATTTCATGAAATTATACTTTCATCTATAATCAAATTTTGCTCAATGTTATAAACTTATTAAATTCTTACAAAGTTTACAATCTACATCCGCTGTGAAGCGCGGCAAACCTAATTTTTTTCTAAAAATGATGAAAATTTTCAGCATAATCTTGTACCCATTTCCTGTTTCGGTGTAATTCGTGAACAAGAAAATCTTCATTTCAAAACGCACTGATTAAAAAGTTGAATGGTAAATTTGCATCATATTTACATGTCAAGTTCTAAATTTAGGCATTTAAAATTAAAGTCATGATATCAAAGGAGTCCGTTTATTTACCACATATGTGGAAAAATACATATCTAAATGTACTACTAATTAACTAATTTAACTAACTAACTAACCTAATAAACTAAAAGACTAAAACACCCTTCATAGAGATTTATTAAGAGAGTAAATTTAACATTTTCATGGTGTGCATTTTTCCACATATGTGGTAAATAGACACCCACTATCAAACTCATCAAACCAAAAAGGTAGAGAAATTAAAGCAATCCATTGATACACACTATTGCATGACTTTTAAAAAAGTCATTTTTTCCCCTCCATCATCATCATCATCAACAACACTTTAATCTCAAATCTCAATTGTTGTTACACCCACCTCCTGACGTTCTGTACTTTCTAAAAATTTTCGGCCGAAAGTTCAAATACTGTAATTTTCCGATCACACACGACTTGTGATTGATTAATGGAATTCAGTATTTGAAAGTTGTTTTTGGTGATAATTAGTAGTGTTTTGCATATCGGGTGACATTTATCGCGTTCCGGGACGTTTTGCAAAATTAGGATTTCGGACGGCAAAATGGTCACCGACGGGAAAGATTAGGAGATAATCTTGTAAAATTCGGCCAAAGGGGTAAGATTTTAGCTGATTTTTTTGGTGCTTGGTCAAGGGTATGGCAACCCATACCCTTACACCAAGTCACCCTCCACCAATCACATTTCACCACCATTTCTTTTCCTCTTTTAATTAAATAAAAATGCCTAAAATATCTCAAAAATTCGGCCCTCTCTCTATAATTCAGACATGTATCTTATCTCATTTCAGATCATTCATCTCATTTCATCTCTCTCACTCAATACTTAGCTTGTTTCAAGAAAACCTCAACCTATCTCCCTTTGCTGCCAAAACTTCTACCCCTCTGTTCCAACGATTTCTGCTCCATTTAGAGGCCGAATCAGCTCTTGTGGTAGTTAGAGAAAATCGTCCTCAACCTCTTGGCTACAACTTTGTAGAAGGAAGCCAAAGCCAGAAGTGACGGGAAGGCCTCCAAATCCTTGGTGCAAGAAAACGGGTCTTGCTGTGTGTTCAACACCAAAAGTTCCATCTTTCAAGATTTTGAGCTGGGATCTTCAACCAACCAAGCTCTGTCACTTCCTACCCTCCCAAGTCAGTAATTTCAAGGTGAGATTAAGCTTTGGTTGGGTGATTTCTTGGTTAAATCTTCATACTTTTTTGGAAGAAATTATGAAGAAACTCATCACCCTTTTGTTCTTGTGTGGAGGCCGAATTCTTTAGGGGTTCAAGGAGGTTGTTTTGGTTCAACAAACACTCACTCAAAGTTTGTGTGGAAGTTCAGCAAGGTGAGGACCTCTCCTTGGTTTAGTTGATGAAATTTTGTTGATGGATGGTTCTGATCTTCAACTATGTTGAAGATTGATGCATAATAAACATGTTTTGTTCTTGGAAAACCATGAGAAAAATCTGTTCTTGGTGAGTTCATGTTGAGGCTGAATTGTTGGTGAAATTTTGGATAAATTCCCAACATAAGGAACTTTAGTAAAATAACTAAAGTATTCTGTGTTTCTGATTCTGCCAGATTAGATCTGCATTTCTGGGATACTACTATGGGTGGGGACCCCAGTAGAGTATCCGTTTCTGTTAATGTAAGGGGTTTAACTTTCTTAAATGCGCATTTTACGTGTATTAGGTTAGTTAAGGGCTAGTACTCGGGTCGAGGGTGGGGCCCAGTGACTAGTCACAAGGTACGTAGCAGTAATATTTCATTTGCACTCAGAATCACAAACACACAGGTGTGCTGTTATCAACCACAACAGTCCGAATGCTAAAAAAATGAGGGGGGGAGCGAGAGAGAATCCTGTGAGGGGGGGAGCGAGAGAGAGGTTCTTTCCAACCGGTGAGCAGCCCCAGAAGAGTGTTAGGATCAGGGGACTTGTTCAGGAAAAGTGGTCTAGGGCGCAAGAAGACAGGATGAACTTCGAAAGAGTTATTCAGCATTCTTCAACCTCCTTCTACATCACCAACTTCCCGGACTGGTGCGCAGAAAGGGAGCTTTGGGACCTCTATCAGAATTTCGGCCTCCTAGTTGACGTTTGTCTTCCAAAGAAAAGATCAAAATCCGGCAGAAGGTTCGCCTTCATAAGATTTAAAGATGTTCTCGATGTCGGCAAGCTGGAATCCAAACTGAACACTGCCTGGATCTCCTCCTTCAAAGTCAGGGCAAGCCTCGCAAAATTTCAAACAGGGAAGTTTCAGAACAGCAACAGGGCTGCGGCACAACTCAAAGAAGTTCAAAACCAGAGACCCTTGGTGCAACAGACTAAAATCACAGAACAGAGGCAGCTTTGGAAAGAGATTCTCAACCCAAACACCCAAGCCCAGGGGAAGGAAAAATGGGTTCCTCTAACCTCCAACCCATGCGCTCCTTCAAAACTCCATCATCGACTGGAAACCACCGAAGCCTTCATAGAACTTCGATCACACCCAGAGGATATCGAGAGGCTTCAAGGGTGTCTGGTCGGATTAGTCAGAGATATTGAGACTTTTGCTCACATCTTTAGAATTTTCGAGGAAGAAGGGCTCGGCGACCTAGCAATCAAACATCTCGGGGGCCTTACCTTGATGGTGGAATGTGGTTCAAGGATAAACGCGGAGACGCTTCTTGATCAAAAGCAAAACTGGTTCTTGAACTGGTTCTCCTCTATTAATCTCTGGTCAGAAAACTTAGAGCAGCCGGGAAGGATCCTCTGGCTCTGCATTGAAGGACTACCAATTGAAGTTTGGAACGAAGATTCACTGGGCAAATTGGCTGCACAATACGGTAAAGTTCTGCTCATCGACGACGCTTCAAAAAAGAAATCCCAGCTCAGCAAAGGGAGGGTCTGCATCCTAACTCGGCAGATGTCCTTCATCAACCAAACAATCAAAATCAAGGCGAACAGGAAGCAAATGGAGGTACGCATCACCGAAGACCTGCTTTTCAACATCGAACTCGGCCCGAAAGTCATCTCGGACAAGAACTCCGACTGGCACGACGGTTCCGTCGACGGGCGCTCCTTTTTCGGCTCGTCAGACGACGCATCCGGGATAGGAGAAGACATCGAGTTTGTCCAGGAGACACTGATGGAAACCGATGGTCACGGCACGTTCCCCATCGCACCTGCTGCAATCAACACGGCGCCGCCTGACAACTTTCTAGCGTCAGGTTCCATCGACGGACGCTCCAAATTCGGCTTGTCAGACGAGGCGCCCGGAATAGGAGACGAAATCGAGTTTGCCCAGGAGACTTTGTTGGATTCCGATGGTCGCGGCACGAATCTCGTCGCACCTGCTGAAATCGACACGGCGCCGACATCTCTAGCGCCAGGTTCCAAGGCAAGAAAAGCCTATATTGCTGAAACGGTGAAGACTCTCAACAATCTCTTCAGAGAAGGCTTAGTCAACTCCAATCTCTCTGTCGGGCCAACAGTTATGCACAGTGACGAGGCAAGGCCAGTTGGGCCAACAGTTGGGCCAGTTGTAAACAGAATTGAAGCAAGGCCTTACGGGCCTGAACTCGTGGGCCCAAAGCCTTCCTCTCTAAGCCTATCTCCAGCCCTTAACATTAATCCGGACCATCTCTCCTCACCAAAAACTGGCCTCAGCCTCATCACCTACAGGAAAAGAAAATTCAAGAAATCTCCGGCGATTTCGTCGACAGCCTGCAAACTCCACCCCAACGCGAACAAGCAACTCCAGCATGAAGACCCACCTCTTCAATCAACCCCAGCGCCTCTGCCAAACCCCAACCGATCCAGGCTATCCTCCCTTTCAGAAGCCAGCTCAGAATCATCTCCCATTTTCTCAAAGTCTGAACATTTTCACAAAACAGCTGCAATCACCAACAGAATTCAATCTCAGGGGAGTGCAGCTATGGAAGAGTGGCACACAATGGACCTCGCAGCTACGCTGGGTGTCCTCTTCAAACCAACTTCTCCATAGTGGTCGCCTCAGCGGACGGTTCTTCTTCAGGTCAGGGAATTCCTATTTTCTTAATGAAGCTCCTTTCTATGAATGTTAGAGGTTTGAGGCAAGGCTGGAAGAGGAAATGGATCAAGGAGTGTGTTGGAAAAGAGAAGGTTGACTTTCTTGCAATTCAAGAATCTAAATTGTCAGCCGTCTCTAACTCCTTGATAAAGTCCATCTGGGATTCCGACGAATTTGATTACATCTCAGTTGATGCAAAAGGTCGAGCGGGAGGTCTTATTTGGGTCTGGAACAAGAACTCTTTTGCCCTGCAAGACTCCGCTTCAGGGGAGGGCTTCCTTCTGATTACAGGAGAAATCTTAATCTCCAATCAGCAAGTGGTTTTTGTCAACATTTACGGACCTCACTCTGAAGTTGAGAAGAGAAACTTGTGGAAAAATCTGACTGAGCTCAGGCAATCTTACAAAGAGCCAACTTGTTGGGTAGGGGATTTCAACGCTGTCAGGGTGAAAGAAGACAGAAGAGGCTCGGAATTTAGTGAAAGGGATGCAGAAGAGTTTAACAAGGCTATTCTGGAAGCAGAAATGAAAGAGATTCCCCTAGTTGACAGGAAATATACGTGGATGTCTAAATCAGGTGCGAAGATGAGTAAGCTCGATAGAATCTTCTGTTCTGAAAGCTTCATGGTGAGCTGGCCTGACCTGTTTGTTACCTCAAAGGAAAGGTTCATCTCAGACCACAACCCTCTTCTTCTTCAAAACAGATTTTTGGACTTTGGTCCAAAACCTTTCAAGGTTTTCGATTCTTGGCTATCTCACCCCCATTTTCAGGAGGTAGTGAAGTCCGGATGGGGGAAGAATATTCAGGGCAGGCCGGACTTTGTTCTAAAACAGAAAATTTTCTCTTTAAAGTCAGAAATCAAAAGGTGGCGGAAAACCTTCCCAGATGACTCCGTAGGAGAAATTGAGAGTTTTAGAAGAGAGATTTCTGCTTGGGATAGACCGCGAAAACAGGCCCTTGGATAATTCAGAAGAATCTCGGAGAATGGCTTGTTACGCTCATCTAATCAAAGCTGAAAGATCTCATTACACCAACTTGAAGCAAAAATCAAGGAACAAGTGGGCCCTCGAGGGAGATGAAAACTCCAAATTCTTTCATGCCTCCATCAAAAGCAGATAAATACAGAAACAACCTCGAGGCTTACAAGTTAATGGAATGTGGTGTGAAGACCCACAAACAATCAAGATAGAAGCCGCAAACCACTTCAAAACTCAGTTCAAGGAACCAATAAAAACAGGGAATCCTCAAGCGCAAAATTTAAAAAGTTGTCTAAGGAATCAACAGATCTCCTTGAAGCTCCAGCTTTCTTTGGAAGAAGTCAAAGCGGCAGTTTGGTCTTGTGGAGGGGACAAGGCTCCAGGACCGGATGGGATAAGTTTCAAGCTGATCAAACTTTTCTCGGGATGAAGTAAAAGATGACTTTCTTCGCTTCATTCAATTCTTCCTCAAGACCGAAAATTGGGCCAGGTTGCAATGCCTCTTTCATCACCATCATTCCAAAATCAAAAGATCCAGTTGGTCTCAAAGATTTCCGCCCAATCAGTCTAATTGGTTGCCAATACAAGGTCCTGTCCAAACTTTTGGCCGAGAGATTGAAGAAGGTTCTTCCAACCTTAATCAGTGACGTTCAGACAGGTTTCATTGAAGGGAGGCAGATTCTTGATGGCTCTTTAATTGCAAATGAAGCTGTGAAGTTTGCAAAGAAATCCAGGAAGAAGACTATGATTTTGAAAGTAGACTTCGAGAAAGCCTTCGACAGTGTAAGCTGGGACTACTTGGCTTCGGTTATGGAACAAATGTGCTTCGGAGAAAAATGGAGGAGTTGGATTAGGGCATGTTTGGAGTCAGCCTCGGTTTGTTTTGGTAAATGGAAGTCCCACAACCGAATTCAAAATGGAGCGTGGCTTGAGACAAGGTGACCCCTTTCACCCTTCTTATTCTTAATGGCGGTGAAGGCTTACACATCTTGATGGAGGAGGCTTTAGAGAAGAATATCTTCGTGGGTCTTGATTGGATCTGTGTCACAGCCACCCCGCCCGGTTGCGGAGGCGGAGCCGGCCGCGACGTCGGAAACAGGAATTACGGCGGAAAGCGTGGCAACGGAGCATCGAGCTCCAAACAAAACCGTCAAGTAACAACTAGCAACCTAAATACTCATGCAAGGCAAGTATACGAATAATCCAACTTTCACCACACAAGCGTTCATGGTATATCCCATTTCAATCATCGCCGCAACACAAGTACCAAATCCATAATATAGCAATTCCGATGTAAGCAAGTCAGGGCTCCGCCCGCGACACAGCAGACAGATAAAGCAGAATATATTCCAGATATAGACACATATACAAACCATGATCTGATCTATATGCATGCAGTTACAGCTACAGAGCCATTAAACAAAATCCTATATGTAAATATATACCTAAGTGCGGAATCAGAAGCCTCTCGCTCAAGAATTCCCGCACGTGGTACTGCTGCTGCTACAGAACCCAAGATGTCAGGAAGCACCGCGGATCTCTATGCCGCTGGTTGCTTGTCAGACTGCCTGAAAGATGGTAAACAAATAAAAGGGTGAGTCCTCGAAAGGACTCAGTAAGGGCTTAAGGTAAAAGTGCAGTTTGCCCTGTGGCAACAATCAACTCGCAAAATGAATATCACAACATATGCATGTACATATAAACATAAAGTATAACGAAAATCAGAAACCAACATATGCGGTCCAACCGCCAGAACGACCCGTAACGACAGCCCTCAACAGAGGTCAGAATATACAGATCAGAACAGAACAGAAGCACGGTACCGGCTGGGGTCGCGAGCCCCAAACCGCCGTAGGTCACGTAACAGATGTATCGGCACTCGATGCGGATACGCAGAATGTCGGCACCCTTCGGCGGACACAAAATGTAAGTATCGGCACTCGTGCGGATACGCAGAATGTCGGCACTCTTCAAAGGCGGACACGTAATGTAACATATAGTAATAACAAAAATACATAAACATAAACAAGTAACATTACCTGATAACCATACACAGAACGGAATAGGAACCCGGGCCTCTAAGGTCATCCGGGCCTTGAAACAGAACAAACGTACATTTTACCGAATTAAGCCCTTACCTCGGATACGCTGCCCCGCAGCCCAACACTCGGAAAACCCCAGCTTCCGACCCGTAATGCACAACTTGGCTCCAATGGTCCCACGCTACTCCACCAACGCAGAATCAAGCCGGGTAACCATAGTTGAGTCGAACACATCCTAATAACTCCGTAAAGAAATTTCAGACAAACCCGCACTTTCCTAAAATTCCACAAAGCTCGGTTTTACAAACCGAGCCCGAACCTTGTTATTCCAACCCCCACAAACGTATTCCAACCCTTAAACCCGCATTCCGCATACACTTTTCCCGGTAAACCGTATAAACCTAACTTTCTCATTTCTAACCCGAAAATGATATTTCAACCAAAATTAGTCTTCCCTTCATCGAAACTTACTTCTCTTCATATCTAAGTTCTTCTTGGGTGAGTTTTGGCATGTGCACAACTGCGTGCGCAAGCTGTGCTGTGCACAAGCTGTGCACAACCTGTGTGCGCAAGGCTGCTGGGCCGCAATGCCTGTGCGCACAACAACTGTGCACAAGGGTGCGCAGCACAAGGCTGCGCACAACAAGCGCGCTGCGCACAAGGCTGCGCAAGGCTGCGGCGCACAAGGCTGTGCGGCAAGGCCGCGCACAACTCTGCACGTGCGCAGTCGTGCGCCGCGCACATATTTCGTGCTGCACCAGAAGCAGAGCTCGAATTTACACATCAATAATTCGGCATTTAGGGTTTCTTCAAACTAAGGAGTTTTTCCAAAATCCAACCATAGATTCTTACTCCTCTCAAGCCCAAGAATAACATACTAAAATTTGGAAGCAAGAGGATCATCAAAACTCATAGCAAAGAACAAACACAAAATCCTCTCTAAACCCATTTCCATCCAAATTCATGCTTCCAACCTTACAAAGAGAAGAAGAGGAGAAACTTACCAATGATTTGCACCCAAAACCTTGTTGATTCCTTGCCAAATATGAAGAAGGAGAAGCTTGGTGAACAGCTCCCATGGCTGCTCATGGTTTCGGCAGAGAGAGGAGAAGGAAGAAAGAAGAAGAAATGAAATGAATTCATTTTATGAAATTACCAAACCCTTTATATATATATATCCTTTCTTTTTCTCTCTTAAATCAATAAGGGACAAGTGTCCCTTATCACTCACACACACACACATGCTGCCGAAATGGCCTGCTGCTGCCCATGCTGAATACGTTTAATTTTTGTGGCCAATTACTAATTTAACTCCCAATTTCTCCGAAAGTTCCAATTCTTTTTGCCCAAAAATAATTACCGAATTCCAAAATTAACGAAACTTGGACACAACCTTCAGAATATTATAACATTCACAGAACATTTTTCAGAAATTCATTTGCCTTTCCGGAGTGTCCTACCGAGCTCGCTGAACCCGAACCGAAACCCGACGTGCGAGCGTGACAACCTGAACCGAAATTCCGTCACCCCAAAATTCTATAAAAATACCCATAAATTCCATCTTAAATTCAAACACAACTTACCCCAAAGCCGACAGCAAATTTCCATCCCGAGCCCCGGGATTCCCGTCCCGAGCCCCGGGAGTCGCCCGGAACCGAACGTCCCGTCCCAAATATTAAACTCCACACCCACCTCCGGGACGTCACCACGACTCCAAAACTACCAACGGCTTCCCAAACTGAGGTCTCAAGAGCGCTACCGAGCCCGCTGTACGTCCCGAGGCGACCCCGACAACCCCGGCGCTTAAAAATATTTTCGGCGAAACGTCCGGGGACCCACACGACCTCAAATACGGAAGGGTTCGCCAAAATGATACTCGGATAGGGCTCGGGAGCCGTCGAACGCCGAAAACGTGACCCGCAGCCAAAACCGAGCCCGGTCACCCGGCCGCAACCCGCTCGGGGTGACCGTAACATTCTCCCCCTTAGAACTCTTGGTCCTCCAAGAGTAGCTCGAACCAACCAGACAGTGACACTACCCACCGTAATATACAAACATTCCTCTAACCCAGAACAATCGGACCACCGTACTGGTGCGGCGGGAGTGGTAGTTTAGACTACCATACAGAGCCTCACGGCGTCCCACCCTCCGGGTGCATCTTATTGCACCCCGAGTCAGTTGCCGGCATTTCTACCAGACAACCCTGCATAAGCATCGAACCTAAATCTAATCGATCCACAACAGCTATCCCGGAAGATACCACATAAAATGTAAATAGTTGGGGGTAAAATCAACCTAACAACTTACTCTGGAAACTCATAATAACCGATACAACTCGGGGTAACTCGCCCCGCCTATCACATCTTATTGTTCCTCTGAACGGTGCTATCTCCAATCAAATTCTATTACCAAACTCAGATTCCAGAGCCCTACGGCGACGGTTCGTATGAACAGTGGTGCAGTCGTTCGCGGTTTTAATCCGCGCCTATAACAACTGATCTTCGCCTAGTCTCCTCTCAAAAAAACTCGGGTCCAGCTTAACCCCATCGACGCATCTGTCCAACAAGATGGTGTCATACACCTCCTCCCGTACAACACCTCATATGGTGCACATGTCAAACGTAGTCCGATAGCAATTGTTGTACGAGAACTCTATCAAAGTAATCGCTAGTCCCAAACTCCTCCAAAATCCTGGCATGATTCACAAAGATATCCTCCAATATCGTAATCACCCACTCCGACCGCCCGTCCGTCGGTGGGTGATAAGTCAGTATTCGGATGGAGTCGCGTGCCCAATGCTTCATGAAAAGCCCTCCGTAACCGTGCCGTGAAACGCGGATCACGGTCGATTCAATGGAGTCTCGGTACTCCATGTAATCGCATAACCTCACCGATGTAAAGCCGGGCAAGCTTCTCCGAGGGTCTCGTGACCGAATAGGCGTAAAGTGTACGCACTTTGTCACCGATCCACAAAAACCCAGATAGCATCATGATGAAACCGTGTCGGGCGGTGCGGTGAAAGTCCATAGTAACACTACCCCACTTCCAGATCGGAATGGGCAAGGTCTGCAGTGTCCTTGCCGGTTCCGATGCTCAAACCGCCGAGTGTACCTCCTCTAAAATATCATTCCGTAACTCCTAATCCTCTGATACACAAAGGCGGTCTCAGAAGTATAGCAAGCCTTGCCTATACCGAAACGTCGGTAATACATAAACCCTTATCTTCCCCAGATAACTTCTTCAATACCAAATCTCTACCTTGCACTTCGCGCATCCTATCAAGCCACTCAGAATGTATAATAAGTGTAATAACCTCGAGCACGCTCCCGTAGCCGCCACCGTGCCAAAGGCACGCGATCACTCTCCTCGATCAGTCCCCAACATTTCCTCCCTTAATTAAGCCGGTATACTTCCCGCCAAGGCATCGGCAACCGTGTTGCCCTTGCCGAGATGTACTCGATACTACAATCATAGTCCTTAATGTATTCGAGACATCTGCGCTGCCTCATGCTAAGCTCCTTCTGTGTAAACAGATATTTCAGACTCTTATGGTCGGTAAGAATCTGAAATTTACTATCAAACAGATAATGCTTCCAATGATTCAACGCATAAATCGCTGCAGCCAACTCCAGATCATGTGTCAGTCAGTTCAGCTCATGCGGTCGCAGCTGCCTCGACCCATAAGCTACCACAAAACGCTCCTGCACCAACACACATCCCAAACCAGATGTGGAAGCATCCGTATGATTCACATACGGTAAGATCGGATCTGAAAAAGTCGAATCGGAGCGTTAGTCAACTGCCACTTCAACTCCGGAAAATTCTGCTCACACCTATCAGACCAGATAAACGGTTGACCCTTCTTGGTCAACTGCGTGAGCGGAGATGCCAGAATAGAAAACCCTGGTACAAACCTCTGATAAAATCCTGCTAACCCCAGGGAGCTCTTGATCTCCCGTACCGTGGTAGATTGTTTCCAATCCCAAATTGCCTTCACCTTCTCTCGGATCCACGCATGCACCATGCTCGATATAATGTGTCCCTTAAAGGTGACTTCCCGAATCCGTAACTCACACTTTGAGAATTTAGCATAAAGCTGATGTTCCCTGCAGTGTCTCGTAACTATCCTCGAAGCTCCCGATGCGAGTTCGCATCCCGAGAATATATCAGAATATCATCAATAAAGACCACTACAAATGAATCCAGGTATGGTCGGAACACCCGATGCATCAGATCCAAGAATGCCGCTGTAGCATTGGTCAGCCCGAATGGCATGACCGTAATCTCTAAGTGTCCAAATCGGGTGCGGAAAGCAGTCTTAGGTATATCCTCCTCCTTCACCCTAAGCTGAAAGTGCCCGGATCGGAGATTAATCTTTGAGAAAACCTCAAACCCCAAAGTTGATCAAAAAGATCGTTAATCCTCGTAACGGATACTTATTCTTCCCAATAAGAGCATTCAACCGTCTATAATCAATACAAAGTCAGAGTGTCCCATCATTCTTCTTAACAAACAAAACCAGAGCACCCCACGCTGAAGTGCTCGGTCGGACGAAACTCTTTTGCCGTAATTCCTCCAATTGCTTCTTCTACTCATGCATCTCAGAAATAGGCATCCGATAAGGAGGAATAAATATCGGAGCAGTACCCGACTGCAGGTGGGTGTCAAACACAATTCCCCGCTCTTGTGGTAATCCGGGCAACTCCTCCGGAAATACCTGCGGAAAATCTCGAACCAAGGCATACTATCTAACTTCAACCTAGTACCAGCCTCATTCAGACCATAACTTTCCCCCAACACCAACTATCGACAGATGATCCAGAATCTGCAACACTGTACCGTGCTGTGCGATAGTCAAACCGGGCCGAGTCGTGAGAGGTAGTACCTCTCCAGAAACCATAACCGTAAGGTTTGCACAATCAACGTGCACCGAGTTCTTGGATAGCCAGTCCATTCCAAGAATAACATCATAGTCCGGCGTGTCTAAAACCAACAAATCCGATACTATCATGTCCGCCTACGATATCGTACAACCCCGAACCATCTCATTGGAAAACAGAACCGACTTCCTGCAGCTTTTACTAAATGCGTTTGAGGCAAGGTACTAACAGACAGATGCGTAAATGTAACACTTTTCTATGTTACAATGGAAACAGATGCTCTGTATCCAGTAATACATGAACCGACACCTCATTCAGAAATAAAGTACCCTGCAGAACTCCCTGCTGACTCGAGCCTCCCTGCTGGCTGGTACCTGACCGCTGACTAGGTCCTCCCTGATAACTAGGGCCTCCCCCCTCACTACGAAAAACTTGTCCTGCTCTGAGCTGCTATGGTGGAGGGGGTGGCTGAAGCTGCTGTCGCTACAGAGGTCTCGGGCCACCCTGCTGAAACCCACGCCCTCGCGGCGCGTTGGGTTGCGTCCGAGACTATGGACGCTGAAGACTGCCAAAACTTAAGTCTTGTAATAATAAGTCATGTGCTTTGCACATGACATCCTTTTTGACATCATAGTGAATCATAATCACTAGAAATAACAAGAGACCAAGTCCAATACTTTCCACTAATCACATTTCGCCAAGTGTCACAGCTTGGCTCGCCCCGAGCCCGAAAACTGCCCGAAACCGTAATTTCCGACCCAGAACATTTTTCTTCACAGAAAAATGTAAATTATATCCCCGACTCCAGATCTTCCTCAAAATCGCAACTGAGTCCCGGGTCACTCCCGGAGCCGTTTCTCCGCCCAAAATCCCGAAAATCGTCCGACGGCAACCCCCGCCCCAAAAATATTTTCCGCGGAAATGTCCTAGACATCGCCAGACACGTAAATCAGATATCGGGTCAATCCGAACTCCGGTTCGTAACTGAAGCACCGACCGAGTAGCCGCTGCCCCGGCCAACCGGCTCGTAATAGCCTCCTCCAGTGAGTTTGTCAATTCCTCGCAAACCAAGTCTCTAATACCTCCGGCCCTCCTCGGCCGCCGAACCTCGGGGGATCCAAACTCTAAAACCTCTCCAAAAGTCCAACCTCGTCAGATTGGTGTCTCGATCTCCCGTCGTTGATAGGACCGACGAGAAGTCTAGGTGTCGAGTGACCACGCTCCTGAGTCACTCACTTACCAACTCCAAAGTCAGAGCGAGTAGTGGCTATAGTCTCGCTATCACCACTCGATCAAAATGCCCTTACCGTGGCATAAACAGATTTTCCCCGCCATCGTCGCCTCGAACCGGCTAGGGTGGCGGTAATACCAAATCGAGAGGGGTCCCTACGACCGCTAAACCTCGGGCGGTGAGTGTGGTTGTTCAGACTCGGGTTACGCTGAACCCGTATCCTATTCCACGGAGGTGTGGGATCTCAGTCCCGCCTCCGGTACCAAATCACGCTATTCGCGTGTAGTACACAATTCCTCAAACCAAGTCCAACCAAAAACAACTTATCCCAAACCAAATTTCCAAACCATATACCAACTCAACCCATAACCAACAGTTCAAACCCTATCTCTGAGGCATGGGATTACAATCCTCCTCCGGTCGCAAAACACACCGCCACGCGTGTGAATCCAACCCGAGACATTCCGCATCAAACAGAGTCCAGACATAAAATCGGTCACTCCTAATCTCTACGAAGCTAGCAGCAGCTTTTCTAAGGCTCGTAGTGTAATGCAATGCATGATGCGTAGATTCTTTTCGTAATCTCACAACCAAATATTCAACTTTAAACCACAAAACCAAACCATGCTCATAACACGTAAACACCACACAAATCACCCAAGATTCATCGAGTACCTCAAATTTTCCAAAGTGCTCCAAAGAACCGCCCACGCTCCACATCCATTCCGAAACGGTTCAAATAAGGAGGTGGCCAGCCTCCGTACGTAACCGCCCTGAATGAAACGTAGAACGGTGGCTTGTACCTCAAGTCACTTCCACGCTTACTTACCCATGAACAGACTTAACTTACTCCAAAAGTCCACCCTCGGACTTGTATACTTGCCTTCCACATTCCATACCCAAAACCAACATACTTTACCTTTGGGTCATTCCGACCCGACTGCTCGATACCAACTTGTCACAGCCACCCCGCCCGGTTGCGGAGGCGGAGCCGGCCGCGACGCCGGAAACAGGAATTACGGCGGAAAGCGTGGCAACGGAGCATCGAGCTCCAAACAAAACCGTCAAGTAACAACTAGCAACCTAAATACTCATGCAAGGCAAGTATACGAATAATCCAACTTTCACCACACAAGCGCTTCATGGTATATCCCATTTCAATCATCGCCACAACACAAGTACCAAATCCATAATATAGCAATTCCGATGTAAGCAAGTCAGTGGCTCCGCCCGCGACACGTAAGACAGATAAAGCGAATATATTCCAGATATAGACACATATACAAAACCATGATCTGATCTATATGCATGCGATTCATAGCTACAGAGCCATTAAACAAAATCCTATATGTAAATATATACCTAAGTGCGGAATCGAAGCCTCTCGCTCAAGAATTCCCGCACGTGGTACCGCTCGCCGCTATGTAACCCAAGATGTCGGAAGCACCGCGGATCTCTATGCCGCTGGTTGCTTGTCGATCGCCTGAAAGATGGTAAACAAATAAAAGGGTGAGTCCTCGAAAGGACTCGAAGGGCTTAAGGTAAAGTGCGGTTTGCCCACTGTGGCAACAATCAACTCGCAAAACAGAATATCACAACATATGCATGTACATATAAACATAAAGTATAACGAAAATCAGAAACCAACATATGCGGTCCAACCGCCAGAACGACCCGTAACGACAGCCCTCAACAGAGGTCAGAATATACAGATCGTAATGCAATGTAAGCACGGCACGGCCGGGGTCGCGAGCCCCAAACCGCCGTAGGTCACGTAATGTATGTATCGGCACTCGATGCGGATACGCGGATACGCAGAATGTCGGCACCCCTTCAAAGGCGGACACGTAATGTAAGTATCGGCACTCGGTGCGGATACGCAGAATGTCGGCACCCTTCAAAGGCGGACACGTAATGTAACATATAGTAATAACAAAAATACATAAACATAAACAAGTAACATTACCCGATAACCATACACGTAACGGAATAGGAACCCGGGCCTCTAAGGTCATCCGGCCTTGAAACAGAACAAACGTACATTTTACCAAATTAAGCCCTTACCTCGGATACGCGCCGCAGCCCAACACTGAAAACCCCAGCCTTCCGACCCGTAATGCACAACTTGGCTCCAATGGTCCCACGCTACTCCACCAACGCAGAATCAAGCCGGGTAACCATAGTTGAGTCGAACACATCCTAATAACTCCGTAAAGAAATTTCAGTACAAACCCGCACTTTCCTAAAATTCCACAGAAAGCTCGGTTTTACAAACCGAGCCCGAACCTTGTTATTCCAACCCCCACAAACGTATTCCAACCCTTAAACCCGCATTCCAGACACTTTTCCCGGTAAACTTGTATAAACCTAACTTTCTCATTTCTAACCCGAAAATGATATTTCAACCAAACTTAGTCTTCCCCTTCATCGAAACTTACTTCTCTTCATATCTAAGTTCTTCTTGGGTGAGTTTTGGCATGTGCACAACCTGTGCGCAAGCAAGGCGCAAGGCACAAGCACAACCTGTGCACAAGCACTGTGCACAACCTGTGTGTGCGCAAGGTCAGCACAAGCGCACAAGGCTGCGCACAACAAGGCTGTGCGTGCGCGCGCACAAGGCTGTGCACAACTGTGCACAAGGTTGTGCGCTGCGCACAAGGCTGTGCACAACCTGCCGCGCAAGCAAGTGTGCGCTGCGCACATATTTCGTGCTGCACCAGAAGCAGAGCTCGAATTTACGCATCAATAATTCGGCATTTAGGGTTTCTTCAAACTAAGGAGTTTTTCCAAAATCCAACCATAGATTCTTACTCCTCTCAAGCCCAAGAATAACATACTAAAATTTGGAAGCAAGAGGATCATCAAAACTCATAGCAAAGAACAAACACAAAATCCTCTCTAAACCCATTTCCATCCAAATTCATGCTTCCAACCTTACAAAGAGAAGAAGAGGAGAAACTTACCAATGATTTGCACCCAAAACCTTGTTGATTCCTTGCCAAATATGAAGAAGGAGAAGCTTGGTGAACAGCTCCCATGGCTGCTCATGGTTTCGGCAGAGAGAGGAGAAGGAAGAAAGAAGAAGAAATGAAATAATTTCATTTTATGAAATTACTAAACCCTTTATATATATATATCCTTTCTTTTTCTCTTAAATCAAAAAGGGACAAGTGTCCCTTATCACTCACACACACACACAAGCTGCCGAAATGGCCTGCTGCTGCCCATGCTGAATACGTTTAATTTTTGTGGCCAATTACTAATTTAACTCCCAATTTCTCCGAAAGTTCCAATTCTTTTTGCCCAAAAATAATTACCGAATTCCAAAATTAACGAAACTTGGACACAACCTTCAGAATATTATAACATTCACAGAACATTTTTCAGAAATTCATTTGCCTTTCCGGAGTGTCCTTCCGAGCTCGCTGAACCCGAACCGAAACCCGACGTGCGAGCGTGACAACTCGAACCGAAATTCCGTCACCCCAAAATTCTATAAAAATACCCATAAATTCCATCTTAAATTCAAACACAACTTACCCCAAAGCCGACAGCAAATTTCCATCCCGAGCCCCGGGATTCCCGTCCCGAGCCCCGGGAGTCGCCCGGAACCGAACGTCCCGTCCCAAATATTAAACTCCACAAACACCTCCGGGACGTCACCACGACTCCAAAACTACAAACGGCTTCCCAAACTGAGGTCTCAAGAGCGCTACCGAGCCCGCTGTACGTCCCGAGGCGACCCCGACAACCCCCCGGCGCCAGAAAAATATTTTCGGCGGAAACGTCCGGGGGACCCACACGACCTCAAATACGGAAGGGTTCGCCAAAATGATACTCGGATAGGGCTCGGGAGCCGTCTGAACGCCAAAGAACGTGACCCGCACTGGGCCAAAACCGATAAGTTTCGGAATGATGTTTGGTCACCTGGCCGCAACCCGCTGAAGAAGGGGGTGACCGTAACAAATGTGTTGCAAGAGCCACCAAGCCGCAACTTGCCATCCGCAACGTTATGATCGATGCAGTCGGTTGCCCCTTGTGCCCAGCCGCCATAGAAGACTTGCACCACTGCCTCATATCTTGTCCTTTCGCTATTTCTTGTTGGAACCTAGTCTCCTGCTGGTGTGGTGTGGACAATTTCTCAGTGCAAACTTGTTTCAAGACTTGGAATCGGTTTCGCGTTTCAGAATCTCTCCAAGAACCAAAGCCAAGGGTGGAACGCCATCCTCGAATTACTGACTTGGCACATCTGGAAAGTTCGAAATGAAAGGATCTTCTCCGATAGTTCGGATTTCGCTAAAAACTTTCTCTCTAACATCCAATTCCTCTCTTTCCTTTGGATTTCAAACCGCTGGAAGAAATTTTCCCCTACTTGGGGTGATTGGATTGTAAACCCTTTAGGGATAATCGCTAACTGTGGCTAATCTTCTTCCTCGGTTTGATTTCTCCCTCATGTAACTTTTGTCTGTTGTTCTTTTCTTGAGTCCTACTCCTTCTTGGAGTAGCACTCCTTTATCAATGCATATATTGATGTTGCCTTTCAAAAAAAAAAACAAGGTACGTAGCAGTTTGCAGGGTTTTATGTTTCTAGACTTATTACATATCGGAGGTCGATGACGGACTCATTATCTGCTATGCTTTCTGGACTTCTGCTATATCGGTTATGCTTATCGGGGGTCGACGACAGACCTGTATTCTGTTCTGTGCCGGCTTATGCCGCTTCTGTGACAGTTAGGGGATGATCACCCCTTCGCTGGTACCATGCGCTCTGATCCTGATAATCAGCGTGAGCATAACAAGCTGCCGTAGGGTGCTGTCAGTGGTCGGGGACCACCTGTATGGGTTATGTACCACCTGTTATCGACTGATGGGAACACCAGTGAGTCTGGTATGCCAACCATGGTCGATAAGATCACCAGTCCGACAGGACTTCTGAGTATCATGACATTGCATATCATATTCCTGTTTATATATTTAGGATTGTATTATCTGCTAGATCATTGCACGCTAACCCTTTTATGCAGGTAAAAACGTTTTTAAAGTTTCCGTCTGTTATCGTACCTACCCCCTTACTGGGTTCTTTCGAGAACTCACCCCCAAATATTAAACATTTTCAGGGGATCCGGGCAAACGACCTGCGGAGTAGACCTCCCGCGGTGCTCGTTCTGCATTTATGTTTGTTTGAGCAGCAGCAGCTTGTAGTAGCGAGGTATTGTCACAGCCACCCCGCCCGGTTGCGGAGGCGGAGCCGGCTGCGACGTCGAGAACCGGAACCTACGACGGAAAGCGCGGCAGCGGAGCATCGAGCTCAAGTAACACACAGCCAAGTGGCAACTAGCAACCTAGATACTCATTCAAGGCAAGCATACTAGAAAAATCCAACTTCTACCAAACATGCAGTTCATGGTGTCAAACATCAAACCTCGCCACAACACAGAAACACCAAAATCCATGATATAACCACAACTCCAATATAAGCAAGTCGGGGCTCCGCCCTCGACTCAGAAGACAATAAAGGCAGAGTATGTCTCAGATTATACGTCTTATACAAATACATGATCTAAACTACATGCATGCAGCTACAGCTACAGAGCCATTAAACCAAAACCTATATATATACCTATTGTGCGGAATCGAAACTTTCTCACTCAGGAGATTTTCCGCCCGTGGTACTACTCTCGCTGAAACCCAAGAAATCCAAAGCACTGCGGATCTCTATTCCGCCAATTGCTTTTCGTAACAACCTGAAAGGTGTAAACAAATGAAAGGGTGAGTCCTCGAAAGGACCCGAGAAGGGCTTAAGGCAAAAGTGCGGTTTGCCCACAGTGGCAACAATCAACTCGCAAAAGCAGAATAACACAAAGATATACATATGCATACGAACATAAAGCTTACAAGTGAATCATAAACCATCGCATGCGGTCCAACCGCCTTAACGACCGTTACGGCAGCCCTCAACAGAGGTCGAATATACAGATCGTAATGAATGTATAGCACGGTACCGGCCGGGGTCGCGATCCCCAAATTGTCGTAGGGTCACGTAATGAGCAGTATCGGCACTCCGGTGCGGATACGTAATGTAACCAAGGAGTACCCGTGGTCTCTCCAACCATACGGGTCTCGCCACGTAATCGAACATATAAATGAAACATACAAATACAAAGCAGAGATATCATACAGTAACATTCGTGAGCAGAACAAACATGCATTTTACCCAATTAAGCCCTTACCTCAGAAACGCTGCCCCGCAGCCCAACACTCGGGAAAATCCCGACTCCCGACCCGAAATGCACAACTTGACTCCTACGGGTCCGCGCTACTCCACCAACGCAGAATCAAGCTGTACAACCTTAGTTGGATCAGAACACCTCCAAACAAACCCCAGAAAACAATTTCCGCACAAACCCGCACTTTCCCTGAAAATTCCACAGAAAGCTCGGTTTTACAAACCGAGCCTGAACATTGTTAATTATACACCACTAAACCCATTCCAAAACTTAAACCCACATTCCGGACGCATTTCCCGGTAATCCCGCTTAAACCTAACTTTTCCCACCGTTGTCCGAAAATGATGTTTCAAACACCATCATGAACCTATTTCCATACACAATAGCGATTTAGGATTCAAACCAACCAACGCTCAACCTTATCATGGAAAAAGTTTCATTTGAACATTTTGACCCTTAACCAATTTTTCACCACACCTCCAAATCAAACCATTCAAGCTTCTAATTAATCACACTAATCCTCAATTTCATTTCTTAACCAACATTACTAACCAATTGCATCAAAATCCACAAACCCCTTTCTACACAATTCGGCCAAAAGAGGTATTCCTCACCCATTCTCCATTTCAATCCAAACAAAGTTCCATTAGCACTCTTTAATCACCAATTGCAATTATTAAGCAAGATCATTAACCAATTTCACCTAAACAACCAAAACCTCTTCACTTAACAATTCGGCCAAAGAGGGGTTTTTAACCCAACTTGTTTTCCATCAAATTGAATCCACACATGAGCTTAGAATCATGCTAGGATTAACATACTTGAAGCATGATTCAAGAAGACAAACACACATTAATTTAGAAATTCCAATAAATTCGGCCAAATTGGGTATTTTTCAACCAAGAAGTTTCTCCAAAATCTAACACTTGATTAACACTCCCATACCACCCAAGAACATCATACTAAAAGATGGGAGGGAGAGGATCACTCTAGCTTATAGTGAAGAACAACCATAAATTCTCAAATTTGCTCTCTTTTCTTCACCATATCATGTTATCAACTTGAAAAGAGAAGAAGGATGGAAGCTTACCATTGTTTGGAGCCAATTCCTTGTTGAATTCCAGCCAAAGATGATGAACACCAAGGAGCTTGAAGAAGAAAGAAAATGGCGGATGAAGAAGAAGAAGGAAGAAGAAGAAGAAGAAAATGAAATTATATCCTTTAATGAAATAAAAAAAACCCTTATATATTTATCCTTTCTTTAACCCATGCCTCTCAACTTAAACATAAAGAAGCCATGTGTCCCTCATCACACACACACACATGCTGCCGAAAATGGGCTGCTGCTGCCCATGCTGAATACTTTTGATTTTTGTGGCCAATTACTAATTAACTCCCAATTTTTCCGAAAGTTCCAATTCTTTTTACCCAAAAATAATTACCGAATTCCAAAATTAATGAAATTCGGACACAATCTTCAGAATATTATAACATTCACAGAACATTTTTCAGAAGTTCATTTACCACTCCAGAGTGTCCTACCGAGCTCGCTGAACCCGAACCAAAACCCGACGTGCGAGCGTGTCAACCTTAACCGAAATTCCGTCACTCCAAAATTCTATAAAATTACCCATAAATTCCATCTTAAATTATAACACAACTTACCCCAAAGCCGTCAGAAAATTTCCATCCCGAGTCCCGGGATTCCCGTCCCGAGGCCCGGGAGTCGCCCGGAACCGAACGTCCCGCCCCAAATATTAAACTCCACAACCACCACCGGACGTTTCCACGACTCCAAAACTACAAACGGCTTCTCAAACTGAGATCTCGAGAGCGCTACCGAGCCCGCCAGACGCCCCGAGGCGACCCCGACAACCCCGGCGCGGAAAAATATTTTGGCGGAAACGTCCGGGGACCCACATGACCTCAAATACGGAAGGGTTCGCCAAAATGATACTCGGATAGGGCTCGGGAGCCGTCAACGCCGAAAACGTGACCGCAGCCAAAACCGAGCCTCGGTCACCTTGCCGCAACCCGCTCGGGGTGACCGTAACATTCTCCCCCCTTAGAACTCTTGGTCCTCCAAGAGTAGCTCGAACCAACCAGACAGTGTCGCTACCAACCGAAAATATAAACATTCCTCTAACCTGAACAATCGGACCACCGTATTGGTGCGGCGGGAGTGGTAGTTTAGACTACCATACAGAGCCTCACGGCGCCCCACCCTCCGGTGCATCTTATTGCACCCGAGTCGATTGCGGTATTTCTACCAGACAACCCTGCAGAAAGATCGAACCTAAATCTAATCGATCCTCAACAGCTGTCTGGAAGACATCACGTAAAACGAAGCTTGATTGGGGGAAAAACAACTTAACAACTTACCTGGAACTCATGGGAGCCGATATAACTCGGGGTAACTCGCCCGCCTATCAAATCTTCTTGTCCCTCCGAGCGGTGCTACCTCCGCCTAATTTAGTGTCACCAAACTCAGATTCCAGAGCCCTACGGCGACGGTTCGTATAAACAGTGGTGCAGTCGTTCGCGGTTTTAATCCGCGCCTATAACAATCTGATCTTCGCCGTAGTCTCCTCAAAAAGCTCGGGTCCCAGCTTAACCCCATCAGACGCATCTGTCCAACAGTATGGTGTCATACACCTCCCGTACAACACCTCATATGGTGCCATGTCAAACGTAGCCTGAAAGCAATTGTTGTACGAGAACTCTATCAAAGTAATCGCTAGTCCCAAACTCCTCCAAAATCCAAAATACAGATTCGCAACATATCCTCCGATATCGAATCACCCGCTCCGACCGTCCGTCCGTCTCATGGGTGATAAGTCGTATTCGACGGAGTCGCGTGCCCAATGCTTCATGAAAAGCAATCGAACCGTCTTTGTAAAACGCGGATTACGGTCAGATTCAATGGAGTCGATACTCCATGCAAACATACAATCTTCCCGATGTAAAGCCGGCAAGCTTCTCCAGAGGGTGCATGACCCGAATAAGCGAAAAGTGTGCGCACTTTATCAGCCGATTCACAATAACCCAGATCGCATCATGGCGAGACTATGTCAGGGGCAGTGCAGTCAGAAAGTCCATAGTAACATTGCCCCACTCCCGAACTAGAATGGGCAAAGTCTGCAGTGTCCCTGCCGGTTTCTGATGCTCAAACTGCTCGAGTGTGCCTCCTCTAAAATCTCATTCCAGAACTCCTGATCCTCCGGTACATAAAGGCGGTCTCGGAAGTATAGCAATCCCTGCCTATACTGAAACGTCGGTAACAAATAAACCCTTATCTTCCCCAGATAACTTCTTCAATACCAGATCTCTACCTTGCGCGTCGCGCATCCTATCAAGCCACTCAGAATATATGGTAAGTGTAATAACCATGAGCACGCTCCCAGAGCTGCCACCCGTGCCAAAGGCAAGTCGAATCTCTCTCCTCGGATCGGTCATCAACACCTCCTCCCTTAACCAACCCGGTATACTTCACCGCCAAGACATCGGCAACCGTGTTGCCCGTGCGAAGATGTACTCGATACAAAGAACCATAGTCCTTAATGTATTCGAGCCATCTATGCTGCCTCAAAGTAAGCTCCTTTTGCGTAAACAGATATTTCAGACTCTTATGGTCGGTAAGAATCTGAAATTTACTATCAAACAGATATTGCTTCCAATGTTTCAGCGCATAAATTACTATAGCCAACTCCGGATCATGTGCCAACCAGTTCAGCTCATGCGGTCGCAATGCCTCGACCCATAAGCTACCACAAAACGCTCCCGCATCAACACACATCCCAAACCAGACGTGGAAGTATCCGTATAAACCACATACGATAAGATCGGATCGAAAGAGTCGAGAATCGGAGCGTTAGTCAACTACCGCCTCAACTTCTGAAAATTCTGCTCACACTTATCGGACCAGATATACGCTTGACCCTTCTTAGTCAATCGCATAAGCGGAGATGCCGTAATAGAAAATCCCAAGACAAACCTCGGATAATATCCTACTAACCCTGTGAAGCTCCTAATCTCCCGCATCGTGGTAGGTTGTTTCCGATCCCGAACTGCCCTCACTTCCTCTGGATCCACAGACAGACCATGCTCAGAAATAACGTGTCCCAGAAAAGTGACTTCCCGAATCCAGAACTCCCACCTTGAGAATTTAGCATAAAGCTGATGTTCCAAAGGTATCTGCAGAACTACCCTCAGATGATCCCAATGCGAATCCTCATCCCGAGAATATATCAGAATATCATCTATAAGAACCACCACAAATGAGTCCAAGTACGGTCGGAATACCCGATGCATCAGATCCAAGAATGCTACCGGAGCATCGGTCAGCCCGAATGGCATGACCGTAACCTCAAAGTTTCCATACCGGGCGCGGAAAACAGTCTTAGGTATGTCCTCATCCTTCACCCTAAGCTGAAAGTACTCAGATCGGAGATCAATTTTTGAGAAAACTCTCGAACCCTGAAGTTGATCAAAAAGATCGTCAATCCTCGGCAACGGATACTTGTTCTTCACGATAAGAGCATTCAACCGTCTGTAATCAATACAAAGTCAGAGTGTCCCATCATTCTTCTTAGCAAACAAAACCAGAGCACCCCACGCTGAAGTGCTCGGTCGGATGAAACTCTTTTCTTGTAATTCCTCCAGCTTGCTTCTTCTACTCCCGCATCTCGTAAATAGGCATCCGATAAGGAGGAATAGATATCGGAGCAAGACTGACTGCGGTGGATGTCAAACACAATTCCCGCTCTTATGGTAATCCGGCAACTCCTCCCGAAATGCTTGCGGAAAATCTCGAACCAACGGTAAACCATCCAACTTCAACCTAATACCACTTCATTCAGATCATAGCATTCCCTACACCAACTATCGACACCTGATCCTGAATCAGTAGCTCCTTCATCGCGTGCGATAGTCAAACCAATCGGAGTCGTGGGAGGTAGTACCTCTCCAGAAACCATAATAGTACGGGTTGCACAATCAACGTGCACAGAGTTCTTGGATGGCCAGTCCATTCCAAGAATAACATCATAGTCCGGCGTGTCTAAAACCAACAGATCCGATACTATCATGTCCGCCTACAGATATCGTACAACCCCGAACCATCCCATTGGAAAACAGAACCTGACTTCCTGCAGTTTTTACTAAATGCGTTTGAGGCAAGGTACTAACAGACAGATGCAGAGGTGTAACACTTTTCTATGTTACAATGGAAACAGATGCTCTTGTATCAAGTAATACATGAACCGACACCTCATTCAGAAATATAGTACCTTACAGAACTTCCTACTGACCCCTGCCCTACAATAAGAGGGCAATCCCGTACCCAAAGAGTATCAGACCTGCAACGTAAACATCGGCCCTCCCGCCGATAACAAAGTTGACCGAGGTGATACCTACTACTAAACTACCTAGGCCTGTTCGGCCATCCAGAAATCTGTCGGGGTCCCTGCTGTATGGAACCCCTCCATACTCCCCTGACCTCATTGCAAGGTGAGACAACCCTCAACCTCCTCTTGCTCGAGGATTTGAGCCCTAATAACCGCTTCCCGAAACAAAGTACTGTCTAAAGGTCTCAAAGCCCACCCATACTCGGGGCGCAGTCGACGAATAAACCTCTTGGTCTTCTCCTCTTCCATTCCATAGTACTACGGTACGTAGCAAACCAACCGATCAAACTCTCACTCATACTCTCCGACTGTCCTGTCTCCCTGATGGGACTCATCAAGCTGTGCTCGACACAGCATTGCTACATCCCCACCGCACCGCTAGTGGAAAATGTAGCCTCCCCGTGAGTTTATCAACTCCTGCAGACCAAATCTCTACTACCCTGCACTTCTCGGTCACCGAACCTCGGGGGTTCAAACTCTAAAACCTCACCAGATCTCCTCGTCGTTAATAGGACCGATGAGAAGTCTAGGTGTCGCAGTGACCACCCTTGTCAGAGTCACTCACTTACCGATCCCAAACTATGGCGAGCAGTGGCTTAAGTCTCGCTATCACCAACTAATCAAAATGCCCTTACCGTGGCATAAACAGATCTTCCCGCCATCGCCGCCTCCGAACTCTTTGTCTTTGGCCGGGCAAAAGTACCAAAGACACTGCACTGGTCCAACACCAATACCAAACAGAAAGGGTCCTGTGACTACTAGAACCCCGGGGGTGATGATTGTGATTGTTCAACCCCTGAGTTACGCTGAACCCGTATCCCATTCTTCGGAGGTGTGGGATTCCAGTCCCGCCCTCCGATGCCAAAACACGCTGTTCGCGTGTAGTAAACATTCCCTTAAACCAAGTCCAACCAAAGCCAACTTATCCCATATCCAAAAGTCCAAATCAACTAACTCTTCCCCATCTAACCAAAAGCCAGCAGCAGATTCTAAGGCTCAGAGTGTAATGCAATGCATGATGCGAAATTCATTTTAGAATCACACAACCAAATATCAAATCCTCAAACACGTAATCAGTTCATGTTCATATCACGAATCACACCATATCCCAAACAATGAATTAAAGTACCCGGATCATACCAAGTCCAACTTCTAAACCTTCAAAAATGATTCAAAGAACCGCCCGCTGCTCCACACCAATTCCAAGGTGGTTCAAATAAGGAGGTGGCCAGTCTACGTACAGAACCGCCCCAGAATGAAACGTAGAACCAGTGGCTCGCACTTCGAAGTCATCTTCCGCAGGTACTTAACCATGAACAGACTTAACTTACTCCAAAAGTCCACCCTCGGACTTGTATACTTGCCTTCCACATTTCATATCAAAACCAAACATACTTTACCTTTTGGGTCAATCCGACCCAACCTGCTCTGATACCAACTTGTCACAGCCACCCCGCCCGGTTGCGGAGGCGGAGCCGGCTGCGACGTCGAGAACCGGAACCTACGACGGAAAGCGCGGCAGCGGAGCATCGAGCTCAAGTAACACACAGCCAAGTGGCAACTAGCAACCTAGATACTCATTAATGGCAAGCATACTAGAAAAATAAAACATATACAAAACATGCATTTAATTAAGTCAAACATCAAACATCGCCACAACACAGAAACACCAAAATCCATGATATAACCACAACTCCAATATAAGCAAGTCGGGGCTCCGCCCTCGACTCAGAAGACAATAAAGGCAGAGTATGTCTCAGATTATACGTCTTATACAAATACATGATCTAAACTACATGCATGCAGCTACAGCTACAGAGCCATTAAACCAAAACCTATATATATACCTATTGTGCGGAATCGGAAACTTTCTCACTCGGGAGATTTTCCGCCTGTGGTACTACTGCCGCTGAAACCCAAGAAATCCCAAAGCACTGCGGATCTCTATTCCGCCAATTGCTTTTCAGAACAACCTGAAAGGTGTAAACAAATGAAAGGGTGAGTCCTCGAAAGGACCCAGTAAGGGCTTAAGGCAAAAGTGCAGTTTGCCCACCGGGCAACAATCGAACTCGCAAAATGAATAACACAAAGATATACATATGCATACGAACATAAAGCTTACGGTGAATCATAAACCATCGCATGCGGTCCAACCGCCGTAGCGACTACATACACAGCCCTCAACAGAGGTCGAATATACGATCGAGTAATGCAAGATAGCACGGTACCGGTGGGGTCGCGATCCCCAAATGCCGTAGGTCACGAGGCAGTATCGGCACTCCGGTGCGGATACGTAATGTAACCAAGGAGTACCCGTGGTCTCTCCAACCATACGGGTCTCGCCACAGAATCAGAACATATAAATGAAACATACAAATACAGCAGAGATATCATACCTGATAACATTCGTG